>JAJSOF020000017.1:141635208-142153568 GCA_025594305.2 Periplaneta americana | reverse complement strand
ATAAACACAAAACAAACACAATTTCAATGTAAAAGGTGCAACATTCAAATCTTCACTTCCAGGAAGTCAATCCTGTGTCGTCTGAACTTGTAGTAGCCAGAAAAAGTACCACATCAGCCACACCTAAAAAGTGGAAATATTGAAAGAGTTTAGCTTAATTAATTAATCTTTATTTCGTGTAAAAGTTACATCCCAACATTGGAGTACAGTACGACACCCATTATGAGCCCATAGAGACCCAGGACCTCCGCGAAGATGAGGATGAGGAGCATCGCCACGTACAGCGAGTTCTCCAAATGATTGCCGCGGATGCCTGTGTCGCCCACGATACCGATCGCAATGCCGGAGAAGAGGCCGCAGAAACCCACACTGGAGCCCGCAGCCAGGTGCACGAAACCACTGCGAAATGCACACGATGGAGATATGGGTTATTCCAGTGGGAACTTGCAAACAGTAGCAAGGTTCTTGTCGCTAAAAGTAAACCCGTAGTAAATGTCTTCAATTGCGTGATTATTGTACTCGCCAAACTTAGACGACCTCAGCTCAGAGGAAAGAAGTCAAGGAAGTCACATCAACATGCTCTCCATGTTCATGTTATGCAGTTGGCCGCGTCCGATAACTGAATTGCTTTATAACAGCGTTGCCAAACATAGACGGCCTCAGCCCGAGTAGAGAGGTCAGCTTATCTTGCCGCAAGAGATAACTATAGGTCTCGCAAGCACGGAATACCGACGCACAGTGGTCAATATCGCGATATTAGGAGGACAAAAGTCGAAATTTCGAGTTTCTCTGATGATGTTCTGTTGTATGGGAATGCGATAACAAAGAACCAAAGCTTTCTAAACTGAGTATAGTTTATGGCTTCGATGTTTATATTAAACCTGAGAGAGTGTCAAAGTTATGGGTTCTTGCGTATCCCTCAGTCGTGCGTTATCTGCAGTGTGGAACGATCGCATTTCTTGTGTGGTTCTGTGTTACTGGTGAAGTGTTTCGTTAAATCTGTTGTGCAGGAATGGAGAAGAATGTTGAAGGTATGTTTTACATTTTATTCCCAGTCTATAACATTAATAGTTTGGGTGTACATGCTTAACACTTATGCGCGTAAAATATTATAATTTTAAATATATTTCGCAACTTGCTCTTGGAATATAAAAATTGGTTCACGATGGGTCACGATAAAATCTTAGCAGTCAATTTCCTTAGACCTTAATCTCTAAGCCTGCATATATTTTATTTGCCGAGGTTTGCCCGTTTTTCAAAATATCTACTTTCTTACAGATTGTGCGACTGCAGTTACGCGCCGCGATCTATTCACTTTTCTCCAAAGCACAAACTGTGTAATGAAAGCAAGGTCATCACAAGTGTTACAGCAATTACTTTAATATGCATTGTCAAAATTGAAGTCTGAAGGCTGTGATGAAAACCTTAAGTCAGAATTAAAAAAAAATAATAATAATAAAATTTTTTCGTGTAACCTGTTACGAAGGTGGAGGTCATGTAATAGGACAATGTCGCGATTTTTAGAGAAATATTCAGAATGGCTTGATGTAGAATTGTCAGTTCCATTACCTACTGAGGAATCTTGCAAAGGAGAAGCCTCGGGTGCAGTTAGAGGGCGCCCAAGGAAACTGTTTTCTTCGAGTAGTGTAAAAACAAAGAAAAGAAAAGTGGAAAATCTTTCAAAATCTTGTTCGTCACAAGAACTTGCCCTGGCAACACAGATATCTCTTACGTGTGAAGGTAAAAGAAATGTGGCAACAAGTATTCAAGAATCTGTGTCGAAAAGTCCGAGATCAGTAAGGAAAATAAAAAAAAAATTTCCAACAGCCAGCCACTGAGCCTAACTGTAATACATATACAACAGAGGAGGCACTAGCTTTACTTGTTGATTTAAAATTAACAAAACATCAATATGTAGCATTACAAAAAGATGCGAAAGAAAGAAGCGCAAACATCTACCCGCCATATTATAGACTGCTAAATGCAAAATCAGAATGCTACCCCAGTCAGGAAGCGCTAATAATTACAGATTCACTGGCAGAAGTAAAATTACAATGTTTACTTGACCACACTGTTGAGCGTTTATCTATTGTTCAAAAAGAAGTTCTTGAACATTCCTTTCAAAACGAAGAAAACAGAATTCACAAAATTCAAATGACTTACAAATGGGGGTGTGACGGGAGCACAGGCCATTCCCTTTACAAACAAAATATTTCGGGGTATGAAGGAGCTACAGATTCTGAAATACTTTTGTCTTCAATAGTGCCTTTACAACTCCTGAGCGAAGATAAAGAGTCTAGGAGAAAAACGGTTCTCTGGCAAAATCCAAGAACATCATCAACAAGATATTGCAGACCCATCCGATTTCAGTTCACAAAAGAGATGCCACAAAAAACGAGAGAAGAAATCGCATATATTGAAGAACAGATACAGAGTTTAGTACCAACCAGAATTATAATGGGAAATAGGGAATTTTTGTGGAACATAATTTAATTAAAACTATAGTCGACGGCAAAATATGCAACGCTTTCATGGATAATCCTTTAGCCCAAGTGTGTTACATATGTGGTGCTAAGCCGAAAGACATGAATGATTTGAAAAAAAAAATACAGTCATTACCTATAAAATAAAAGTGCATTTGAATTTGGACTTTCGACACTGCATGCAAGAATTACATTTTTTGAGTGTTTGCTTCATATTGGGTACAGAATAGAAATAAAGAAGTGGCAGGTACGCGGGGATCAAAGGAAGAAAGTAGCTTATGAGGAAAGGAAAGAAGAAATTATTAACAAATTTAGAACTGAAATGGGCCTTTTAGTTGATGTTGTGAAACCAGGTAGTGGTACCACGAACGATGGCAACACTTCTCGCCGATTTTTCGAGAATTCAAAGAAATCGTCTGAAATAACTGGCGTTGATGAAACTCTTATCCATCGTTTCTCCATAATTTTGGACGTTATGTCAAGTGGATATAGCCTGAACATTGGTGCATTCAAAAGTATGCCTTAGACACTGCTGATCTCTATGTGAAATTGTATGGATGGTACTACATGCCTGCCACTGTCCATAAAATACTTATACATGGTGCAGATGTTATGAACAACATGATATTGCCTATTGGACAGTTATCAGAAGATGCCCAAAAAGCCAGGCATAAAGAGTATAGATTTTTCCGAAAACACAACACTCGAAAAACCTCAGGAATAAATTGTAACAAGGACCTTTTGCACATGCTTCTAATTTCTTCTGATCCGCTTATTTCAAGCAAAAGGAAATTACCAAGAAAGAAAAGAAGTTCCCTTGGCAGTGAAGTGTTAGGTTTGTTGGAAACACCGAGACTGGACAGCATTGCCCATGGTTCAACGGATGGGAGTTCAGAAGAGGATAGTGATTAAGTTCGTCTCTTCCTGTGATTGATGGGAAAGAATACCGTCTTCATTTTACAATAATATCAGGTAATTTATATAATATTTGTAGAAGTTAACAATGTTTATAAATTAGATGTATCTAAATATCTCGTAACAGTAGGGCATGTTCGTAAAAATTATAAATAATAATAATAATAATAATAATAATAATAATAATAATAATAAAATTAATAATAATAATAATAATAATAATAATAATAATAATAATAATACATATTATATTTTCATTATCATTATCAACATGAAGTTGATATTTAGTTAAGTTAACTTCTAGTTGTATCGCATGTATTTTGATAGTATTATTATTATTATTATTATTATTATTATTATTATTATTATTATTACTATTATTATTAAATTTCACGTCTTGTTATCTTAAGAGTGTCAATTACTAACAGAAAAGTAAAAAAAAAACCGATGCTATTGCCAGTAGAGAACAAAAAATAATTTTGTCCTCCTAAAATCGAGAAATTGACCACTGTGCGACGGAAGGAATGCAAATCAAACACTGCGATAAGGAAGAGCGGGGGACAGGAAAGGCCACGAGATAACTTGAATGATATTCAAGAGTACAGTCGGAAGAGAAATGACATCGATAAAATCAGTTTTGCGTTGTGATAGTTACATTACGACTTTAGTTTGTTCCATTGCATGTGAATACGTGTCTTGTATCGCACGGTATTATTATTTTATTCGTAAACATATGTTGCGCGTTTAATTAGCTTCGAATTTTTCTCTTGCTACGTTCTGTATTTCCACAGCGATGTCCTCATTTGTTCATCTTCTTAGAAGAGACAGTACTTCCATCGGCTCGCACCTCTCCCCCTCGGTGTGCCTACATACACACGTCAAAACAGACGGCAACGCCACCATTGCTTTTCGGTAATCGTTTCTTGCGCGAGCTATACTAACTTCTCTGTTAAAAAAAACATCGTACTTGCCTCAGCCCAGCGGCTGGGCTAATTCAGAGTCATAATGTGACAACGCTGCATAACTAACAGGCATGCAACGTATGATGTATTATGTTTTGGGTAAGGCACGAGTTAGCAGAGTGGTGTGAGTGTGGTCGTCTAAGCTTGGCGAGAATAGTAGCTTCTATATCATACATGGGCACAATTTTCGGTTACGTGAGGCACTCGATTTGAAATAGTTTGTTTACTAGGAGAGGAGACTGCAGAGTTGGATGGAAAATATAAACTGCTGTGACCTGCGTCACCTTATCGTAATCGCTAAGGCGGTCAGTGGCGAATTATTAGGAAAGCGCTTGGTTAACGTGAGATACTCGAAAACTTTTATTCAATCTGGAAAATTAATTCGGCAGCTTTAATCATAAACCACTTTACTATTTCTCCAACATTGAATTGATTTAAATCACAGGCGAGAAATTGCGTAACTAGCCAATAATATTCCATCATGTTGTCTACGTTTATTTTCTAGAATATTCTGGCGTTTATCAAGATTGCTTAGTAGATTTTCACGTTCGCGACCAAAAATAATTTCAGAAAATCATATTTCGTTTTCTACGCACATTTGATATTTTTCTTTTCATAAATTTCTTTTGGAAATAATACGTAGAAACGACAGTTAATTCCTCATACTTTTTAATGCAGCGTGTTTAAGGTATAATGTCGTATTTAGTATACTATGCAAATGTTAATATCATACATTTTCTTCGGAATAGTACGAAAAATAACATTTAATTTGTCTTACCTTCTAATTCAACATGTTCTTTATGACATAAGGAGTAATGTCGTTGTATATTAAATTTATTAATGCCTAATAGGATTTTCGAGCATAACCTTCTAAACAGCAAAATAACTCTTCCTCCCATTTCTCATGAAATAATCGTTTTCTAACGCATACACACTGCTTTGATAATGCCATTATGCCACCACTGATATTGCTTATGAAACTGATATAGAATCTGCCCACGCCTAGGAGCTATGTGAGGGAGGAAAGGGGTCTGTGAGGATGATGTCACTCAGAGCGATAATCTATGTGAAGGTCAGTGAGGCAGAAATTCTCAATTGAGGCACGATGCCCAAGTATGTTCTATACTAATGGCTAACGAAATCGATGTCTGAACAGTTAAGTTTTGTTATTACGCAGGCGCGGTATGCGTCTCTTTCCTTATTTTCCATTACTTTCTCAATCTAACAGTCCACATCGCGACAGTTTTATGTGGCATGTATGTATGAATGTAGAAATGAAATGATCATTTTGGTCACTAAACTGAAGTAGGCTAAGTTCATATCGTATAAGTTTGCTACGGAACTTAGGCTCTTAGATCTGTTCTTTCTTTTTTACAATGATTTATGAAGTTTTAAAATGTTGATGAATGTCCCTCAGCCGCTTTTTCGAGCGTGCAACATTTACGCGAAATTTATAACGATCTACAACAGTGATCGGCAAAGATTACGTTATATAAAATGCAGCCCGCAATACACGGATACCAAAACTGCTTTAACATTGAATGAACAAGAGGAGGGACATCATGCCTTACCCCTCTGTGCTGTTTGTGTATTAAGGGGTTGATACGTGAATCACGAAATGCCAATCACTGATTTACCAACATGCATGTTCAGCGCTGGCACTTATGTACAACAATGACGTAGAATATCTTTTTTTTTTCCTATTTATTTATTTATTGTCGCTTTAACTTATAACAAAAGTCATATCGCGACACGAATTAATTTTAACAATATATAACATTTAGCAAGAATATTACACAATTTTATCAAACAATCCAGTCAACTTGAAAAACTTTATGACACTCTTGCAGTGAGAAGGTTCACCAAGAGATCTTGCTACATCGTTGGTGATTTTTAGTTGTCGTAACTGATTGTATTGAGGACAGTCCTGGATGATGTGTTTCACAGAAAGAGTTTCACTGCAAGTGTTACAAACTGGAGGAGGTTTCTTCTTTAATAAATAACCATGTGTGAGCTTGGTATGTCCAATACGTAGTCGGTTGATGAGAACTTGATTCCTGCGTGATAGATGATTAGTTGGATATGATAATCTGAAAGCAGTTGTAATTTCCCTGAGTTTGCTAGTAGATGTTTGAAGCCAGTTGGAGTACCATAGATCACTTAACTTTGTTTTAAGATGAGTGGCTACATCACTATTCCAAGTGGCTATGTCCATATCCTGTATAGGAAGACGAGTTGCTTCTTTTGCTGCCATATCGGCTTGTTCATTTCCATGCAGACCCTGGTGGGAAGGAATCCAGATTATGATAATTTGCTTTGATTGATTGTAGATTTCAGTGTAATAATGTTGAATTTCGTTGATCTGTGGAGATTTAGAGGATGAGTTATGTAGGGCTTTTATGGCAGATTGAGAATCCATGAAGAGCAGATACCGATCGCTATCAGGATGTTTTAGTACATTCTCAAAGGCCTTTTTAATTGCATATAGTTCAGAAGAGTAAACTGTATAAAATGTTGGTAATGTATGCAGCATGATGTGAGTAGGATAAACTATTGCACATGCAGTGCCGTCTTCAGTTTTGGAACCATCCGTATAAATATGAAGGTAATTTGGATATTTTGCACAGATTTCGTTGAACAGCAGTTGATAAATGTTTTTATTCGTTTGTTCTTTTGGATATTTGCATAATTCTGTATTTACATATGGTACTTTGATTCTCCAAGGTGGTATATTTAATATCTTTTAAGCGTGCGCCTGTATGCGATTCTGAAATTGTACGTCATTTTTGCACCTGATTTAAACGGTAGAAATGTCCGCACTGGAAATGCCTGACCTACAAGAAGCCTACAATGTCTTGGTTAAGATCCAGATTTCTGGGTAGTATGTTGTTATGGAAATTTCCATAGTTTTGTGAAACTTGATGCATATGTTACGTTAAAGGAAATTAATATTGTAGAATACGAAGAAGACTGCAGAAAGATTTGTAATGCTCTAATCCAAATGATATACACATAAGCTTAGCATTGTTTAGAAATATCTCAACTTCTTTGGCTTAATAGAGAGTTTATAAATGAAAATGCATTCTTACTGGTAATCTGTGTAATTATTTCCACGTTTCTTCATGTCGTTAATAATTATTACGGCAATGACAACTCCATAGATTGCAATTATTCCAGCCATAATGACGGGAAGTATCGACTTCATGATGAGATCGGGTTTTGTCGGCGAAATGGCTGAAATTGCTACTGCAGATTTAGCAGTTCCATAAGCTGCACCAAATCCTAGAAGAGTCATAAATATATATTATTTATATGATACAGTTTATAACAATTATTTACATAAAGACTAAAAACATAAACTCTATTCACATTATAATGAGTAAATTTAACATGATTTCAGGTTAAAAGTCTTAAAGATGATTAGTAATTTGTACCGTAGAACAGAGTAAACTTGACCACTTCTCACATATATTACAATTTACACGTTCAGAATGATCATAAAAATGAGATGAATACAGTGCTTAGATGCATGAATATGCAGGTGCAGATTTTAACAGCTTATTCCTTAGAGAAAGTACAGTAAATTCGAATACTATTTTAGTCCCAATTGAATACTTTCTCAGAAAAAAAAAACTTTCCCCTAAATTTTAACACCATTTTACTCGATAAGTATTATCTTACGATTCTGATTTTTACTTATCATTAGGAAAACTGATAAGGAATAATTGATCCCTTTGCAATCGTTCAGTAAAATGGGCGGTTTTCTTGCAAATTAAATAAAAAAAAATACATGTCGTTCTGGCTGATATGTACAGATATGGAAATAAAATTTGGAGCTCCCTTATTGTGTTTCGCTTACAACAAATTGCGCATGTGCAGTAATCAAGTTTATTCACTATCATCGTGTGCAATTCGGAGACTCCTTTGAACGCGCACTTAACAGATTTACGACTTCCTACACTAATCCCTTTGACCATCCCATTCACGTGGATATGAAGAGAGTCTGTGAATTTTTTTAAACGAGGGTTGTGATTGGTTAATAACAGGCGAAGACAAGTAAGGAAGATTTAATGACAACCAATTAGTAGGGGGCAATAGAAGGTATGTTGGCAAAGTCCTTGGTGTGAAACTGCATTCCATGATATAAAATGAATTATACTTGTGGACAGTCGTGTGAAATTGTTGCCTACATACAGGTAGACTCCTATCAAGACTCGCTCCAAATTTAATTCCGTATCTGTACGTCTATTTTCAGGCAGTACGTCTCACTTGACGATATGTGTCAGAGGAAGAACAATTGTTTGTATATATCTGAAGTCTGATTAGTGTATATGTAGGTACTCGGCGATGTATGCAATGGATAGGAAAAGTAACTGACCACCCTACCCCATTATCTTCTGGCCTAGTTGCCTCATAAGTTTTGCCTTCTTGGTGTCACTTGTGGGGTTCAGTTGACCAAACAAATAATACAAATCGTTATTTCCTGCCAATAAGTCTGACAACCCTACAGGAGTGACTGAGGGAGGGAACTCTGCTATTCAGACCGAGTGCGTGTGTGCTTTGAAAGTAACAAGTATGTACGGCCGGAACACTGTCAATATGTCACTTGTTAGTGAACAAACTTTAGTTTCTTTTCACACACGGAACCTGTGGACCTTTCGCACTGATTGTTCACAAGACAGTTGTACATATTCTACAACATAGGGATCTAATACTTTCACGTAATGAACTCCATGAGATACCGGAATTGGTGCAAGATGTTCAAATCGTTTTTCGAGATACGTTTTTCCTTCGTCTATCTCTATCTCAATCTGTGCTACCTCCTTAACAATAATTTGGATGTTTTTATTGCTCACAATGTTACAAAATTCTGTAGCGCTTTGTATCTTCTTCCCCGATTTCGCAGGCATCCATGCATCCTTTTTACTTGGCCTCCAATCACATCCACGGCCCCTTTGCCATGATGTGACTGAAAGAAGTTCCATTCTATGTTAAATTCAAATATGCGAGCAAGCAATGTCACATTGCTCAATGTTTACTTCTGTTTAAAATGACTCGCTGCTTTATCTGAAAATATTTTTACCACCTCAATGTTCGGAAGAATCGCCAAAATTTCCGAAAACATTTTTCATAGACAAACATTCACTGCATAGCCTATTTGTCATGTGCTACATAATCTGACACTAATGCAGACGATTTCTTCTGAACTTCCCTGTCATCTTCCTGTTTAAACCAGGCAACAGCAGTAAATATTGAGACCTGCTTATTGCTCCAATGAGCTGCCTGAATCTCATTTTGCTTTTTTCAGGTATAATTACTGCACACTTATCACCAGTTCACGTATAACTTCACCAAGGCCTTCCAAGTAACTAAGCACACTGTGAGAATGAACAGCATAACAGCTGAGAGCGCGACATGTCAGTCACTCACAATGCCGCTGCGGAAAACGAAATCACTTTAGAAGAAAATGTTCTAATACTTTTTTATTGGTCATGTAGTAATAACGCAGAATACCAAAGGAAATTTTAATCTGCCAATTATTGTGCTGTGTGGTAGAGTTTTTGTATGTTTCTTGTGACGGACTGACCGTAACTTACAGTACAAATAATTATAATGATTTTAAGTTATTTAGGATCTTAGGATACTTCAACTAATTACATATTTACTTCAAGGAAAGACCAAAATATAGTATACAAAAAAGACGGCTCGAAATAAAACAAATTTACGTGTCCAAATTGTGACACGAAACATAAGTATCTATACGTGTTTTTTTAAGCGTTTGGAATATGACAAGATCTGCAGTAAGTTATAGACTAAAAGAAAAAGTATTTTAAACATTATCTTACGAAATAAGGCGATTTAAAGTATAAAGAAACACATTTCTTCAACAAAAATACTC
Source organism: Periplaneta americana (assembly GCA_025594305.2). Lineage (NCBI taxonomy): Eukaryota > Metazoa > Arthropoda > Insecta > Blattodea > Blattidae > Periplaneta > Periplaneta americana. The sequence goes on along the minus strand of JAJSOF020000017.1, from coordinate 142,143,309 downwards.
CTACATCAATTTCAAGAAATTCACCTCAGTATGACATTTTCGTGGAATTGCTCATAAATAAATAACCAACTAAAAATATACTACTCTGCTTCTTTATCAACATTATTTATTTCACCTGGTGAAATAGTCAAATCTGCCAAAAATTAACTTCTATAAAGCTCCGTGTCGCGACATGATCTCAATATTATTCTAAAACATTTAGCGAAAAAATATTTTTCTTTCCTAGCGGGGCTATACACGAATTCGGCCCAGTGAGAATGGTTGGGGTTAAGATTATCCTAATTTGCCCCCAATACCTTCGACCCTGTCTGCGTCGACACAATGTTTAGGATTTCTTCGTACATACACAAATACAGGGACATCATTTTATTTTTACTTCAATTTTTATTGTACCTGAGTTTTTGAATGTACTTCACTCCCACCCCTTCTACTAAGGAAGTTCCAACTCCACACAAAGCCAAGACCGCAGATAGTAAGCAGTACTGAGTTACTGAGTATAGTACGTTCCAGAAATATGTTCGCGTTTTCCAGTGACGAAAGAGCTTTCAATATTGAATCATATTTTCGCACAGGTACTGTCCGTTTGCCTACGTCGCATCCCGATTTCCCCCACCTGCTTCTGCTCGCCCCTCTGTAAAAGCTGGGCTGTCTTAGCTCTTTTCTGAAAACATTAATTTCTCTTAGGAATTGGACGTTTACGTAATATTATACAGCTGTTTAATTTAACTTAAATAAAAGGGCCTCGTTAAGTAATTAACTGTCACGTGATTTCCTCCTTTCTACAATCCTGCGGCATAACCACTTGGACGGACAGTAGATAGCATGTCTGAGTAATTTTATATTTTCGGGTCGGGCAGAAGTGAAGATTGAATTTACAGTACGTAGAGTAGGTACAGAATTATTTCAACATGAGTTACTAGTACGAAGGACGAAACTGGCAATTGGAATTAGATACAATAGTCTATAGTGCGATAATATGCACAAAAGAACTGAAGCCTGTATCGAAATGAACGGCCACCATTTTCAAAATTGTGTTTAAATATTCATATTATGATTATTTTTCAATTTAACTTCTTTCTCTATATTGTACGCTAATGTGCTGTAGACAGTATAATATACACCGCATAATGAATACGTTCGCATGGATAACTCACTTCGTGAGTAAAAACACTTATTCTTAATACAGTACTGTACTTTCATTAAAGAAAAACCTAATGAAAATTATCAAACTCAAAATCGCGATATTTCCTAGTTTACGTAAATGGATGAACTACTTTTCTTCCATCCTATACCTAGTAGAGTGATTTGTGTTTTACGCCAGTATCATCGAACTCCAGTCTTGGAGGGGGGGAGCAAGCGGTGTTTCCGGTTCTCTAAAGATATAGACAGGTTAATATTAAAAATGTTAGTAAAAATAAAATGATGTCCCTGTACCAAACTTGCTTTGAATAGGTTTGAACCAATTCTGTGGTAAGTGAAACGCACAACATAATCTTATACTGTAGACAAACTGTTAAAGCAGCTCTATGAACGGCTTTCTCAAAATCACAAAAGAACGTGCAAATTCCATACGAATCCGTTAATGATTATAGGGACCGCACTTTGTCCTAGGAGAGTACAAGATTAAGTATCGGTATTACAGGAGGTTTTAAGTCAGGCATGCCAGAAATCAGATCCTAAATGTACAGTTATGTGCGCGGATCGCCTGTATGTGCAGACTGCATCATTCAAGCGTTGCTCTTACCCGTTCTTAGCTGGAGGGGGGTACAATAATCTATTCTGCGCTTCTAGGGTTGGATTAAATAGGCATTTGTACATCATAAACACACTTAGCAGAAGGAAATAAAAACACGGTTATTATCAATGTCTACACTTGACAATTGTAATACAAGAAACTTTAGGCTTACTCAGTTATACTTCACAAAGTAGTGGTTTGTAAAGCATAATTTATTAATATGATTAATATTAGTATGAAAATTTTTCCGCCTTGCAAATAGTTGTTTTATTCGCTCCTTACAACCTCAAGAGCCTCACATGTATTATACGATGAAAGAGTAATGGAACGGAGAAAAATTCTCTCCGGCGCCGGGATTTGAACCCGGGTTTTCAGCTCTACGTGCTGACGCTTTCAGCTCTACGTGCTGACGCTTTATCCACACCGGCTTCCACCCCGGCGTCGGAAGAATCGTCTCAGTTTTAAGTTCCAACTCTTGGGTTCCCTCTAGTGGCCGCCCTCTGCACTACGTCATAGATGTCTATGAACCTAAGACCGAAGTCCATACATGTGCTGAGGTGCACTCGTAATGAGTGACTAGTTGGACGGGATCCGACGGAATAAGCGCCGTCTTAAATCACGAAGTGATTTACGCATATCATGTATTCCTCGTTATATTCTCGTCACTTACCAGCTTATGAAATGAAAGTCATAAGTCGTCTAACCATTGATTGTTTGTACAGACTAGGCCAGAATATCATGGGGTAGAGTGGCCAGTTCCTTTTCCCTTCCATTGGATATATCGCCGACTAGCTAGGTACAAATTACACTAGTCAGACTTCATATGCATACAAACAATATTGTTCTTCCTCTGACACATATCGTCAAGTGAGATGTACTGCCTGATAATAGATGTACATATCAACCAGAACCTTAGTCAGAGGTAGTATGTTGATGGTATTGTTCATTATGTGTTGTGTTTTAGAGAATTTGCAGTCGCCCATTATTCAGGAAGTGTAATTAAGACTACTTTTAGAATTAAATCACATTGAAATACGTTTTATTATTATTATTATTATTATTATTATTATTATTATTATTATTATTATTATTATTATTATTGAGGGAAAAAGACCTTTGGGGAGGCCGAGACGTAGATGGGAGGATAATATTAAAATGGATTTGAGGGAGGTGGGATATGATGATAGAGACTGGATTAATCTTGCACAGGATAGGGACCGATGGCGGGCTTATGTGAGGGCGGCAATGAACCTTCAGGTTCCTTAAAAGCCATTTGTAAGTAAGTATTATTATTATTATTATTATTATTATTATTATTATTATTATTATTATTATTATTATTATACAGAATAAAGCTACATTGTTTAACTTTCAAAATGTAATTCTGTGGACTTACCAGTAATATTTATTTGTTTATGTGAAATCCAACCGCTGTTAATTTAGTTACTGTCCTGTCCCGAGAAAATATCATTTGCTTTTCCTCAAAGTTCGAATGTCGGAAATGTTTTAATTTAAGGTTTCCCACATTGACACACTCGTTACAGTCACCCATTTTTACATAAAATAAAACAAATACAATTTTATCGTGTCACCACCGAATAGGGATTATAAAGAATGGACACAGCGAATTTTCCTGTGTTTTGTTTCTCTGTGCGCCAGCGGCTAGTTCCACTTTCAAGCGCTAGAGGTAGTGTAATCGAGCATACGCTAAGGTAATAATTGGGAATAGACTTAAGGCACAGGATCCAAACATCGCCTACCTTTTTGCATAATCCAGTAACGCTTTGCTTCAAATAAATTCAAGTTAACAGCTTTTCCTTATTTCTCAGTGACAAACTAGTTGTAATAATAATATTTTATATTTCAGATATAATACATTATAAAATTAAGTATAGAATTCGTTTAATATTTGTATCAAATATAATATGGTTTTACTTCTCGTAAGAGTTTTGTTTTTCCATTTTCAGCGCTATCAAATCATTACATATTTTAATTGTTGTTGGGGTCAACGTCTCAACTCTCATTATAAAGGAACTCTAGAGTCTAGACATTGCAGTTAATGAAGGATTTATTATTTTATGGATCCAATTTATTTTATTTGAGTACATAATGTACCTAGATGTATTAATTGTATGTGTTATATTTCCGCTGTGTCGACTGCTAGCTGGTGTGATGTCAGCGCCAACTCTAGGGAGAAAGCAGAATCTGACGCTTTAGCTGGCGTGAAGGTCATTGAAATCAGTCCGGCTACATCAATGGTACCGACGCAAAGTGTCCATTCTTTATAATCCCTATTCGCTGGTGTCACTGTCATGTCTGAACGAACCTTGAGTACTGTACTGTCATGAAATCAAGCTACAGTGAAAACTAAATTGTGAAAGTTGCGGATTTTTTAATGTTAACAGTGTCGATTTTGCTGTTGTGCTGAAACATATCACTGTCGGAAAAACCATACAAAATAAACGGTCAAGCTGGCAGAAATCTGTGAGACAGTCCACCACTGTTGTATAGCATGCATCCTTACTCTCAGCTTTTATGGCATCCAAACTGACTGGTATTTCGCCCTAACACGCCCTTTCTCTGCTCGGCGCTTTTATGAGATCTGTGAACAGTAATACACCCGCGGTCTCAGAAGGCATTTTTGTCAAACGCTGCACACAGGATTTTAAATTGCGTGCAGTCTAAGCTGTTATGTTTAAACTAAATACAACAGTATTTAACATTTTTAGGGTAATAGAACACGAAAAATAAATGTAATAATAATAATAATAATAATAATAATAATAATAATAATAATAATAATTTTGAATTATAGAGTATGTGGTTTTTAAAATAACAGGGCATGCTCTGAATATTCGTCACTGGTGTTGGCCTGTCAATCATAAGGCCACGTATAGAGAAACTCTATGCAACCCACCAAGCGCAGACTTTACATTAATTTAAATATGCGAGTTTCCAAAAACGATAATAAAAATCTTTTATCGGGCATCCAGAATAGACAGGATGAGATTTTTGACACAGCCTACACTGAATGTCCGACACTACAGTACAGCCTGACGTTTCTCGTGAACGAGGGAGACAGTGTTGCCGATACGTATAGACAGAATGAAAACTGTCACGCGCTCACCGGGCGATTTTGTGGCGCGGAATAAAAACTAATTCGAACGCGTAGGCTTGCCTATAAATCATTTTACATATAACTTAGATCACATCCTTCGTTAATGTACACAGCTAGCGTAGATCACAAAAAAAAACTAATGCGAACGCGTATTTAAATCATTTTACACAAACGTAGATCGCATCTTTCGTTAATGTACACAGCTATACTTGTTTTTTTTTTTAAAGATGGGACATGACAGGAGCGTTGCGATCGGAAAAACAACTGAATATCACATAGCGTGGTAGGCCTGTTGCTATGGTAACAACGGTTGAGTTGCCAAACTTATAGGTCCCACATGGCGAGTATTTAATAGCTCTCTTGGAAACATTTATTGTGCACACAATGTTAGCATTGGTACGTTTCGTCTTTGATTCTCTGTCGATTTTTGTATTGTTTTCTTACCTTCGCGTCAATTGTCAATGAATGTTTTAACGTCAGCCATCTTAACGACAATTGCTAGCTTCCATCAGCTGGCAGCTGGTAGTCCATGTTGGCAACATGGTACTGTAGTTCCAAGCTCGGCCGCTTAACTGTCATGTCCCATCTTTCAAAAAAACAAGTATAAATAATTATAACAGAATAAAAACTAATGCGAACATGTATGTAAATTATACATAGGCCTACAGTATATTACCACAGACTATGGGAATATCTTTGTAATGAAAGTGTATCAGATGAAATAAACTCTACTTTTCTTAGGATCTGTTAATACTCAAGTGGAAAGACTTCACACTTTTAGCGGTTGTTTTTCCCACCTTCAAAGCGTCACAAACTCTATCTACCACTTTCGTAACAGGGAGGAGAGGTTCTCCATTGTCTCGCTCCTTCCCAAAATATTCACGCAATCTGTATATAAATTCATGACTTTAGCTCTTAAAAGAGCCGATTTTTTCCTTCTTTGATTCTGACGACTACTATATCAGTAATAAGGTTTACAGGCACCGCAAATCGCTCAAGCACAAAACAACACAACTACTTCGCCTGTACTATAACACAAAGAAGTTTTTTTTTATTTTATTTGGTTATTTTACGAATCTGTATCAACATCTAGGTTATTTAGCGTCTGAATGAAATGAAGGTGATAATGCTGGTGAAATGAGTCCGGGGTCCAGCACCGAAAGTTACCCAGCATTTGCTCGTATTGGGTTGAGGAAAACCCGGAAAAAACCTCAACCAAGTAACTCGCCCTAACCGGGATTCGAACCCGGGCCACAAAGAAGTAACGACTCGTTCGCCACGTGCTTCGCATAAAAAAGAAGTGGCAACATCGCACTACATACATCAGACGCTCATAGCTGGTTGGTTCTAGCAGACAACTTTAACCTCTGGTGCCCGCCTCTCTCCCAGCATTGCAAACTGCGATTGAATTAATCTTCGCATATCAGAACTCAAGTCTTGTAACAGAAAATTACAATAGAATTAAAAACATTACTTTAAACCGAATCAGAGTGTTTTAAGATTAAAATTTAGCAGAATAGTTTCATTCACAGTGGAATTTCGAGGTTCTTTTCACAACTTCAAAACGCCTCAGGTTGGCAATGCTGGTCACTATCTTTCTCTCTCGTTCTCTCTTCTCTTCCCAAGCGAAATGTCAGAGCCGGAGATGTCCCTGTACAACGCAGAACTGCACGCATTGTAGTCTTCACCTGGCACAATTATAAACATTAAATCTAGACGTTTTAGATGGGTAGGGCATGTAGCACGTATGGGCGAATCCAGAAATGCATATAGAGTGTTAGTTGGGAGGCTGGAGGGAAAAAAAAGATAGGAATAATGTGGCGACAAGCATCAAACACCAACTACGGAGATAATTTCTTTTTAACAATAATTCATTTTACACTGAAATCACGAACAGATGGCAGCAATTAAATTCTAAAATTCGTAAATATGAGATCTGTGGAATTAAATGCGGCTGGAACTGTGAGGACTAGAACTTAGATGTAAGAGCTGTAAAGCGATTATAACCAAACAGGCGATGCAGCTGAGATTAGCACCACACTTGTCAGCGAGCGTGGCTGGAAGACAGTGTTTACTGCCTTATCCAAATATGCGATAGTTTCACCTTGCTGAAGTTCTGAATAAAATAGTGATTTGTGAGCTTATAAATTATTTTATGTAGCTTCCATAAAACATGTACCAGTACTGTGCACACTTCAGACTATCAATCTGACACTGAAATATTTATATTTGCTAAAACAAATGAATCATGTGAAATGTGATTCACTTTTCTTCTTCTTATCTCGAGGTCCTTAGATCAAATATTGTAAGTTCTAGATCACTATGTACGTTTTACTGTACACATTATCGAGCGTATTAGACTTGGTACAGAGCAGCTAGTATTTTAAACTGAGCTTATCATTCCCGTTTTTCTGAGTGTAGGCTATTATTTGCCCTTCTCCATTCATGTTTGTAGTTTGTAAATTTAAAAATATAAATAACTCAGCTGAAATTAACCTACCATACCCAAGCTGTTGCAACCAAAGAGTAAATCCTTAAATATCAGTCCTATCAAAATTTTGCATAGAAAAAAAGTTATCGGAAATCATTTTTAAAGAAACTTTTGTTATGTAACATTTTTCACAAAAAGCAATAATAAGCGAGATATTTCGATTTATTTAATTCAGGCCCCTTTAAATAAAGTATTTCGAATGCCATATAGCCTAAAATCTAAGTTATAACGAACTTAATTTATATTCCAATTTTCATGTACATCCGTTCAGCCATTATCGCGTTTAAAGGTGACAAACATCCAGACAGACAGATAGACAGACATACAAACAAAAATTAAAAAAATTCGATAAATAAATAAGTAAATAAATAAATAAATAAGTAAATAATAATTACTACAATTATTCGTTGTGATGAAGTACAATTATCACTGCATGGTGTACCGAAGATTTTACTTTATGTTTTCATTAAATTGACATGTCATGAGTGACGACAGAAAACAGCTCAGGGGAGCGAGATGCAGACATTACTAAAAATGAAATGGGGATCAGGGAGAGCAGATGCGCATGTGCCTATGGGCGGCAAAAAGAAATCGTCCCTGAGATTCCTGCGATATTTGTTTATGTTTTGGGAAATGGCCAAATTCAAAAACCATTTTTAATCACATATATTGCAGACTAACTTCCTAATTAATTTAATTCTAACTCCTAATTTAAAAACTGTTTACACACACTAAAATATCATAGCATTTGCTATTACTATCCACTATAGGTTAATCAGCAGGCCTGTTAGATATTTATTTCACTACGGCAAGATGTGCAAGAAAAATAGCACAATTGTACTAATCATGTATTGTGAGGCTGCTGTTTGTATTAGTAAAAATCATAACACTTCAACGTCAATATATTTTTAAAAAAGAAAGGGATAAGTTAGGCCCACTTACAAATGATTAAATTGTGAAGTCAGGGAAATGGAAGAAAATACAAGGGTAGACTACGGTGTTCATATAAAATATATTAAGTTTCTTTCATTGTTTCCGAAAAGGTACGGTGTCTGAATTGAACAACAGGAAGGTAATACCTTAGTTTATAATATGTAATATATTACAATATCAAGAATGACAGACATTCATTTTAATATAATTGAGACGTAGAAGTTTTGAAATTACGTCTATTGACCATAAATTATTGTACGAAGCATTTAACAAGCAACGGTGAGTCCTTTAAATGTCGCATATGTCATTGTCATTTAAGTGTTCTGCTATGAATATCTAGGAACGAACAGCGCTCCGAGCGGCAGAATTGGCATTACGATGGAACCAGGTATTTCAAGCGCTATGCGCCAGCTTGTGTAATCTCGTAAGCAACGGTAGTTACTCACTCTCGCTTTCTCTTCCTCTTTTTCTTCTTCTTGTCACTGATTAAAAGTGCAGAGAGTTGAACAGCACTGGAGTACCTATATCAAATATTTATTTTTTGTACTCGGCAGGCTGCTTAAATTTATGACTGTAATTCACAAACATTCTTCTACGAACAGTTACGTCAGAGCAAATTTATTACAAACTGCTTTGCATGGTCGTCTATGTAGTCTCCAAATTTCATATCAGTAGTTCAGAGAATTCTGAAGTAAAGTTTCTCATCTCCAGTTTTGAGATCCAAATAAAGTAGATTTCTATTGCATGTGCTACGTATTGTTTGCGTAACGCATAGGTTTGCGTAGTTCTGTGCTCAGGGAGAATAATAAAATAAAAATAAAAATGAGCAACGATGATGAAAGGAGTTTTGAGTACAAGTTGTTTTCAACTTTGGAAAGATTCCACATAAATCCCTACTTAATCATGTTGAAGATCACTCTGTTCATGATGTATGGTGGTAAGTCTCATTTTAATTAAATCACCTATAACTTAATATTTTTCATAACAATTAAGATTCTTGCCGTTAGTTTATTACAAATTTCGGAATTTATTGACTTTATTTTCAGTTTTATTTTACAGTGAGATGAGGCATAAATTAAGTTACAGGAGAAAACTTATTTAGAGAACTTGCACCATGAAAATTTTTAGTACCGTAAAATGGGGTGAATAGGATCAGTGGGGGTGAATAGGATCAAAACTTTATTCTTGGTTATAAAGTTTGTTATAAACTGCAATTGAGCGGGAAGACAGTCATTGCTTACTAGAACAATAATAGTAACCAATGACTGTGATCCCGCTCAAGTACAGTTTATAACAAACTTTATAACCAAGAATAAAGTTTTGATCCTATTCACCCCACTGATCCTATTCACCCCATTTTACGGTATTTTTTATGAACAGTTACAGTATATTAATGTAAAATTAGTTTCCATTGTTTAACGACGCTATACTAACTTAATTTATTATTTACGTTCAATGACTGTTTGTTTTGGTCGGAAAGACTTAAAAATAGCCTGGTTATTCTCGATGACTGATCTCTGGAATAGAAGTCAATATAAATTATTAATATTGTATTTACATATTTTATTATTTATTGATGAAAACAACAGCACAGGTTTTAAAATGTCTATAGGGTGGACGAGACGAAACGCCACCGAAGCTGCAGAAAACTAGTCGCTGGAGTGCACTACCTGCTCCCGGGTTTGTGGCCCTGTTATTGTCGGACTAGATCCCGTGCAAAGTACATATGAATTAGTTCGCAAGGTCTAATCGAATGATTAACAGAAATCTAGCAATAATTCATACATTTTTTACCGTTCTTGTGCGCAGTATTAATGAGTCCGCCGATTTACTCAGACTTGTGCAACAATCGAGAGAATATTGTATTGTATTTATTAACATTCCATGGTATTCATACATTGCTTACAGCTAGAATATGGAACAAGTCAAAAAACTTAATACTATTATAAAATCTTAATTTATAGTCACAGTTTAGATGAAATATATACAGACGAGATTTACAATACAGTCTACTAGTACAACACAAAGTTTTAGTATCAATTTCATGAAGTGTTATTGAATGTCATGAATTCACCTACAGAATGGAAGGCGTGAGAAATTAGGTACTTCTTTAATTTGGCCCTAAATAATCTTATGTTTTGAGTTTCATTTTTTATATCGATAGGGAGGCTGTTAAAAATTTTTACTGCCATATAACGCACTCCTTTTTGATAGCACGATAGACTTGCCGATGGAGTAAGAAAGTCATTTTTTTTTTTACTTGTATTTATGCTATGAACTGTTGAATTAGTTACAAAGTTTTCACGATTACATACGAGGAAGATTATTAATGGAAAGATATACTGACAAGCCATGGGCATTATTTGTAGTTTTTTGAAAATAGTCCTACACGATTCCCTAGACTTGGCACCTACTATTATTCTAATTACTCTTTTTTTGTACTGTTACTATCTGTGGAATTTCCCCAGAATATTATTCCAAAACTCATTACCGAGTGGAAGTATGCAAAGTATATTGTTTTTACTATCTTTTGCATAGATCTAATAGCAAAACAAGCTGAATTTAGTTTGGGGGTAATTTCTTTAATATGATTTTTCCAATTTAACACGTTATAGATTTTTAAGCCAAGAAATTTGGTTGTTGTTGTTGTTTCTAATAGGGATCTATTGTTAATTATTGCGCTAGAAATTTGCGACGTTGAATTTGGACAGGATTTAAATTGAATTATGTTAGTTTTGTTACAATTTAATACCAATTTATTGACTGAGAACCAGTCACATATTTTGAAGGGAATTTCCTCTGTTGAAGATTGGAATGTGTTGGAGTTATTGGCTGTAATTACTATACTTGTGTCATCTGCAAATAATATGGGATGACCTACATCTTTTATTAGGGGGGCAAGATCATTTATAAACACTAGAAAAAGTAGGGGACCTAATATTGATTCTCAGATTACCAGATTCCACGCAACAAAATATTGCAGAAAGCAGTTTCCAATCAAATTTTGTGGTGAGTGCCGACTGTGTAGGTTGTCATGAGGTACAGTACAGAACAACGCACTTTTATTTGTAATATTTTCGCAAAAAAGTCTTCGTGGAGGTGTCGCCGTAGTTCCGTCGTCAATTTCCCGATTCTCCTGTGCCGTATAAAACAACAATATACCGACTAGTAAAGAAGTTCAAAGAGACAGGATCTGTACAAAATAAGAAGCCTCGTGTGAATAAACGTGTATTAACAGAGGATAAATTGGACGAAATAGGTTTTCGGTTAGAGCAGACATTTCAATTGATGCCGCAAGCGCGCGCTTTAGAGCCCAGGAGAGCCTGAGCGCTTTACAGCGGAAAGGAAAGAGACAGACGAAAGAGGTAGTATATGCCGCTTGGTCGAGCTATATTCAGGGATGTCCAGCACTGATTCAATAGATAAAGGGAAGAGAACTTATTAAAACTGTATCCATGTTAATTTTTAGATTTGTCTGAGAAGTATAAGTGCATTATAAGCATGTAAGTTTTAAATTTAATGCTCATTTTTCACAAGTTTGATTTTTTTATTCAAAATAAATATTTTCTCAATTTTTCGTATAGAAAAGTGAAATTTTCAGGTATAGGCCTATTTATTCAGTAGCCTTACAGAATGTTTTCGTAAATCTAATATACCATATATACTGTACTTATTACTGAAGATAGTGTATTGAAAATTTTGAAAATATTCGCATGGAAATTGTTTGTAAGGAAATGAATTAACCAAGCAACTACTGTTACATCATAAGCAAAAAATACGTGCCCATGTGTTGTAAAATGTCAGCTCTATAGCTTCAGCAGATTTCGAGAAAATAATTTAATATTCTGATGATACGAAGTTGCTCACAAATATCACCTTAAAAGCATAATGCGATAAGAGTTTTGTTATGTAATATTAGTTACACTTAAAACAGATACAGTACCTAGGTAACTTTGCTTTGTACTGTAATATTGTTTTGATTAGTTTATTGATTACTTTTGTAAGGCTAAAGATACCATCAATATAAATTCCAACTTATCATGTCATACTCAATCTCTTTCTTTGGAATATCACTTTCTTTATGAATAATGTGTTTCATCCACTTAATACAGTATAATATTATACTACTATGGAATTTAAGTGAATATTCCTTCTTAACTCTCTATTATGTTATTAAGATTTAAAACACAAGTGCAATATTAAGAAATCAGTGTTAGTTATTTTGTTTTACAGACAATATAGATAATATTAAACAGAAAGAAGCCATATAAAAATAACGACATAAAATTTCACGTTCCGTTTGAAGTTTGTGCACCACTGTTTTATTAATCCAACAGGTTGCTTATTCATATACACAACCCTTCCTCTTTCCATACTTAGCCCTTGCTGCTCGCGCACGACGTCAAGGTCAGAAAAATGTGCTTGCTTTGACATCACTGGGTTAGAGCAAAGTCCTCACAAATCTTTGAGCCGTTTAGCACAAGTAGGGGTGTCTAAAACATCTGTTTAACTCGCCACTAAACTATTAAAGTTAAAACCGTACAAAACCCGTGTAGTGCACCAGCTTTTGGCCCCTGACGACGCAACTAGGATTCATTTTTGTAACTGGTGCCTTCAATCAGTCCATGATGGCTTGGTAGACCCCACGTTGTTTTTTTTTTTTTTCAGTGTTGACGCTTGGTTCCGCCTCAGTGGTTATGTAAATAGAATAATAGATGTTGGAGCGCTGAAAATCCCCATAACAGCTTAGAATTGGCGTTACATGATGAAAAGATAGGTGTGTTGTGCCATACCAGGAAGGAGAATAATAGGCCCTTTGAGGACACTATAAATTCTGAACGTCATGTGCAACTGATTCTGCAGCATTTCTTCGCGGAGCTCACAGATGAGGAAAAAGAATGTGCATACTTTGTTCAGGACAATGCGACGGCGCATACTGCACATGTTTCAATGCAAGCAATCTCTAATGTTTTTGGCGATCGCATTGTCAGTCGTGGTTTGTGGCCCCCCAGGTCCCCCGATCTAAATCCTTGTGATTTTTATTTGTGGGGGACATTAAAGAGTGTAACATATAGAAACAACCCTCGCACCTTGAATGGACTTAAGGAAATATCCAACAAGAAGAGCGGAACATTAGTGAAAAAGAAGTTCAAAAAGTGTCAGGAAATGTGCTCGAAAGATGTGAAGCTTGTTTGAATGCAGAAGACCATCATTTCCAGCATTTACAAGAATGAGGTAAGCTTTTTATGTTTCTATCGTACCGCATATTACTATCGCGCTTTGACGGTAGGAAGACCACTCCTATAGCATGCGGAGCCCGCTAGACTTTCGGTTAAGCGGCGGCGTTTCGTCTCGTCTACCCGGCATAACTAAGATAGGTGCTGTATATTATTCTACTTATTTAATTTGTTTGTGTGAGTTTTTAAATTTTAAATAATTTTGATGAGATTAGTGTTTTTTAATTCTCCTGATAATTCTGATATTTCGTTACAAGTCAGTTTTGAACTCTTCATACAATTTTGTAAAATTATGAAAGGTTCTTATCAGTTGGTTTAAGAAGCTAATTCTGGTTACAGACTACCAAGAGCGGATCCTGGATTCCGTACTTGTCTGAAGGTGGGGGAACCAATTTTGAAGGCGGTTAACATATTACTAATGGGAACCTGAAATTCACTACTACGTATAATAATAATAATAATAATAATAATAATAATAATAATAATAATAAAATCATCCACATATTTTTTCTCTGATACCATTCCAGTCATACTCCTATGTCCAAATTTAATTATAGCAACATAGGCTACAGGTTGACTATGCAGATTAAAGGGGGGTACTAGAATACAAATAAAAAAACCTATTATGCGCTTCGTAATTAAGTGTATGGTTAATTAGAAAATTAGCCTGAAAGTCTGCGTAGTTTGGCAACAGCGCATCGGCGGCGTTACCTTTTGAACCTTCTTCCTGTGGCAATACCCTGAGTGCGGTGGTCAAAGAAGTGAACAAACTGCACTTGCACTGCACTATCGCTTGACACTCGCGTATTTGAATTATTAATTTAATGATAATTAATATTAAATGAAATCAAATAATTAATTTTAAGTGAAAGCAAACAATTCACGTATTGTGGGTCCCTATCGCCACAGCATGGCGCGTCCTCAGGTTGCGGATAGAGGAGACGGTCTCCAGTTATTTATTTTAGTATTTATTTATTTATTTACATATATATATATTTATTAATTTATTTAACCTGGTAGAGATAAGGCCGCCAGGCCTTCTCTGTCCTTCTATCAGGAGATTCCAACTATAATATGAAGAATAAAATTACAAGTAGTATTAAATTTACAATTACAAATAAAGTTATGATTAGTATTAAATTTAAAATTATAATTACAATAAAATCAAAGTACGAAAAGATTACCTGACTAATTAAAGCTAGATAATTTATCATAGAAAAACAAAGAATATTTTATATTTACTGAATTACAAATTAAACCTAGAATAACAAAATTGTATAGTGATGAAATTACTGGATATTGAAATATTTTGTGATAGATTAAGGAAACTATTTACAAGAAATCAATTACTGACCAAGTGCCTAGTAAATTTGCGTTTCAATTCAATTTTATTTCGACAGTCCCTGATGCTAGCAGGTAACGAATTCCAGAGTCTTGGCAGGGCTATTGTGAAAGAGGATGAGTATGAGGAGGTGCGATGGGATGGTATTGTTAGTATTGTTTCATGGCGAGAGCGTGTGTTCAGATTGTGGTGGGAAGAAAGGTAAGTGAAGCGAGACGACAGGTACGAAGGAATAGAAGAGTTCAAGATTTCGAAGAGAAAGAGAAGTGAATGTAAATTTCTTTTCTTATCTAGTTTAAGCCAACCTATTGCTTCCAGGGATGGGGTAATATGATCATATTTACGAACATTGCTTACAAAATGTACACACAAATTATGAGATCGTTGAAGTTTCGTTTTGTTGTCGCTGGAAAGGTCAGTCAGTAAAATGTCAGCATAGTCAAAATAGGGAAATACAAGTGTCTGCACAAGGGACTTTTTTAAGCAAGAGGGGAGATGAACATTTATCCTTCTTAGCTCATGGATAATAGAATATACTTTTCTGCAGGGTAGTTTTTTGAAGGGTAGTTGCGAATATATTGAATAAGTAGTCGCGGACAGCCGATAAAAGATGATCCTCCAGCTTGGGTGTTGACCGAAGGGCTAACAACCCATCACGTAAGAAAGAGCTTGTTACGAAACCCCACATAAGCCTCGGAATGGGACTGATTCTCTGGCACGACCACAGCGAAGGAATAAGGTTATGACTTATGTTATGACTCATGAGTCTTTATAGAACAGGAGGGATAACATTGGAATGGAATGGAATTTACAGGAGAGAGGCACTATGGCCCAGCACTGCGACCTGTTACGATCTATTACGCTGACCCTCAAGCTAGACGCATTCCCAAACCCACACCGGCTGACTACACTAAGGTTCGCTGCGTATCCAGGTTTCGAGCAGGCAACTCCACTCGCCCCCTCCGTGCGTCGCCAGCCGTCGTTCGGGAAATGATATGGAATGATGACGGGATGGAGAGATGTTGACGGAATGGTGTAGATACCCAATATGGGAAAAACGGGAGAACCCCGAGAAAAACCCCAACTACGACTTTGTAAGCCACAAGTGTCACTATGGATTGTTCAATGAAAAATCCCAGGCCTGGCCGGGGCTCGGATCCGGACAGCCTGCGTGGAACAATTACCTGTCTGTCTAATGGGAGTTGATAAAGGTTTCAATATTACAGAATAATTGAAGGGCTCAGAGCCAAAGGCAACTAACCCACAATTGCAAAATGAGTAAATAAGAGTTGATATTAAGAGGATCCTTACAAAAATGATTGGTTTCACAATTTATATTAAATGGTCTACATTGAATAAACACAAAAAATATGAATCTATAACAGTGGTGGGCAAAATGAACGCAACCCACAAGACAGGATTTAAATGGCAACTACATACCGTGGGAGGGGTTGCACTCTACAGTGCAGTGACGGATTTACAGACAGTTGCGCCACTACACTCCTACCTACCATATGTAATTAGAATAGTCCATTCACGTGATATTTAATTAATCATTTTTCAAAGCAATTTCTTCGAAATTGGGATTTATATCTGTGCATGCTATTTTCAGTTGCGCAAAGAGATGAGCATCGCTTAAGCGGGATCTGTGGCTGGACTTTATAAATTTCATTTTAGAAAATAGCTGTTTGCACTGGTAGGTTGATGAATACATACCGTCATTTCCCATAACTATGGTCCTGGAACACAACTATGGTTCACGATACAACCATTCAAAGATCATTGTTGAAGTAACATAGACCGTTCGTAGATAGCTGCAGTGACTTGAATTCAAACTACAGTACAGCAAACATATAGATAAACGAGGTACTACGTTATGGAGTATAAAATTTGAATAGTTGTATCGTGGACAATAGTTATGTTCCAGGACCATAGTTGTAGGAAATGACGGTACTCATTATTTTTTAAGCAAACTATCTCAGCAGTGGATATGTAGTACTGGACATCTTTTAAAAAAATTTAACCCTCAGCAGACCTTCATATTCTGCTTTCAAGAGGCTATCATTCAACAAATTCAGTACCTCTAACTGCTTCTGGGATAACATTTTCAATTTAAACATGAAAAGGAGTGGCAAAAATATTGAAATCTTTCTCCATCCCTTGAAAATCACTGAATCTGTGTTCTTTGAACTCGTATAACAGGTGATCTATTTTAAGAATGTACATATTTAAATTCGCGTCCTGAATATTTGTAACTGATCCTAAACATGAGAAATGAAAGAACCGCCTTTCTTGTAAGTGTGATATCCTCTCGATTCATATGATTCTGCGAAAGACATTGTATCACTAATGAAGCTCCTAAGTACAGCAATCTAGTATAATCCGCCACGTACACGCGCAGTATTTTCATGGAGTGGGGGAAGGGGAAGGTAGGGGGTAAGTTTGATGCTTCGCTGAGGTCTGACATCACTGCGGCAATGCAGCGGGAATGCCCGCCGTTGATCTATAACAACAATGTATAATTTTGAAAAAAGGCTTAATAATGAACAATACAAAATTATGGGTTGGTCGCCTTTGGCTCTGAGCCCTTCAATTAGCTGGCCATGTTCTTCTTGAAGAGACCACAAAATGGTTCATACTCTGTACGCATATCGGGCGGACCTAGTTGAGGTCTGCCTAGCAAATGACAAGAAGGCAGTGTTGTCTAGTTCGCGCCGAGAGGTGTCTCAGTAGAACAGGCCTGGGCGTTAATAACTCGATTGAGTCATTGCAGACTACCCCTTAACTCTCCACTCCACCTTCCCTGGCAGAGGCAGTTATGTTTCGGACCGATAGGGGAGAGTCGGGTAGTATCGGACAGCGGGTAATATCGGACAGTGAGTTTCTTTCATCTACCACACGATGATAGTACCTGATTGACATGGTTACGTTTCTGTGATGTCGCATAGAGAAACGTAACCATGTCATTTAGGTACTACCATATGGTGGTAGATGAAAGAAACACACTGTCCGATATTACCCGACTCTCCCCTACGAGTAGCCAGGAAGGCAAGCAGTGCTGAGTGACGGATTGTGCAAGGCAGGCACCATAGCTTTCGGCACTCACTGGTTGATGAAAGCGAAAATGACATTGTTGGAGATATCTCCTTCCCTTTTCCCTTCCCCTTTATGCTCAGGGCTGCATTAGAAGGTCCTTATTCTTATTTCAGTGCTTCAATGCTACTATTGAAAATTTTATCTATAGGGGATAGTTGTATTTTATTAAAAATGACAACATTTTATATCTGATTGTCTAAGAACCATGCCTTTAGCCCAGTGAGGTTCTAGATGCTTAAAACTGGGGGGGCAGTTTGGAACATAAAGCAAAGGATGTCCAAGTGCAAGAAAAAGTTAAAGGCTGACCAAAGTGCATGAAGAATTAAAAAAAAAAAAATCATGATATTATAATTTCGCACTTTTTCATAGAAACTCGTATATTTCGCATTTTATCGCGGATTAGAAAACCACCGTAAGGTATGAAATTTCCTCTCTTAGGCACAATTACGTGATTACGTAGCATTTGGAAACTTTTCGCATTTATCGCGACTGCGAAAATCTACCATCTCTAATAATTATTAACAACAAATATTCTTATGCAATTGTAGACCAGCTAACAAGCAAACATTCTGATAGGGGCAGATAAAAAAGTTAATTTTTTTTCTTCCACCAGTTAATAATGTCAAAAGAAGTGCTTGTACAAATTTTGGCCAATCGACCGCAATTACGAGGGCCGTAAAAAAATAAGTTCGCCAGGGACCGTTAACAGGGAAAAAAAAAAAAACAATTTCATTGCACAAATTTATTGAAACAGACACAGCAATTGTTGAGCTATTTTTCAACATATTTTCCATCGTAATTAAGACATTTCTCATATCATGGGATCGACAGAGAGAGGTGCAGACGCAGTCAAACGCTGGTTCCGATCTGAGGCGATTGACTTCTACGACACAAAAATTGATCCCATGGTATGACAAATGTCTCAATTGCATTGGGGGATATGTTGACAAATAGCGCAACAATTGCTGTATCTGTTTCAGTAAATATTTCCATGCAATTGTGCTTTTTTCTATGAAAGGCCCAGGGAAAATCACTTTCTGGACGGCCTCGTAATTGCGGTCGAGTGGCCAAAATTTCTATAAGCACTTTTTTTGACATTCTTAACATGGTGGAAGAAAAAAAATAATTTTTTTATCTGCCCTCGTCAGAACGTTTGCTTGTAAGTTGTGAGGATTAATAAGTTGCAAAATTTCGCTTCATTATTATCTATCATCATCGTCATCTGAAACAGTTTCGCGATGATCTCTAAGCCAAATGTCTTGCCGAGCACAAAGTAACGCGACCCGGTCATTGTTGCCACAGCTGAGCGGTTAAGCAATAAGTCATCTTTGTGTTTTTCGCTTTGCTTTGAAATCACTGTGCCGCTACGTTCACTTTCCAGAAAACTGTTCCATTTTACTATTGAAGATTTATGACATTACTATCAACATGCTTTGCAAGTTTTTCTCCTTTTTTTTTTCCAATTGAAATATCCAGATTTAGTGAAAACATGTGCAGCATTGTTTGAATCAGACTGAATGAAATGAGAGCATGGAAAACAGAAAACTGCATATTTCTACTCACAAGCAAACATTCTGATGGGAGCAGATGGGGAGGGGGGGTACGTCCATGTAGCGGTCGTTCCCAATCGACGGTGGCGATCCTGGTGATGGTTAATGTTTTTAACACGGGGCTGGCCAATTTGTTATATAATATGTGATCAGGGGTTTTCACCTACTCCGCTTTACCCCACCCCACTTGCCAGAGTAGCTCTTGAAAACAGAAAAATGATATGAGTATATCCTGTGTAGGTGAAGTTGAATAGTTAAAAATAATATTATTAATTGCAATAGAATTATTATTCCATGTTGAATCTTTCGTACACTACTTTTAACACTTGAATATAAATAATTGATTAAATGGCGATTTTACACAAACGATTAAGGAAAACACGGAAATTTTACTTGAAGCAAGTAAAGCGATGGGTTTGGAAGTAAATCCCGAAAAGACAAAGTATATGATTATGTCTCGTGACCAGAATACTGTACGAAATGGAAATATAAAAATTGCAGATTTATCCTTCGAAGAGGTGGAAAAATTCAAATATCTTGGAGCAACAGTAACAAATATGAATGACACTCGGGAGGAAATTAAACGCAGAATAAATATGGGAAATGCGTGTTATTATTCGGTTGAGAAGCTCTTATCATCCAGTCTGCTGTCTAAAAATCTGAAAGTTAGAATTTATAAAACAGTTATATTACCGGTTCTTCTGTATGGTTGTGAAACTTGGACTCTCACTCTGAGAGAGGAACATAGGTTAAGGGTGTTTGAGAATAAGGTGCTTAGGAAAATATTTGGGGCTAAGCGGGATGAAGTTACAGGAGAATGGAGAAAGTTACACAACACAGAACTGCACGCATTGTATTCTTCACCTAACATAATTAGGAACTTAAAATCCAGACGTTTGAGATGGGCAGGGCATGTAGCACGTATGGGCGAATCCAGAAATGCATATAGGGTGTTAGTTGGGAGGCCGGAGGGAAAAATACCTTTAGGGAGGCCGAGACGTAGATGGGAGGATAATATTAAAATGGATTTGAGGGAGGTGAGGTATGATGATAGAGACTGGATTAATCTTGCACAGGATAGGGACCGATGGCGGGCTTATGTGAGGACGGCAATGAACCTTCGGGTTCCTTAAAAGCCATTTGTAAGTAAGTAATGGCGATTTTACTCGTGTTAATTGTGTAAGCATGTGTGGCTTATAGCTGTTTCGGTGTTACTTGACACCATCCTCAGAGCCTCACCATCCTCAGGCTCTGAGGATGATGTCAAGTAACACCGAAACAGCTATAAGCCACACATGCTTACACAATTAACACGAGTAAGACCGCCATTTAATCAATTATTTATATTCAAGTGTTAAAAGTAGTGCATGGAAGATTCAACATGGAATATCAAGACAACTCTACAAGCCACCTAGTACACAAATACAGGTCAGCGTGCATCAAGACTATCAAGGAATTATTATTTCCTTAAAACTCCATTGCTCTCACCTACGACTTTGTTATTAAAGTTTTCATCAGTTAAAAATAAATAATTGTTTAAGAAATGGTAACCTTCTCCCTTCCACGGCAATTAAATGTGTTATAATTTTAACGTTCAATTGATTACTAAAATATGCATTTAATTTACAGTTGGTAATGTGTACTAATTAGTCTAAATTATTAGAATTGAACGAATCAATTTGTTGTTCTTTAAGATACGAATTTGTGTATGTGTGAAAAATGACTTGGATTCACTTTCCAAAATATCATTCAGGCGCCATTTCAATCTACGTATCGATAATAACTGTCATAGATTAAGTTCCATACAGTGATGTTTAAAGTTATAGAAATCTCATTAATTGTCTCATAGATCTAAGTTAAAACACGTTATGTACTGTTGCAGCAACAGCTTCTTTGTTGCCATACCTTACAATCCACATGCAGAGCATTGGGCTGACGGTTGATGAGATCTCCATGGTGTACCTGGCTCTGCCTCTGACGACGTTCCTCAGCCCTCCCATCACTGGTAGGTACGCACTTTATTCAGTTAAATGTCAAGAATGCAATTCACATAATTTCTATTTTAAATTTGTTATGGTAAACTAGTGCAGCTCCACAAATAGACGCTCACTCTCGTATACTTCACGATACAAGGTAAGTCAACGCATCCTGTCCCGTGCTGCACAGGGCTAACCGGTTGAACCAGTGCAGTAGTGTGCAGATACTAGTACATGTTGGCAGCAAGGCAGGGAACAAAAATGTGTGCTTATGTTGAAGCTGAAGTTACGAATATTGGAACGGTTTAAAAAGGTGAATGAATCACAGCCATCGCTCAAGAATTTGACATTTCGATCAGAACAGTGCATGGCATAAAACAAAATTATTAATCTAAATACCAGGCAGTCTGTAGTGATTATAAGAAGCTTTGTTATTATCAACATCAACACATGGTGTGGCCTCTTCGTATACCGCGTCATAGGACCACACTTTTTAGGGAACATTGAATCTTGCAACGTCCGCAGACTCCCTCGACAATATATTGTATTGCATTGTATTGTACTGTACCTATTTATTTACATTCCACGGTATTCGTACATCGCTTCACAGCTAGAATATGGAACATGTAAAAAAAAATCTTAATAGTACCGGTACTATAAAGTCTTAATTATAGTCTAGTTGAAATAATAATAATAATAATAATAATAATAATAATAATAATAATAATAATAATAATAATAATAATAATAATTTATTTATTTAATCTGACAGGATTAAGGCCATAAGGCCTTCTCTTCCATCCTACCAGATAGCACATATAAATACAAAAAAGAAATACAAACACTGATGAAAATGATACAACTTAAGTTAAAGCCCTATAGAGGGTCAACAGAGTCAAAAGTACATTATAGAGCTCTCATCGAGCTAATACAACGAAAAGAAAGAAAACAGAGATAGCAATGATGATATTGATAACTGACAATAATAATAATAATAATAATAATAATAATAATAATAAATACATTACATATTAATTTTCAATTTTACAACAGCATAGTTACAATATTTACTATATGTCATGGGTTAAGATTTAGTTGCGCAACCTGACATGTGTTCAACAAGCAATTCCACGAACTAGAATGTGATTTTTAAAATTTAAATTTGAATTTTGATATTGTCCGACAGTCTCTGACATGGTCAGGGAGAGAATTCCAGAGGCGTGGAATAGATATGCTGAAAGATGATGAGTAGAAGGATGTTCTGTGCAGAGGAATAGAGAGAAGGTACATGTTCCGGGTTCGAGGTAGTGATAGGTAATCAAAACGAGATTCTAGGTAAGAGGGTGTGGAGGTGTGGATGATTTTAAATAGTAATAAGAGAGAGTTGAAGAATCTTCTTTCTTTAAGTGGACTCCAAGACAACAATTCTAGTGACGGTGTTACATGATCGAATTTTATAATGTTACAAACGAAACGAACGCAGATATTGTGAACACGCTGTAGTCTATGGGCAAATATATACAGAAGAGTTTTACAATTTACTAGTGCAACATGAAGGTGCAGTATCGATACTTAATACAAGACAAATATTCATGCAGCGTTGTTGAATGTCATAAATTTACCCATCAACTCGGTGATGTCCTCTCGCTGTAAGGATAACAATGTTGCTTCAACAAGATGGCTGTCCAGCTCATTTTTTCATTCCTAGCTCGACAACTTGCTTACTAATTATTCCTCGGACAGTGGATTGTACGAGGAGGACCATTAGCTTGGTCGCTCCGATCTCCTGACTTCCATCTAAGTGAATTTTTTTGTAGGTGCAAATTAAAGAAATTTAATAAAAATTAGACCAGTCTGTGGGTCCTTCAGCAGTGCTGAAATTCTCCGAGCAACCCAGGACGTACGAAACAGACGATATCATTGTTTAGCACAGGGCTAGGACTGCCACCTGTCTAGCTTTCGGCGGGAATATCCCGGAACTTGAAACACTGTCCCGGATCCCGAGCAAGCAGACTTTTGTCCCGTCTATGCCAATTTTGAGAGTAGCAAAGAGCAATATCATATAGGAAGTAGATATGCATGGAAACAGAAAAGTGAATGAGCTTGTAAAGACGTTTTCATAGTTTTTATGTTAACTGTATGTATCGACTTCATTCATTCGTAGCTTGCTGCCCAAGGGCAGGTTCTTCATTGCAGACCCAACGTTCTCCAATCTACCCTCACTTTCGCATTCCTCTTAGTCTCCGCATACGATTCATGTTTCTTAATGTTGTCTATCATCTGATATCTTCTTCTATCCGTAACGTTTTCCCGTTCACCATTCTTTCCAGTGCATCCTTCAGTAGGCAGTTTATTCCGTCCGGTGTTGTAGTTATGTAGGCTATGTGCGCTTCCCAACCAATAGTTCGAGGTTTGAATCTCGGTATGAGCAAGATTGGGAGTTTGTCCGTTGTCTTGTGATTACCCTGTGATGTCTCAGCGGTGGCCCTGCGTTAAGCAGATTCCATGACCATGGAAGCCCGGATTTGTCAGATGTCGAAAGTACAATGGAATGAATCTCACGTCCCTACCCGCGGTGGTGTGTAAGTTGGATTAAAGGGGAGGTTAAGCACAATAAGAAAGAAAGAAAGAAATATCTCGATTTTTAGCACGCTTATATGTAGGCTATTTTATAGGTCTACTACAGTGCAATGTGTTCTTTTAAGTTCAAGTATAGTAGTTCCATATGTTTGATAATCCGAACTATCACCGGTCCCAATTAGTTCGGGTTATCGAGATTCTATTGTATTCTTACTTACTTACTGGCTTTTAAGGAACCCGGAGGTTCATTGCCGCCTTCACATAAGCCCGCCATCGGTCCCTATCCTGAGCAAGATTAATCCATTCTCTATCATCATATCCCACCTCCCTCAAATCCATTTTAATATTATCTTCCCACCTACGTCTCGGCCTCCCTAAAGGTCTTTATCCCTCCGGCCTCCCAACTAACACTCTATATGCATTTCTGGATTCGCCCATACGTGCTACATGCCCTGCCCATCTCAAACGTCTGGATTTAATGTTCCTAATTATGTCAGGTGAAGAATACAATGCGTGCAGTTCTGTGTTGTGTAACTTTCTCCATTCTCGTGCAACTTCATCCCTCTTAGCCCCAAATATTTTTCTAAGCACCTTATTCTCAAATACCCTTAACCCATGATCCTCTCTCAAAGTGAGAGTCCAAGTTTCACAACCATAAATAACAACCGGTAATATAACTGTTTTATAAATTGTAACTTTCAAATTTTTGGACAGCAGACTGGATGACAAGAGCTTCTCAACCGAATAATAACACGCATTTCCCATATTTATTCTGCGTTTAATTTCCTCTCGAGTGTCATTTATATTTGTTACTATTCCTCCAAGATATTGGAATTTTTTTCACCTTTTCGAAGGAGACATTTTCAATTTTTATATTTCCATTTCGTACAATATTCTCGTCACGAGACATAATCATATACTTTGTCTTTTCGGGATTTACTTCCAAACCTATCTCTTTACTTGCTTCCAGTAAAATTCCCGTGTTTTCCCTAAATTAATTCTACTGTAAATTACAATGCAAGTTGTTTGGAAAGAAAACGTGGACGTGTAACAAACAAATGGAGTAATGATAATGCATATTTCCTAATTACGGTGATAAAAATTCAATTAGCTATATTATAACTCCTTACAGGTTACCTGATTGACAAATTCGGACAGTACAAGCCTGTAATGATACTGTCTCTGATTCTGAACGCAGTATTTCACCATTCTCTGCTGCTCATTCCCACATGGAGACGCCGGGTGAAATGCCCTCTGCTTACGTCACCAAACATCCAGAAACAGGACAGTTTGAGGTAATTATGCGTCATTTTGATGAACTAGTAAACTATTGAAAACAGATAAATTAATTTAATGCTTATTTACAGAGAAACGACTTCTCGAAACGATCTTCACATTCACATGGAAAACTAATAATAGAAATTAAAATATAGGGCAAACATTGGTTATTTCGTGATAATTTCATGAAAATTAATTTAAAACGCGAATGTGTAAATATATCCTTATTCCGATTTTTTCATCTAAAAGACGATAATTTGCTGTACAAATCTGGAGACATAAAAGATTGGACACGTTCTTGAACAAGTGCCAAAAACCACTTTTACAACTTAATCAAAAGGTTGGTTATCTCGTGATAACCTTAGTAATTTCGTGATATTTACATTGATAATTTCGTGAGAGGTAGAAGAATTGTGGAAAAATTCATTAAAATCAAATGAAATTCTCATTTATTGTTACAAGACTTCAAACATAGTAATTCCGTCTAATATTCATAGCAAGAAAACATAAAAATACATATCAACACATAATAAGAAAGAAATCAAAGTAAAAATTGTCTTTGCCCTGAAAGGGTGGACACTTTTATTACGGACTTTACTATAGCCTATATTACTAGGGTAACTCCAAAAGTAATGCATAACACTTGTTTAAAAATTATATTTTATCCTACAGCTCTGCTATTTTCACAGAATGTAGATACATCCTTTAGGAACAAAATGTCATTTTTCCACATAATCCCCGTCCCTTTCAACTGCCTTACGTAACTTAGGAACGAGGGCCTGTAGATCAGCACGGTAAAAGTCTGGACCAACACGTCTGAGCCACTCTTTAGCAGCGTGCACAAGGAAGTCATATTCTAACCTCGTTCCGCGAAGGGATCCTTCAGTTTACCAAAGAGATGGTAATCGCACGGCGGATGTTTCAGTGTTGTCGATCCAAATTTTCTGATCTGGTCTGTGGTCTTGTGACTTACATATTATGGCTGTGCGTTGTCGTGCAATAGCAGAACATCCCGCTTCTCCCGATGTCGTAGAACACGACTCAGTCGAGCTTGAAGTTTCTTGAGAGTTGCAACATACACGCCAGAATTAATGGTGGTTCCGTGTGGCATGATGTCCACAAGCAAGAGTCCTTCTGATTCGAAAAACACAGTAGCCATAACTTTTCCTGCCGAAGGTGCACTTTTGAATTTGTATTTCTTTGGTGAATTTGCATGATGCCACTCCATTTTCTGCCTCTGTCTCCGGTCCAAAATGGTGGAGCCATGTTTCATCTTCTGTCACAAATCTTGCAAGTAAGTCATCTAGCACTTATCATTGGCACTTAGTATGATAACAAATCAAACAGAATCTACACTGAACCCATTGCGTCCCCCTTTTCTTTTTTGTTATCACATCTTATCTTCAGATTTCTAAAATTCGTATTGTAATACAATTTTTAAAATGTAGTATAAAATGTAACGCTTAACGCTCAACAAAATTTCGCCTCAAACAGCTAAGATATCTATCAGTAAAGCTAAGCCTATATGGCGACTCCAGCTGTATTTAAAATTCCAAAAAAATTTTATAAAATTTCATTAAGATATAATAAATCATAGTGCCAAATATCATATGGTTACCTTTAGTAATAAGTCTGTAATGTAATTACAAACATCCACAAAATTTGTACGCCTGAGAAGTCGACGCTAACTTGCTCTCTCCAAACATAAAAGCTCACTGAAGCAGCTACAATAGTCACACAAAGCGTAGCTGTATGTTTCTGGAAACTGGACAACATATGCAATCCCTTGGCGGAAATTTGGATCTCGTAACACCATTGGTTACTTCACAAAAGAGCAAAGAAAAGGTATCACGAAATAACCACTGCCACGAAATTACCAGTGTTTACCCTATATTCATTTGTGAATTACACTACAGAACTGAGGGAAGCTATGTCAGCATCCATGCTTTAAATAATATTGCATTTTATATATTTTGTTTGTCCATGTTGTTTTCATAGCCTCCTTTAGAGTTTCCCATAGATAAAAGTCAACAGGATTCTGCGACAGCATATACAATCGACATTTCTATGGACGAAATACATACCGTATGCGAGATACGAGGTCTGTCTAAAAGTATCCGACCTTTAGCCAGAAAAAATATTTCAAATACCTGACGGGGTTGGGACCCTAATCCCCTTCAAAGTAGGCCCCTTGTGCTTGCACACACTTAGCCCACCGATCCTTCCACTGCCGGAAACACCTCTGGAAGTCTTCTTTTGGAATGGTGTTCAGCTCCGTCATCACGTTCCGCATTATCTCTTCTCTACTCTCAAAATGGGATCCTTTCAGTGGTGTCTTCAATTTTGGAAACAACCAGAAGTCGCAAGGAGCCAGGTCTGGAGAGTAGGGAGGTTGCTGAATGGTTGTAATTCCATGTTTGGCCAAGAAAGTGTGGATCAATTGGGATGAATGTGCGGGGGCGTTGTCATGATGCAAGTGCCAGTTGTTCGCCGTCCACATGTCTGGTCTTTTGCGCCGAACTGCATCACGGAGTCGCCGGAGAACATCGTGATAGTACTCCTCTGTCACCGTTTGTCCTTCCGGTGCATATTCGTGATGCACAATTCCACGGACATCAAAGAAAACAGTCAGCATCACCTTGATTTTGCTTCGTACCTGCCGCGCTTTCTTCGGCCTTGGAGACTCGGGATGCTTCCATTGCGACGACTGTCTTTTTGTTTCTGAGTCGTACCCGTACACCCATGACTCATCTCCAGTTAACATGGTGTTCAGAAACCCAGGATCAGTGTTGGCGGTGTCCAGAAGGTCCTGTGCAACGTCACGAAGGAGGTCTTTTTGTTCCAGGGACAACAACTTGGGCACGAATTTCGCAGCCACTCGGTTCATGTTCAAATCATCACGCAAAATTGCATGTGCAGAATCTTTACTCACTCCAACCTCTTCGGCAGTCTCCCGCACGGTCAAACGACGATCTGCCATCACCAAATTTCGCACCCTCTCAACAACAGCTGCACTCCGAGCAGTTTGGGGCCTGCCACATTGCTGCTTACTCTCCGCTGATGTGCGGCCATCTTTGAATCGATTGAACCACTCCTTAATTTGTGTTACACCCATCGCATTTTCCCCAAACACTTGCTGAATCTTACGAATTGTTTGACTTTGAGAATCACCAAGCTTTTGACAAAATTTGATGCAGTATCTTTGCTCAATTCGTTCAGTCATCTTGCGAGAAAACTAAATCCGACAAACACTTAGAACAGCACCTTACTTGGCGACCACCAGCCAGTGACTGGCACAAGCGAATGCGGTGAAAAAATTCAAGCATGCGCATTACGGTTCCTCCTTCCACCGTGCACAATGGCGCCGCATTAGAATCACTACTTTGCGCGGGAAAATTTAAGGTCGGATACTTTTTAGACAGGCCTCGTATAATTATCAGTAGTAATGCGTGGCCCTCTTGGTCACCCGGCCTAACCCCTTGTGATATATATATATATATATATATATATATATATATATATATACACACACACACAACAGGGTGTTTCCGAGGTAGTGTTACGAAGTTTCAGGGATGATGGCGAAGGGCACAAGTATCAATTTGAGATAAGGAACCCTGGTCCGGAAATGACCGCGTCGAAGTTACAAGCAAACATAGTTGTGTGGAAATGAAATAATTTTATTCCTCTGTACACCTTATTTATGTGTATTTATCTGTACATCTTACACACACTGCATTCATCTGACGTTGTTTACGTTGTCTACTTACAGTATTCCATTCAGTGCGCTGTCTGAGGGGTGGGGACAGGAAACTACACTAAAGCAATGCAGATAGCGTAATGTGTAACGGACATGGTCGGTCCTGATATGCACGTCTGTAGACAGCAGTGTATGTGTACAAGTTGCAGTGTCCAGTCGATCAGTCCTAGTGAAATGGAGGAGTACAAAAGAGCGGAATAAGCAGACCTGATTTTCGAATACGGATGAGCCAATGGGAACAGTAGACAAACTCACACAGATTGTATCGGGGCAAGTACCCACGTAGGAGACATCCGGCCCATGCCATCTTTCCACGACTGTTCCAAAGGTTAAGGGAAGAAGGGCACGTGGTGGCAAATTACAATTCCATTTCCACACAACTAATTTTGCTTATAACTTTCCACTCAGTAATTTCCGGACCATGATTCTTTATCTCAAATTGATACACGTGCCCTTCGCCATCATCCCTGAAAGTTTGTAACACCCCTCAGAAACAACCTATATATATATATATATATATATATATATATATATATATATATATATATATATATACAGTGAGGGAAGTGGGAAAAAACCAGAGGCGATATGCTACCCCAAGATTTTCCCCTGGCATACCTCGATTTAAAAAAGGTGTAGACCTACTTCCCCGTCCCTTTACAACATCCATGTACATGATATACACAATAAATTGTTTTGTGCAGTCGGTAGCGCGAGTCTTTGAAGCTTACGCAACATATTAAATTTCTTAATAAAATAATTCCAAATTATTTACTAAATTTTTTTGCAATCTCCATTGACACTTATCATTTAAAATAAGGTTAAAACTTTAAAGTGCGAATACTTAAAATAATATTGTATGTAATTCTATTTAAATAGACTAATAGATACGTAACGATATTCGTCACTGACAAATATTTTAAAAGAATAAGATCTGATGACATAGTCACTAAACTGGCAACAATGGCCACCACAAGGTACAGATCACAGCCTTCTATACTTGAAATGCTACCGTTGTCAAGGATTCCAGGGGTTGACTTATCAAATAAATGTGTCTAAATACACGCTGAATACAGTTCCAGCAGGCTGTAGTGTGGAGGAATGTATAAACAAATTTTTACGGATCACTTTTTTTCAGTGACGGTATGTCATTTTTCACTAACGGTATGTTTTCTGGCCATAGAAAGCAGTGGTGGTATTCCATACCGTCTCACTGTATATATACAGGGACATCACTTTATTTTTTACCAAAATTTTAACATTAACCTGGCTATACTCAGAAACACTGTTACCCCCTTCCATTACAAGAGTTTGGTGTTACTAGTGCAATATGTAAACAAATCATTTTACTAGCTATAGAAGGAGAGAAAAGTAGTGTATCCATTTGTGTTACAGGAAAATACGATATTATGATTTTCAGTTTCTTTATTACTTTTCCGGTATTTTATCAAAATACAGTAGATAGTAACAGTTTTTTTCACAAACTCAACTCTTCAGGCGGTTGTATTCATTATATAATGGCTACTTTATTCAGCATATTACCGTACTTTCGGTAACTCTAATCTTCACTTCTGCTCAGTGCACACAGATAAAGTTATTCAGTCATGCTACACACCGTACCTGTGCGAAATAAGCAGGGCCAGGTGTTTATGGAGATCGCGAAAATCACGACATAATAGATATACAATAGATTTTTACTAATCTTTACGAATTAAGTGATTCTGATTAATAATATGCGGATAAAACAATCGCGACAAATCTCGAAATAGAGTTCTAATAGCGAAATATGAACACATTCGCGAATTATTATTGTTGCGTCGTTTTATAGCGAATTTCATATTCTGAATTTTTTTCGAACTTTCTTTTCATTTGAATTTGTTATACTGTATATCCAAGTAGGCTACATTATATGGTATTCCAGGTGTTCTGATTACATTAGTGAACTCAAAAGACGGAAAATTCAACATTTCACTAATCATTTGAAAGTGTTAATTAGAGGGCTGCAAGTTTTTTTCGTTTTTAATGAATGTGTGTGTTAAATACAGTCTCAATTCAACAAATATTGTCTATTGGCCATATCGCACCTTTACCAGAATCTAACGAACCTTTAATGTTAATTATTTGGAAAGTAACATCCATACTGAGTTAATGCTCCAATTTCAAAATAATTGTATTTTCCAAAATTTCCATTACCGGTAATATCCGCCAAGAGTTCAAATCAATCTCCAACAATCTCCTCCAACACCAATATTAAAAACACAAATGATAAAATTAATCTCCATAAATACCTGTCCTGGAAATAAGTTTCAATTATATAGACTCTTTCTTCTATAGGAAACACAACCATATTTCTGAAACACACTACACTCTGTACTGTTTACTTCACTGCTAGCAGACTTCGAATGCAACAGCGGCCGTAAGTTTGTGTGGCTGACGGGAGCAAGAATATCACTGCAAGGGGTGGGAGTCAAGTAGTACATTCAGAAAAGAATGTACAATAAAAATGCAAGTAAAAATAAAGTGATGTCCCTGTGTAAATATATATATATATATATATATATATATATATATATATATATATATATACACACACACACACACACACACACACACACACACACACACACATACAGTATATACAGGGTGTTTCAGAAATACTTTGCCAAACCTTGGGGGCATGTTCCTCACAACAAAACAAGAAAAAAGTTCATATAAACATATATCCGAAAATCCCTAGTTTTTCAGTTATTAATGAAAGAACATAATGATACATCTGTTAGATATTGTCAGCTTGGCAGCAAGTTTTGCAACTTTAATCAATTCAGAAACTCGTAACAATAAAAGTTTGCGTTCAACGGGTTTCGAGGTACAATCCAACAACTTAACTGAAGTTTGTAACCGATAATAATATTAATTTTGTTAGATAATCGAATGATGTTATCGATACAAGTCTGCTGATGCACCCATTGTATCCTAGATGGCTATGTGTTGCCAAGGAGACTTGTTTACTGCAGGAGAACATTTTGAACATTTGTTATGAGTTTCTGAATTGATTAACGTTGCAACACTTGCTACCAAGCTGACAATATCTAACAGATGTTTCATTATGTTCTTTCATTAATAACTAAAAGCTAAGGATTTTCGGATATATATTTATATGAACTTTTTTTCTTGTTTTGGTGTGAAGAACATGTCCCCAAGGTTTGTCAAAGTAATTCTGAAACTCTCTGTATATGACTAGTGTTTTGTTTATACAGAAGTACGAGACCTCCGTATCTGATGCCACTGGATGTACCTACTACAGAAATGCTTCTCAAATACCATTTCTGTATTTGTCCGGTGCGATGTTTGAAAGCCGTCTGCTAGGACAAAGCATCAGAATAAAATCCCTAGACAGGAACAGAAGTTCCACTGTATCCATAAATAAGATTTCGTTTGACAATAACGAATAACGATTCGATTGACAGTATTCATTGCAAACATCTATATTCTATGGTTGCATGTAACTTCCGTCTATAAGCTGCAGGTTGGTCTGGATTCTCGGGGGACAAATTTTAGACGGGGGCATCATAAAAAAATCAAGGATTGTCCACTGTTCCCGGAAATCGGGGACGTCTGATAACGCTACGGAATAAGATCACGACCTGTTCCAGCTTCATCGAGCCAACGTTAACCAACAATTACTGACGCTTCTTTAAGTCAAGTTCAGCAATATTGTATATATTCCAGGGGTTTTCTAGGCTTAAAATTATATTAAACTAGTGGCTTGTGCAGCAAACGCTACAAACTAAGTTCATTAGACGTTCAAATAAAAATGTTTCAGATTTATTTTCAATGAAAAATACCAGACATTTTGAAAGTTATTTGCTTCCATAATAATAAAACATAGTCCCTCTGAATGGTTTTTATGACAAATACTTTTCTTGAACCTATCCACCTTCAATTTTTCAGTTTCAACGCGAAAACGCAAGTAACAATGTCAGGACGATCAGTGAGTTTTTCATGTAGGAGTAAAGAAATAGTTATTTCAGGTCATTGTGGATTGTAGGCGAAAGTATAAAAAAGTCAGGTTTGCTATGCTTTCGAACAATAGACATAGCATCTTGGTATAGCTGCTGCATGGAGAGCTTGAAATGTAGAGGGTAAAATCATTTTATCCTGCTAAGAGATCATGCTGAAATGATGAGGAGACTACAAAATTTTGTAGGCCTCTTATTTTATCAGTAAGTAATACCTTTTATCTTTCCTTAGGAACTGTAATTTTTGCGCTCTCTCAAGTCAATACTGAAGAGAATCACGCATATAAATATCTACACCACACCGCCATTAAGTATATGAAAAAGACCCAATCCCACTTGATTAATAGCTATAAAAATATTTGATTTTTAATAACAATATTATCTTACGCAAGTTTTATATATATATATATATATATATATATATATATATATATATATAATAGCCGCCACTTAGTAAATTATAGAAATGAAGATCTAATTTCAGATATTCTCTACATCTACTTACATAACCGCAAAACGTTTCACTTTAATATCATCAATATAGCATTAATATGTATAATTAGTGAGAAATAGTCACATCATGGCATTAACTATAATAATATTTAATTTCTAATGGTAATAATGTCATCATACCACCTCAAATTTTGTAGATTTTAATATCCAATACACAGCTATACTCAGAAAATTACACACCGCAGAATCAGACCTGTAAATTATTTTTAGTAAGTCTTGAAGTTTTTAATAATCAATTGAATTTGAACTCTAATTATGTCAGAAATCCTGCAGGTCATGGCCTTCGTGTAATAGCCTATTGTTTATTGTAGTATGTGTTTTGTTTTATTCTGAAATGCAGTTAGTTCTCAAAACTGACGAAAGATGAATTTTGGAAAATAGGATAATTATGTAGAAAAACTAACGCGTTACTGAAAGTTACAATTTTTCTGAAAATTCTTGGATGCCAAGCTTCAAAATGACGGGTCATTCATTAAAATCTGTTCAGCCTTTTTCCCGTAATTTCCATTACCATTTCAAATTATATTAGATGCTCATTTCACGTATTACGTTTCATGCTTGTCTATCACGATAGGTGTGGTGGAGTCCCTGTCCAAGTAGAGAATGCCCAGAGGAGGAAGAGCTGGACATGGTGTTGGCTGACTGCGTGGATCATTGTTTGCTGGCAGAAAATCCAGTCTCAGAAACACAGAACGACAGACAGAGAGCACCAGTGCCAACAGCTATGTCCACCCCGCAGATGGACAGAATGAGTACAATTGTTGTGGGGAACTTGGCTTGCTTCATGCGACAAAATACGACACCTTCTGTTACGAAGAAAAAAGATCTGCATTTCTTGCTAGAGAAAGTTGAAAAGAAGCACAAAAAAAGAAGGTAAGAACATATAATATAAGAACTTTGCAACCCTTGTCTACCTTAATACATCGACAAATATCACTTCAGAAGTTCGTGGTAGCGAGTCTGCCTCGAGACTAGCCGGCCCGGGTTTGATTCCTGGCGGAGTCAGAAATTTTCATGTAAAATTCCAACTTCGGGACTAGGAGAGATGGCGGTGCACAACTTCTAATCACTAAATTGTACACCAATATGCCTGGGTTAAATCCTAAATCTCTCCGCAGTGCATATGAAGAGAAGGCATATGCCACTGTTGATAGTGATTCGTCCGTCGGATGGGGACGTTAAGCCTGGCGGTCCCCTTGGTGCTATTCGACAGAAGTAGGCTACGTGCCAGCACCGGGTTTCCCATTCTCCCTTTCTTACCTTTATCATCCTCACCCATTTCCTACACTACACTTACACATACACTCACCCTAGTACACGATATAACTCTTCACAGATATACATCATGCCCGCCGAAGTGGTGTGCAACTTGAAAAATGGGTCACAGTCGTGCCATCTATCCGCAGTATGCGGAATCCGAATAACGCAAGTGAAATGGGTAGTCATTAGATACACACATAGTCTATCACTTTAGAATACTTAAATCTTATTTTTATTGTACAGAGTGGAAGTAATATAACTGTGGAGCTTTTAATAGCTTATTTCTTGGATAGAGTACAACAAATAATTGTACCACCATCACCACCCCCCACCCACACCACCACCACCACCACTCCTGACAACATCGCTACCAAATTTTCAGTAAAGATTTGAAATTGGAAGAAGCAGAGTAATTTTTATTATGATTCATGTGAAATTACAAAAAATAAACTCTTGTTGTGAAAGAAAACGAAAATTGCATTCAATTGTTGTTTGTACAAAGCTTGCATTCATATACGTAGGCCTACATTTTATTTTTAATAAACTCTCGTGGCTCGATTAATTCTTTTACATGTTGATTTAAGGAAACATGGAAGGAAGGACGGGCCTGCTACTGCAATCGACTTCCCTGGAAAAAACTCTAAAAAGGTTGAATATTTGGCTGCATTTATTTTATTGGACATGCACCAAAACTTGGAAAAGCCGCCCGAGAGTCTGGGGATAGAGATGGAGTCTGACGACAATGATACTTCTGACTTTCAACGCAGGTATGATAGCCTTCAAGTTCAATGTTGAAAGACATATAATTAACTTCGGATCGGATGTTCCACTAACACAATATTCGTAATACCATTCAGACATCTGCTGCTGCTCTTACTATCGATATGTAAGTCTGAAAAAGTTTTTCAAATTTGCGGATCAGGAATACAAACACAGTTTAGAGTGTAGAAAAACGAATTATAATGTTTTAATCCCTACGGTTGAACGTCTTCTGATTATTTTGTTTCTCTGAAGCCATTCTTTAATTCTCAACAAATGCTCATTTGCCATGAAATCGTTCTCCAAAAATTATTTGCCAAAAACATAACTCTACTTTTTCATAAAGAAGCACCAGTCATTCACTCTAAAGAATAAAGATTAACAGTTACAATTCTCAGGTCAGTTCCCTCTACGACTTAAGAACTAATTTACCTTCCAAGGATGAAGACTTTTTCACTACAAGAGACGTCAAAAACAATTTTTGGGGAATTGGAAAGGAGGATGTTGCATTAGATATTACAAAATTTTGACAAAACCTCAATTGTTTTACTAAATTTTAATTTAGCATTTAAATACGTCGACTGTACTCCTAGAGGGTTTTACCTGGCACTAATGTCCCAACCGAGCGTGTGTTTTCATACATGAATGACGATCTCTGTTCCTAGAAACTTTGAAAGCGATTTGATTAATAAGGTTAAATTTAATTATGCCTATGTTTACTGCTACAAAATTCTATGATGTAAAGGATGTACTAACGATTACTAATTTACCTAAAAAATAATTAATTTAGTTTGAGAAGAGAGGAGACTTATTATGTAAGTTGCTTAATTCTTACCAGGTTTGGTGAAAAACTTTTGCTTGAAGCAGGTGTCAACTTGACACAATTGGAAGAGGAAGATTTGAGATGTGGGGGTTTGTTGCTTGCAACCAACCTCACCTATCATACACTCAACCAAATGGCTGAAGATTGCATGCTCCAAAAGTGTAGTTTCAGGTATCGATATCAAAATCTTCTTAATCTTAAACCAATAAAAGCTACGGAATGTCAAATATCACCTACAATAGCCATTGACAAAAATAACATTCTAAATACTATTTAGATTTTTATATTTTCTAATAATCAGAACATGTACAATTTTTATGCTCGACCATGCCGAAATGTAGTAATTATACACCTGGTAGCAGCCTTTTAATGGGCCTCATTAAAATACACCTATTCATTAAAGTTCAGGTGTTCCACCAATCAGAAAATACCATTGTAGCAATATGAAAGCGCAAGTATCTCGGATATGCAATCAAAATACAACTATGCAGAAACAGAAAACCACAATTTAAGTCACACAGAGTTAGTGTGCACTCAATGTTGGTTGCTTGACGGTTGTCAGCCCACTTTGAGGTCTGTGGATATAGAGGGAAAAATTGGATCGGTGTCTGGTAGAGTTCCCAGGTAGCTCATTTGGGAGAGCGTTGGTACGCTTAACCAAAGGTCCCGGATTCGATACCCGGCCCCGGAACAATTTTTCCCTCGAAATTATTGAAATAGAACTAGTTCTGTTACTATAATAATTAGCGTTAATTTTAAATAATATTCAAATAAATTCAATTTGTTATCTCGTTTTTCAATGTTTAATTCAATTTCAAGGTTATATCAAGATTAATGTTTATTTTACTCTCTAGATTATATCAAGGTCAATGTCGACATTTGTTTATCGGAAAAAAATCAATACTTTCGCGTCTGCGCACATCTCACAATTTACGAGGTATTGCACAAGGTCAGTTCCGTTCTGCAGTCAGATAAGAATAACATGAATACTTAATAATTTCAAGTTAGAAATATGGTCGAGCATAAAAAGTCGTATGAAACTTGACTATAATGGTAATTAAGACGTTCGTATGAAAATTATGAAACTAGCTTGCGCTCGTTTCATAAACATACTCGCGTCTTAATTACTACCATTGTAGGCTCGTTGCATAATGTACTATTTATCTGATTCCTTCAGAAAATGAATTACACTTGGGTCTTAAGCACAAATGAATTGGTAGGCCTCTAACGGGAACAGCTACAATATATCAGAACTGGACGAACTTTCATTTCAGGGAAGGAGGACCAGATGTTTGTCCACCCGACTATAAGGAAAGTGACGATCGCACATTTTGGATCTACTTTTTTCTGCGCTTCGTTGGAACTGTGATGCTATCGGGTGGGGTAACCATGCTCGATCCCATAGCCCTCACCATGATCCAGAAGTATGGAGGAGAGTTTGGGCGAGAAAGACTCTTCTCTACCATTGGGATGGCTATATTTTCACCACTGGCTGGGTTGCTCATGGATCGCAGTAGTCGTCAACTGAGTGAGTAAGGATTTTAACCATACCCAAGCCGTTGTAACTGCAGGGAACTGAGAGCTTTGGTAGCTACAGATGCGACGTTGCCACAATGACCATTGCACAACAGCTGATGAGTCCTTTGTAACAATTCTGACGCCTTTACGCGAAGGATTGTCACTCCGTGAATTATAATTATTATTCTCCTAACGATGTCTTCTTTGCGACATTTCACAGCAGTGTTAGAAATAACACTAACACACAAGTTATCAGTGTTGCCAACTCAGAATTCTATTTACCGCTGCACAATCTTAAAAAACCGCTAAACTGTAGTTGAAAAACTCCAGATTTTTCTTAACACATCACTTCCAAATTTGAAATATAAACTATACAGCTTTAGGAACTAGAGCAACCATGGGGAAAAATGGCTCCGGAGGGCCACTGCACTCAAAGCCGCCTTACCTCACTCCATTGACCCTCTCCGCCGCCTGGTGCTTCTCTAGACACGCTTCATTCAGTGGCGGGTATGGCTTCGATCTCGGGACGTGACAGAATGAATTTTTGTTACTTACAAAAAGAAGAAAGTCTGTTGCTTAATATGTAGGTTTAAAATTGCGCATATAAAACGCTTCAATATTAAACGCCACTTTGATCGGAAGCATAAAGCAGACTTCGGTGATCTTACAATATTTATTTACAATTTTAAAAGCTATTTTCGTAGTAATTGTTAAAAGATACAAAACAAGATATGTTTATGGTATTTTCAGGATTTAGATACTTATTATTTTATTAAGTATCTGGAACTGAACTTATTTAAAACTTTGAGTGCATATTAGGCCTACTTGATGCGTTCTCTTCCAAGAAAGATTTTCAGAAGTAACTGCAATGGACATGGAGATGTGTCTGTTCAATAATCCATTTGTATTTGATGTTACCCAAGCAGCAGAGCCGCTATAGAGATGTAAAAGAGCACGCCACTAAAGTGTTTAGGAAAAAATGGATTAGATCTCTTTAAATACCTACCAGAGGAGCAATTCCCTAATCTGCGCACATTTGCAATGCGTATGGTATCTATGTTTGGCTCAACTTACTGTTGTGAGCTGTTTTTCTTTCAAAATGAATATGAACAAAAGTATCTCCAGGTCTAGGATCACAGACATGCATTTAGTTTCAGTATTACGGTTGAGTTGTTCTATTTTAGACCCAAATATATCCCTTTCAGTTAATAATAATAAATTTCGAGGGCAATCAACAACAAAAAAATAAAAACCAGCAGTATAGGCCTACAGTAGTATTTCGTTTCATTCATATCTCATGTATTTTGTTTAATATTTTTAAAGTTAAATGACAGTGGAGCTTAGTTTTACTTTCTTTAGTATTTATAAAACGAAAGAATTGATTTTGTTGATCATTATATTGTGTTTAATATGTTCTCAAGTTAAATGACAATGGAGCTTAGTTACTTTATTCGTTTTAAAAAAGAAACAATTTATTATGTTGAGCATTGTATCTTTTAATATATTGTGCAGTTAAATGACAATGGAGCTTTGCTTTTTTCTTTATTGTTTTTAAAAAAGAAATACTTTATTATGTCGATCACAAGGCAGTTCAAGAATTTTTTGTGCACATGATAAAGGAGTAGTTATACAATTGAAAAATATATAATTTGCCTAATGACAGTAGGTGGCCGTCATAATTATTGTATGATACGTGTACTTCCTATAAACAAAATATCGGTACTGTAAAGATTTTGAAACAAGAAATAAGAGCGGAGAAATTACTGATGCGCAAGGTGTGTCGAATCCATCACTGCACTTGACTTAGCAAAACAACTGCATTACCCCTCGCCTGCCAATCAAACGAATGTGGGGTGAGTAGGAAACGTTCCCTCCCTACTTTGCTGATAATCCCCATCGTTGAACTAGAGAATTTTATAAAAATGCAGACTAAATTATGGAAAGTATGTGTCACTTTGTAGGTTCTATGTTCTATGTAAAATCGTATGGATAATTAAATCTGAATATTTTGCTTTCAATATCACCTTACATCATTTAGGCCGAGCTTTCCAACTATCATCGGCAACTTCTTCCACCCATCTTTCAACACAATTAGCCTACGTTTTTTTTTTTTTTTTTTTTTTTCACATCTCTAACATTTTGTACGTATGGAGTTTTACGCGGCATATTTCTTCAAAATTGAATGAAGTAGCTCAAGAATATACTGGACACTTCGGAAACAACCACATTCACAGTCACACCAGTCCATTCGAAATCTGATTTCACTCTTAGCTGGAGACGTGCCTGCCAGCAATGAGTCTGGTTTTAAGTTTTAAGTACGTCTATGTTACATGAACTACAATGCGGAATGATCAATTAAATAATATAGACCTATCGTAATATAAGTTATCAGAAATGAAAATAACAATTAAGTTCATTATCTACTTACTCTTTATGATTATATCAATTCATTTACAAAAACAATGCATACATGATTAGACTAAAGTTTAACGAATGTGGCATACCTTATTTGTACAACAATGGATGAGGCAGGAAATAGACGTGGTTATACCAAATCGAGTTAACTTAATACTCTGATAAAATTTTATACTTGCACAATGAAGAATTTTGATGATACCATATTAATCTCTGGTTTATGATTAATTAATATTGTTGTCCGCAAGTAGAGTACATATAAAAACAATTATAACATCTTTACAGAAGAAAAACTTAAAAATACCGTCTTCCTCTGCCGGAATAATAAAAAAACGCCAAATAAATAGCTAGCCGCTGACGGTAAAAATCTGTAGCTGACCATAGTCCTGAAAACACCAGGTTTAGCTACAAAACCGCTGACTTGGCAACACTGAATGTGATAGTGACACAGCGTGTAGCAAACAGTAGATAGGAAATGCCATGTTCTGATTGGTTCAAAAGGCTATCGCATAGCGTTTTTCGAATTTTTCATGGGAAAGATTGTCAACACAACAGTGTTGCCAACTTGGCCCTTTTAGAGCTAAATATAGCCTTTTGGTTTCCTCCTAAGCTCTCTTTTCTTGAAAATGCCCCAAGGGTTTTTTTAGCGCTAACAAAATTTGGAGTAAAATCTGGGATTATTTTGATGAAAGTTACCCAAGTTGAGGGCTATAATTTTATAAATTTAGGTACCAGGCTATAACATTTCCTCCTTAAACCAGGCTACAAAATTTTGTTTCTCAATTGATGCAACAATCGAACTGTAGATAACCGCGTTGCTTGTTTTGTGTTGTGTCGATATGCTGGTTGTTGAAAAGGGAGGTGAGGAACACGGTTGTAAATTTAAATTAGTCCATGACATTATATGTTATCAGGGTGCGAATTAAGATTTCTGATGAGGGGGGCATAGTATCCTAGATAGAGAATACCATACATAAAATTATAATTATCCTCATTCGATACGGCTCAACTCTTGGTCGCACTGAATTGCTTGCCTTGCATCTTGATCATAATAATAATTATATCCATGAGCAGGCTTAAGATAAGATGTGTAATTCCTAAGTTATTGATTGTTGTCAGTTTGCCTGTGATGATAATACATCAATATTATTTTCTTTGCTTACTTTATACTGTGGGCGGCCGGGTACATGACACCCTAGATCATATATGTAACAGATATGTCGGGCTTATAGGCTTTGAGGTTAACAACTTTTGTCAGGTTTACTACGCTGCCATCTAGTTATTACATAAGGAGTCACGTCATAATTCCCATTTGAATTGCATTAGCGACTGTGCTGCCATCTCGTGTTCATTTACGGCGGACGGGTGGCGATCCTGGCGGTTGTTCTCTTCAAAGTGCTGCCGATTTTAACGTAGCGAGGAGTTACCTGTTACATATATGATCTAGGATGACACTAACATATGAAAACAAAGGCACACATAAGATCGCATCTTCATTCAGAAAGCAGAAATACAACATAGCATACAGAACAGAAAACACACTACAAAGACATCTCAACACACAAACAACACATACAAATAAATACGACCACACAGGTGTATACAAACTCACATGTAATAGCTGTATTAAGTTCTACATAGGACAGACAGGCAGATCATTCCAAACATGCTACAAAGAACACATTAAAGCAATAACCAGAGGACACAATACATCTACATACGCCGATCACATAACCAATGCTAACCATACATACAATAACATAAATGCAGACATGGAAATCCTACACATACAAGCCAGGAACAAAAAACTCAACACACTAGAACAATACAAAATATACAAACACACTAAAACACACCCAAATCAAATTCTCAACACACAGATCAATTTCAGTACACACACACTATTTGACTCCACACTTCAACACATTTCAACAATCAAACACACCCACATAACAGGCAGAGAAGTTCGAGATGACGCCGTGATCTAGTAGGCTCTGAGGATGGTGCGTGAAGCACTGAAACAGCTGTAAGCCGCACAAATCTTACATAATTAACACGAGTAAGTCCACTAGTTAATTAATTAATTATAAAGTATACTCGAATTAAAACAATTATATTTTGCGAGGGGGATAGAAGTTATTCTTGACAGGGATGTTAATATGAATTTATGAGAGGGGGATAACTTTCCAACAGGGGGAGAAATCCCCCATCCTCTCCGTTAATTCGCACCCTGTCTGTTATAACACCTAGAATAATACAAACTTTTAATACAGCGCTAACATAAGAAAGCCTTGCGCAGCTGCCGACTGCGCGTGCATATTTAATTGCGATCTTGACAGTGGCGGTGCGTCAATAAGAGCACAAGAGCACGTGAACACCTTGTTACCATTAATACACGACTAGTTTTATTATTTGATACCGTATTGACGTAGTGGGGATGTATAATATCAGAATCGAGTATTTTAAACTTCCCGCATCTTGCATAAACTTCTTATGTAAACTTGGCAACATCCGTTCACGTACAAGCCGTGCTCTTTTCGAGATGGTTACAGGAATTTCACGCATGCGCGGGAGAAAATTGTCTTTAGCTGGCCGCTTATGACTCGTCAAGAGCACAAAGCGTTAAGTGAACATGATGAGTATCTATCCTACAGATGTCAGGTCCATCGATGCCTATCGTTCACGTGCTATATCTCGAGGAGGAAATTTAATAGCCTGTAGGTGTCAGCATCTGACTGTAGGAACGTTTACTTACGTGTACAGTGCTGCTACGAGAGTGTAGTTTGTGAATTACTATACTTCAGTGTCGGCATAATAGCATAGTTTGGCTTTCAAACACGTGCTGGCTGACTGTGGTGGTGGTATGAATTTAAGTATCTGTATGGCAGTGTATAATATTTAAGAATAATATTTACTGGCATGTATTTATAGTAATCTATGCGAGTGGGATTAAAGTACTGGTATAGGCTACAGTGTATCAGTGTGTTGTGAATCAAAATATATTACTGAACACACGCTTTTGTAAATAACGAGACCGTGGTATGTATTCATTTTTAACAAACGTAAACAATGAACTCTGTTCAAGTAATTTTGAACGGTAAAGAACTGGGTAAACTGGCTTACCAAGAAAAATTGGAAATAAAAAGACTGAGTTTCATTATTATTATTATTATTATTATTATTATTATTATTATTATTATTATTATTATTATTATTATTATTATATGTTGTTTTGAATTTATATACGGTTTTTTTTCGATAGTGAAACATTGGAATCATGACATTTCATATTAGACTAAACGTACGATTTCAAATTCTCTTCGATTTTGGAACCACAAAATTGTGAACACACATAATATTTTATCACGAGCCGCCACTGGATCTTGACCTTGGGTATGACTAGTGCTTGGTAAAAATGGGGAAAACGCAATATTCGCAGAAGTTTAGACGCGAATGGTTGAAGTGTGATTGTTATGAAAATGGTTATTAGCTGCCACCGGTGACGACGGCAAGGTGTTATTGCAAGTATTGTAAGTGCACTATTGAAGCGGAAAAATCTGCTCCTAACCGATATTTGAATACAGGAAAGAATAAAAAAGCGTCGACCTCTTTCGGTGAAAAACAACAAAAACAGAATTTTCAGCCTATAGCCAAACCAATAAGCAAAAGTTCTTTAGCATACAGTCAGTTTGCTTTGTATGTTGCTGAAAATTGTTCGGTTAAATGTATTGACCATCTCTCGGAGATTTGTAAGGTTGCGTTAACTAACCGAATCGCTTAAAATACTGTTATTATTTCAAACCTTTTAGGTCCATATTTGGAAGACACTTAAAATGCGATATAGGTGAGAGTAGTTACAGTTTATTGATAGACGAAAGTAACTCGTAACGTCAGCCGATTTTCCTCACCA
This sequence comes from Periplaneta americana, assembly GCA_025594305.2. Lineage (NCBI taxonomy): Eukaryota > Metazoa > Arthropoda > Insecta > Blattodea > Blattidae > Periplaneta > Periplaneta americana. The sequence goes on along the minus strand of JAJSOF020000017.1, from coordinate 142,098,996 downwards.
GAAATTTCAGAAGTCAGAACTGATTTAGAAACCTTCGAAAGTTATTAAATCTCATATTGAAGTCGTGACGAAGTGTAGTCAGCAAATATACGTATATTAAGCATTCAGGATTTAGGTTCTCCTCTGGCTTTTCATGAATACGATTTTGAAAATAAGGAAAACTGTTCAAATAATTATTATTGTGTATATGTAGACAATCTCAACTTTTCTTTCAAAGACCCTCACTCCCTCTAGCAAATATTCGCTACCTTTCTCACTCCCCATTTATTGCACTCAAACTCTCAAGTTTCAACATCAACAAATCTTACGAATAACAACACTAAAGTTGTTACTAATCCAGACGTCAGTATTCAATTACACCGACCAACAATCACACTACAATTGATATCATTTATATCATTTTATAGTAACGATAAAGTGATAACCGACGTTTTCTTCAATTTTATTTACAAGGACAAAACAATTTTCAAAATAAAATTAAGCCGAATGCTTACCACTAGTACAAAACCCTCCGCTCGCTGAGCACGTTGAAGATGGGCACAAGGACCCCTGCAATCTTGTGTCATTATCGCAGCATTACAGTACCGGTAGTTACGAAATTTCTTGCATCAGAAGAGTCATTCTTTGATGGGCACGTTGGTAACTTACGTAAATGGGCACTTGGAGATCTTTGATTCCTACAGTTTTTACAATAAATCTTTTGTTTATACAGAGTGTCTCTAAATTAGACAGACAAAATTAGGGAGCAGATAGATAACCTTCGTGGAAGCATATTTTGTTAAGGAACCCATGGGCTGCGAACTAATGTGATTAAAATAATTTAACTTCTGTAAAATTAAATTATGGTTCATTTAACGACGCTTGCAACTGCCAAGCTCATAATATATCAGCGTCGCCGGTGTGCCGGAATTTTGTTTCGGAGGAGTTCTTTAACATGCCAGTAAATCTGCTGACATAAGCCTGTCGCATTAAGCACACTTAAATGCCATCGACCTGAGCCGGGATCGAACCAGCAACCTCGGGCACAGAAGGCACTATACCGACTGAGCCACTCAGGACGACTCCCTTCTGTAAACTTAAGAGGAATATTAAAAGTAATTAATCATCGTGACTGTTTAGCCAAGTTGACTAAGGCGCGTTATTATTAAATCCAATAATCCAATAAATCCAACTTCGCCGATTCGAGTCTCCTCACTTCCCAAAAGGTAAATTACGCAATAAAAATACATATTAGATATGGATGTAACGCACAAATTACGACGTAGTGATGGTTGTAGTAGTAGTAGTAGATAGGAGAGGGAGATTGAGTGTACAGTGATATTTTTTTTCATTTCATTTTTAGTGTTCTGCCCAAGGGCAGGTCTTTCACTGCAAACCCAGCATTCTCCAGTCTTTCCTATTTTATGCCTTTCTTTTTGTCTCCTCATATGATCCATATATCTTAATATCGTCTATCATCTGATATCTTCTTCTACCCTGAACTCTTCTCCCGTTCACCATTCCTCCAGTGCATTCTTCAGTAGGCAGTTTCTTCTCAGCCAGTGACCAACCAATTCTTTTTCCTCTTCCTGATCAGTTTCAGCTTCATTCTTTCTTCACCCACTCTTTCCTATACAGCTTCATTTCTTATTCTGTCTGTCTACTTCACACGTTCCATTGTTCTCCACATCCACATTTCAAATGCTTCTATTCGGTTGTCTTTACTTCGTCGTAATGTCCATGTTTCTGCACCATACAATGCCACAGTCCATACAAATCACTTCACTAGTCTTTCCTTAGTTCTTTTTCCAAAGGTCCGCAGAAGATGCTCCTTTTCCTATTAAAATCATCCTTGGCCTTGCTATCCTCCTTTTGACTTCCTGGCAGCAGCTCATGTTACTGCTTATAATACACCCCAAGGTCTCTGATAGAACTGATATTTAACCCTTGCGGTGAATTTCGGTGAAGTCCGGAAGGACTAATTAGTCAAATCCACTCTCCTCACCTCCACGCTGGGGCCTCCTGGGATCTTTTAAGATGCGAAAGAGAGAGTGGTGTGCGGAAAGCAACGGGAAGCTACTGCATTTATCTTTCCTAAGAAAATCCGCATGATGAGTCTTTCCACGGTAAAAGATTTCGGACGTACGGAGATATAAGAAATGGTAATAAAGAAGTAGAGGTAGTGACATCTAGTAAGTAATATATTAACTTCTTGAGTAACAGTTGGATGGAAAAGTGGTATATGTGCGATCCCGGGTACTAGGAAAATACTAATGAACTGTGAGGTAAAATTTATTTCACTATTGGAATAAAGTAATGTTGAATAAAAGCCTACTTTACAAACGCAAAAGTAATTAGTAAACGCATGTTTTTTGTTATAGTCATGGATAAAGACTTTTTTCTACGACCAATGAAGTCCGATTTCACAGACTTTCTCGGTATCATAACTTAAATACTCGGTCACAATATGATAACACTCTAGAAATACCACTCCACACATCATCTCTTTATTCTTCATCTGTCACTGTTGCTACTTCTCGTCACTGGAATTCTCTGCCGCCTGAAGTCAAGGGCTGCCGAACTTTAATTTCCTTTAAATGTAAATTAGAAAAATATCTTATGATGAGTTGCCAGACCTAACGCGTTGCAAATATTTAATGGAATGTGATCCACTGTATTTATTTTTATTTTTTTGTTTCTTATTTTTACTGTGTAATCATGTAAATCGTGTTTATTTATCACTTAACGCCAATATGTATTCCACTGTGTTGTTTTTTTATTATTAACTTAATCTATTTTTTTGTGTACATTTTATTCAATTGTCGGTTTCTGGTTTAATTATGTGAATCCTACTTAATTGTAATCTAATACTAATATGTATACTAATGTGTATATTTTTATTTTTACTGTGTACATTTTTTATTGAATTATCGGCTTCTGTTTTTATGTGATTCGTATTTGATTCTAACAACATTAATATGTATTTCCCTATGTTTATTTTTATTTTATGAGGTAAATTTTTATGTAACTACCTCTTTTAATCTCATTATGTACTTAAATTGTATCAGTATGTAATTACTTAATTCCGATCCAGTTGTATGTTCAACTATGTAAGCAAATTTTAATCCTGGTTGAGTGTAAGAGAAGGCCTTACGGCCTTAATTCTGCCAGGTTAAATAAAGCCATTATTATTATTATTATTATTATTATTATTATTATTATTATTATTATTATGCAATTATCATCTGTATCGAAATGACTGTATCATTGCGATAAAGATTTTTTATTTCAATAAATACCATTGATTTCGAGATATTAAAATATGCTTTAATCAAACTGGAAGAGTGTAGTAAACTCAATTAAAATAGAAACAATAAATTAATACAAAAATTCACATTTCCTGTTTTATTGATATACATATTATGAACAGTACAAGTTTGGAACACAATTTCTCGTACACGTTAAAACTTACAAAAAAGAACTGTGATCTTGATTTTCGTACCTATAGCAACTGCAAATAAGATTCACTCGTGCCTCAATAGCTATCATTATATGTATATGATCGTTGCATAAATAACTATTATAATGCTAAGATTACATATTATGAACGCTGGTGACCTGGGTATATACAGGGTGTTAAAAATAATGTTTACAACGTTTCAGGGGTAACAGAGGAGGTAAAAAGAAATATATTTTGTAAGTGACAAAACTTTGGCAGATGCGCCGTTTATTGTGCACGTAAGTGTTAGTGTAATCCATAAGGAACGAGACCAATTGTCGTTTTAGAGGTGGTGTTCAAACTGCTGTCCATTTAAGGCATTGCACAACTGGTACCTTCGTACTATGGAGTGTCTGCAACGCTCAAAAGGCCAACTTTGTCTCTAATAACATGTGCAGCTTCAACAACGCGAGCAACTAAGTCTTCTGCCGTATCGATCGGTGTCTCATACACAAAACATTTCACTTCTTCCCATAAAAAGAAATCCAGTGGGATTAGATCCGGTGATCGAGGTGGCCACTGTACCGGTCCACCCCTGCCAATCCAGCGATCGGGGAATGTAGCAACGATCAAAGTGTGGAGGGGCACCATCATGCTGAAACCATATTCGTTCTCTGATGTTCAATGGGATATTTTCTAAAAGTTTTGGTAGGACGTCGCGTAGAAAAACAAAATAATTACCACCACGGAGACTGTTAGGCAACAGACAAGGCCCTACAAGATGGTCGTGCACAAACAGAACTAACCAGTATGTGTTGTGACGGAAGTCAAGTCATCTATTCCTTCAGGCCATCTAGCGGCAAAACGGCGCATCTGCTAAAGTTTTGTCACTTAAAACAGATGTTTGTTTTTACCTCCTCTATCATCCCTGAAACGTTGTATAGTAATATGCGTCACAAGAGCAGTATGTTGAAGTTTTCATGTTCGAGGAAAAGTTTGAAAAAGCGAAACGTAGTTGAGCTTTTTTAATTTCCGAGAATTGAAAGAAAACATACCGCTCGTGTATCGTACATTATTTTGTGCGGAGATCGTTCATTACATACCTGAAAGAGGAATTTCTAATTAGTTACAATGAAATCTCCATCTTGGTTTCTGTTCAATGCGTCTGGAAAACAAAAATATCTATCTTTAACATTGTTGCTTTAAAATATTTTATTTGTTTACTATACTCCAGCAGGCCGTGATATACGTCTGTCTTTTTTTCCCCCCGTCTATAAATGCGAACTTAAAACAAACGGCTTCCTTAATGTTACATGCATCACGAAATGCAGTAACTTTAGTGGACTTGTAGAGTTTACTTAATTTTTGCAAATATTTAAAAACAATAATTAACAGTGCAATTTAGGTGAAATTGCAGTGGTAAGTTTCCAATTTATAATTATTACTATATTGAACGTCTCTAAAAATAATATGTTAGAAGCCTAAAGCAGTAAAATGAATATGTCACTTAAGCGGTAAGAAGAGGAAAATTGTTATGTGTGTTCGGTTGGGAATACTGAATGTGGAATTTTAGACTTACCGCGGGTTGGTTTTTGTGCGGAAACCAAGCAAATACGCACGATCTCGCACAAACGTTATTTTTAACAGTGGCGTAGCATGAAATTTTGAGCAGGGGAAGCTAACTCAAGTTGTCTTTCATGCAATATGAGAAAACGTATTACAAAAATACAGTCTTAAAATAAATAGTAGTCAATGTCAAGTCAGCAGTCGAAGATTGGTTGGAACCTCGTAAGTAAAACCAATAAGGCATGACCTCAAATGATACGTAATAAAATACGATTTCACGGTTTACACATATCTCTAACAAATAGACACGTATACGTATAACATTAGCTCACTCCCTGTCATACTTAGAGAAATCACAATATTAGTATCATTACGTAAGTATGCGTCTGTCTTTTGGTTGTGTCCTTCATTGACAGCAAGGGAGTCGGTCATTTGTTTTTTAGATCAAACTTTTGTTCGTAAGTCAGTCTTGATAGTACAATTGTCCTAAAAAATTCAAGTAAATTGTTGTCAGGAACTGTTATTTCACTCATTATTTATTATATCAGCCACAATGCACACTAACACTTCAACTGAACACAACTGACGAAAAGGGATAACTCGGAAACTACTTATTTTAAATGTTAAAGCTAGCTTCTTGAGAGCCTTGCAACCAGGGTAGTTTAGTTAGAAAGGGATGAAAATCTGCAGGGTTGGTTACACAGAAGAATGAGTGTAAGAAACCAGTCTGCTTGGAAGCTGGTGTGTGCAGGCTTCTTGTTTACTGCTGCATCACAAATCATCCTGACCTGCCGCATCACAATATTTAACGCGTAAATATACATTCTATTAAAATTAATAAATAATTTTGTCCATAGACTGTAGGTTTATTATGAAATTATTATTACCTGGGGAAGCTAAGCTTTTTAGCTTACATTGACGCTACGCCACTGATTTTCAACACTACATATTACAGAACAACTCTGGGGTCTCAAAAAGCCCCACGTTCATCGGAGGGTTATCCGCTAATGAGGTGATTTTGTTCACAGACTACACGGACTACTCGGCTGCGTTCTACACATACGACATCCTGCTGGGGATCTCAGCTGTCACAATCCTGCTGATGCCTCTCGGAGTGCAACTTCCAGCCGACAACATCATGCGAGATCTTCTGCGAATTGTCCGCCTGCCACCAGTTCTCTTATTCATCTTCTTCCTGTTCGTAGTGGGTAATTTCTGGGGCTTCATAGAATCCTTTCTCTTTTTGTACCTCAAAGAACTTGGAGCACCCAATTACCTCCTAGGTAAGCAATAATAATTACTACTTTTGACCAATAAAACGGTACGAAAGGACGTCTTTCAACCAATCATGGCTGCTTATCGCACAATTTTATCGCATCCCTAGCATTTGTTTAATTATATCGCGTCCCTAGCATTTGTTTATTTTTATCACTACCCTAGCATTTGTTTCTTTGTTTGCCAACATTTCAAACTGCACTGGTCTGGACGTCAAAAAACAGAAAATTACAAACCACTCCAGTCGATGCACAGCAGTTTCAAATATGACTCGCATTGGCATTCAAGAACAAGAATTAATAAAGATCACTGGTCATATATGAAGAGCACCATTCGGAAATTCTGAATAAGTTGAGGGATACACCATGTACATCAACGAGTTCATTTCTTTTACGCATACGTCCAATATGACATCAACTGAACCACCAACCACTAAAATATTCAAATTTGAAAATTGTACTTTCAATAATTGTTTCTTTTAAAAATATTCATGTTTATTTTTTATTTCATCATCGTTAATTAAAACGTTTCTTGTTTATTTCATCATCCCTAATTAAAACTTTTCTAACACTTGTTTATATTATTTAGGTTATGTTTGTTATAGGTTCTGCTATATGATATTATGGATAGTCACGTATCAGAGATTGTTTAATACTAATATTTATTTAGGTTATGTTTGTTATAGCTTCTGCTATATGATATTATGGATAGTCACGTATCAGAGATTGTTTAATACTAAGATTTATTGAAAATCATCTGTCAAGTGACGTTGATTACTGGGATCCGGATGATTGAAGTGGAATGCAAATGTTTTAATAAAAATGAAACTGAATCAACAAAGCCTTCTTGACTAGTAACAGTCCACAGAGTTCAATGATGATTCCATAGTTGGCACAACTGATACCGGTAACAAGAAAACATCATCATAAAACACTACTGCCATCTAGCGTAATGTTGAGATGGTACAATAATACATTTGAAGACAGTTGTATTTTCGTAAGCCAATTAATATTTTATTGTATTGGAGTACTTTGTTACTTCTAATCTTTATAGGCCTATACTTTCTTCTAATCGTGTAATAGTCAATTAAATCCCACTCGAGTTTTGATTTTCTCTAGATAAATCAAAACATCTAGTGAGATTACTGTTGATAAATCTGTTCTGAGACGAACGATACTCTCCCAATAGGAATGCCAAAAATTTCCGATATTTCTTAATTTAATTGAAATTCGTGTAACTTTGACTCTTCCTTGTCTTATAAATTTGTTATCGTAAACGAAGTCCGCATTATACGCAGCCCTGTTGTTTTCAATTCTCCAGTGTCTCTCCAGAGGTTGTTATGTTTAATTATGTTGCAGCATTTTGATAAAAAAATGTATTGCATATACAAGGATACAGCGAGGACGACATTACATTAGGTTGATGCATTTTTTGTTCGTCATCATAATACTGCGTTGCGACGCGACGCGGCAAGGAGAGACGTCGTTTTGCTTTACGACGCCTCGCGACAGCTTAACACGGTCTGCTCGCGACAACTGATTTCCTGGCTGTGTGGGTTTAGAAAACTGGCCTAGGCTAGAAAATGGTGTCAATGAAAGAGGATTGTCTATATGAGAAATTCCATGGTATTTTTGGTTATTATTTCTTAAGGATGCCTAATATGCCTAAAAATCTATAGAATTGAAAGAATTTTAAAATTAAATACTACTAATGTAGTGCAGAAACGTCATTTGGTATGTTTATGACTGCTTCACGACTCTCAATAAAGAAAAATAGTATATTAAATCAATAATGAATGAAAGTACAGAGCACAGAAGTAGGCCTACTACAAATTATTATTATCAATATTATTATCCACCTGGTGCTTTAATCTCATTTGTAATTTCTCACATATTTTTAGAAACCACATTATTGTCGTGATATTGTTACAAAGATTTTACAGAACGTATCTGTCCTGTACTAAAACAACTAATTTATCCACATCGAGCTCCATTATGAATAATGTGAATTACACAACAATATAGTATTTGTAGACAGTGAAAGCACGCAATCATAGCCTCTACAACAAAAACAAGGTTGTGCTTGTGAATACGCCTTGAATTTTGCGGATTTTAAGAAAATTTGTGCTATTTGTGGGCTAAAGAAGCTAGAGTGTCAAATGGAAAAAGAACGAACTCTTCCGACATAGGCTATTCTTCAGTTCGAGTATTTTTAGTAGCTTATTTTATGTCGCTGTATCAACATCTTAGGTTATTTAGCGTCTGAATGAGATGGTGATAATGCCGGTGAAATGAGTCCGGGGTCCAGGACCGATAGTTACCCAGCACTTGCTCACATTGGATTGATGGAAAACCCCGGAAAAACCTCAACCAGGTAACTTTCCCCCACCAGGATTCGAACCCGGGCCACCTGGTTTTGCGGCCAGACACGCTGTTACTCCAGAGGTGTGTTTGAGTTTAATATATCAAAGGCAGCTCGAAACAACCATGAACAGGAAGAATGCCATCGGAGGAAGCACTTCATGAAAGTGGTTCTGTCATTTCAACATAGAACATCCCGTACAAAAGTTAGTGAACATCCACAGAAGTTCATGTTATGCGTCTAATTGGGTAAAGAAGGCGGCGAATACTACGAAGTGCTTCCTAGGAATGTAACTATAACTGCTGACATGATATATTGCCAAAAATTCAGACGCCTTGTGGTCGCAAGTGAAGAAAAAGCAACCGGGAAGACTGCATCAAGCGCTGGTACAACACGATAATGCACGCCCGCACTCCGCTAACATGACGCAAGCAGCTGTGCAAGAGCTTGTTTGAGAAGTGATTCCACATCCTTCATATTCTCCCGAATCTTGTGCCCTCAGATTTCACCCTTTTCTGTTCTCTATCCAACAATATTCGAGGGAACTCTTTTGATAAGGAAGTTGCTTTACAAACATGTCTTGACGACTTAATTAACTCCAAACCAGCAGTTTAATTGTTCAGATACGGAATCGAAAACTGCCCCAGCGTTGACAGAGAGTCTTTATATAAAGGTGGTGCTAGGGTGGAAGGTGTTGAATGAGAGTAACGTCAGGAGTAAATTCTTGAGATAAAAGCAACAGAATTTCCCTGTGCCATTTTGCATTTTTTATTTTTATTTAGTGGGAAATCGACTTTGTTTGTAAAAATAACTGCAACATTTCAGTAAGTTCAGTAATGTTTCCAACGAATGAAATACTCCTTATCCGCAGCAGTGAGGGAAAAGATGCAAACAAATACCACCTGCTGCAAGCTCCGCTCTTTTATACCCAGCGGTACTCAGGCCTTACGGTAAGCATGCGCCTATATTGTAACTTTTATACAACAATAATATGACTTTTATTTCTAACTTTAACCACACCCGTCAACAATGGGGACCCACTCAACACTACAACACAGTAGTCATTATTGCACTCCACACAGCGACAATGACAATACACGTGTATTATTGAGAAGAACAACAATGTACTCCTAATTTCAACTAATGTTCACAAAGCACTATGTGCAGAACAAAACTGTCAGTTCTCAGTTCACAGTTCGTTCGCCTTGGCTAGTTCTTCTAGCACTAAAGTCCACTGTACGTCGAACCCAAGCCTTCCAGATACAGTTCACTGCACTTCGAACCCAAGACTTCCGGATACGCCGCACTCGCCTAGACGCTGCCACAGTTACGGACCCACTCAAGTTCACTGCACGTCGAACTCAGATCCTCTGGAAACGTCTCCGCTTTCCAAGACACGACTAATTAGCTCTCTCGCAGCTGCCTAACTGGCTGACTCCGTCGGCACTCGCGGTGTTATTTATTTATCACGATTGTCTAGAATGTTCTGCGTCGCGAAACTTCTGGGCCTCCATAACAAATCTGTTTCCAGACGTTTCCCCTGCTTCCTCCGCTCGGCGCTGTAGTCTTTTTTTCCTCGCTCCGCCCCCCCCCCCGGCGACTTCCCCGACGCGGCCAGCATATTTCGGCCTGCCGCCACAATATTTTGGTAACAGCGTTACCAAATGTAGGCCTACATTATTTAGGGCCGATTGTATAAACCATTTAATCTTAGATCAGATGTTAAATTGATCCTCGTTCTAGCTGAACTTGGCATTTTGTGTTGTATAAAGTCTAATCTGAGATTAATTTGTCTTAAACTAAAGTTAACTTTGACTTAATCCCCGATTAAGTTAGATGATCAAGTTCGGTTATTTCTTTTCTGTTTGAAATATACGAGTGACAGATTGTGCAAAAAGAATAACCATTATTATTAATATTAATAGATATGGTATATATATTCAATTTCTTGCCTTAATACACAAACATTCTTGTATTTTATAAGGCTTTATCGTGTTCAGCAGTATCAAATCACATAACCTATAATCGTATTATGTTTATAACAACCATTAATTATTTATTAATGGATATGATAGGTATATTCATAAATTTTCAATTAACTGTATTACTAAACGAAAATTGTTGTTTTATAAAGCTTTATTATGTTTAGCAGTATCAAACACCATAACATGATAACAATTTGTCCGCCATTATTTAAAATGCATAAAACAAACCAGTGTCTCCAACAAAGTGTAAGGAAATTAGCCAAAAAGTAGTTGATTTCTCATTTCATTATCAACAAAGAAAGATTAAATTTTGTCACTATGGGGTGCTAAAAAGGTCGCTAAGTCCCTATTTAAGCAATATAAAAGTTAAAAGAAATTGTTGTTGAAAAAGAGTTAAGGTCGCAAAATTGGCGACACTGAACAAACCTGTACAACATGGCCCGCGTATTACATACTTCACCTGTTTATGCGATGTTGCCAAATCCTTTTCACGCGAACTTGGATTGCATTTGAACCAAGGTAATTTGATCGCAGAAAAGTTTTATACAATAGAAGAAGTGTCTGAACTCAGTTCACTTTCCGATCTTCGATCAAAGTTGATCTTTAGTCAGGGAGTTTTATACAATTGGGCCTTAAAGTGATTTATTAGTAAATTAACGTATTAAAATAATCGTAAACCGTAAACATAACAGCAATAAAAATCAAAATATTTGTTGGAAATGAGTACTCTAATGCAAAGACGTTTATAAAAATGTGTATTTGGAATGCGTTTAAAAAGTAATGGAATGAAAACTTATCATGTAAAGTTGTAGAATAAGTATTTCTGGAAAATGTAAGCACAAAGGAACAAAATTTAGAGAACTTTTCTATTCATACTATGCCGAAGGTTCGAGCTTTATAAGGACTGCCATTCAACACCATTCACATTTTAACAGTTCATGTCACTTGTAAATTGACTTTTTGGCACCAAAATACCTATGCTTTGGCATAATGGAGCTGAATCTCATAAAGGTTTTAATTTATAATTGCAATAAATTGCATTTCCATATTTCAATCATGAAAATTCTTAATGAAATCTATGAGTAATTAATTAGGTAAGAAACGTAGAAAACTATTCACTCCGTAAAAGTTGAAATATCTAAAAACTGTATTATGAAGGCAGCTACAAGTTGGTCTTTCTGTTTGCTTCATAGACGTACTCATAAAACAAAGTTTTCCAGTGATCTTTCTTAACTTATGAATACTTGTTGCAATTCTTAACTTATGAATACTTGATACTTATGTTGCAGGTATCACCGTCACTGTGGGTTCGCTGAGCAGTATTCCCTTTCTGTACGGTGCTGGGAAAATTATGCGACAGTTCGGCCATGTTAATATCATTATCATAGCGTTCTTCTCCCACGCAGCACGTCTCATGGGCTACTCTTTCATTGAGTGAGTGGTCACATTTAATTTACACAACAGCAATACTAAAAAAGTCTCTTCCCGTTTTATGTTTGCTATTTTCATCCCTTCATTCCCATGAAACTAGTTAGATTAATTAAAATGTGTCTCAGTGAAACGTACAGCAGAGTTCGTATAGGTCAGTTTCTGTACATGCGTTTCCAATTCACTGCGGACTAAAGCAAAGAGATGCACTATCACCTTTACCTTTTAACTTTACTCTAGAGTATGCCATTAGGAAAGTCCAGGATAACAGACAGGGTTTGGAATTGAACGGGTTACATCAGCTTCTTGTCTATGCGGATGACATGAATATGTTAGGAGAAAATCCACAAACGATTAGGGAAAACACGGGAATTTTACTGGAAGCAAGTAAAGAGATAGGTTTGGAAGTAAATCCCGAAAAGACAAAGTATATGATTATGTCTCGTGACGAGAATATTGTACGAAATGGAAATATAAAAATTGGAAATTTATCCTTTGAAGAGGTGGAAAAATTCAAATACCTGGAAGCAACAGTGACAAATATAAATTATACTCGGGAGGAAATTAAACACAGAATAAATATGGGAAATGTCTGTTATTATTCGGTTGAGAAGCTTTTGTCATCCAGTCTGCTGTCAAAAAATCTGAAAGTTAGAATTTATAAAACAGTTATGTTCTTTATGGTTGTGAAACTTGGACTCCCACTTTCAGAGAGGAACATAGGTTAAGGGTGTTTGAGAATAAGGTGCTTAGGAAAATATTTGGAGCTAAGAGGGATGAAGTTACAGGAGAATGGAGAAAGTTACACAACACAGAACTGTACGCATTGTATTCTTCACCTGACGTAATTAGGAACATTAAATCCAGACGTTTGAAATGAGCAGGGCATGTAGCACGTATGGGCGAATCCAGAAATGCATACAGAGTGTTAGTTGGGAGGCCGGAGGGAAAAATACCTTTGGGGAGGCCGAGACGTAGATGGGAAGTTAATATTAAAATGGATTTGAGGGAGGTGGGATATGATGATAGAGACTGGATTGGTCTTGCTCAGGATAGGGACCTATGGTGGGCTTATGTGAGGGCGGCAATGAACCTCCGTGTTCCTTACAAGCCAGTAAGTAAGTAAGTAAGTAAGTAAGTAAGTAAGTAAGTAAGTAAGTAAGTAAGTAAGTAAGTAAGTAAGTAAGTAAGTATTTTCATCCCTTGCTTGTTGCTTGTTTCAGAAATCCGTGGTGGTGCTTCCCATTCGAAGCAATCGAAGCGCTTGCCGTGCACCTGATGTGGATCGCCGCTGCAACATACTGTGCGATGCTGGCTCCAAAAACACTTCTCGCAACACTCATCGGTGTTTTAGGAATGGCACATTTCAGTTTAGGTCAGGCGAATTTTATTAATATTACGATATTCCTTTTCTCATGGTTTGAAGTTGTGTTCTAGATTGGACTTTAAACAATTTCGTATCTTAACTCTTCCGTCATTTTTATCTCTTTTTTCATATTGTTTCACTTCAATGTTTGATTTGACTTCTCCTTCCATTCAGTTAGTAAAGTGTTGGTATAATATGTTTTGCTAATCATATACCCGTTTAGACTATACTTGGCGACTGGTTTACATTATGAGACACAAAAATTGTTCTATAGAAACTGCATTTTGTCTTTGAATAAATAAATAGAGAGAGAAAGAGAGAGCTCTGGCGCAAGCACGTGTGTGTTCTAATAATGTAAAATATTTATCGTTCTAATTATAGAAAAAGAGTTTTACTTATCGTAGGACTACTACTTCCAGGATCGTCATTGGTTAAAAATATCTATGGGATATTGAAAATTATGCTACCCCTTGAATACTGATAATGTAAGTCTATTTCTAAATTCAATTAATTTCACGAAAGAATAGTAGTAATATGTTAATATCTTCACCGCTATACAAACATTGTAAGCAAAATATCGTGCTGTATGAATTTTATAGAACTAAAAATTATTTTTAAATTACAGTAAAATGTGAACGCTAAAAATTCCGTTTAAAACTGAATAACATTCTACGAAGACTCTTACCTCCTCCAAGACATATATTTTTCTATGTCTACTTATGATACTTTCTTCTTCCGACTTGTTTGTTCTCCTCTGTAATTTATAAATAAATTTATCGACTAGTTGTTCTATGGCAGATCTTTAGCGACAGGAAAAATAATTTACTGTAACATTATTGTAGATAGATGAAATTCTTCCCTGTAACTGATACTGTGTATCCTTCACATATAGTACTGTAAGTGCTAATTATTTTGTTAATTCTTGATTCACCAGTTTCAACCAGCCCTGGTATAAGAGGGGGAGTGAAAGGTACGGAGAAACCCCCACCCATGTCCACCGCCTTATAAACAAAGGTGCAGTAAGGCTCTATGCTTCAGTGATGGATTTTATGCAACTAACGAGAGCCGAAAGTTCGTAAAAACTATGATGCCCGTCTGATACAATCCGTCACTGACCTTCCTGTCTGCTCGTACAACACCAAAACATAACTGTCTCAGCCGGGGAAGGTGGAGTGGGGGAGTTAATGGGTGGTCAGTAGGGACTCAATCGAGTTAATAACACTCAGGCCTGTTTTAACACTTCTATATCACTAATAATAATACGTTAAAACTTGTTGAAGGAACAACTTTTAATAATATACTTCGCTAACTAGTGCTGAAGGTAAAGAATGTACAGGCTTATACCTTTGAGAGTAGTTTTGACGTAGTTTCCGCCATTATGAAACATTCTAGTGAGGTTTTGCTCGTTATTTTAGCTTCTTCTTGCTGGTGTCACTATGGAGAGGGATGTGTAGATAGTGGTTGGGGTGTATTTGTGATTGGTAGTTTTGTTGATTGTTAGTAAAATAACATGTACAAAAATACAATCTTAGTTCTTCCCTGAAGGAGTAAAAACTCGTGCTCAGGGAGATATCTAAACACAAAAATAAACACAAACAAAGATAATTATTTGACACAAACTGGGTCAAGAAAAAAAATTACAGGAATAAATTAAATTTAAAAATACAATTTCAATTTTAACAAATTAAGTCATACAAATACATATACATATTAAATCAATATATATTCTTTAAAAATTAAATTTCTAACGCTATTTTTGAAATTTCTGATACTAAAATTTTCCAAATTTGGGTATTTATCAATTATTTTATTGTATAACCTTGGACCAAAGTAGGTACCATGTCGAAAGGATGTGAGTTTTGAAATTCAGTTGAGTGTTGAGGATATGTTATGTTTGTGTTTTTGTCTCTTTATATATTTTGTATTTCTAGAGTATGTTTAGTTTTTGCTTTTCGGTTCAAAGTGTGAGTGTTCCTATCTTACTGTAGTTGTGGTTGGAGTTGGTGATGTGTTCTACGTAGATGGATGAATTGTGCCTTTTCAAACACGATACAACGAACACATCACAGTCATAATCAAATAACATGACAAAAGGATTAAAAATACAGTGAACATATGTTTTTCAGTTCCTAAATACAAATTACATAGCACTTTTTCATAACATAATATGTGTGTATCCAATAATTAACTATCCACTTCACTGCGCCATTCGGGTTTCGCATATTGCGGATAGATGGCAGGACTGTGACTCATTTTAAAGTTGCACACTACTTCGGTGTGTCACACTGTGCATGATGTTTTTCCTAAGAGTTGTGGTGAGTGTATGTGTAAGTGCAGTGTAGAAAATGAGCAGACCCCGGAGAAAGTATTGCTTACAGGGAAACGCGCGATGTAGTATAGCTAATGTTTATGAACCGAGGACTCTCGCACGCATCACTGTGCAGGCAGGAGTAGTGCCGGCGTAGCTTAGTACAACGCAGTCAAAAGCAGTCGACACGTGTCTTCAAAATGCCGAGACCAAAAGTACGCGAAATAGAAGCACTAAGGAAATATGTTCGTCAATAAAGTGTGTTTTCCATCCATGGTAATGTACTGTTTTGTGAATTGTGTCACGTGAAATTGGCAGCCGACATGGCATGCAACGTTAAGAAGCATATAAATGGCAATAAGCATAAACGCGTATGTAAAAGACAACAGAATTTAAGCAAGGTACAGCAGGAATCTCCTTCACAATTACTTGAACGAACATTTTACGAAGATATGTGTGACGCATTTATTGCTTCAAATATTCCGTTAAACAAATCAGAAAACGCGAAACTCCGTGGCTTTTTAGAAAAGTAGACTGGAAGAGAAATTCCTAAAGAAGCAACACTGCGGAAGAAGTATGTGCAACATGCATATGAGAAATGTCTGCGTGAAGTGAAGTGTAAATTACAAAATGAGAAGATATGGGTTTCTTTCTATTGATGAAAGCATGGACTCCATTGGACGTCACGTTGCAAATGTGGTTGTAAGTGCCCTTAGTGCGGAATGTTGCTGTAGACCCTATCTCGTAATGAGTGAAGTGTTAGAAAGGGTTAATTATTCCACCATAATATGTGAACTTTTTGATAGTGCTATGGGGTTGCTATGGCCTTCATGTGTGCAATTCAAAATGTGTTACTATATGTTACAGATGCTGCTAGCTATATGAAGAAATCCGCTAAGTTTCTTGAAACACGTTATCCGAATATGATACACGTTACATGCCTTGCACATGGATATCATAGTTCATTGCAACGCATCAATACGTAAATAATATTATTACCAGTATGTCAAGTACAATGAAATATTTAGGTCTCTTAATGAGAATAAATTAGAATTGCACTTTGTAAGCTTCATAGCTAATCACTGGAAACTAGTCAAAAGGACGCACAAATAATGAAACTTTCATGTATTACTTCATTTCTCATGAACCAAACTGTACTGCTGCCAGCGTCATGCTGTTTATCGTTATTCACCCCATCCCTCTCAAAGCAGGTATGCAATGTTGCATACTAAGCTGTTAGCAATACTTTTCCCGGGGCCTAGAAATGAGTGAGTACTTATGATGATGAAAATGAGGGAGAAGGGGAAATCCGGTGCAGACACGTGGCCTACTCTTGTCGACTAGCACCAGGCTTAACGTCCCCATCCGACGGACGAATCACTATCAACAGTGACATATGCCTTTCCTTCAAATACACTGCGGAGAGGTTTGGGATTTAACCCAGGGATATTGGTGCACGATCTAGTGATTAGAAATTGTGCACCTCCACCTCTTCTAGTCCTGAGATAGAAATTTTACACAAACATCTCTGGCCCCACCAGGAATCGAACCCTGCCCGGCTAGTCTCGAGGGAGACGCTCTGCCACAGAGCAAACTCGCTAACTCGGCTGCAATTAAATTTTACGTTGATTTCAGAAATAAATTCAATAATACAGTAGCCTAAATATACAGGGACAACATTTTATTTTTACTAACATTTTTAATATTAACCTATCTATACCTTTAGAGGACCGGAAACACCGCTTGCTCCCCCCTCCAAGACTGGAGTTCGATGATACTGGCGTAAAACACAAATCACTCTACTAGGTATAGGATGGAAGAAAAGTAGTTCATCCATTTACGTAAACTAGGAAACATCGCTATTTTGAGTTTGATAATTTTCATTAGGTTTTTCTTTAATCAAAGTACAGTACTGTATTAAGAATAAGTGTTTTTACTCACGAAGTGAGTTATCCATGCGAACGTATTCATTATGCAGTGTATACTGTCTACAGCACATTAGCGTACAATATAGAGAAAGAAGTTAAATTGAAAAATAATCATAATATGAATATTTAAACACAATTTTGAAAATGGTGGCCGTTCATTTCGATACAGGCTTCAGTTCTTTTGTGCATATTATCGCACTATAGACTACTGCATCTAATTCCAATTGCCAGTTTCGTCCTTCGTACTATTAACTCATGTTGAAATAATTCTGTACCTACTCTACGTACTGTGAATTCAATCTTCACTTCTGCCCGACCCGAAAATATAAAATTACTCAGACATGCTATCTACTGTCCGTCCAAGTGGTTATGCCGCAGGATTGCAGAAAGGGAGGAAATCACGTGACAGTTAATTACTTAACGAGGCCCTTTTATTTAAGTTAAATTAAACAGCTGTATAATATTACGTAAACGTCCAATTCCTAAGAGAAATTAATGTTTCCAGAAAAGAGCTAAGACAGCCCAGCTTTTACAGAGGAGCGAGCAGAAGCAGGTGGGGGAAATCGGGATGCGACGTAGGCAAACGGACAGTACCTGTGCGAAAATATGATTCAATATTGAAAGCTCTTTCGTCACTGGAAAACGCGAACATATTTCTGGAACGTACTATACTTACTAACTCAGTACTGCTTACTATCTGCGGTCTTGGTTCTGTGTGGAGTTGGAACTTCCTTAGTAGAAGGGGTGGGAGTGAAGTACATTCAAGAACTCAGGTACAATAAAAATTGAAGTAAAATAAAATGATGTCCCTGTACTTCGATAACGTAGTATTCACTATAACATGCTCATATGGCTTGTTCGTGGTGATCGTTTATGTGATAGAAATACATTTTGAGATGCTGCTTTTTAATAAACTTTTCCTTCTTTATTTCTTGCGCCTCCTTGTTTCAGTTCTATTGGGCTGTAAACTCACTTTTTTTAATATTTGAGGAGAAAAATTTGCTCCGGCGCCGGGGATCGAACCCGGGTCGTTGGTTCTACGTACCAAGCGCTCTGACCACTGAGCTGCGCCGAATTCAATCCTCCAAGGAGGAGGAGAATTCGGTCCAGTTCTGTGGATTGAATTCGGCGTAGCTCAGTGGTCAGAGCGCTTGGTACGTAGAACCAAGGACCCGGGTTCGATTCCCGCCGCCGGAGCGAATTTTTCTCCTCAAATATTAATTGTCAATATTACAGATATTATTCTGTAGGACAAATTAATAAAATCTTAAATATCAACTTTTTTTGTTTAGATATTCGCAATATTTATCGAAGATTAATGTTACGACACGTGTCCAGAAAGTAAGTTCCAAATGGCTATTAAAATAAAAAAACGAAAGTTTATTTCCATTGCATTCTACATACATTCTACGTAGTTTCCGCCATTATTAAGACATTTGTCACAAATGGGAATAATTTTTTATATCTCCGCATCGTGAAATGATGCGTTATTCGAGGAAAAGAGTATGATTTACTATCATCATTTATAGTGGCGAAATATTCCATGACAATGGTATGGTTAATTATTACTGCTGAATATTGACACATATACGATTTGCATTATTTAGGATACAACATACGCAGCAATGCGATTTTAATGTTGAGCATGCCGAGTTTAGTGTAACGTACTCCCCTTATCCTCCAAGCCAAATCAAATATTATTACGACAAACAAACAAACAAACAAACGTTGATATCAAGGAACTTCTCCAAATGCAGGAACAGATGAAAATCACTTGGTAGTAAATCTTGGCTATGCAGGGTTAACCAAACTGTTCCCAGCCAAATGTCTTAGTTCTGGCGCAAAACATTGTCAGGAAGCAACGCAACACTGCGAGTAAACATAGCACGTCCTTTGTTCTGGATCGCACGACGCAGTTTCTTTAGTGGATATCTTACAATGGTCATACCCAGGTTCAGGATTCGAGAAAACTTTAGAATAAAGTGAAGTTACAGTGCAGCGGAGTACAGATGGAGTGAGGTGGCGCGTTGAGTTTTGTTTACCTGTGCGTTAGTGTACAATCCGGATCGTGATCAGAGTACAGTATTCTTCAGTCTGTCCCTACGAAACGAACTCAGGCCATCACAGTGCATTTTCAATATATAGTGAACAGTTTTTTCGAACTAGTTGCAAATATGTACATGGTTGTCCATTGTACACGTAACGCTAACGCCTTCAACGTTGTCGAGGGACATGAAAACTTGTGAGGTATGTATCTACTTGATTTTCCACCGTCATGTCACTAGATTGTACTATTAGCAGTAGAATATAACGCAGTACATTGCATTGACAGCATGTCTGTCTACTATGTTCAAGGAACTCTATAGTCAAGTTGTGCGTACATTGGTTGCTAAAGTGTCCCGTATCCTAAGCCTGGTCATAGCAGTTGTTTGTTATTCCTGCAGGTAAGAATTAAAAAAACAAAGAACTTTATTCCAAAACACCGTGCACATGCGAGTTGAAATGGTCTGTTTGGTTTATGTCATTGTTGATGATGATGATGTATGTCCACTCCATGAACTGCTGCTTTGGTGCAGGAGTCATTTTCAATACCCATGTAATGATGTGGCTTAAGAACTCAAAACCTTGCTCACTGTATTGGCAGCCTGTTTCTCTTTATGTTCCTAGATGAGTAACACAATTATTGAGTCACATAACATATTCTCCATACACCTCACAAATACGACGATTCATTAATGTCTGCCGGTTTCACATTTCTTGCATACAATAAATGCATAACAGACCAAATTTTAAAGGTGATGGACGGCTCGTTTCTCTTGAACATTTTAAACACCCAGAATCGCGTCAGTACCATCCGATAGTCGCCTAATGGCGTCTATGACTTGATAACGGATAAAGAAACTCAGCATGCAGCGCTAAAATTGCAGTTCAAACTTACTTTGTGCACACGCCTGGTATATAAAGTATTTAACACAAATATTTCAAACGGTGTCCAGGTCGCGGAAGTGGCAGCTATCTAGGAGGTTGGCTAATCAGCGAAGTGGGCACCAGGGAATCTTTCCGCATCATGGGATTCATGGCCATTGCTGGTGGAGTGGCGTATGGACTGCTTCACTATTTTTGGTTGAGGAAAGTTGAGCTGAAAGGTAGAGATGATGATGCAGTCGCTGCTGGAGCAGGTAAAATGTATTATAAGTTGTAAAGAGCACTAAAATAATATAGTGTGTACACCTTGATATATCTTGAGCAATAGCGACCGTTAGGTTGAAGTGGGAGGTACCTGCTACGCATGCGTAACACTGATTTCTACAGTCTATATACAACTCATCGGTCATATTAGACTGAGGTACATGGGTTGATTTTTTAGTAGTGACAATAAACTATGCTGCAGCGATGCCGTGCACAGGAACCAGGTAATATCGTTTATACCACAGGTTGCTTACATGCTTCCCCTCCCTCAGAGCTAATGAACTCGCCCTCCCCCACCATGTCCGTTCACAGTGACAACAATAAGGCGAGGAGTTGTGAGCAACAGTGTTGGCACGTCAGCGGTTTTGTAGCTAAATCTGGTGTTTTCCGGACTATGGTCAGCTACAGAATTTTACCGTTAGCGGCTAGCTGTTTATTTGGTGTTTTTTACGATTCCGGCAGAAGGAGACGATATTTTTAAGTATTTTTTCTGTAAAGATATCATTGTTTTTATATGTACTTGCGGAAAACAGAGTTTAATATGGTATTATCACAATTTTTCATTGTGCGAGTATAAAATATCAACGTTTTATGTGAACTCGATTTGGTACAAGCACGTCCATTTCGTGCCTCATCCATTGTTGTTGTACAAATAAGGTATGCCGCATTTTGTTAAACTCTTACTAGTCTATTCATGTATGCATTGTTTTTGTAAATGAATTCATATATTTAATCATAAAGAGTGGATAATGAACTGAATTATTATTACTTTCATTTATGATGATTTATAGCATGATATATTATTTAATTTATCATTCCGCATTATAGTTTATGTAACACAGACGACATACTTAGAACCAGACTCATTGCTGGCAGGCACGTCTCCAGCTCAGTGTGAAATCAGATTTCGAACAGACTGGTGTGATTGTGAATGTGATTGTTTCCGAAATGTCCAATATATTCTTGAGCTACTTCATTCAATTTTGAAGAAATATACCGCGTATAACTCTATACGTTCTAAAGTTTAGATATGTGTGAAAAAAACATGTGTTGAAAGATAGGTGGAAGAAGGTGCCGGTGGTAGCTGGGAAGCTCAGTGTAAATGGTGTAAGGTGATATATTGAATGCAAAATATTGAGATTTAATTGTCCACATGATTTTGCATAGAACATAGTGCATAGAGCCTACAAAGTGATTCACACTTTCCATAATCATTTCAAATTTGGAAGTGATGTGCTAAGAAAAATCTGGAGTTTTTCAACTACAGTTTAACGGATTTTTAAGCTTGTGAAGCGGTAAATGGAATTGTGAGTTGGCAACACTGGTGAGCAAGCGGTCGCAGAATGTAGTCGCAATGTTTTCGAAGGAGCAACAGAGGAGCTTGTTAGAAATTCAATGTGCTAGAGGTCGCACGGCACGACAGTGTCATCAAGGACTGCAAGAGGCTTGCGGTGCGGCTGCGTTGCCTTACCGAACGGTAGCAAGGTGGGTTAGAGCCTTCAGACAAGGACGCGAAAGTGTGTTGGACATGCCTCGGTCTGGTCAGCCACCAGTAAGTGACGAACATGTGCAGACTGTGTCCACGTTAGTGGAGACGAATCGGAACTTACCGATTGGCGCCTTCGACTGTGCTTCACATCCTGAAGGACCGCCTGAAAATTCGGAAAATTGCCTCAAAATGAGTTCCGCATGATTTAACGGACATGCAGAAATGGCAGCGATATGAGCTTCTCGTACTCTCTTGCAGCACTATGAGCACGAAGGAGGGGTCTTCTTACGGCATATCATTACAATTGATGAGACCTGGCCCAGATCTTATGAACCTCAGCTGAAACGCCAATCGGATGAGTGACGTCATCACGGGTCACCATGAAAAACAACAGTTTGACAGACCCCACCAATGTGAAGGCTATGCTGATTTTTACCTAGGATTGGAATGGTGTGACCAACGAGCACAGGATGCATAGAGTAGACATGAACAGCTTGGAGGTGAAGCCGCTTCTGTAGACCGTCGCCATTATGACGCTACCAAAACATTGGGCTCCCGGTTAGCACATGGGCAGTTGATTGTGATGTTGCATCGTTGTTTTAATTAATAAATGAACTAATTTCAATATGTCTACATGTGCTGCGTATGGCTGCACAAACAGGTTTTCAAAAAAATTCCTGGAATAACTTTTCACAGGTAAATATACATGTGTGAAATGTACTTATTACCGGTAGATAATGAACGATTTAGCCTAGGTTACTCGGTTAGATTCGTATTGTTCACGTATTTGTTTGATTAAGAGAAAGGATTAGTGTATTGATATTATTGTAATTAATTTTTATAATCACTAAATCAGACACGCTTTGTACGAGCGAAGCTAACCTAACAACCCAAGTTGGAAGGTTGTGTCGCGTGCTATAGAAAATGGGTGTACCGAGGTTTCTCTTCAACCGAATGCACGTATTCGTTTGATGAAGAAAAAGAAATAGTGTATTAATATTATTGTAATTAATTTTTATAAACACGAAATCAGACTTATGCTTTGCAGACTTAGTAGCTTCATTAACTCGGTCGTGATCTAACTTGACCCACTTGGTAATAAAACTTCACTTTTGTTCGCCGTTATAATCTAATTATATAATATAAACGAAGAGCCTATCAAATATTATATGGTTAAGAGCATTCCACTTTTTCTTTAAACAAAATCGGGACATCTATACGAAATACTGGCAAAAGGAAGAGAATGATAATTTGCGTTAAGAAGCAAGTTTCATTATTAAATCGAAGCAAATGGATCAACCTATAAAAGTAATTATTATAGGGTAGCATTTTTATTGGACTAGTAGAAAAATAAGGTCAAACTGTTATCTTCCTTTTTTTATCATTATTGTTTGTTTAACCTTCCAGAGTACCTATTAAATACCATATTGCAATTTGAAGAGCTGTCAATTTAAATAACCTGTATATATATATATATATATATATATATATATATATATATATATATATATATATATATGTGTGTGTGATTTATCGATGACAGTTTTGTAATTTTTGCTAAAAAAATACGTTCCTAGCGATTCTGTATTACGAAACAGACAAGAAAGTGTGAGTCCTCCAGGAAATTAGGGACATATGGAATTCTTATTATCATAAGATCTCCTATAACGTAATAGCTATTTTGCAATGTTTTGGTAGCAACAAGATGGCGTCAGGTCCATCAAACCGGCTTCACTCCGTCCAATGGTATTAAGATGCTAGTGTCTACTCTATGTATTCTGTGCTCGTTGGGTGTGACCTTAAAGCAGCAGTGACCAAAAGTCGAACTGCAGTGATTACACGCGACAGACAGCCTATGTAATAAGGAGACGAAGGAAAGGTACTTGGCATGAAAACTACAACCAGTAATGGTTCCTGTACTAACATCTTGTTCAATCCCGCGGATAAAAATCTCAAGCTTTGCTGTATCAGTAATGTCACTGCTGTCATCAAGAGCCAGTGAATAATTTACGATTTTTCTTGCTTCTTTTTTTAACCTTCATTTTGAATATAATCAGAAATTTTCTAAATTCTTCTCTCGATACTTGGTCGAGAAATTCGTAGTTTTTCAAAATCAATAAACTTCTTATGGACAAGTTATTTAAGAAATTCTGTTCTATTAAAAGGCTTTAGAGTACGAGATATTTCAAACCCCATTACGTAGCTGACTTCCTCACATTTATTTATCTCATCTTTCTCTTCCTGGCTATTGACATGTCAATTCCTGGCGTTTAACAGTTCGTTGGCACATAATATTGAATCAGTTTTTCTACAATGTAATTATTTAATGAATAACTAATAAGTAGTTACTCTCATCTAAAGATTAAGAAGATTAAAATTGAGATGAAAACTAATAATTTTATCCTTCTAGGGAAAAGATCTAAAAATATCAATATTCATGCAGGTAGAGAAGAATTATAGAAAGACATACTTAGTAGTCAGTAATAATAATAATAATAATAATAATAATAATAATAATAATAATAATAATAATAATAATAATAATAATAATAATAATAATACATTATTCAGCGTGGCAATTAATGTTTCTATATACTCCAAATTGAACCGTTGAGCAAAGTAAACATATTACATTTTGTCCGACAGAAGAACAAAAAAGTTCTCCTTCTCATTCTTTACGAAACCACCTCTTACTGCTTGTAGAGACAGAGTTTGTAGAGCAACATGATACCGCCACTGCTTGTACGTGAATGAAACACACAGCAATGTACAGGAAACTCCTCGTACCCGTTTGAATGTCTGTGATTACACGATGTAATCACGAAACCCCCTTTGGTCACTGCTGCCTTAAAAAATACCGTTCCCCCAAGACAGAACGTTAATGCGGAGTACTACTGTTCGAAAAATCTGCGAGTAGCTTTGAGAAGAGGACGGTGACACTTTATGGATAACCCACCCATCGTTCTGCATGACAATGCAAGAGTGCATACAGCAGGAGTTGTGTCTGAATTGTTCAATCGCTGGGGCTGGGAAGTGCTCTATCAACCGCCAAATTCTCCATAGTCCCTGCGACTTCAATCTAATCCCTAAGATGAAGGACTCACTTCACAGGATTCGCTTCCAAACAGTTGAAGTTTTACAGGCAACCGACCACTCTATTCGTACCATTAACAGATTAGGCAATGGCAACGGGATCCAACGGCTTCCGCATCGCTGGGAACACTTTGTACGCAACGCTGGTGACTACATTGAAGGCTTGTAAAACTTAGAACCATGTAAGTATGCTATGTATCCAGTGCCGGATTTAGGCCTAGGCAACCTAGGCAGTTGCCTAGGGCGGCAATTTCTCTCTATCCTCTCTTCCTTTTTTCTTTTTTTTACAGTGAAATTTATTTTTAAAACACTTGGTAAATCTTTTCTGAAGTTTGTTCTTGAACACCTTGTGGAAGTCGGAGATTGTTTTGTTATCGCATTGTCGCGGTCGCGGCGAGAGTAAAAGGAAAGTGTGCAGCTGCATAATTATATTGTAATACTGATATCAAGTTATTATACAGGGACATCATTTTATTTTTACTTCAATTTTTATTGTACCTGAGTTTTTTAATGTACTTCACTCCCACCCCTTCTGCTAATGAAGTTCAACCGTCCTCCACACAGATCCAAGACCGCATATACAGTCATAGTAGCCTTACGGTCATAGTAAACAGTACGTTCCAAAAATATGTTCGCGTTTTCCAGTGACGAAAGAGCTTTCAATATTGAATCATTTTCGCACAGGTACTGTCGTCCATTTGCCTACGTCGTATCCCGGTTTTTCCCCCACCAGCTTTTATTCGCCAGCTAGTGGCTGGGCTGTCTTAGTTCTTTTCTGAGAACATTAATTTCTGTTACGAATTGGACGTCTACGTAATATTATACAACTATTTAAAATAACTTAAATAAAAGGGCCTCGTTAAGTAATTAACTGTCACGTGATTTCCTCCCTTTCTACAACCCTACGACATAACCACTTGGACGGACAGTAGATAGCATGTCTGAGTAATTTTATCTTTTCGGGTCGGGCAGAAGTGAAGATTGAATTTACAGTACGTAAGGTACTCTTTTATAGAGTAGGTACAGAATTATTTCAACATGAGTTACTAGTACGAAGAACGAAACTGGTAATTGGAATTAGGTACAATAGTCTATAGTGCGATAATATGCACATTATGACTGAAGCCTGTATCGAAATGAATGGCCATCATTTAAAAAAATGTGTTTAAGTATCCATATTATGATTATTTTTCAATTTAACTCCATTCTCTATATTGTACGCTAATGTGCTGTAGACAGCATAATATACATTGCATAAAGAATACGTCAAAATGGACAGCTCAGTTCGTGAGTAAAAACAATTATTGTTAATACTGTACTGTATTTTGATTAAACAAAAACCTAATGAAAATGATCAAACTCAAAAGCGCAATATTTTCTAGTTTACGTAAATGGATGAACTACTTTTCTTTCTTCCTATACCTAGTAAAGTGATTTGTTTGTATATTACGCCAGTATCATCGAACTCCAGTCGTGGAAGGGAGTAGCAAACGGCGTTGATCCAGAAGTATAGGCAAGTTAATACTAAAAATGTTAGTAAAAATAAAATGATGTCCCTGTACTATGAAACTGCTTAAATTTAACGGCTTGTATAAACAAGAATGCATTGTTGAACATCAAATTGGATGTGTGTTTATTATATTATTGCTATGAATAGTAACCACAACACTCAGTTACATTTCAATAACGTCAACAATACTATTTATTCACTTCCAGCATGTGCACTATATAATTCGATATGAAAGGTTTATTCCGCAAAGAGTTGGAGTTAATTTTTCAATTTTCTTTATACTTCCTATCGAAGTAAGAAATACTCGTAAAAATTAGATGGCTAAGAACCAGGCTGTCCCAAGTCCGTTTCGCTATTTTCTTGTCTTTTTTTGGGGTGGGGGAGACTCATTTTAAGTTCCTGACTTTCAAAGCTGGACATGGAACAGTTTGAAATAGCCTCGTGGCAAGCTTATGGGGAGTAATATTTACAATTTTGTTGGCTTCATATAATATATGCAGACAAGGACATGGAACACAAAGAAGCAGAACTTTCCTTGTTCTAAAACGTTGGACATAAGACTACTTTTTAGATCAAGGCAAGACTGTTAATAAAGCAGGCTGGTTCTCAGCCATCGAATTATTCCACCAACAAAACCAATGCTTAAAAATAAACCACAGCCTGCCTTTCACAAATCAATTCTGTTTCAACAGTGAATAAGTTTGAATATGTTACTTTGCATCGAGTCTGATGTGCTTCGTCAGATCGACTTTGATGACATCATCAATGTTTTTTTCTGTGAAGAAAGCGCGAAGGAAATCTGTATAATTCACAAGTAAAATGTTTGTATTTTGACTCCAGTAACCGGAAGTAACTCCAACTCTCTTATTTTAAATGGAACACCCAATATATTATTCTATTTTTGAATAGTACTCATTAAGAGCTTTTCAAAAATTACCCACACTTCATACTTCTGTACAAATTCAGTGTTGCTAAGTCAAGAAAGCAGAAAAGTGTATCGAATATTAAAATAATAAATGCACTACCTACATAACTTTTGAAGCATACGGTTCAGTGATATGAAACTTGGTATGTGAGGATAACCATATGCTAAGAACTCAATAATGGTATTACCGAGTTTTTTCTACTTCCGGTTTAACCGGAAGTAACTCCAACTCTCTTATTTTGAATGGAACATAAAAAAATATATTTTTGAATAAAGCTCATTAAGAGCTTTTCAAAAAGTACCCACACTTCATACTTCTGTACAAATTCAGTGTTCCTAAATAAAAATGGAAGTGGTGCAAGATATTCTTAAAGCCTGGTTAAATCATTCCTTAAATGGTTTCTATGATCGAGTGACACATTGTAAAGCAGCTGAGGGCTACCAATTCAACACACAATTTAGAAGGTGAGCTAGCTTTGTTTTGTTTTTGTTAAGGAAGGAATATTTTATTTTAATATTCGATACACTTTTCTGTTTTCTTGACTTAGCAACACTGAATTTGTACAGAAGTATCGAGTGTGGGTACTTTTTGAAAAGCTCTTAATGAGCACTATTAAAAAATAAAATAATATATTGGGTGTTCCGTTTAAAATAAGAGAGTTGGAGTTACTTCCGGTTAAACCGGAAGTAGAAAAAACTCGGTAATAGCATTATTGAGTTCTTAGTATATGGTTATCCCCACATACGAAGTTTCATGTCACTGAACCGTATGCTTCAAAAGTTATTTAGGTGGTGCGGGACTTTTAACTGACCCTGTATAATAGCTGCTTGTAAATTATTTGTGGGAGTTGGGGGTGACAAATTTTAGCACTGCCTAGGGGTGGCACTATACCTAAATCCGGCCTGGATGTATCGAGAAAAAAAATAGTTGCCAGAACTAAAAAATCAACCTATATATTTAATCCATGTTTCTAGTTTGCCATGTGCAAACTTTCGTTATTAGTATAATTACAATGTCCACTGACGTCACCCAGCAAGCAAGATACACCGCGGGATGTGTATAAATCAGTATCTTGGATCTGTACTATGAAACAGTACCGGAATATCCACAAATTATTTTTTTTTCTCAAAATGAAGCAAAGAGACAATAAAATGTGATTGTATACAAAAGGGTTTGCTTCTGGCATACTTCTACGTGCTTCTCTGTTGTGTACTGCTTTCCAAAAGCTATTGGAGAGATTTTATTGTTATTCTGTGTTTCGCAAAATTATTTATTTTGGAAAATCGCAGACGAAATTTAGTATTGTTTAGTGGAATAATAATGGTAATTTGCTTGACGAACACCAGTAGTTATTTAATTGTACTGTGTACGCTCAATGAGATGACGGCCTGGGTGGTGCAAGCGGTAGAGGCACGGAATGTCTCTACCGATTGGTCCGAAGGATTGTGGGTTCGATTCCCGCCTCGGGCATGGGTGTTGTGTTTGTATTACTTTAAGGAACCCGGAGGTTCATTGCCGCCCTCACGTAAGCCCGCCATTGATCCCTATCCTGAGCAAAATTGATCCATTCTCTATCATCATTTCCCACCTCCCTCAAATACATTTTAATATTATCCTCCCATCTACGTCTCCGGCCTCCCAACTAACACTCTATATGCATTTCTGGATTCGCCCATACGTGCTACATGCTCTGCCCATCTCAAACGTCTGGATTTAATGTTCCTAATTATGTCAGGTGAAGAATACAATGCGTACAGGTCTGTGTTGTGTAACTTTCTCAATCTCCTGTAACTTCATCCCTCTTAGCCCCAAATATTATCCTAAGCACCTTATTCTCAAACATGCTTAACCTATGTTCCTCTCTCAAAGTGAGAGTCCAAGTTTCACAACCATACAGAACAACCGGTAATATAACTGTTTTATAAATTCTAACTTTCAGATTTTTTGACAGCAGACTGGATGATAAAAGCTTCTCAACCGAATAATAACAGGCATTTCCCATATTTATTCTGTGTTTAATTTCCTCCCGAGTGTCATTTATATTTGTTACTGTTGCTCCAAGATATTTGAACTTCTCCACCTCTTCAAAAGATAATTTTCCAATTTTTATATTTCCATTTACTATAATATTCCCGTCACAAGACATAATAATATACTTTGTCTTTTCAGGATTTTTCTTCCAAACCTATCTCTTTACTTGCTTCCAGTAAAATTCCCGTGTTTTCCCTAATCGTTTGTGGATTTTCTCCTAACATATTTACGTCATCCGCATAGACAAGCAGCTGATGTAACCCGTTCAATTCCAAACCCAGTCTATGTTGTGTTTGTATTAGTTTAAGTAAAAAAAAAAACAGAAAAACAAAGATAACTTTGGAAAACGGCCTCTGACTGGTAAAAAAATTAAGTAGAAAGTAAGCTCAAAGATAAATAAATAATAGATAACATTTCTGTTTGCCACAATCATTTTTAAACTAAACCCACATCATGAAATAGTATTTCAAATTATTATTTTCACAGAATTGTCTGTAATTGTACAGTTCCAAGATACTGTCAACTACAGTATTCGGACAACATTTTCTGTAAGTGTATTGTTTCAAGATATTGTCGAAGTATAAGATGTACTTACAATGAGAGAATGTGTGTTCTGTACATTGCTCATTTTATTTCCTTATCAGGTACACTAGTCATTCTCATTCTCTCTGTACCATGCATTTACAAGTACGAGATTTTGATTCGTGTCCATAAACAACTCCAAAAATTTACCAGAAATGAACAAATTTTCAATCACTATACAAGAAGAAAGTCTAATTTGCGCCGGTTTGGACACAAAAGTTCTCTTTTTGAAAAAATTTTTTTACAACGGCAGACTTCTATTTAATAAATTACCCGGGTCTATTAAGCACTTAAATGCCGAGGTTAAATTCAAAAAAGAATTAAAGAAATTTCTTATGGATGGTTGTTTTTATTCAGTACAAGAATATCTTGAATGTTAGTTTTTACAGCTATTAGATGTTAAGTTGCACGTATATATTTATTAATAGTAGATGATAAAGGTTTCATAGATAATTATTCATTCTAGGTTTATTGTGTGAAGATTTGACCATTTTAGTGGTAGTGTTCAATCATTTGTCAGTATTATATACCATCTTATTATATACTAGCTGAAAGTACCCGGCGTTGCCCGGGTTTTCCTTTCTGCTTCTGTTTTCAAATGAACTGGTTGTTAAATTTTCGAAAATTTCGGAAACCCAACTATAGACAACCAAAACGAATTGTTTTACTAAGCTTTCCTCGCACATAAAATGAATCTTTACTTAACTTCACTTACATGAATTAATACTACTTAGCCAAATGCCTGCCAGGTTTAACTAAATTTAAAACAATTGTAGATTAGGCACCGAAAAGAAAATATTTCATCATGTGCCTGACGTTTAACTTTGTTTTAAATTTATATATTTATTTGTTTTGTTTATTTTCTCTGCCGGTCAGTTACCGCTAAATTTCAAGTGCTTTATCTTAGTCGTGGCTGTCAGCGTATTAAACACCATTAATTTTTCTGCTGTCTCCTTTCCTCCCCACCACAAATGTGACGTTGTACAGAGGCAGAGAAAAAATAATTATAAGACCTGTACATTTAACTGAAGCTGTGCTGACATACATTTCACGTAATTTCATGTCTATGTGTGCTTTCACTTGAACTTCAGAGACAGCTGATGGTAATTAGAGAATTCTCTTGTTCCCAGTCTGAATCGTTGGGGTGTCATCGTGAGCCTAAATTTATCTATCGGTCGTACCAAAGAATCAATGTATATGTATGTAATTCAATTTATATTGGAATATTTTTTACCCCTTGACAGCTGTACGCCCGCTTATATCATACCCGGCCTTTTTTTTTAAATATTACTTGAGATCATATATCTAACAAATTCAGAACATATTAAATATATTACTTTTTATTTTATATACAGAATGCAGATAGAGTATAATTTTGCAAGAAGTCATTGTTCAGCATAAATAATAATATTCTGAAAGACATCCTATGTTATAGAAAATGAAGTGACCGTTCTTTCCACAACGCTTGACATACTACACTGGCAACCTGATTACACAGATAAAATTTCACAATAACACATTATTGGACATGGGCAGTAATATTTTGAAATATATATATTTTAGAATTAAGTAGTATATCGAAATGATAGCCGTCCAAATCTTGGATTTAAAATATCGGCATCTCAATCAATTCAAATGAACAAAAATAAAGAAAATGTAAATTAATGTCTTATTTTCAGTGGGCTTACGTATATTCACATACTACATTAGGAACATAATAAAAGTCTCATTGATATGCATACAATTCGTTTTCCCGTCTTTTGTATAAATGTGTATATATGTTTAGGTGTGTTCACTTGAAAGCAAGTTACGCAATTATTGAAAATGTGAAAAACACGGAGATTTAAGTGAATGTCTGCAACTTTGAGCGACTATCCTTGAGCTTTATTTTACTATGGTCATTACGAATCTAGTTGCACTGAAATGGCAGTTGCTTAAATTGGAATGGCATGTTACTGGCTATTATAAGAATATGTGGGATAAAAACATCTTTTCCTTTCGTTTTGCCAGTTAATACTGTCATGAATTTCTTCACACCAATTCCTGTTCCATTGCATAATTCTTGTGGATCAATATTTGGCAATAGTACTATTGGTGATTCAATATTAAGTATTAAATTATGTGTTGGCAATCCTTGTGATTTCAAAGAATTTAAGAATTCAGTTTGATAAAACACAGTCTGCTCACTATCTACAACTGTTTCGAGAAACACATAATACGGTTCTGGACTGCATAAGGATACTTATTGCATGAATTGTCTAGATTGGCCTTCATGATGTATCTACAATGTTATTTTATATCGTTTTGGTTTTTCCATGGCCTCATGAAAGTCGATGTTGAATACGACAGACAATAATAAAGAACAATTGACTATAGAAGATTGCATTTTAATATTATACATGAATGTTTGATCGTATTTATTTTTATTTTTTACTTTTTAAATCAATTTAACGTCCATTTTAACAATTTTAATATAGCCTATGTTCTTCTCCTGGTTATGAAGGTTAAATGTGCAAACTTTGGTACATATTGGTCAAAGCGGGTAGATTTGTATAGGGAACATACATACATACATACATACATACATACATACATACATACATACATACATACATACATACATACATACATACATACATACATACCCACATTCACTTTTATATATTAGATATCAGTATTATTTTGTAAATGAGTATTAGTTTTAGAACTGTTTCTAGTTTTAATTTCTTTGACGTGTCCAACATCATCCTGTATGATCATTAGGACGAAATAAAATACATACATACATAGTCGCCTGGAATCCGAAAGCATAGCGGCCGTTAGCTTCATCTGTAACACAAAAAGTGCACATGCGCGAGCATATACTACAGTATACTCCATTTTCTTTCAAAGAGTGCAGTTCGGTGGCTCCTTTGAACACCCACACAGATTTATGACTTCCTACACAAACACCTCTGACAATTCCATCCTGTCCCCTCGTCCCAACATTGCACAGTTGCCACAATCCTGGTGACCCTCGAAATGAGACAGTGCGACTGATGGGATTCTTGGAATTCGGAAAAGATGCGGCAACTCTGCCTCCACGTGGATTTGACGGGAGCCTGTCAATTCTTCTGAACAAAGGTTGTGATTGGTTACTGACAGGAGAAGACAAGATTTCCGTCACAGTAAGGAAGACATTTATTTATGACAACCAATTAGTAGGGGGCAGTAGAATGTCTGTCGGCAAAGTCCTATCTATGAAACTACACTCCATGAAATAAAATGCAGTATACTGCTTTTACCCACCACGTGACGTCACTCATGCTTGCAGATCCCAGGCGGGAAGTGCATATTGTTTAAAATTCTTGTGCGTAAGCTAAAGGCGAGAATTAGAATATATACAAAACGTCCGGGAAAATGTAGTAAAAAGAAGAAATCATATATCAGAAACTACAGCATCTATTTAATTGACGTTTACACGTTTATAAATATAAACTCAACAATTTTCATTCACATTCTAGTACACCTCGATATGGGCGCAATTTGTGGCGCGAAACTCAATCTTGCACCACACGCGCGAGAGCAAACCGTTTCTACCAGGGGCGATCATCTGGGTTCATAGCATGAAGAAGTTGCAATTTGCAGCTGCGTTTGTGGACGATATCGTGGACTTCAGGTGTCTTGTTGCCACACGATTGGATTTCCATGGGCTTCGTGTAAAGAAAGCCTGCACCCTATCGGTGTCACTGTGAGTAAGGCATTGCTTTCGTGATTTTCAGCTTTGACAAGCAACACTACCTGTCTCCTGAAATTGTTTGTCGGGGTGTCAGGGTAGCTCTGCCTTGATCCGTCTGAAAACTCATTGTACTCGTTCGATCGATTGCACATCAGCCACAAAATGGATTTACTGGACTTTCTGCTTACGCTCCACATCCCCAGATTATGATTAAATTCCAATGAAAGCAACAATGTCAACCATCGTGACGCGCAAGGGTGTGGTCATGCGTATAGCTCGAAGAAAGTAGGCTACATCCTATAAAGCATTTTGAATTTCTCTTTCTAATCGTCTAAACATTGAGAAAATAAATGCAGTAGTTTTTTAGATATGATTTTTTTCTTTTTCACTAGTTTTCCCTGGACACAATGTATATATACAGGGTGATTCAGAACTTATGTTACAGAAGAATACGGTAGATAGAGAGTACTAAAACAAACAATTTTCATTAAGCAATGTGTGTCCTATCCCATACCGGTACAGCGCTGCACTTGTTTTAGTGTTGTGACTTTGCCACATTGTGATTGTTTGTTGTTGCTATGCGCATTGATTCGCCATTGTCGTTTTTGGGTATATTTATTGAAAGCTCAGTCATCAGCAAAGCTCGGAACTTGGGGACTTGTGCCTTCCACGTGGCTAAGCGACCGGACTTTCATGTCAACAACTCCCGCTTCCAGCACGGAGGTACAGTCAGTTCTGCTATAAAAGTAGTTTCTGGCTGTAACAACGTATTGATAGTATTATTGTAGGTCGAAACACGTAATTTTACAGCACATGTATAATAAAAATAAACACGAGAAATATATCAAATTTACTGTTCTGCTCTGTACATTTTATTACAGTGTATGACTACGTACATTCGAAGATTTTGGAACCCATAACTTCTTCGCCTGTTAGTTAAACATGATTTGAAACGAAACTTATTTCCACTTCACATGAAGCAACGGGAACAAACTTAAAATACTGAATGTTTTCACTGTTACTGTTTTCTGTTCGATTTTCAGCAGTTGCTAGCTGATCTCGTATCTGAGAAAGATAAGTAACTTATATCCCAAATTTTTCTCGAAAATAGTTTTCAATTTGTGTGTCACTACTAGGGCAGGTCCCTCTACGACTTGTTCCATGGCTGTGGATATATTTTCCACCGATTTAAGGGACTGCAATGTCTTTTACCGTTTCCAACCTCTAGTTTATGTGTGGCACAACTTACAAAATATAAACTTTCCATTCGAAGAAAATAATGTATCTCCTCCGAAGTCCTCCACGAAATTCTGTAGATAAAATTTAAAAAATATATTTTCAAACTTCTATACTACCGATTCGAATAACACTATTTTCTAATCCCGTTTACCTGTAATTCTCTGAATGTCATTGGCTTCGACATGACACAGTTCCCTCGTCCGTCATCTTGTCGTTCGATGTGACCACTTTCTTAGTATATACGACTGTCCCTGAGCTCTTGCAGCGTGAACTTTGTGTACGTTGTACCTGTAACCTTACTCATGCACACGACACACAAGTCCCCAAGTTCCGAGCTTTAGTCATCAGAAAGTTAACATAAAAAAATGGAGCGTTAGGGTCTGAAAGAAGTAGTCGACGTGCATTTGGTTTTCGCATCAAAGCGCAGTGATACCTCAGTTCGCAAGTTGCAACATTTGGTGACGGATTGGTTATCAAGGTCACGTCCAGGGGCGGCTCTACAATAAGAACTGCAGAGCTCCAGAACCGCCATTTAAATGCACCTGAAAAAATTAAAAATGTAAAATGTGCTTTTATATAATCTAGTTCATTGTTTCATTTATTTTTCCAATTCATTCTCCTTCGATTCGAGATTTTACTGTCTGTAGGAGCCTTGAACTGCTCGGGAATTTTATCTGTAGTGTACTTTTCGGATCTGTGATCGGCAGTTCCTGAAGCTCAACGTAGGGTAATCGGCAGCGGAAAAATGGTTTTCTTCACCGTCCCATAAGACTGCATTAGAGCTGCAACCAAAGCAGCTCTCTCCGAATATACAAAAGAACCGCCAACACCCTCATCTCTTTATGACCTGCGTTAGAACACACAGACTTCTGGACTACTGTATATCATTACAGTTCCAGTGTGTTATAGTACTGTGGGTGGTGTGATGTGATTAGTCAGTGTGTCTAGGGAAATATTTTATATTAAAAATGAATGAAATGAAAACCTAATCAACCAACCCTTTTCGAAATTAAAAGAGAAATTGCATGTTAACCTAAAAAATTAGGACGTCCTACACAAAATTTAAATATTGAAATTTCTGAAAAAAAAAAAAAAGTCGAGGAAATCATGTAGCCTACTAGTCATTTTAATACCGAAATGTGTAATGCAAACGATTGGTTTTTTTGCTGCGCTCATGAAAACGCTTACTCCCCCACCCTTGTATTCTGCTTAGAGGAGAAAATACATGGACAAACACTGGAGTGAAGGATTTAGTTAATTTGACTTAAAAAACTAGAAAAGCTTGTGGGGCACATCTCCACTACGTGACTAGTTGTACCAGGTGGGAGAGGTGTAGCGCACGGATGGTTGGAGTACAATTTCGGGTGCACTTCGAGAAGGGGCTGTAATTACAGGCGTCATCCGATTTAGATGCAATAAACAGCATGCGTTTGTTAAATACACTATTTTTCATGCAGAACTGCCAACCTTTGTAACCGCGGGCCGCTACTGGTCACGTCCCATGGCCAGCACTTAATCCACTTGACTTCTGGTGGGGATATCTGAAGACCTTCCTAGTGTATGCCATACCTGTAGACTATGTCGATGATTTTCTTCCACGGGTTGTCAACGCCTGTAACCATACATACTACACCTGATAGGTATATTATTTGAACAGATGCGGCAGTCAATTCTTCGACGATGCCAGTATTGTTTACAAGAAAGAGGGCGTCAATTCGAAGCTCTTCTGTAATGCACAAATTTTCAAACATCAATGTCTGTTGTTTTTCATTGAAAGCGTAGTCATCAAAGAGTGTCTACCAGCCACAACAATGAAACAAGTGTAGCACCATACCGGTGCGAGATAGGACACCCTTTGCTTAATGAAAAATGATTGTTTTAATACTCTCTATCTACTGTATTCTTCTGTAACATAAGTTCTGAACCACACTGTATAATGCCAGTTTCAAAGCTCAAAATATTGACATGAACTTCACGTGAAGTCAAAATGATGTTCAGCATTTGGCAACAATATACTTTCGTTTATTTTGTTTTGTAACGGTAGAATTAATAAGCATTGATATATATGTAAACAAATAAAGCATATTGATATCCTTTCTTCCAGAATGTGGAGAGGGTGACCATCTGAATAGCGAAGCTGGCGATACCGCTGAGCCGAGCGTGGAGCGTCTGAGCCTTGTTATTGAGATGAATCATCATGGATCATTATCCTCTCTCACGGATCGCAGTCGCAGAGGAAGTTTATCAACCGAGTTGAAACTTCGTCCTACTGACTCAAAGGACCTGCTGAAGTCCACACTTGAGATCAATCACTACAAGACATCCAATCCACAAATCAACTGCAAATGTTCCATCGGTATGAGTTCCGGCACAAAGCAAATTTTAGTTGAAAAATATGAAATGTGGGAATATTCAGCTTGCTGTTCTATCAAAATTAAATGTTTTACAATGCCATGTGTAATAATTAAAACTAATACGTAGAAAATGTTACTTTTAGAAAGTATATTATACTCGTACAGGTGTCCCAGACGTCCATGCATTGAATTTAATTTATGATAGAAGAGGCCAAAACAAACATTTTCTGTCAGACAACTTACGGTCGGAGTTGCGTCGTTAGCTCGCTAGATAGCGCTAGAATCGAGAGTGTTATTTGTTCAACTGGTACGATAGTTGATCACAGCTTACTTCCAGCTCACCTTAACGGCGAAACCTACCTTCATCTTCTCCAATAAACCCTTCTCCTTCCACTGGAGGAAGTTCCCTTGGCAATAAGGCAACTCATGTGGCTGGAGCATCATGTTCACACAGTGTATTTCACATAATTATAACGTCGTGCGTCCCTGAACAATGCCTTTCCAGGATTGACTGTAGAAAACCTGTTTCTTGGCCACCAAGATCTCCTGACCTCACGAGTCCGGATTTCATCTTATGGGTCACATGAGCGTAGCAAACTAGTGAGAACACCACCAAACTAATTGAGGAGAGAGACAGAAGGAAGAATACCAAAAACGATTCCACCAGGAATAGAACAGAATACGCTGAGCTCAATAAGCTAACGAAGAGAGAAATCAGGAGGGACCTCTGTCCATACAAATCCGACACAGCAAGAAACATAATCGAAAACTCAAAATCAGTGAAGTCAGTCGGGAAGAAACTAAGCGAAAGAACGCAAATAGGATCTCAACAAGAGTAAAAACGGCCTACTAGTATACTCACACATTCTAAACACGCGACATGACCACAGGTGTTAGAGTGTATAAATAAATTAACAAAGAAGAAGAAAAAAGATGCATAGTCAGGTTAATATAAAAATTATCTTCGTACAAAATCCACTCTATATTGACATTAATTTGAAGTGATTTATTCAAGAACGCAGTCAAGACTAATTTAGAAAAATGTTAAACGAATTATCCTTTCACCAAAAACGGGTGTTCTCAGAACCAATATTTTAATATTTGCATGTAATAACAATTAAGAAATATGTTAAAGGAATTATAGCCTACTTGCAGGAAATGACTACTCTCTGAACTAAAATGATATTATTTTAATTATTTTAATCAGTGGCGATTTCTCTTAAGGAGCACAGGAGCAGTGCACCACCTCTTCAAATAACGCATGTTTTTAATTTTATATCAATGAGCTGCAGTAGACTATGTGAGCGACATAATTCTTTATTATAATACTATGTAAAAATAACACTGCATGTGTACTGTTCTTGTTGACGCCTGGGACTTACGTTTACCGCTCGACACGTGCGGCACACTGTTCCATTCGAGCATGCGCAGTAGTACTGTTTCACTGGCAGGCTTGGAGCATGGTAGGGAGCCAGTACAGTGTGCGTAGGGGGGTTAGGAGCACTTTCAGATGTGTTCTCAAGCTCGTTCCATCATAAATGTTAAATGACGTATTGTTCGACGGCGAACATTTATTGACAAAAAAAAGTACGTTTTATGAATTTTATTTATTTTTCTGTTTGAATTTAGGACTTTGCGTAGTAACTAAATAATTTTTATTATCGTTCTGCAGATATAATTGATTTGAATCACATGAATGAAAGAATTAAAAAACACGATTCTTCAGCACACATCAACAATGTTAAATTAGCAGTGTTGGGTCAAACAATCATACAGACACAATTGGATTCAATTGGATTGTCGAACTTCACAATGGTAAAGTTACCAAGAACAGATATGTGCGTGCGGTTTTGTGGAGCTTTTGAGTTGGCTTTAAGAGATCACGTAGACGGAAACTCATCTTTAAACGCTAGTATTTTTCTTGGCCTCATCAATTTCAGTTCTGAATTAGACTCACTCTTAAGGAACATTTGGAAAGAGGAACAGTGTTTAAGAGCACATCAAACACTATACAGAACGAAGTCCTTCAAGCCATTTTGATGTATGCCATGACGAGATTTCAAAGAAATAAAGAAAGCTGCTCATTTTTTTTAGCAGTTAAGGCTGATGAGACGACAGACGTATCGAATGCTTGTGAACGTGTGAATTGTGTTATAAAACGCCATATAGCGAAAACAATATTGTGACAGCTGCACCGGGGTTCGAACGCGTGTCCGACAGGGCGCGCGGCAGACGAAACGTTGGTCGCTTAGGTGTAGCGAACGTACGGGGAGCGTCTGCATGCTGAGAGGGCAGAGGGGCGGTGTACTACGGCGACGCGGCGAGGGGAGGTTGCGCGCGCATCTGCTGCTTGCCGAGAAGGGAAGGAAGCAAACTGCTACGTGCGGAGTGAAGGGGGGGACGGATCCTCCCGAACAGAATCGTCCAGAAGTCCGTCGAAGTGGAAATATCCAGAACTCGAACTTTCTCGTCTACGTCGCTGTGGGTATAAATTACGGCAAGCGAGTGAACTTGAACAGTCAGTCAGTCAGTAAGTCAGTGTTGTTACAGTGAATGGACAGCAAGCCAGTCTTGTGTACCGGAGTTCGACTTGAGTGTGTGTCCGCAACTTTGTGAGCATCCGAAGACCTGAGTTCGAGTGCAGTGGACCGCAGTTGGAGGGACCTGAGTTCAAGTGCAGTGGACCGCAGTTGGAGGGACCTGAGTTCGAAGTTCAGTGGACTGTCTCTAAGGTCTGGGGTTCGAGATACTGTGAACTCGAGTGACTGAGCTAGAAGAACTGTGAACTGAGAACTGACAGTTCCGATTTGTAAATAGTGCTTTGTGAACATTAGTAAAATTAACAGTTCATTGTTGTTCTCAATAATCCAAGTAAATTTTCATTGTCGTCTGTGGAGTGCAATAACGAATACTGTGTTACTGTGTGGAGAGCAAATCCCATTGTCGACGGGAGCAGAATTAAATTGTAGAAAGTGAAGAGTAATTGTTGAAATAATAAAATTACATTGTTGTTCAGTATAAAAACTTACAATATTATTTACGGTGTGCTGCAATAGAAATTGAACACTTTGCTATTAATGGATCTACATAGGCAACTGATTAGCTGCAATTTCTTGACTAACAAAATTATGTAAATCTATACCTACGTAACACATGTTAATAGTTATGTAGTACTTGGTACCTATAATAATAATAATAATAATAATAATAATAATAATAATAATAATATGATAATCATAATCATAATAAATATTTGTGCACCACCAGGATTATTTATCACCACACGCCACTGATTTTAATACAATTTCAATTAAGTAACATATTAAACGATTTATCCTTCTATATAACACGGATGTTCCCTGGATCAACTGTCCTATTTTAATTATGTGATTACTTTATATTTATTTCTAACAAGTGCAGCGAAGCACACGGGTATGGCTAGAAATAATAATAATAATAATAATAATAATAATAATAATAATAATAATAATAATACTACTACTACTACTAATAATAATAATAATAATAATAATAATAATAATAATAAGTAGTGAGATAAAGTTAAGTATACCTAGTAAAAATTACAATTTTGTGGCATGAAATTTCATTCCCAACTTCTTAATGTAGTGTATGAGATCAATGTTTTTATTTTTGTATTCGTTCCACAGATACATTATAGGGGAGAGTCGGGTAGTATCGGACATCGGGTAGTATCGGACAGTGCGTTTTTTCATCTACCACCATATGGTAGTACCTGAATGACATGGTTACGTTTCTCTATGCGACATCACAGAAACGTAACCATGTCAATCAGGTACTATCATCGTGTGGTAGATGAAAGAAACTCACTGTCCGATATTACCCGACTCTCCCCTAAAGCTAATTTTATTAATCGTTGCTATTTTTCTGGATATTATATTTCCTCATATTCATAGAAGTAATTCTACTACTTGTCGATGTTTGCGTTCCTTTCAACAAATAGATACTGCAGCCATATAAATTTGATGTTATTTGGATACACTTTAAGCTTCCCAGACCCTTACATAGTTTTTCAAAATTCCGTAATTCCACAAACTGGTCTTGCATCTCTAATGAAAACGGGCTGTGGTTCAATCCTCCTGCATCAGTCGTGTTCCCCCTCTTGCAACATGGTTGTTTAGTCAACTGTCCGAAGACAGGTTTCAACTTCATAAGTGACACCAATAAGGTATCGCTCATGAAGCAACCAAGTCAGGAGATAATGAGGTAAGATGGCCAGTTCCTGTCCCCCTTCATGGCATACATCGCTAACTAATAACATGTTAAACTAATCAGACTTCATATGTATAAAAACAATTGTTCTTCCTCTCACACTTCCAGGCAGTGAGATGTGTTGTCTGATAATTATACAGGGACATCATTTTATTTTTACTTCAATTTTTACTGTACCTGAGTTTTTGAATGTACTTCACTCCAACCCCTTCTACTGATGAAGTTCAACCGCCCTCCACACAGATCCAAGACCGCATATACAGTCATAGTAGCCTTACGGTCATAGTAAACAGTACGTTCCAAAAATATGTTCGCGTTTTCCAGTGACGAAAGAGCTTTCAATATTGAATCATTTTCGCACAGGTGCTGTCGTCCATTTGCCTACGTCGCATTCCGGTTTTCCCCATCTGCTTCTATTCGCCTCTCTGTAAAGGCTAGTGGCTGGACTGTGTTACCTAGTTTCTGAGAACATTAATTTCTGTTAGGAATTGGACGTTTACGTAATATTATACCCATACAATTGTTCAAAATAACTTAAATAAAAGGATTTTACTAAAGATGTTACTAAATAAAAGGGCCTCGTTAAGTAATTACTGTCACGTGATTTCCCCCCTTTCTACGACCCTGCGACATAACCACTTGGACGGTCAGTAGAAGCATGTCTGAGTAATTTTATCTTTTCGGATCGGGCAGAAGTGAAGATTGAATTTACAGTACGTAAGGTACTCTTTTATAGAGTAGGTACAGAATTATTTCAACATGAGTTATTGATACGAAGTACGAACCTGGTAATTGGAATTACGTACAATAGTCTATAGTGCGATAATATGCACATTAGAACTGAAGCCTGTATCGAAATGAACGGCCACCATTTTAAAAAATGTGTTTAAATATTCATATTATGATTATTTTTCAATTTAACTTCATTCTCTATATTGTACGCTAATGTGCTGTAGACAGTATAATATACACTGCATAATGAATACGTCCACATGGACAGTTCAGTTCGTGAGTAAAAACACTCATTATTAATATTGTACTGTATTTTGATTAAAGAAAAACCTAATGAAAATTATCAAACACAAAATCGCGTTATTTCCTACTTTACGTAAATGGATTAACTACTTTTCTTCTCTCCTAAACCTAGTAAAGTGATTTGTTTGTATATTACGGCAGTGCCATCGAACTCCAGTCGTGGAAGGGGGTAGCAAACGGTGTTTCCGGTTCTCAATCATAGATCCAAAGGTATAGCCAGGTTAATATTAGAAAATATGTTAGTAAAAATAAAATGATGTCCCTGTATATATATTTTGGAACTTGGTCGATGTTTATAATCCAGATGTAATAATTGGGACGGAATCATGGCTTAGGGAAGACATAAATGACTCGGAAATTTTTAGGTCGGATTATAGAAAGGATAGAAGTGAGGAGGGAGGGGGAGTTTTCGTTTGTTAATTGTATTGTGTATTCTTATTTTATTGTGTATATAATTGTATTGTGTATTGTAATTTTATTGTGCATTGTTTATATTGTGTATACCACTGCCACAGGGTGCTTGTCCACTTTCCACTTGCAGTGTAAATAAATAAATATAAATAAATATATATATATATATATATATATATATATATCAGTCAGAACCTCAATCAGAGATGGAAACATGATAGAAGAATTGAAACTTTGCAAATGCATAAAACCCGTAACGAGAGAGTACGTGTGATTTTCATGATCTAATTTCTTTGTTTTCCTCATAGGCAATTCCAAGATAAACAAGGAATTTCTGTCTAAGAAAAATTCTGAAAGTTCTCCTAAACCAGGAAAAGCAATTCCTGTAGCGTTGTGTGCTGAGGCGTGGAAGGGTCGCCGGGGATCAAACCAAAGAGAGGAAGGAGGAGTTGACAGGAAGGCGCCAGATCCATCATACGACGTTCTCAGGGAGATGATAACTCGGAAGAGCTGGCATTCGCAGAGTCTGCACGAGAGGAGGAACTAAGATTATACTACATAACAGTATAAAAGCATTTATGCTCGACCATGCCGAAATGTAGTAATTATACAACTGGTAGCAGACCTTTAATGCATGTCATTAAAGTACACCTACTCATTGAAGGTCAGGTCTTTCAGCCAATGACGACTCAGGTTACAACTGTTTAGCCAATGACAGGTCAGCTTTCTACCGTTATAAAACCGCAAGTATCGATTATTCTCGGATATGCAATCGAAAAAGAATTAGCGAAAAGTCACGGAGGCTGGAAATCCAATACTGTCGCAGAAGGTTATGTTCTGTTACTATAATAATTAGCGTTAATTGTAAATAATATTGAAATAAATTCAATTTGTCATCTCGTTTTTCAATGTCTAATTTAATTTCAATGTTATCTCTGTAGGTTCTTATGGCCTAGCAAGGTCAATGTGGACATCTGTTCCTCAGAAAAAATCAATACTTTCGCGTCTGCGCACATCTCACAACATACGGGACATTGCTCAAAAATTAATAATATCAAGTTAGAAATATGGTCGAGCATAAAAAGTCGTATGAAACTCACCTATAATGGTAATTAAAAAGCTCGTATGAAAATTATGAAACTCGCTTGCGCTCGTTTCATAAATATCCATACTCACTTCTTAATTACCTTCATTATAGACTCGTTGCATAATGTACTATTATAAGTGTTCAATACAGTGTAACCTGTCTCAAATGATTACTGATCGTTAAGTGACTAATAAAAATACAGTTTTGAATTGCCCGAATATAATTTTGAACATATTCATAGTTAGTGAAATATGCTTAAACTGTTTTGCACTTATAAGAAGATATGAATTCATTCAGTTTTGTTATAGAGGCGTCATTTGTGATTTGCACGGGGGAAAGGGAGGAGGCAAGGATTTTT
This sequence comes from Periplaneta americana, assembly GCA_025594305.2. Lineage (NCBI taxonomy): Eukaryota > Metazoa > Arthropoda > Insecta > Blattodea > Blattidae > Periplaneta > Periplaneta americana. Next base: position 142,054,088 of record JAJSOF020000017.1, on the reverse strand, counting down.
TTTTAGTGAAGAAGACCTTATAGGGCAGCGTTTCTCAAACTATGGTCCGCGGGCCACCGCGGACCACTTGTGGTCCTCGAGGTCTGCCCTTGTGGTCCTTCAAAAAAGACAGGAGGAAAAATAAAATTCGAACGAATTGCGTATCACACTGTAGCTGAAAATCTCAGAGTTTGCAAATGACACATGGCAATCGAATTTTACTTTTTCTCCCAGTACTGCATTTTATGAAATTGATTACCCTACCCGTCTATCGACTTCCCACTCTACTCTCAGCAACAAAGGAGGGATTTAAAGCACTATATACGTGGTGTTTCTCGACATCTTTTCCCTGCACATCTGGTGCCGCGCCTGTAACCCAGCCAGGGACCACCCGAATTCATAACAGAGGACCAAAGTACCGAACCTTAATTCAATTTTAAAATATAGGTATACTGGTATTAAAATATGCTATGAAAATGATAAATTTGCTTTCGAAGGGAACAAGAGTAAGGTGGTCCGCAGAACTGTTCTGTCTTTAAAAAATGGTCCCCACTTCAAAAAAGTTTGAGAAACGCTGTTATAGGGTATATCGTATGGCGTACTTCCCCTATTTCCTCTGAAATAAACAGTCTTCCATAACGTAAATTGGGGTAAGCTTGACAAAAAAAAAATAAAATAAAATAAATAAATAAATAAATCATGCTGTACTGAACGTATTTTTAAAGCTCAACATTTTTTCCTCCATTTCTAAACGATTTGTTTTATTATTTTAAGTCACAAATAGGGCTAGTATCATTGTATATTTATTTTGTTACATAGATTTACTCCATCTTATAGCAAATACATATCTAATTTCCATACATAAACCTAGTTTTAACTTCTTATTGTACTTATAAGATACCGATACGTAATTTACATGCATTTGTAGTTAGTATACGAGTACGTAGGTGCGAACGAATTAACATACAATTTTATTGACAAGGGCGCTTTAATTTCAATTGAGAATAAAAATGTATTTTAATTTACAATAGGTATCAACCAACTAGTGTAGCACTTGGTTTCATTTGATCAAAGTAATTAATTAGTTCGTCTTTTATTTCTCAAAAGTTTATAAAAGTGTAATTTAATATTCTAATATTAAAAGTAAAGTTCTCACATTTTTCTTTAGTACGTAGCACTACTCAATTATTATTATTTAAAAAATCGTATTCTCGGGGGGGGGGGGCAATCGCCTCCCATAAATTACGCCTCTGGTTTCAAATTCTAGCAACAGAACATGTAATATTTTAAAATGACCCAGTGAAACCTGCTATTACATAATTGTAGAATATTTTACAGGTATTAAATGACTAACAGTTATTATGTAACTCGCTTGTCTTTCTTTGACGTTCTTTCGTTGACTTCAGTACACAGGAATCATATCATATAACGGGAAGAAGTTCAAGGTAGGCTAACCGTGAAGTGTTTTGTCTCATTATGTCTATTCTTCATGATATTGTACAGAGACATCATTTTATTTTTCCTAACATTTCTAATATTAACCTGGCTATACCTTTGTATCAACGATTAAGAACCGGAAACACCGTTTGCTACCCCCTTCCACGACTGGAGTTCGATGATACTGGCGTAAAATACAAACAAATCACTTTACTAGGTATAGAAGGGAAGAAAAGTAGTTCATCCATTTACGTAAACTAAGAAATATCGCGATTTTGAGATAGTTTGATAATTTTCATTACGTTTTTGTTTAATCAAAATGCAGTACAGTACTAACAATGAGTGTTTTTACTCAGGAACTGAGCTGTCCATGCGGACGTATTCATTATGCAATGTATATTATACTGTCTACAGCACATTAGCGTACACTATAGAGAATGAAGTTAAATTGAAAAATAATCATAATATGAATATTTAAACACATTTTTGAAAATGGTGGCCGTTCATTTCGATACAGGCTCCAGTTCTAATGTGCATATTATCGCAGTATAGACTATTGTACGTAATTCCAATTACCAGGTTCGTACTTCCTATCAGTGACTCATGTTGAAATAATTCTGTATCTACTCTATAAAAGAGACCTTACGTACTGTAAATTCAACCTTCACTTCTGCCCGATTCGAAAAGATAAAATTACTCAGACATACTTTCTACTGTCCGTCCAAGTGGTTACGTCGCAGCGTCGTAGAAAGGGAGGAAATCACGTGACAGTTAATTACTTAACGAGGCCCTTTTGTTTAAGTTATTTTAAACAGTTGTATGTCTGTAATATTACGTAAACGTCCAATTCCTAACAGAAATTAATGTTCCCAGAAAAGAGCTAAGACAGCCCAGCCACTAGCATTTACAGAGAGGCGAATAGAAGCAGGTGGGGGAAACCGGGATGCGACGTCGGCAAATGGAAAATGATGCAATATTGAAAGCTCCTTCGTCACTGGAAAACGCGAACATATTTTTTGAACGTACTGTTTACTATGACCGTAAGGCTACTTGGATCTGTGTGGAGGACGGTTGAACTTCATTAGTAGAAGGGGTGGGAGTGAAGTACATTCAAAAACTCAGGTACAATAAAAATTGAAGTAAAAATAAAATTATGTCCCTGTATCATATTCAGGAGTCGAAATGTACGTTTTCACGAACAGGAACGTTCTGTTATTTCAGTGGACAAGGCGTTGTTGGTGACAAGGACGGAATTAATGGCCAGTGAGATGACGTCGAGTGTTATATTACATAGGCTACACTTCATACTATTAATATAACAGTTTCGACACGTCTTCGGAAATTTTGATATATTTATCATATTGTGTCTAATGCCTACCCACTTTACTTGCGATCTTTATCATATTTACAGACGAAATCACGAACGATAGTCACTTCATTCAGCTGAAAAAAATATATACATGTATATATTGAATAAAATGCACACATTTTTAATACTTTACTTCGAAGCCTATATTATTAATAGCAAAAGAAAGTGATTTTAGCCCCTACACTTTGTTTCGCAAAGTCTATGAAATGAACACTCTTTCGCAGTCTAAACCGGTGTGTCGCGCAGCCCTATGGAGTGAGTCGGGAAATTTTGGAATTGAAAAATAAATTTTATGCCATCCAGAAAGTCCCTTTGCAACGCATTTTTTTTATTTACAACGAATTCTTTAATATAGTACATTTCATTTTGAGATAGACTTTACCAATGAAACGTGAACACAACAATGTTCAGTTTAATTTTTCTGCTTGGCGAGTAATCGAATGAAAGTGAACGCCTACAACGATGCTTAATAATTCGTTTACTCTTCCCACTTAGTAACAGAGTTTAGTATCGTCAGAACCAGTGTTGCCAAGCCAGCGGTTTTGTAGCTAAATCTGATGTTTTCACGACTATGGTCAGCTACAGAATTTTACCGTCAGCGGCTAGCTATTTATTTGGCGTTTTTTAATATTCCGGCAAATGGAGACGGTATTTTAAAGTTTTTTTCCCTGTAAAGATGTTATATTGTTTTTATATGTACTTGCGGACAATACAATTAGTTAATCATAAACCAGAGATTAATATGGTATTATGACAATAATAATTTTTCATTGCGCGAGTATAAAATATCAATGTTTCATGATAACTCGATTTCGTACAACCACGTTCATTTCCTGCCTCATCCATTGTTGTTGTACAAATAAGATATGCCACATTCGTTAAACTCTCGTCTAATCATGTAGGCATTGTTTTTGTAAATGAATTAATATGTTTAATCATAAACAGTAGATAATGAACTGAATTATTATTATTTTCATTTCTGATAACTTATGATTCATTCATTCATAGTGTTCTGCCCATGGGCAGGTCTTTCACTGCAAACCCAGTATTCACCAGGCTTTCCTACTTTCTGCTTTTCTCTTTGTCTCCTCATATGATCCATATATCTTAATGTCGTCTTATATTATATATTATTTAAATTATCATTTCGCATTGCAGTTTATGTAACACAGACATACTTAAAACCAGTGGCGTAGCGTCAATGTAAGCTAAAAAGCTTAGCTTCTCCAGTTAATAATAATTTCATAATAAACCTGCATTTTATGGAGAAAATTATTTATTAATTTTAATAGAATTTATATTTACGCGTTAAATATTGTGATGCGGCAACTCAGGATGATTTGTGATGCAGCAGTAAACAAGAAGCCTGCACACACCAGCTTCCAAGCAGACCGGTTCCTTCTGTGTAATCCACTCCGCAGATTTTCCATCCCTTTCTAACTAAACTACCCTAGTCGCAAGGCTCGCAAAGAAGCTAGCTTTAACATTTAAAATAAGTAGTTTGCGAGTTATCCCTTTTCGTCAGTTGTTTTCAGTTGAAGTGTTAGTGTGCATTGTGGCTAATATAATAAATAATGAGTGAAATAACAGTTCCTGACACTAATTTACTTGAATTTTTTAGGACAATTGTATTATCAAAACTGACTTACGAACAAAAGTGTGATTTAAAAAACAAATGACCGACTCCCTTGCTGTCAATGAAGGACACAACCAAAAGACAGACGCATACTTACGTAATGATACTAATACTGTGATTTCTCTAAGTATGACTGGGAGTGAGCTAATGTTATATTTTATTTATATTTATGTTTTATTTAACGACGCTCGCAACTGCAGAGGTTATATCAGCGTCGCCGGATGTGCCGGAATTTTGTCCCGCAGGAGTTCTTTTACATGCCAGTAAATCTACTGACATGAGCCTGTCGCATTTAAGCACACTTAAATGCTATCGACCTGGCCCGGGATCGAACCCGCAACCTTGCGCATAGAAGGCCAGCGCTATACCAACTCGCCAACCAGGTCGACTGCTAATGTTATACGTACACGTGTCTATTTGTTAGAGATATGTGTAAACCGTGAAATCATGTTTTACTACGTATCATTTGAGGTCAAGCCTTATTGGTGTTACTTACGATGTTCCAACCAATCTTCGACTGCTGACTTGAAATTGACTACTATTTATTTTAAGACTGTATTTTTGTAATACGTTTTCTCATATTGCATGAAAGACAACTTGAGTTAGCTTCCCCTGTTCAAAATTTCATGCTACGCCACTGCTTAAAACCAGACTCACTGTTGGCAGGCACGTCTCCAGCTAAGAGTGAAATCAGATTTCGAATGGACTGGTGTGATTGTGAATGTGGTTGTTTCCGAAGTGTCCAGTATATTCTTAATCTACTTCATTCAATTTTGAAGAAATATGCCGCGTAATACTCCATACGTACAAAAGTATAGAGGTGTAAAAAAAAAAAAAAAAACATACTGTGTTGAAAGATTAGATGCAAGAAGCTGCCGGTGATAGTTGGAAAGCTCGATATAAATGATGTAAGGTGACATTGAATGCAAAATATTCAGATTTAATTGTCCATACGATTTTGCATAGAACATAGAGCCTACGAAGTGATAGTCTACACACTTTCCATAATTTAGTCTACATTTTTATAAAATTCTCCAGTTCCTAAAACTGTATAGTTTGTATTTCAAATTTGGAAGCGATGTGTTAAGAAAAATCTGGAGTTTTTCAAGTACAATTTAGCGGTTTTTTAAGCTTGTGCAGCGGTAAATGGAATTCTGAGTTGGCAACACTGGTCAGAACATATTGATCATATGGTTGACTCATCCATAGACATGGAATAAAAGTCAGTCGATTTAAAAAAAATAACCAATTTTAAAAGTAATTGTTCACCAATAAAATTAGTCATTGTTGCTGCAGTCTTATCTGTATGAAGATATGTTCCCATATCTACGCCATTCGCAATTGGTAACTGTGTAAGTTCTGGATGGTCACGAAAACTCCATTCTCTTTTTGCGGCCACATAAACTGACCGCAACATCTCAACAGTAGCGTCTAATTTTTCCTTTCGATTTTTTAAGTATAGCTCACGAGCATTTACTGTACATGTTTCTAGGATCTGCTTTTTGCATATTTTTTCCTGCTGCACACAATCCCAATGAATAACACTATTTTCATGTTTATATATGGCGTCAAGGTTCTTCTTCTTATTCTTCTTTGCTATACCGTCTCCTGACCAAGGTAAATCACTAGATGAAGTTCTAATTCTTTACACACTTGCTGAGAATGTTTAACGCAAGTACTGCACAACCTTTTTCGTTAGTAGTAGTAAATATTAACCATGGTCGATTTTTCTGCCAAGACGTTGAAAAGTTATTTCCTATCGCAATGTCACTCTTTGATGACGTAGGTCAGTAGCGGCTGGTGGTCAAAATAATGAGTGTGCTACATTCTCTATAATGGCCTACTGTATACACTTATATGTATTTATCTTAATTTGAGACTCGCCTAATGACGAAATATGAAGTTCATGCGACGTTCCTTCATACTGCAGAACTTGTCAATTACCCTGGTGTTAAACGTTAAACCCCTCCATCTTGGACATTATACTCTTTTCTATTGACAGTATTGCAAGAGCAGTCAGACGATCCTGGGACATAGTGTTCCTTAAAAATGTTTTTATGCGTTTAAACCAAGAAAAGCATCTTTCTGGCTCAGCAGTGGTCATTGGTGTTGTAACCAAAATATTTAACAACTTCGTTACTTCACAGAATGGATTCTGTGAATTGTTGGAGGCTATGTATTGTAACAATTGAACAGCTCCATCTATATTTCGGAAGTCGAGTCTTCCGTATAGAACTCCAAGCTGTGTCTTTAACATTCGTTTGTTCAGTACAGTACAGCTGTTGACAGCAACTCCAAGTTTGCGTTCAGGAAAATTATGCAAAAATTTGTCAAAAAATTCGCTGTTTAACAATTTTGTTGCGTCTAGGTACCTTAAAGATGGAAACGATGAGTCGTTTCCTGAATTATACGGTCACATACTTCCTCGGCTTCAATTTTTGGATTCCATTTTCCGTCGCTTGCTGACTGATTCAGGAAGAACCTCAAAAAACTGGTAAATGGCAGCAGCAGTCGGACACTTGAATTACCAAATACATTGTAAATAGTTCCGATTCTTCCACAAATAAGCATTCTTTCGTTACGCTTTACTTTTGCAATCTCCAAGCTGTGTTGTGCTGAAGCTGACTACAGCACTTTCCCGCGTAAAAATAGCCAATCAGGGCAGTGATTTCAGCTTCGCACATGCGCATTAATTGTCTACATTTTCATGTGGAGTTTAGAGTAGCACAACGAACCCCCAGAGGCACCAAAGAGCGAAGAGCGAAGACTAAACACTTTATAACGCGTCATGAACATAACCACGGGAAATTATCAAATGACAGATGAAGTACTGCTGTGGTATTACAAATACATTATTTGAGCAAAAATTATCACTGTGCTGTAGCACTGTAGCACATAAGGACGGGCCGCCCCTAACGTAGGTTCACCTTCGTCATGGCTTAAAACTTTATTTGTATCTTCATTAAAAGATAAATACGCCACCTCCGAGATCGTTTCATCACGCCTAGTCATTTTACTGTTGTTTTCCCGCACATTTTCACTTACCGAATCTTGTAATATTACCGAATCTACTGATGGTATATTAGTATTAACATTATCACGTTTGAAGAACTGGGTATTAATCCACTTTTTGTACGTTTCATTGCGTTCGTTTTGAGTGTTCGCTCGTCTGTTTCAATAGATAGACGACAACAATCATTTACAGTTTCTTTCACTCAGTGTTGTCATACTTAGCGATAAGTCGCTAAATCTAGAGACTTTTGAATCAGTCTCGACGACAAATTTTGTAAAATACGATTAGCGACTTTTCTGCTGATTTTTATATTCTTCCACTTTTTCCTTTCTTTTAAGTTAAAACATTCAACTGAAGTCATGCACTTCTTAGTTTTAGAAGAGACATGGGTGAATGACTGAGTCGTCTAATGATTCATACGTGAAAGCCATGATCTCATATATTTGTATCAGCGATCATAGGTGAAAGATGCTGATTCAATGATTCTCACGGATTACGTCTCTCTCAATGCTACTTCTCCAACACCCATAAACGGTGGCAACTTTGATTGTCACGTGACGAGTCGTGAGCTCCAGCTAATTCTTGGTTGTTCCCCGCAACGCGGAGATTTTCCACTTCGAACCGACCCGGGCAATTGAGTTTTGGAATTTTGTGCCGACAGTTCGTGTGAAGCAAATTAGACTGTAGTTTTTTCTGGTTTTATTATATTTTAATATATAAGATTTAAAAAGTGTTAGGTTTTACAAAAAAAAAAAAAAAAAAAAATGTGGTCAAACGCTTGGGTGAAAATTTCCACACTTACAATTTGCCAGAAAGTGTAGTGTCAATGATCGGATCAAGTGCAGTGTATTCACAATCAGCTGTTCCCACAGCTTCCACCTCAACACCACAGCCGTCAACAACACAACCAGACTCTGCAGAAGAGGTGACGATGAGAAAATTATATTTTTCTCCGCATATGTATGTTTTTCTTCTTTTTATTTAGTGATATTTATTATTAATTTTTAGCGACATTTCTGGAGATTTTTTAACAAACTTTGCAGAGAATTAGCTACATTTTGTTGAAAAATTAGCGAGATTGTAAGGCGATATGTTGGCAAAAGTGCTTTCACTGCTCATTCCAGCCCAAGAGAAGTAGAATTTCTACTCCTCTTGTTCCAGCCCAGGCGCTTTCCTTTGTAAGCGACAATGAACACTTTTCACTGCTGACCACCTTCCTAGCAGATGTTTTTGTAATGAACTAATTACAATCCACAGCCACAAGACGATGTCATTATAACTCAAACGGAAGTTTAACATTGTCGTCGTCTCAAGGCCTTCCGCTTTCTTTGACAATGCCTGGGTTCGATTTGACTGGGGCTAGTGCATAACATTACCAGAGCGAAGCGAATTCAATATTTCCAATCCATTGTTGCTGATATTTTAATTGAATCAGTCGGAGCTAAAAGGGACTAAGTCACTTTTCACAACCTTTCAGGAGAAGCAAAAAAACATTCCAGTAATAACAGAAATAATATATTTTTTATGTTATAGAAGACAAAAGAATATTTAAAAGTCTTAGTTCCTTCTTTCACCGTTCGATGCGCTTGACATCCGTTGTTCAAATTGTTGCATAATCCAAAACTGCATATTTTGACTTAGTTTCTTTTAGCTCCGACCGATTCAATTGATATTAATGAAGTTTAATGCATTATTTTTAGACATCTAATGAAAAATTATTCTTCAAATGAAAATATTTTTAGTAGCGTATGTTTCGCTGTTTGTCCCGTTATAATAAACCGCCCTCCTCCCGGGATATTTTAGTGGGGGGCAGTGGCGTGTGGTGATAAATAATCCTGGTGGTGCACAAATATTTATGGTGATTATGATTATGATTATTATTATTATTATTATTATTATTATTATTATTATTATTATTATTATTATTATTATTATAGGCACTAACTGTTACATAACTATTAACATACGCTACGTAGGTATAGATTTACATAATTTTGTTAGTCAAGAAATTGCAGTTAATCAGTTTCCTAGGTAGGTCCAGTAATAGCAAAGTGAAGTGTTCAATTTCTATTGCAGCACACCGTAAATAATTTGTTTTCGCTATATTGCGTTTTATAACACAGTTCACACGTTCACAAGCATTCGATACGTCTGTCGTCTCATCAGCCTTAACTGCTAAAAAGTCAGCAGCTTTCTTTATTTCTTTGAAATCTCATCATGGCATACATCAAAATTGCTTGAAGGATTTCGTTCTGTATAGTGTTTGACGTGCTCTTAAACACTGTTGCTCTTTCCAAATGTTCCTTAAGAGTGGGTCTAATTCGGAACTGAAATTGATGAGGCCAAGAAAATTACTAGCGTTTAAAGATGAGTTCCGTCTTCGTGACCTCTTAAAGCCAACTCAAAGCTCCACAAAACCGCACGCACATATCTGTGCTTGGTAACTTTATCATTGTGAAGTTCAACAATCCAATTGAATCTAATTGCGTCTATATGTTTGTTTGACCCAACACTGCTAATTTAACATTATTGTTGATGTGTGCAGCTGAAGAATAGTGTTTTTTAATTCCTTCATTCATGTGCTTCAAATCAATCATATCTGCAGAACGATAATCAAAATTATTTAGTTACTACGCACAGTCCTAAATTCAAACAGAAAAATAAATAAAATTCATAAAACGTACTTGTTTTTGTCAATAAATGTTCGCCGTCGAACAACAGACAAGGAAAACAAAATACAGCGTCTTTTATATTGCAGCCGCATATTGCATTTTTCGTAAGTCCGAATGTTGAATTTTCTAGTCACTTCTCTATTACTGTTCTTCGTCACTTATAATTTTAATTCATGTGTACGTCTACCCATCTTCTTTATTTTGATCTTTTCGTGTAAAGGTCTTATAGAAAATTGCACATTTAACAGATTTTGCACACTATTCATTGTAACATTTATGATGGGACGAGCTTGAGAACACATCTGAAAGTGCTCCTAACCCCTCCTACGCACACTGTACTGCCTCCCTACCATGCTCCAAAGCCTGCCAGTGAAACAGTACTACTGCGCATGCTCGAATGGAACAGTGTGCCGCAAGTGTCGAGCGGTAAACATAAGTCCCAGGCGTCAACAAGAACAGTACACAGGCATGCATGCAGTGTTATTTTTAAAGTATTATAACAAAGAATTAAGTCGCTCACATGGTCTACTGCAGCTCATTGATATAACTTATAGAACGTGTGTTATTTGAAGAGGTGGTGCACTGCTCCTGTGCTCCTTAAGAGAAATCGCCACTGGTGGGGGGAAATTCTTGGGATAAATCATTGGTGGGGGGAAATCCTACCCATCCCCACGATATTTCGCACCCTGAGGAATTTTTAATGTAGACGTATGCTTCCTATCAGCAAAAAGAAATTCCTCTAAGTTACAGATTCCAGTTTTAGGTAAGTACTGTTCCTTTTGTTGTTCTTTATTTTGTTATTCCATGTAAGAGTGCAGTTGAAGACCTCTACCATTAAGATTCTAAATGGCCTGAATGTTTGAGTAGTATCATAATGAACTGAACTCGACCAATACAGTTTCCCCGTAAGGAAGTCTAATAGAGAAAAGGGCAAGTATTCACTTACACATACACTCATCCAACTCCCTTATCCAATCACCTTGCCACCAGAAAAAAAAAAAAGACGAGTAAAGATGCCGGTCACACTTTTTCTTCTCTAACAGCAATGAGGAATAGGCTATGATAAAAATGGAAAGCCACATAATTCTAAGGGAAAATATAACTCAAATTTTAAATATACAAATATTAAATAGATGAAATGAAAGAAAAGAAGCCGTTTTAAAGGGAAAATCAAGAAATTCCTAGAAACAATGAATTTAGGATAAATTATCCGTATATCCCCACATGGCACTCAAATTTCCTAGAACTTGGGATAAATCCCTAGGGTTGGCAACACTCTGACTCATAATGTGGGGGTCACTGAGACATGTGCGGCTCGTGATAGGGTCATCTTGGCTGTCTGCGCATGTGCAGCCTTCGTATATGCAAGATGTGTAACCGGAGCAAGAAGGGAACTTCTTGATTTGATCTGGAATGTACACACGAAAAGAAATCCAGATAAGGATCACACTGGCACTCGTGAGATGTCCGTGCATGCGCCACAGCCAAACTATTCCTGTCGCGAACCCCTCCTGCTAAAGATGGCCATTTTCGCCGCGCCCCTCGCTCATCTGGTCCAACCGGTTTGCACATTGCTAAAAAGCGACATCTGTCCTCTATCCGACTGCAAGTAAATTATTAACGTAGCTCAGCGATGTCAGACAGGGACTAAACGGAGCGGAGCGCTCCACTAGACTGGTTGCGCGCTCCGGTGTTTCCACAGACATAAGCAAGTTCAAGCTCCGATCTAGCTCCACAACCTGTATTGGAGCTTACAACTCTGACACTACTCACGTAGCTCTTATAGATTCCGTGCAGTAGCCTAAGCGTTTCAAATTTGGCACTTTTTGAACTACATACCACGTAACCCCTCACCTACACTCAGGGAAGGTTGCAGTTCGACGTCAATAAACTCACTGAAGTAATACTGTCGAATACATTGCAGCAGTACGATAGAAGTGAGGTTGTAATAAATAATTCATACTCAAGATCTGAAAGGCTGGCTGACGTCACTTAGGAGGAGGGGAAAACAAAGTGAAGGCGACAAGTGCGCACTAAACATGTAATTGAAAACATTCACCTGTTATCTAAAGCTATTCCATCCATTTCATCACCATCATCATCGTCATTATCCCCAACACCACGAAGTCCACACCTGTGGAGTAACAGTTAGCGGGTCTAACTGCGAAACCAGATGGCCCAGGTTCAAATCCCGGTTGGGGCAAGTTACCTGGTTGAGGGTTTTTCCGTGGTTTTCTATCAACCCAATTTTAGGAAATGCTGGATAACTTTCGGTGCTGAATCCCGGACTCATTTCACCGGCATTATCACCTTCATCTCTTTCAAATGCTAAATAACCAAAGATGTTGATACAGCGTCGTAAAATAACCTACTTTAAAAAAAAAGACACCATCGAGGTTCGTGACGTCATCAAACAATAACTCAAATTTCATATAATCCTTCTCAATTTTTTTTAACATTTTCACAAAGAGGATGCCACTCGACTTCAGTCATAGGCCCTACTGCTCCAAATTCTGCTCACATGGTCCAAATTCTGCTCACATGGTTCTCTGACTGAATCTAATTTTCTGGAGGCAATCCTACGAACCAAATGCTGTCGATCGGGCTTAAGTCGGCGTGATAGGGGCGAAATCTAATGGAATATGCTGGACACTTTCAATAATTACGTCTACGGAATACATGACAGACGGTGGTTCGTGCAAGTTCGCATCATGTTTTGAATTGAACTTCGGGAGGGGGACTACGAACCAGTACTGCAACCTTTCAAGATCTATTACGCTAACCCTCAAGCTAGGTGTATTCTCAAAACACACCGGATGACTACATTAAGGTTCGCTGCGTATCCAGGCTTCGAGCAGGCAACCCCCTCGTCCCTAGGCCAGCCCCCTTCGTGCGTAATCACTAATCAGTCAGCGTTCGGAGAATGCTATGGAATGAAGGCAGAATGTAGAAAATGTTGACGGAATGATGTAGATGTATAATATGGAGAAACGGGAGAACCACGAGAAAAACCCCAACTGCGATCTTGTCCGCCATAAGTGTGGCTGTGGATTTTTCAATGATTTTCGAACCGCCGAATAAGAAGAGAGTAATTAAAAAAAATTCCAATGGTCACTGCATTACGAATGAAAGCGAAGGAAAATGGGGCAATACTAATATTAAACTCTGCGAAAAAAACTGGGAGTTTCTTGAAAGAAGACGAAAACGAATAGATCGTTACTTACTTACTTACTTACTGGCTTTTAAGGAACCAGGAGGTTCATTGCCGCCCTCACATAAGCCCGCCATTGGTCCCTATCCTGAGCAAGATGAATCCAGTCTCTACCATCATATCCCACCTCCCTCAAATCCATTTTAATATTATCTTCCCATCTACGTCTCGGCCTCCCCAAAGGTCTTTTCCCCTCTGGCCTCCCAACTAACACTCTATATGCATTTCTGGATTCGCCCATACGTGCTACATGCCCTGCCCATCTCAAACGTCTGGATTTAATGTTCCTAATTATGTCAGGTGAAGAATACAATGCGTGCAGCTCTGCGTTGTGTAACTTTCTCCATTCTCCTGTAACTTCATCCCTCTTAGCCCCAAATATTTTGCTAAGAACCTTATTCTCAAAAACCCTCAATCTTTGTTCCTCTCTGAAAGTGAGAGTCCAAGTTTCACAGCCATAAAGGACAACCGGTAATATAACTGTTTTATAAATTGTAACTTTAAGATTTTTTGACAGCAGACTAGATGACAAAAGCTTCTCTACCGAATAATAACAGGCATTTCCTCCCGAGTGTCATTTATATTTGTTACTGTTGCTCCAAGATATTTGAATTTTTCCACCTCTTCGAAGGATAAATCTCCAACTTTTATAGTTCCATTTCGTACAATATTCTGATCATGAGACATAATCATATACTTAGTTTTTTTCGGGATTTACTTCCAACCCTATCTCTTTACTTGCTTCAAGTAGAATTTCCGCGTTTTCCCTAATCGTTTGTGGATTTTCTCCTAACATATTCACGTCATCCGCATAGACAAGAAGCTGATGTAACCCGTTCAATTCCAAACCCTCTGTGCTATCCTGAACTTTCCTAATGGCATATTCTAGAGCGAAGTTAAAAAGTAAACGTGATAATGCATCTCCCTTTTTTAGCCCGCAGTGAATTGGAAAAGCATCAGATAGAAATTGGCCTATAAGGACTCTGCTGTAAGTTTCACTGAGACACATTTTAATTAATCGAACTAGTTTCTTAGGAATACCAAATTCAATAAGAATATTATATAAAAACGAACAGATCGTTATTAATTTTAAAATATATTAGGCAAAAGAAGATAAATTATCTGAAGCGAATTCCTAGTTATCGAGCTGAGGGAAGAATATTGTGTAACTTGATGTGTCAATACATTCCGTCAACCCACCTTCATAGACATGGACTTCTAGCGCTGTTATGAAAACGGACGGCATCTGATAATAATTATAAACTCCAGAGGTCAGCAAATGTTCGTCCGCAATGCCCTAGTAATTTGGAAAGCTCAACAGAGATTTAGGGATTACTACTTTCAAATTAATTTTGAGAAATGGATTCGAGAGAAGTTGATTCCAAATTTGACCCCGAATTATGTTGCATTTTTACCATGGCGTTTCGTTAACAGAGCTCCAACTTCAATTTCATCACATGTGTAATGAAGGAATAGCTTCAAAAGGAGGATATTGCTTCCAGTGATATGTTGAAACCAACATTATTACAGTGGCTGAGTGGTTAGATCTTAGCTTGTCACGCAGGTGGTCCGGTTCGAGTATCGGTTAAGCCTATACGTACGGAATTCATTGCCCTTAAATATAACTCTCAGACCTATTTAAGTGTCTGTCATGTAATAAGTAGGCCTGCTCAAAATTTAATAATTTCAGATCTAAGATATGGACAATATTTGGATCAATATATTATAAAAAGTTGTTAAGTCACTGTCAGAAGATAGGTCTGAACCTCACAAGTGATATCAACATGGCATCACTTACGAGATAATGGGGTAGGGTGACCAGTTCCTTTTCCACTTCATTGCATACATTGTCGATGTGATCCCAAAACTCACTCAGTCCATTAGGCCATTTTTATGATTTATACATCTATATGAGATATGTTTAAGACTTATATAATTATATTTTAAACTTGTTTTCTTTCACACGCATGCCAATCATTGTCTAAAAGTTTGTGTTATTGTGCAAAATGTTTTCTTAAGTAAAATTGAAGACTCTCATTTTAAAATATTTATTGAAAAATACACGAACAGAAACATTCCATGTGATTCAACAATGCGCAAGCACTATTTGCCAACGTGTTACGACTACGTAGTAAAATGCATAATAAACCATGTTGAAGATAACATGTTGAAACAACATATGTTAAGGACAGGTTGTAGTAAGTGTATTCTCAGTCGCGGCCAGTGGTTTTAAAATTGAGGAAGGCTCTAGGTTGAAATGGCAAATTTTAAGGCCTCGAGTATGAGTATTTATTTATTTGTTTATCCGTGTATTTCCGTAACTGGGAATTTTTAACAATAAGTTATTATAACGCATTGGATAGAAATTCATACAGGAGTAAGACAAGGCTGCGACCTTTCACCGTTGCTATTTATTATATACTAGCCGTACCCGTGCGCTCCGCTGCACCCGTTAGAAATAAATATAAAGTAATTACATAATTAAAATAGGACATTTGATCCAGGGAACATTCGTGTTTGATAGAAGGATAAACCGTTTAATATGTTACTTAATTTAAATTGTATTTAAAATATTAAAATGCGATCATTTTGATCCAGAGACCACTCATTTGATGCAATGACAATTCCTTTAACATGTTTCTTAATTGTTATTACCAATTATTTTTGGAAAAGCGAAAATTAACAGAAAAATTTTGGCTACAGATTTATTATTATGTTTATATTATATTATGAAAAAGTGTGTTGATAACGGATGTACTCGAATTAGAAAGTTTTTAATTTGTTGTGGGAGCTCTTGAATCTCAGGAGGAACAACTTTTACAACAGCGCAACATAATCTGCTTGGCTCATTACCCAATTTTTTTGCATTGCATTTATTGCATATGTATTTTATGTATTTTAACACGATTCAATTGAGCATATAAAATAATGGATTGCTAAGCTAACGTACTATTACTGCATACTAAATCAATACACTCTCGTTGTTCGTTAATTCTCTGAGATAAAAATGAATATGTTCATAAACATTATTATAGGAAATACAGGAAATGAATATACAGAATAACCTATCAAGTTTTCTGTGCATAAGAAGCTATTTTAATCTTACCTGTCCTCAATTCACTCACAAGTTACTGTAATAACATTATAGCATTATGTCCATCCAGAGAAACTACACTTTCCAATGATGAAATAATAATTAATTATACAAATCGGTTAATTTAGCTTCTGATATTACTTCATACAAATACAGGAACATTGTCTGTAGGCTATGTTTCATAGCTTTCGATTGTTGTGTCCAAGGCCCCTTATAGACGAAGTCATTTGTTTTTTATTTCAATACACCACCAATACAATGACAGTTATTTTAATTTTAAAACTCATTTATCTCATTAAATATCAGTCCTATCAAAATTTTTCAGAGAACAAAACTTATCAGAAATCATTTTTAAAGAAACGGTTGTTATGTAACATATTTCACAAAAATCAATAATAAGGGAGATATTTCGATTTATTTAATTCAGGCCCCCTTATAACCCCCCTTTTAAATAACGTATTTTGAATGCCATATAGCCTATAATCTAAGTTACAACGAACTTAATTTATATTCCAATTTTCGTCGAAATCGGTTCAGCCATTATCGCGTGAAAAGGTAACAAACAAACATACAGACAGACAGACATACAAACAAAAATTTCAAAAAAGCGATTTTCGGTTTCAGGGTGGTTAATTATATATGTTAGGACCAATTATTTTTGGAAAATCGAAAATTACCAGAAAAATTTCGGCTACAGATTTATTATTAGTATAGATATATTATATGAATCAAATAATTAGAGAATGGAAACAATTGCCTCATGGATATAGGCCTATACAACTCAATAGACATTTACAACTAGATTCATTACTTTTTGCAGACGATTTAGCTCTGGTGGCATCCTCAGAAGATGAATTACAACGTTCAATTTTTAATTTTAACAAAATTGGAATTAAATATGATATGAAAATCAATAAAGAAAAAACTAAAATTATGGCCTTCAGCGGAAAATACCCTGTGCCTAGCAAAATATGTTTAGATTCAAAAATATTAGAAAGAGTCAATTATTTTACATATCTCGGATATACATTATCTTTTTTTCGATGAAGTAGACATTTCACAGAAAATTTATAAATACACCAAAACAATGGGAATAATTAACACCATTATGAAACCTTCCCTAGTACAAAGGCATACTCGAATTCGCCTTTAAAAGACCTTGGCGAGACCTGTACTTTGTTACGGCAGTGAGGCATGGACATTGAGGAAGAAAGACGAAAGCAGAATAACGGCTAATGAAATAAAATTTATGAGATATACAGCGGGATATACGAAATGGGATCACAAACGCAATGAAGATGTAATGGCAGAATTACAACTAGAACTGGATAAATCATCTGCAACGCAGGCATAGAGATAGAATCCCAAAAGTCATGCTCCATATCGTCCAAACGGGAAGAGATCTCTCGGTCGTCCAAAGAAGCGCTGGATTGAAAATTCAACTGTGAGATCGTAATAGGCCATTTGGCCTAATACTTGAAGGGAAGAAGAAGAAGTTATTATAACATATATGACGGCACTTAACTTCAGTGGCGGCTCATAAACATTTAATGCCTAGTGCCAGAGATAAGGATAATAATAAACAGTAACAATAATGACATTATTATTATTATTACTACTACTACTACTACTACTACTACTACTACTACTACTACTACTATTAAACTCACCAAAATGTATACATCTCTACACGAAGTCCTAACAAATTAGAGGAAAATGCACACTGGTCGGTTAATAGACGGGCATTACATCAACAATGTAACGTAATTTATTTACTTGGTTATTTAATAACGCTGTATCAACTACGAGGTTTTTTTAGCGTCGATGGAATTTGTGATAATGATATATTTGGCGAGATGAGGCAGAGAATTCGCCATAGAGTACCTGACATTTGCCTTACGATTGGGGAAAACCTCGGAAAAAACCCAACCAGTAATCAGCCCAAGCGGGAATCGAACCTGCGCCCGAGAGCAACTCCGAATCGGTAGGCAAACGCCTTAGCCGACAGAGCTACGCCGGTGGCTCGTAACGTAATAGTAGGAGGAGTTGAAACATCAGTTGTATGGTAAACAGTGATAGAAACATAGTCTATAGTCATTAGTTCTTTTTTATTTGTACATGGTACACTTTCAACATCCAGCCAAGCAGCTCGTTTTGAATGATTTTAGCAGTAGCCCACCCTTAAATGCTGTTGACTTGGTTAAGTGCTTTTTTAACTTTTTAAGTCTTCATCTAACTCAGAACTGAAGTGAACTAATTCACGAAACACGCCCCTGTATTCTGAGTCGTCGGATTTATCGTCCCTTGTTAATACAAATCTACTGCTGCTCAAAATTTTATACAGTTTATTATTAAATTCAGGACATATCTATTTTCTTCAACTTGCTCATTGTGTTTTGCAATCGCCAGTCTGTAATGTAAGTTAAACAGAATTTCAATATTCCCTTTAACAAGCACAGACAAACTGAAGACGTTATTCATACGAAACTTTGATTTTTTGTGTTTTAGTTTATCCCTTAGCCCTAAGTGTTGTAAATCTGTAAGATCCCTTTTGACTAGTTACGTTTACCTCGGAAACAGAAGAACACTTCTTCATTTTAAGGGAAATCAAACTAGATCAGTTATGTATACATAATTACGTGAACTGAGTCCCAGCGGATGTTCTGTCAGCTGACCAGCGGCATGTAGAGTTGGGTCGATTCGTGAACGAATCGTTCATTCGAACGACTAATAATAAAGAATCGTAAGAATCGATTCGTGGTATCAACGAATCGTCGTTCAAAAGAATCGTAACGAATCGTCGTTCAAAAGAATCGTAACGAATCGTCATTCAAAAGAATATTAAGGAATCGGCATGGTATCGTAACCCACGATTCTATTCGTTGTTTGATGTAACCTGTCAACGGACATTTCCGAACCGTGTCGAATACTCCCGAGCGAGAGTGAAATCAAAATATGTACTGCATTTGTTAAGTATGGAAAATAATGAACACAAACCTGAAATTTGCATAGTTAAATAGAGATGTAATGCAAAAAATGTACTTCATAATAAGGTTCAGTTGATAAATTATAATTTAGAGACATTATCTTGGGTAATTTTGTGACTAATGGAGGTCATACCACAGTCCAATACATACAGTCACGAAACTTCAACACTTTTTCTGCCAACATTCGCGACACTAGCGCCCAAGCGGCAGGCAAGGCACTGGTCATAGTCTCGTTCAGCCAGCATATGCTTTAAAGGGATGAGAGATATTATAATAACGTTTTAATCATGCATCGGAATAAAGGCAATGTGTGCAATGACGAAAATTGCAGTAACAAGTTTAAATCTCCGAATTTGTCGTTCTTCAGATTCCCTGAAGACCAAGAGAAAATCATTACTCAGTCGTAACCAATAATCCACGTTGAAGGTAGCCTACGTATTGTATTCTATAAAACATTTATTAGTTATGTTACCTATTTGTATGTCAGGAAGGAGAGTTTAAATAAAACCAAAGTAAATACCTGTTACAGTATATTAATTTTTTGCAGAAATCATATGTGTAAATGTGTAACCATTCCGATTTTGGATAATGTATCTTAAGTTTTTAATGCAAGTAATTCCATAATTTATGTATTCGTCTTTTTTTCTTTATATTTTTCAAAAGTTGAACGTTATATTGCATTCAAGTAGGGATCATGATGTTAATTTTTCAAGAATTCATGGATTATTGTAATCCTTTTGCAAAATATTCACTTCTTGAATAAATCCAGACTGTGTCGATAAATTTCTGATGTGTTGGTGTAGATTCATGTGGCAGACGTATTAAGCTCTCAATAGCCTTTTTAAATTTAATATAAAAAGCAATCTATTCTGTAACAATTTGCATGACTGTTATTGGTGTTGATTTTATATTCCCAGTGATTATTTGAGCCGTTCAGAGCAGAAGTGGTGTAAGTCAAAATTAGGTAATGAGGTTTAAAGTAAATATTCTGTAAAATACAGCGCAAAGTAGCAATTAATATATCCTTCGTGCTATTCACTGACTACTAATAGTTTAAATAAATTCAATATTAACTGCTACTTTGCGCTGTATTTTAAAGAACGTTTACTTTAACCCTCATTACTCATTTTGACTTGCACCACTTCTGCTCTGAAAATAAAATTAGGCCTAGATTTTCTGAGTTAATTGAAGTCACAATTTTTTCAACAAAATTGTGTTCATTTATTTGTTCTCACCTACGTTATATTAACAGTAAGGACATGTAAATTACGTATTATATAAGTAGGATAAGTTAAAATTAAGCTTATGTGTGAAAACTGGAAATGTAATGTAAAATGCGGTAAACTTGCCATAAACATTTAAACCATAATATCAGCACTATTTGCCACTCAAAATAATAAAGGAAATACCGGTTCTTAAGAAATGAAAAATAATGAACTTCATAAATCAATGTCTGTCATATTAAGGTTTAAATCTTCCCCTTTTTATTTTCAAGTTTACCTCAGCGGCCGAGTTTGCCCCAATTTGCGGTATGGAAAATAGTTACTTTCTCAGGAAATAGGAGAGGAATTCACCACGCAATGTACCCTACGAGATATGCCCTTCAATTTTGAAGCTATTAATTTTGACTCTTCTCACAGGAAATATAGAGTTCCAATGATTCATAAATATATTTAGGAATGAATTTAATTAACCATCCACGTACGAACAATTATATTATTTCAAACCATGATACGTGAACAGGACCATGATTCAGTTGTAAGGAGCAGAAAGAATTACGTTTATTCCTAGCTTCTGAAACTTGTAGATTAACTGCGTGTGAAATTCTTCTAGGATTCTAAAGTAAAATTAATAAGAATCATATACACTTATACTGTATACCATAAAAATATAAAACAAATTACGCAAAACCCGTTTTCTGATATGTTATCATGTGTCGTGTGCACACTTTTAACTTGCCTGCCGCTAGAGGGCTACTGTCGCGCCAGCTGTCAAATGTTGGCATATTTTATACGTATGAGTTGCGTGACTGTAAGTATTAGACTGTGGTCATACTGAATGGTTCCAGCCAATGAGAAAGAGACAATCGAATGTCTCGCCTCTTATGCCATCTATGAGAGAGATGTAGAACGTTTTTGTTCTACGCGTGGTTTGCAAAGGAAAGTTTATGACGGGAGTGCAGCATCATAAATGAACTACCTCTCAGCAATAAGTAAAAGTAATTAGGAACAGTCGGGAGATCACCCAAGATTTCGATACTGTATCCAAAAGTTGACGAATTAAAAAAAAAAAAATTGCAAAGGAAAGTGTCTTGAGACGATTCAAAAGAATAGTTGGAATCGCAGCCTGAGAAGAATCGTGAACGAATCGTTAGAATCGATTCGTAATGTGTGATTGAATCGTTGGAATCGACTTCTGAAAAAGAATCGTGTTGCCCAACTCTAGCGGTATGTCTCCTCCCCCCCCCCACTACCACCACTGCTTGCATCCGCGAACTCATGGTTCTTCAGTGGATTAAAACTTACATACTATATTATATTCATAACATTCGGTACTCATTCACCTCACAGTAGCTACTGAAGTGTTGTCCATATTCAGTGATACTTAATTCACATCACATCATTCACAGAACCTGTTTCATTAAAAGTATTCACTAGATTTAGTATTGTTTTTCTTTATGAACTGGGCGGCCAGAAAATTTACATCTAAGATTTTCCCTTGTTCTGCCACAGGCTTTCTTTTTCCATAAGTATGTTTTCATAATGTGTACACATTCACGCACTGAATAGGCTACATATCCATTGCAAAACACAACACGACATAAGAGAATGAACTGTACTTGTTTTTACCTGACTCACTGCGTGCCTTCACTTAAGACAGACTGACACAGCTAATTTTGGGGATGGGTATTTACCCACTCTGCAACTTTCACGTGGTGATTTATACAGGAACATCATTTTATTTTTACTAACATTTCTAATATTAACCTGGCTATACCTTTGGATCAACGGTTGAGAACCGGAAATACCGTTTCCTACCCCATTCCATGACTAGATTTCGATGACACTGGCGTAAAATACAAACAAATCACTTTACTAGGTATAGGAGGGAAGAAAAGTACTTCATCCATTTACGTAAAGTAGGAGTTTGATAATTTTCATTAGGTTTTTGTTTAATCAAAATACAGTACAGGATTAACAATGAGTGTTTTTACTCACGAACTGAGCTCTCCATGCGGACTTATTCATTATCCAGTGTATAATATACTGTCTACAGCACATTAGCGTACACTATAGAGAATGAAGTTAAATTGAAATATAATCATAATATAGATATTTAAACACAATTTTGAAAATGGTGGCCGTTCATTTCGATAAAGACTTCAGTTCTAATGTGCATATTGTCGCACTATAGACGATTGTACCTAATTCCAATTGCCAGTTTCGTCCTTCGTACTAGTATCTCATGTTGAAATAATTCTGTACCTACTCTATAAAAGAGTACCTTACGTACTGTAAATTCAATCTTCACTTTCTGCCCGATCCGAAAATATAAAATTACTCAGACATGCTATCTACTGTCCGTCCAAGTGGTTATGTCGAAGGGTCATAGAAAGGGAGGAAATCACATGACAGTTAATTACTTAACGAGGCCCTTTTATTTAAGTTATTTCTAACAGTTGTATAATATTACGTAGACGTCCAATTCCTAACAGAAATTAATGTTCTCAGAAAAGAGCTAAAACAGCCCAGCCACTAGCCTTCACAGAGAGGCGAATAGAAGCAGGTGGGGAAAACCGGGATGTGACGTACGCAAATGGACGACAGTACCTGTGCAAAAATGATGCAATATTGAAAGCTCTTTCGTCACTGGAAAACGTGAACATATTTTTGGAACATACTGTTTACTATGACTGTATATGTGGTCTTGGATCTGTGTGGAGGACGGTTGAACTTCATTAGTAGAAGGGGTGGGAGTGAAGTACATTCAAAACCTCGGGTACAATAAAAATTGAAGTAAAAATAAAATGATGTCCCTGTATTTCTGTTTCCCTGATTCCCTCTCTGTTAATACATACACAGTAAGAGATGATGCGTGGAGGTTAACATAATTATTCACCAGTAAGTAGTAATGAAAAAAAGGTAAACACGAAGGGAGGGGGGAGTGGAAGTCACCAGCCATGCAGATAAGGGGAGTTGAATTTGTGAGATTAATGGAATCAGCATCTTTAGTGGTTAGTCATAAAACAGGGATGTCCAATTTTTTAAACTTATTAAATTTATTAATATAACATGCCTACCAAGTCTGCTGTCAAAAAATCTGAAAGTTAGAATTTATAAAACAGTTATATTACCGGTTGTTCTGTATGGTTGTGAAACTTGGACTCTCACTTTGAGAGAGGAACAGATTAAGGGTGTTTGAGAATAAGGTTCTTAGGAACATATTTGGGGCTAAGAGGGATGAAGTTACAGGAGAATGGAGAAAGTTACACAACACAGAACTGCACGCATTGTATTTTTCACCTGACATAATTAGGAACATTAAATCCAGACGTTTGAGATGGGCAGGGCATGTAGCACGTATGGGCGAGTCCAGAAATGCATATAGAGTGTTTCTGGGAGGCCGGAGGGAAAAAGACCTTTAGGGAGGCCGAGACGTAGATGGGAGGATAATATTAAAATGGATTTGAGGGAGGTGGGATATGATAGTAGAGACTGGATTAATCTTGCACAGGATAGGGACCGATGGCGGGCTTATGTGAGGGCGGCAATGAACCTCCGGGTTCCTTAAAAGCCATTTGTAAGTTGTAAGAAATAACATACCTGCTATATAAGTTTTAATCTGGTAAAGCGCCATGAATTAGTACATGCTATCAGCAGTGGCAGTGAAAGCACTGAGATTGTTTGTTGCACTCACTATACATACCATAATACGAACAGAAGGTTTGAAAAATGAAACGTATGATTTCTTTGAGAAAGACCATAAAAAATTCGTCACAGTGTTATGGCAAAAGCAAGTATGAGATGAATAACTGGTTTACACATATTTTCACGAGGAATGTTATAAAACGTCAGTGTACATGAATTAATGCAGCCACTTTATTTTTACATCTCTAAACCTATACAGTTAAATCGAACCCATGATCAATGTAACTGATGGAAATGTCAACTAAAAGCAACAGGTTTAAGTTTGGCCTTCAGCAAAGGGTTTGCAAATGTAATATGGAAGCAATGGGCTATGCTTTGAAGTTATTTATTTCGTCACTGTAGAAAACAGGTTCACTAAAGAAACTATCAACTTGGAGTGTAACTGCTTTCACTTTATTCAAATCATATGGCGAACATTAAACCTGGTACAAGATCCTACTCCAGGGATCTTGCTTGTATATTTATTAACTACTAGCCGTACCTGTGCGCTCCGCTGCACTTATTAGAAATAAATATAAAGTAATTACATAATTAAAATAGAACATTGGGTCCAGGGAACATTCGTGTATGATAGAAGAAAAATCGTTTAATATGCTACTTAATTTAAATTCTATTTAAATAATTAAAATGCTATCATTTTGGTTCAGAGACCACTCATTTGGTGCAAAAGATAATTCGTTTAACTTTTTCTAAATTAGTCTTGAATGCATCCTTTAATAAATCACTCCAAATTAATAGAGTTGATTGTGTACGAAGATCATTTTTATGTTAACCTTACTGTGCATCTTTTTTTTTGTTAAGTTTATTTTATTTACGCCTTAACATCTGTAGTCATGTCGCGTGTTTAGAATGTGTGGGTATATCAGCAAGCCGTTTTTGAACAACGACACTATAATCTGAAGCGGCGGTGGAAATGTGTTGTATTGTTATTTTAAAACTCTTGTATATCCTTAAATATCAGTCCTATCAAAATTTTGCTTGGGATAAAACTTATCTAAAATCAATTTTAAAGAAACTTTTGTTATGTAACATTTTTCACAAAAATCAATAATAAGCGAGATATTTCGGTTTATTTAATTCAGGCCCCCTTATAAACCTCCTCTTAAATAAAGTATTTTGAATGTCATATAGTCTAAAATCTAAGTTACAACGA
The DNA here is from genome assembly GCA_025594305.2 of Periplaneta americana. NCBI lineage: Eukaryota > Metazoa > Arthropoda > Insecta > Blattodea > Blattidae > Periplaneta > Periplaneta americana. Next base: position 142,028,609 of record JAJSOF020000017.1, on the reverse strand, counting down.
ACTTAATTTATATTCCAATTTTCAAAGAAATCCGTTCAGCCATTATCGCGTGAAAAGGTAACAAACATCCAGACAGACAGACAGACAGACAGACTTAAATATCAGTCCTATCAAAATTTTGCCTGGAATAAAATTTATCGGAAATCATTTTTAAAGAAACTTTTGTTATATAACATTTTTTCACAAAAATCAATAATAAGCGAGATATTTCGATTTATTTAAATCAGGCCCCCTTATAACCCCCCTTTTAAATAAAGTATTTTGAATGCCATATAGCCTAAAATCTAAGTTACAACGAATTTAATTTATGTTCCAATTTTCATCGAAATCCTTTCAGCCATTATCGCGTGAAAAGGTAACAAACATCCAGACAGACAGACAGACATACAAACAAAAATTTCAAAAAAGCGATTTTCGGTTTCAGGATGATTAATTATACATGTTAACACCAATTATTTTTGGAAAATCGAAAATTACCAGAAAAATTTCGCTTACAGATTTATTATTACTATAGATAAGCCAATAAGAGGAGAATTTCTGGTACCAGTAATATGTTAACATAAATGCAAGGTCAATAATACAGTTCGATGTTTCTCAGTTTATAATAAACAAAGTATTAATATGTCTCATTTTCTTGGTAGGCCTACTGATTTTGATAAGATTGACGGGGATTCATGAATGACTAGTCAAAATAAAATTGAAGTAACATGAGTCATAAATGAATATGATACAACCACAAAAATAAACCTTGTAAAGAGTTTATAAGCAGAAAATTTTATGAGACTTTCATAATTATCACAAATCACAGTTTTATTTTTATGAAGACGTAGATAAGTACTGTAGTCATTAAATACATCTGCACTATACAATTTCCATTCGTACGCGTATAGGCATACATGATATACATAATTGAAAATTCGATATTTAAAAAAATATTTGTTTATCTACGACAGTATGAAAGACTCTGGCAATCTAGGACTTTGATCTCAATGATTATAATTTCCAGGAGATACACTAGATCTGGATTAAGACAATTTCCAAACAAAACCATAAGAGATACAGAACATCACAAAATGAAAGATATGTGATGCTTTTGTAACATGAACTGAATAAGTAAAGCCTCCTCATGATACTTGTAACGAGTATGAATGAATAAACCAATCTGTCAAGTAATATTTGATTATTTTGAACACCAGAATTAAAAATTTCATGTTTAAAAAGAGACTCAAAGATGATACGGTTTTATCCACAGTTAAGTAACACATCAAATTTTCATATAGACAAATTTCTTATAAATTGCTCGAATACATAACCTAGTGTGACTGATGGTAATTGTCAATATACATGAAGAATATATAATAATAAGAAGAAGATGAAGAAGAAGAAGAAGAATGGATAAAGAACCAAACGCAAGAATAAGAGAAATTATGGAAATGGACAAGGACATCATTGATGAAGTACAGAAGTGACAATTAATTTAGTATGGTCACACAGTTAGGATGGGCAAATCAAGATGTCCAAAGTATAGCTGAAAGAATAATATCATGAAAGCCAGGAAGAAAAGGTGATTAGAAGAAAAGGACTGTATAAATAGAGTAAAATGGAAATTGGGTGCAGAGAAACAATGCCAGTTGTACCAATCTGCAGAATAGAACACAATATGAAGATTTGTCACATTTTCATGTTAGATAATATTGCCTCATAAGTGGTGCCTTGTTGGTATCAGTTGTGAGGTTCAAACTGTCTTCGGACAGTTGACTAAACAACAACATTAATATTTTAAATGCAACTTTAACTTATTGAACAGTTTTGTTTAATAAAATTCAATATTCAGAATAATATAATATATAATATAATCTGTGGCGCTACAGCCCGTGAAGGGCCTAGACCGACCAGTCGGCTGCTGGCCTCGCGCCCACATGTCGAAGCAGAGGTGGACGATCATCCAACCAAAATGGAGGTATCGTGTGGTTAGCACAATGATCCCCCCAGCCGTTATAGCTGGCATTCGCAACCGGATTTCGCTACCTATCGTAGCTCCCCAAGTGCATCACGATGCTGGGTGGGCACCGGTCCCATACACTGGCCGAAATTTCATGAGAAAATTTCTTCTCCCATGAGGACTTGAACCAGCGCGCATTCTGTAACGCGAGTCCTAGGCAGGATGCCTTAGACCGCGACGCCATGGCGCGGGACATTTAGAATAATAAGGAAACAAAATATAAACATGTAGGCCTATTTGAAAATTAATTTTTTCAATTAATTGATTAACTAGTGGACTTGCTCGTGTTAATTATGTGAGATTTGTCCGGCTTACATAATAACACATAATAATCTTACATAATTAACACGAGCAAGTCCACTAGTTAATCAATTAATTATATTCAAGTGTTAAAAGTAGTGTACACAAGATTCAAAATGGATTAATGTTTTCAAGTTTTATCAAATATAGTAGGTTTAACTGAATAAAAAAATAAACACACAGCATGTGTTTAAATAGTGTAACCATGATTATTTTATAAACCATGTTGAATCTTTTGTACACTACTTTTAACACTTGAATATAAATAATTGATTAAATGGCGATCTTACTCGTGTAAATTATGTAAGCATGTGCGGCTTACAGCTGTTTCGGTGCTATTCGACACCATTCTCAGAGCCTATTAGATCTCGACGCTATCTCAACTTCGCTGCCTGTTGTGTGGGTGCGTTCGTGTAATGAGAATTTGATTGGGGTGTGTTTTAGTGTGTCTGTATATTTCATATTGTTCTAGTGTGTTGAGTTTTTGGTTTTTGGGTTGTATGTGTAGGATTTCCATGTCTGAATTTATGTTATTGTATGTGTGGTTAGCATTAGTTATGTGTTCGGCATATGTAGATGTATTGTGTCCTCTGGTTATTGATTTAATGTGTTCTTTGCATCGAGTTTGGAATGATCTGCCTGTCTGTCTGACAGTTTCTACATTGGATAGATTTACGTAGATTCTTTGAGCAACAGTGCATATTACTGTAGAATCCCAGCCATCAAGTCACTCAACTGAATGCGTTCCTTGTAGAATGGCAGTTGGCTTAATATAAAATGTCAACATACATGCCCAACTTGGAGTCAGGCCGTAAAGAGAAAAGACACTGGAGGAGAGGGGGTTCGATCCGGTGCTGTGGAGTGGACTTCGGAGTAGCTCAATGGTGAGAGCACTTGGTACGTAGAATCAAGGACCCGGGTTTGATCCCTGGCGCCGAAGCGAATTTTTCTCCTCTAATATTAATTGTTACCATAACAGATGTATTCTGTAGAACCAAAAAAATAATAATCTTTACGTAGATGCATTATTTTTGTTATGCAATAAAAGAATATTATTTTTATGTTTTGTAATAAAAAAGTATTGTTTTTATGTCATGTAATAAAATAGTATTTTTTTATGTTCTGTAATAAAAGAGTATTATTTTGGTAACATTTAATTTAGTATAATATATTTGTGTGTAGTTTTGCAGTACCTTATTGATTTGAATAATCAGATCCAAATAGTTATAATCCTATTGTGTTCTGCCATTGGTGCCGTCTTGTTCAAGGAAGAAAGTAAGCACATCGCTGCTGTTGAAAAGTGGTGTGGGGTAATAAAACAAAAAGCGCGTACCTCTGCTAGTCCCCACGTCTGCAAAACAACTTTGCTTGCTTTGGCTTTTTGAGGGACGGGCCCAGAATGGATTCCTGTGCTTTGACTTACACTGGCCCATTGTGCACCCTATATATGCGATGACTGTCCAAGTCCAACAAGTGGCCAGAATGGCATTCGGAATTCGATGCTGATAGATGGGTCATCCTGCCTCAGCCCTGACTGAGCCAGATCCCAACCACAGAGTAGTAGCTGATAAGCCCCAGGGTTCTAGAGTCTCAAACCCTTCCCGTATCCATCAAATATGAATGAGGTCTCGCCCACCTCATTATATTTTGCTCGACTAGTATGACTAGTCAGTTTGTTTTTATACCATTAAGTACGAGAAAAATTCGTACCGGCACCGGGAATCGAACCCAGGACCTCTCAGCTGTGCGCGCTGAGTGCTCTCTAACCAACTGAGCTATGACGGGACCCGATTCACGACGCCGGCCGAACTCCTCTCGTAGTATCGTGTTGATCCGTATCGACATTGGGAACCTGTACACCACCAAGACTTCACCCCAGCATTTCTAACTATTGCAGATGATAGATGAAATGAGGGGAAGATGGAATGAAAGAAGAAAATGAAAGTACTCCTAGAAAACTCTATGCAATGTCCACCACAAATTCCATAATGACTTGCCGAGGATAGAACCTGGGCCATCTAGATGAAAAACCTGCATACTACAGAAGAATCATAGACGCAGACTGCAAATGACGAGTGTTTGGGCAATAACTTTCATCCACGTTATGTATCATACAGCTCGTAGAGGGGAGGGGGATTTACACTGCACACAAGTTTAAGATTTTACTCTTTCAAATAGTTACAAAGTGCACACACTCATTTTGGACATTACGGTTGCATAGTCACATTGCACACAAAGTTATTTTAAACATCACAGTTGCGTGGTCACTGCATCACCAGACAGTTAAGGTAATATAATGATTGCATTATTTGTAGAGCTCTTAAAGCTCTAAATCAACTACAGGAATGGAATACATAAAATTTGATGACACTCAATTTAAGCAAAAGTAACTACCATATATTTTCACTTGGTAAAAAAGAAAGAGAATTGAATATCTAATACAATGGCCAACACCTTCCTAGGACTTATGAATCCAAATATCTTGGAGTTATTTTCGATAGTAAGTTAACATGGAGCAACCATTTGAAATACATTTCTGAAAAAGCTCGTAAAAGATTCTCCCTTCTAAAAAGACTAGCAGGAAAGAACTGGGAATGCTCTAGGAACACTTTGAACACTACATACAGCCAGTGCTGACATACTGCGGAGAAATTTTAATTACTTCACCTTTCATAAACGAAATAGAATATGTTCAAAACCAAGCTCTCAGACTCATTACTGGTGGAATCAAAACAACTCCAATAGATTCTATGAGATTCCTCACTAATATTAACAGCATCAAAATGACAATAGAAGAAAAAGCACTGATTCAATATGAAAAACTTATCAGATTACCAGGAAACAATTGGCATTCATACAGTCCTCTCTGTACATTGAAAACTCAAAAAAGTTTCATATCCATGGTTCAAGAATTAAAACAGAAAATCAATACCCAGAATATAAAAGGAAACTTACAAATTAAACCAAACCCTTTAACTCTATTAAATATAGAATATAATCTAAATTTAACAGAAGAAATACTAAAATCAGAAGTAAACATTGAAATAATGAAACAATTGTCTTTAGAGACAATTAATATTAGATACCCTCCACAAAACTGGCTTCATTTATACACCGACGGATCCTTGATCTCCAGAGAACAAGGTGCCGGTGCAGGTGTTATGTGCTGTCTCTTCTCACTTTATAGATCTCTTGGGTATGGAACAACAAGTTTTGATGGAGAAATCGTTGCAATAAGTGAAAGTCTCAGGAATCTTCTATGCCACATCAATAAATTTAAGAATGCAGTTATATTGTCAGACTCCAAAGCAGCTATTCTATCAATAGTCTCTAAACACACACCTTCATCTCAAACAACAGAAATAACTAAAATGCTCTCTCAATTAATATCACTCAATAAAAGAATTGTATTCCAATGGATACCATCCCATTGTGGAATCCTGGGAAACGAGAATGCGGATGCTTTAGCAAAGAAGGGCAGCACTGCTACTTACAGACCTGTTACTAAATCTACTTATTACTCTGTGAAAAGATTTATTAAATCTACACACTTAGACTTCAACAAAAAAAAATTTGATAACACAATCTCAAGGGAAAAAATGGAACTCTCTGCATCAAAATCCACAGTTAATTCCCGATTTACCACGGAAATCGTCTGTAGCTGCATTTAGATTGGCAACAGGCCATGATTGTTTGGCCAAACACCTGCATAGAATTGGAATATACCAGTCCCCTAACTGCCCATTGTGCAACTCAAACCAAGAAATGGATTCGGAACACCTCAAAATCTGTGCTTCAGTGGCTGACCATGATAATATGTTTGAAAAATATTGGAGTGCAAGAGGTCAAATTACTTTATTGTCAAACGCCTGGCATTAGAAAACAACAACAACATTATTTGTACTCTTAGGTCCATCAATCCAGGCGAATATTAAGGCACCAAAGCAGCAGCAGTGGGTGTGGCATTGTCGATGGTTTACATGATCATTGCTATGTTCTATCATTGTTAAGTAAGAGAAGTCGTAAGTTTCTGGTGCAAGAAGGTACCTATATAATTTTGATATATAAGATTAGTTGGAAAAGGAAAACACTGAAGATATACTTACTCATTTATGGGTTTTAAAGAACTCGTAATTTCATTACCACCCTCACATAAGCCCGTCATCAGTTCCTATCCTGTGCAAGATTAATCCAGTCCCTACCATCATATCCCATCTTCCTCAAATCCATTTTAATATTATCCTCCCATCTACGTCTCGGCATCCCCAAAGGTCTTTTTCCCTCCGGCCTCCCAACTAACACTCTATATGCATTTCTAGATTCGCCCATACGTGCTACATGCCCTGCTAATCTCAAACGTCTCGATTTAACGTTCCAAATTACATCAGGTGAAGAATACAAAGTGTGCATTTCTGCATTGTGTAACTTTCTCCATTCTCCTGTAACTTCATCCCTCTTAGCCCCAAATATTTTCCTAAGCACCTTATTCTCAAACACCCTTGCCATCTCCTCTATACATTGGAGATATACTGTAAAGAATTGTAGTGTATGCACATGATGAGTTTTTAGAATCTGTGATCATGCAAATTGTGAACATGTCTACATAATTTTGATCAAACAGTGTTAAACGCAAGACCTGTATGATACCTCTGCAGGACCTTCAAAGTTAGTTTCTGATGAATCACTGATTAACGTTATATCTTCTTTACTGTGTTAATATTATTTCTGATGAAATTTCTATTCAGCTGACAAAAGATGACGTGCAGTGAGTAGAGCTAGGAGAAGATTTCTTCCATAGTTGCCTAAGACTAGAATGAAGTCCATGCCGCAGTCAATAGTATTCTTATAGTAACAAATAAATCTGATCAGTTATTACTGGTGAATGAGTGCACTAATAATACCACAATATTTGGCTGTAATACTAACTTAAGACATTTAATGGGTTCTTTTAGTCCTGAAAGAACACATTTTTAGAAAGTGTGAAGAAGGAATGAAGTCCAGACAATAGTATTCTCATTGTGACAAATCTGATTAGTTCTTATTGGTGAAGAATTGCACTAATAATACTGTAATATTTGGCTGTACAACTAACCTATCATTAACTGCGTTCTTTTAGTCCTGAAAGAACACATTTTTAGAAAGTGTGAAGGGAATTTGCATTTTGTTATTGCAGTGACACCAAGTATAAAAGTTCCACATGTGCGCAATATGGGTATACTCTTGTAACAACCTCTTCCCTTATCTTAACCTACCGGTACTGTTGTCTTTTTTTTTAGTAGGTTATTTTACGACGCTTTATCAACAACTTTGGTTATTTAGAGTCTGAATGAGATGAAGGTGATAATGCCGGTGAAATGAATCTGGGGTCCAGCACCAGAAGTTACTCAGCATTTGCTCATACTGGGTTGAGGGAAAACCCCGGAAAAAACCTCAACCAGGTAACTTGCCCCAACCCGGGCCACCAGGTTTCGCGGCCAGACACTCTGACTGTTACTCCACAGGTGTGGACGGTACTGTTGTCATCTGAGGGCTTAGGGTAGGGGTAGTTTTGACTGCAGCTGACACAATGAACAATCAAGCTAACCTCTTTGCTTGTGTTAGAAAATCAATATACAGAAAAGTAGGTCACACAATGAAATGAAAGATAAGAACTTCAAGCACTTGTAATAGCACCAAATACCTTACTATAATAATAACGGACAGCTAGCAGTTCTGCATGTGAATGACACTGCTGCTACCTAGGCGGCCGGTGTGAAGATACTCGTGAAACAAGTTGTAATTAACTGCAATGTATATTGTTGCTGGGCTAGTTAATAGTTTTATTAATTAGTGCTGTGTTAAAATGTCAGGGTGTATACGGGCTGTTTATAATTACTACAAAATTACAGCATTACAAACTGCTCCAAATCATACTTTCGATTTCCGAGAGATCATAAAACGTGAGTCAACAACATTCTTTAGTAGGCCTAATTTCTTCGACTTTGTGTTGATAGAAAAATATAAATTAGCTTTTTTATTTAGACCTAATAAATGAATAGAAGTTAAAATTTATGGTATTGGAAATTTTAAGGTTTTATCAAATTAAGTTTTATTGTTGTCCATATGCCTTTATTAATTATTACAAGCATCAGATTACTATCAATTTTATCTTTGCAGTTGTCAGCAATGCGTATATAAAGCATTATTGTAAATTCATTCTTAATGTCAGAATTGATTTTGTCTCACTAAACCAAAGAAAAAATATGTAACAATTAATTACGGAAAGTAATATTAAGTATGCAATAATTCTCATAATATGCAGCTTTGATATAAGATAATAATTTTACATTAAATACTAATCAACATTTCCTAAGTGTTTCGTATATTATTCCACATTAGTAGCTCACGTTTTAAACAATAGTCCGAATTCCGCTATGTTAATATTTGTTTTTGTGGACGTAATTCCACGCCGCTCCGCTAGATGTCAGGTCCGCGATATTTCGCACTCACGTCAATGCTGCTAGTATACAGCTGTCCGGTATTATTATAGTAAGGTATTTGATAGCACCTTTAAAAATAATGTTACAAATGAAATCTACACATTTCCCATTCCCACAAATAAAACATTTAATTTGGTTAATGTAATGCAGAACTGCGCAGTTCTGTAAATATTAGCAAGTTCAATTGTGCGCATGGCAATTGGATTGGCTACCTAAGATATACTGAAGTCTGGTAATCCTTACTTGTACTGATTTACAAATTCAAGTGATCCTCTCTACCATGTCTAGAAATTTGTTTGTAGAATCTTTCCGCACCTCGTAATACCTCAAATATACACGCTGCTTATGTAATTCCGGCCATAAAGCAGATCCACTTTACACTAACTGTGTGTCCAAAGGGTCAGTATGTCCCTTATCATTCACCTAACACGAAATTACGTGTCGCCAGATTTAGAGTGACCCTCCATTCAGTGTTTGAGTCGCTTAAGAAACTTCTTGCCCCAGCAACTAAAACTTACCCTAGTAATGCCCACTTCGATTATTGTGACGTTCTGTTAAGTGACCTAAGTTCTGAACTGTCAGTCAAGTTACAGCGAGTTCAGAATATGTGCGTCAGATACGTGTGCAACATCCGACGATATGATCACATATCACCGTCCTTCGCAACTCTTTCGTGGCTCCGACTTAAAGAACGTACACTCTTTGTCTTTAATTCTGCACACTTCAACACCAAATTACCTTTCGTCTCGTTTCTCTTATCTACACTCTAACCACGACGTAAATACCAGATCACTTATCTGTGGCACGCTAATTATATCTCTTCATAGAAATCTCGTTATTCATCATCTTTTACAGTATCCACCTCGCGACAATGGATTTCCTTGTCAGAAAGTATTAGGGGCTGCAAGACAATAAACACTTTTAAATACAGCCTAAAAGATAAACTTCTTAATATTTCACTCCAATCATACTGACTTAAACTATCACTGACTACATTGTTACTTCTTCCTTTAGACATGCATCCTGATAGTGCTGTATTTTCAAAATTGTCTCATAATAATAATAATAATAATAATAATAATAATAATAATAATAATAATAATAATAATAATAATAATCTCTTTCTATTATGTAACATTATTTGAAATATATTAACATTCTATGATTTTAGCTTAATTCTGCTACACAGTTTGTATTTCATTGTTTAATTAATAGTTCATAGTATTTTGTTGTTTAATTCGTAAATAATCTCTTGTATATATGTAACTCTTATCTAAATCAAATTGCTGAATTCTTTGTAAGTTCATACATATGTGTGTATACTTTTTGCTGGTTGAGTGGAAGAGAAGGCCTTACGGCCTTAACTCTGCCAGCTAAAATAAATCATTATTATTATTATCTGTCTCAGCATTGCTGGTGTAGCGCCACAAGGCACCCTGCAATTCATCAGTGGTGTTGAACTGCTCCTGTGCAACAATACTCATGACGAAATGCCACAGCACAGTCACAGGTAGTGAGGTCAGGGCTGCGAGATGGCCAGTCGAGAGTAGCTGGTAAGATGGGTGACCCACGGCCAATGCAGCTTTGTGGAAACACCTCACTGAGGTACTCACGAACAGAAATGGCATAATGGGCGTCACAACCTGCGACAATGCACTGTGGGGTTTCATCAAGAGCATTGTTACATAGGAACAGTGTGACGCCTTTGATGAACTGCAAGACGCTGTGCGACGCTACACCAGCAATGTTGAAACAAATGTCACACCACACCTGGCAATGCATTATTTTGTGTGAAGAGTATGATGGGGGGACATACTGACCTTTGGACACACAATTAGTGTGAAGTGGGTCTGCATTATGACCAGAATTATATAAGCGTGCATATTTGAGGTATTTATAGGGGGTAACGGGACTTTGTGCCCACCTTGTACAATAAAAACTAACAATTGATTAAATGGCGATCTTACTCGTGTTAATTATGTAAGCATGTGTGGCTTACAGCTGTTTCGGTGCTATTCGACACCATCCTCAGAGCCTACTAGATCTCGGCGCTATCTCAATTTCGCTGCCTGTTGTGTGGGTGTGTTCGTGTGATGAAGAGTTGTGTCAAATAGTGTGTGTGTTCTGAAATTGATCTGTGTGTTGAGAATTTGATCAGGGTGTGTTTTAATGTATCTGTATATTTCATATTGTTCTAGTGTGTTGAGTTTTTGGTTTTTGGGTTGTATGTGTAGGATTTCCATGTCTGTATTTATGTTATTGTATGTGTGGTTAGCATTAGTTGTGTTCGGCATATGTAGATATATTGTGTCCTCTGGTTATTGCTTTAATGTGTTCTTTGTATCGCGTTTGGAATGATCTGCCTGTCTGTCCAATGTAGAAACTATCGCAACTATTGCATGTGAATTTGTATACACCTGTGTAGTTGTATTTATTTGTTTGTGTGTTGAGATGTCTTTGTAGTGTGTTTTCTGCTCTGTATGCTATGTTGTATTTCTGTTTTCTGAATGAGGATGCGATCTTGTGTGTGTTTTTGTTTTCGTATGTTAGTGTGATGTATTTCTTGTGTTCTTGTGTTTGTATTGTGTTTTGTGTGTGTTGAGTTTTTTATGATGTTGTCTATTATGTTTGGGTTTTAACCATTTTCTTGTGCTATGTATTTGATTGTGTTCACTTCTTCATTGTAGTGTTGTTGGCTCATGGGTATGTTGAGTAATCTGTGTACCATTGTCCTTAATGCAGCATGTTTGTGTTGTGTGGGGTGATTAATGTGTTGTGTATGTGTATGGTGGTGCTGGTTGGTTTTCAACATGGAAAACTAACAATTCATGAACAAGAATATTCAAATAATTATTTTTCTGTTCTTTGTTTTTCTGCACTTCTTTAATAGGATCATGTATACTGGTTTCAATGTAAACATTTTATACATTTAATTGACTATGGTAGTGCTGTAACTTTCCAAAGAATATAGTATGGAAGAAACGAAGATAGATAACTAAATGATCAGGAACGATCTCTCACAAGCATATGCAAAGATCATTGTATTTCATATTATTATTTATATATTTATAATGTACAGAACTTAGTTCTAGGATTTCTACATTAATATAAAAAAATACTTCTTGGCTACAACAAGTTAAGGACTGCTCTTGTTGTAGTAATTATTATTAGTATGAGTATGAAGTATTGGATAGTGATGGCACGGATGATATGTAACCTAAAAGGACTTTTGCTATATTTTGTGTAGTTACAATTTTAAAGTTATGAGAAATAATAGGTTACAGAGGTAGATCTTTCATACCTTCGTAAGCGTGGCATAAAGAAACAGATGAAGGAAAGGAGAGGAGGGGAGTGGGTGAGAGAAAAGAGAGACACACACATTGAAGAAAAATTTTCTTTGACATCAGGATGCTGGAAACTTATACTGCGAAAATAATGAAACTGAATATTTGCAGCATCACAATAGTTTCTCTATACATTGTACAGTTACAAATTATGTCTATGCTTAGTTGTATCACTAACTTCCTACAGATGAGTGTGGTCCAATACTCAGTGTACGATTCATATGCTTGGTTTACTGAATAGAAAACATAATTATATATAAATTAATCTGAAACTGCATAAAATTATTAAACATAAATGAATATAGAAATAATTTATGATCTGTATGTAACAATAATTAAAAGATAAGTGAAGCAAAGAACAATTGTCAATAATGGGACGAAAACCTTCTTAAACAATCGATAAAAACCTTCGTAGCCTTCTTCAACTGATGCAGACCTATTAGTAAGTACAGATATAAATACAGATGTTTTCTTCATGTTTCACATTTCTGCGAGACAATAGCTGTATATAAAACCTTTTAAAACATTTTCACTTTCCGGGGAGGGGAACATTCATGAATATTTCAGTTTTCATCCATTAAAATAATTTTCGCAAAAGAGTAAGATCGATTAATAGGAAGCACAAATCAGCTTTGGCCAACTACTGAGCTTGAAAAATTTAGACGTCAATTCAATGTGAAGATCATGTCCCATTTAGTGTTTAGGCTAATTTTGGTTAAGAATTGAGGCATTGACATGGGAAAGGTCGTAACTGCCAAAAATTCGAATTTTTGGGTTTTTCATTGAGAAGGTAGTAAATGGCCATGCCAATGGCACAGGGAAGGTAGTATGTCCGTATGTAATGAAACGAAGTTGGAAACGTAGTCACTAGATATTGTAACTTGTATGTGCACAGCTGTTGGCGCGGAGAAGGTAGTAACTCCTTTTACAGCATCAGAGTGTGTCTAGACAAATGTGGGCTGATAACTGAGCAGGGAAGAATAAGAATTGGATGATTCTAATGGTCCTGATTTACATTATTGCCAAGAAACATTTTTAATTAGTGGATTTGAAATTCCTGGTTTCAGAACATTCCTACATGCCATGTGACAGGGAATTTGGCATCATAGAGAAAAGAAAAAAAAAAAAAAAAAGATGCAAGACCATGGTTCCAGAAGAGGTAAGGCCTAATAATGTAATAATGATGAAGGATGAGGATTTCTTCAACTTTTCTGCAGAATGTGACAAGTTTTTGAATACAACTCCTATCAAAATCAGCACCCTCAACTGGATTAGACTCTCAAGAGCTGATTTTCCTCTAATAAAAACAAGACAGTCATTTAATGACCTTGAAATGTGGATAGAGCACAGGATTTTTAAGAAAGGACAGTCATTAACGTCAATCACTACCTTGCAGTGCTTGCAACGCCTTGAAAGAAGACCAGTCGTCCCTGATGCCAGAAAGAGAGACTTGTTATCTTTGTTAGACTTCCTCGATGAAAAGTATCATGCATTTTACCGAAAAATTTGTGCATAATGTATAAATAACGTTAATTCTCAGTTTGGCTAAGGAGTGATTTCAATGTTGTATTTTCATAAAATAGGATTTCACAGATAAATCTGTGCCACACTTTTCAAATTTCTTATGTAACACAAACATGAGTGTATGCCTTTCATTTAAAGCAGTTTCTGTAATAATGTAAGTGAGAAAGTGTTCATAAATTTGTTTTTTGCTTCCCCTGAAAAATTTTGTTTTTGGCAGTTACTACCTTTCCCATGTCAGCGCCTCAATTATGAAAAGTCAAACAACTGCACAAAAAAGTGTAGTAGTATTAGTATGGTGCATTCAATTAATCCCTCCACAGGTCAAGTGTAGTTAATAAAGTTCATTTTCACGTGTCCGCACTGAATGAAGTCTAGTCCTACAAGGGTGAAGTGAAAAAAGAGGAAGGCATATCGTCCTTAGAAGCAGGCAGTGTGTTGTGGAGGGAATAGTAGTAGTAATTTAATTATGCCTCTAACTGCAGACGTTATTATGTGTTGAAATAGCCAACAAGTTTTGACTAGAGCTCTCTACTGGGGACATAGTTCTTTTAAGTGCCACATAAATCCACAACATGGGACCCACAGCTTCACATCCATCCCAGAGGAAGCCATGCAAAAGACTTCATCACCCTTTAAAACCCATTGCCATTAGTCAGGTTTAACCCATGAACCTTGCATTCAGCTAGTACCTTCAAGATCACTTGAGGAAGACAAGACTAACTGTCCTCTAAGTGTTTCAAGGACGGTGAAGTGATTCTCAAAATATGAGACCTGTTTATACAGGAAATGCAGTAACCTATGCTGATGGAATTTCCACGATTACATAGTTTAATGTAAAGTAAAATTTTAACAACCTTCTTAAAAAAGGAATGCACTACAACTTTTTTTTTTTTTTTTTTCCGTGTTTAGCTATTTACAAAAATCACGGCCTACTGTTATTTTTCATTATGAATTAGCTGTTCAAACGTTTTATGAAATATGATTGATAATAGTGAATGCTGTCACCAGAGCACAAATGTTTCAGTTTTTACAAACAAATTTGAAAATAATTAAAAAAAATAAAACAAAGATAGACCATACATATACAGCATTCTCTAAAAATTATAAATATCTTCTCCTTATGCGTTCTTGGAAAAGTGCAATTTAGTGAAAGGTTATAAGGCAAGAGTGGAAGTAATACAAAGTCTAGTTTCTTTTGCAATATATTAGTAAAATACAATTCTGGAACAAATGTGAAAGTTGATAAAATAATCATATTATTAAAAATAAATATTACCGGTACACATATTTTTAACCTTATAAACATCTGTAAATAACGTGATCTTTTGATATAATTAAGGTTCAATGATTTAATTTTGAATTAAGAAATGTACGTGAAATCAGATTTTCAAAATATTCAGAAGTACTTTACGAAGAGTCATTTGTCTATTTTTTTAATTGGTTTATTTTAAGACACTTTATCAACTGCTATGGTTATCTAGCACCTGAATGAAATGAAGGTGATAATGGCAGTGAAATAAATCCAGGGTTAAGCACCGAAAGTTACCCAGCATTTGTTCTTAATAGATTGAGGGAATGCCCTGGATAAACCTCAACCAGGTAAATTGTCCAACCACGATTTGAACCTGGGCCTGCTCATTTTCACGGTCAGTCATGCTAACCATTACTTCACAGTGGTGGACGTCATTTGATTTGCTTAAAATTTTTTGGAGGTAATCTGAAAAACTGAACAATATCTTTGCTTTCATTACTAAAGTATTTTCTAACAAGAATGAAAGAACTAAAACTGCTACCATTGTACTGCTACTTTTAAAAAATTATCACAAAAAGGCTGCCTCTTATCTGCTCGAACTTCAGATGTCTTCGACAAATGACAGAGAAATATAAAATATTTAGGCATCAAAACTCATGATGATTGTGGGAGATGGGCAATACTTGTTGGGCGATGTACAGCAGGGACTTGCACTTGGCACTTCCTATGTAGCTGAGAAGGCTCAACAAGAACCCTGAAACAAGTAGCTAACAGGGGTTCTGGTGAAGCCATGACAGGCTTACCGGCCTGATGGTGGATACATGAATAGTGTTCAAAAAACCAGATAGCAAGCCTACTTGACGCCACAACCAGGGACACACGTCTAGATGAAGAAGAAGTTCATGACGAAATCATTGTGAATGAAAAGGATACAGTACTATATCAAAATTAAGTAACAGTATCACGAAACTTGTTAATTTAGTATTTTTAAACATATAAAAAATTAATGTGCTGAATCAATATCTCTAGCTCAATTTAATTCAACCCTTGCAATGTGCACCTCTTCTAGAACTTCGAAATAGGTTTCTTTTGATAAATTACTAAAAAAACAGTATTAAAGAAATAACTGGTCTTCCTATGGCACATCCTGGGAAACGGCTCTGTGTAAATTGGTCTATACAACTGGCTTCATATGGGTGAATAACGAACAGGCAAGTATCCATCATTAGTTAAAAAAAAATGTTTACCAACATAAATTCCTGATTCAAAGTTATATTCATCCAGAAAAGTTCGTGGTTTAGGGGTAATGAAAGCTTCTTGGAAGACATATTTCCAACATACAAATATTTGCTGTCAATTTAACTTGATTTCTGATCCATATCTTACTCAAACTAGGAACCTTAAAGCGGAGATAGAAATGAGTCTAACATCTCTTTGGTTTAACCAAACAAGAACCAAATGCACGCAGGCTTTGAAAAAAGCTCCATACACAACAATTTGACGTCTGGAAAGGATTACAACACTGTAGCAGAGGTCTATCTCAATTTCAAGACTGACCTAAATCTAATGCCTGGATTTCCACTAAACAAGGTCTTTCCTCACAATGGGCGAATGTGAATGCTATTAAAATGAACTGCAGTATGCAGTCTCCCCAGTTGAAGTCATGCAGAAATCATTTCCACATATTTTTGGCATTTGTCGTAAGGAAGAACTGCTCAGAAACAATGGACATCATAACATGAGATCGAGTACTGCTGACCTTTTCAAGAAAACCAGAAATTATGAAGTCTTTCAAGAGGTAATATGTCAATTGTTATGAAATTCTATCCAGCATGCAGATATGATCGTCATTGATAAATTAAAATATACTGAAGTGGTGGTGATGTGATTGATCTAACAGTCCATTTTGAAAAGGATGGTGATCATGCAAAGAAAGTGGATAGACAGAAGAAGAAATACTGTAAACCCTGCTGCCAGTACCTAAGAGAAAAATATAATATGACTACATGGGAGGTGATAGGATTGTTATTTGCAGAAATACTTTCCAAATTCTAAGTCAAATGCCTTCAGCATTCTGACATAACCTCCACAATAGGGCTACAAAATATTGCAATAAATATCCTTCAAGATTCTCTTCGTATTGTACAAAATCATTCGTAGAGTATATTCTAAATAAATCAAACCCTAAAGAGGTTTCATATAAAATACGCTTATAAAATTGTAATTACTTAACATATTTTAATTGCTATATATATTGAATAAATAATAATAGTATAAAATATAATATATTTATTTCGTAAAACTATTCACTGAATTGATCAATTAGGCTGTGTTAATTTACATCTCTTCAAAAAAGGCAGCTATACTCTTAGGATTTTCTGTTTTCAAAGTTCAAGAACTCTGAATTCAGTTCTTCAAGATATGTACTGGTAAGTCTGATCCATATCTGTAAAGTCTGGGGTTTGACTATCTAAATTAACTGGACTTACAGAGGTTTCATATAAAATACAATTGTAATTACTTAACATATTTTAGTTGCTATATATTAAATAAATAATAATAATATAAAATATAATATATTTATTTTATAAAACTGTTCACTGCATTTATCAATTAGGCTGTGTTAATTAACATCTGTTCAATAAGGGCAGCTATCCTTTTAGCATTTTCTATCGACACTGTTTCCTGAGTTCAACTCTGAAATTCGATTCTCCAAAATATTAGCCTACTGGTAAGTCTGATCCCTATCTGAAAAATCTGGGATTTGACTATCTAAATTAACTGGACATTTTCCCTCTGTGAAAATGACAGAGATTAAACAGAATATCTAGATTCTGAGATTACATCGACTGTAGTTTTGTACTTCTCTCTCTCTCTCCAAATAAAGATTAGTGCAGTGGTACCAACTCAGTTGCTCTTACGAAGCACTGTGTGCACTCACAAGCAAAAAAGAACAATGTTCGCATTGCAAGTAATGGACAATCTGCTCTCGTAAACTGCTCATGTGCACTCTTACACAAAGAGCACGAGTTGGTTACCATTGGTCTAGTAAGTGTCTTAATATAAGCTTCTGCCATTTTAATATTTAAGGAGAAAAATCGCTCCAGTGCCGGGGGTCGAACCCGGGTCCTTGGTTCTACGTGCCAAGCGCTCTGACCACTGAGCTACGCCGAATTCAATCCACAGCACCGGATCGAACCTTCTTCCTTCAGTGTTTCCCTTTGTGGCCTGACTCCAAGTTAGGCATATATGTTCATGTATATGTCCAATGTCAACTGCCATTATACTAGGAGCGCACTCAGCTGAGTGACTTATACATCAACATATATGCCTAACTTGGAGCCAGGCCACAAAGGGAAACACTGAAGGAGGAGGGTTCGATCCAGTGCTGTGGATTGAATTCGGCATAGCTCAGTGGTCAGAGTGCTTGGTACGCAGAACCAAGGACCCGGGTTTGATCCCCGGTGCCAGAGTGAATTTTTCTCCTCAAATATTAATTGTCAACATTACAGAGATTATTCTGTAGGACAAATTAATAAATCCATAATATTCTGCCATTTTGTCTCACAGTCTTTCCGATGCAGACCCTTCTGTAGAAAACAAACAATGAAAAATTGTTCAGATTAATGAATGCCAGTACACAGAATCTGAAAAGGTTTTTCCTACAAGCAACAAGAATCAATGATTGATTTTTAAATATGCCTGAATTTGCATCTGCAGCCTTAGGAACATTTCTTCTATCTGAGCTGTGGCTCTACTCCGACCAGATCTTCACCTTCTGGTAAATAAATTTGTCTCCCTGAAGAGTAACAACTCTGTGGATACTTCGAATTGACACTCCATGTCTTTCAGTGACGTAGTGATTAAGACTACAATTAACACAAGAGCCCTTGTAGAATGTGCTGTACTTAACGACATTCTATTTGAATTGAAACCTACTATCAACTGACAAGGTAAGTCCACAGTGTTCCACACACTGATTTTGTTGAAATTTCGTGAGATCAATTCTGCAGTGCTTGGGAAGAGTGACATTAATCAGTTTCCACAAATCTTTTTTGATAATTTATTGACAAGTTACACTGATTTATGTTGATTTGATTTTTTTCTGTATGAATTATTGTAATGGGAGAAATACTTATGTATTTTTTTCCAAGCTAGCAGATGTTCTGTAAGTTGTCAATAAATTATCAAAGAAGGTTTGTGAAAACTGACTTGTGTCACTTTTCCCGAGCACTGCAGAATTTAGATATATGAAAAAACAATGTAAACAATATCCAGTTAAAACCTTGTCGAATAGTCGTCAATTTTCCATATTTTTTGCTTCTGAATTTTCTTTTACGTTTTATAAGTCACTACATAAGGTTCCGCAGCCAAGTGGACGACATGCTAGACTAGTAATCGTGAGATTAGGGGACCAATACTCGTCTCTTCTCTTTTTTTATTTGCAGTTCCTCCTTTTCTTTCACTGCATTCTTTGCAGTTCATACGTTATTGTGTGCCTCCTAAGTATGACCATGCATCTTTTTTTTTATTGGGTTATTTTACGACACTTTATCAACATCTAGGTTATTTAGCGTCTGAATGAAATGAAGGTGATAATGCCAGTGAAATGAGTCCGGGGTCCAGCACCGAAAGTAACCCAGCATTTGCTCGTATTGGGTTGAGGGAAAACCCCGGAAAAAACCTCAACCAGGTAACTTGCCCTGACCAGGATTCGAACCTGGGCCACCTGGTTTCACAGCCAGACGCGCTGACTGTTACTCCACAGGTGTGGACTCCATGCATCTTAGCTGTGGGGACTTGTCTCTAGCACTTCCAAGATTGCTGTGAAGGTCTGGCATGAATCCTGAAAACGAGAAACTAAAGGGACCTCAGTGAAGATGTGACAGGCCCAGCAAGCCAACAATATGCTTTCAAGAATGGTAAAAGCCCAAAAAAATAGACATTGATGCTGCTAGGGACATGGTATACCAATAGCAGAAATGAATATTATTACCCTAAATAAAATAGGTATCGGCAGATTACAAGAAATACAAAAGATGATGGAGGACAAAAGCATAGGTATCCTTGATTTAAGCAAAGTAAATAAACCAATTAATGGAAGGTTATTTAAAATGAATATACTTTTAGACAGAATGGTAATTGAATTGATATAATTATATGCTTCACAAATGGGATGTGCTCCAGATAGAAAGAAGAATTTGTACAGCAATTGGAAAACCAGTCAAAAAAAGGATAACATAATTGTGTTGGAAGATCTTCATCATCTGTGAAAACATAATTGAAATGTGCGAAGTTTGTCTAATCTCACCATGAGTCCAATATAAGCAAGAAAGTATTGTTCAAGGACGTGAATGATCTTTGATCAGTTTTCCATAAGCCTTTGTCAGACTATCAATGGTGGCAGAAACGAAAGATCAGAAATTTCCCAGACACAGTGATGGAATATTGTACCATGTATTGAAATCCCCAAGAAAAATGTGACTAAATCAAGTGCATTTATAAGATGCTCTGCCTGTAAACAACATTTAGGTTTTTTATGTATTTATGCTCAACTATGACAGCGAAGCATGGACACTGAGGAAAGCAGATAAAAGCAGAATAACGGCTTGTGAAATGAGATTCATGCGAAGAACAGCGGGCTATACTAAATGGGATCTGAAAATAAATTGTGAAATTTTAAAGGAACTAAAAACTCAACCAGTTTTGGATTACATTGTTCAATATCAGTCTAATTGGAAACATCATTTGGAAAGAATGAGTAATAGTAGACTCCCAAAGGCAATTTATGATTATGTACCACATGGCGAGAGATCTATGGGTCGTCCTGCTAAGAGATGGCGTGAAAATTTTATGTGAGACCGTAACAGGCCTTGTGACCTAACACTTGTCAGGCAGAAGAAGAAGAAGAAGTATTTATGATGAGTATCATCCAGCAAAATGTAGAAAGTAATATTGATATTCGTAAGATGAAGAACCTGTAATACAGAAGCAATAAGAAGTTTATTGGTAAAATGTAAAATAAAAATATCTCCCTATAATAATGTGACATTTCTTTAGTCTCTATAAAATCTTTTCATTTCATACAAATATTACGAAATGTTTTTTGTACAACTTGCACTTTTCTGTTCATATATTTCAAGAATTCTTATTACGATAATATTGTTGTTTACTCATGCACTGAAGTTTGTGTGTGAGCACAAGATATTATGATAAAATAATTACAAGAATAAAAAAGGTGAAAAAGCATATTGATTATAAAAATACCAGTGAAAGAAGAAAGAAAGGAGACATGGGTACTCCATCTAGTAACCTCAAGATTACAGTCTAGCACAGTGATGTCAAAGCAAGCGCATTTTTCTGACCTTGACGTCGTGCGTGGACATCAAGCGGTAGGTATAGTAGGAGGAATAAGTAGCCTGTTGGATTAAGAAAACAGTGGTGCACAAACTTCAAACGGAAAGTGAAATTTTATGTCATTTTTATATGGCTCCTTTCTGTTTGTTATTTTCTATATTGTCTGTAAAACAAAAGTACTAACACCTATGTCTTAGCCTAATATTGCAGTTGTGTTTTAAACGTTAATAACATAATGAAGAGTAAAGAAGGAATATTCACACAAATTCCATAATAACTACAACTATACTGTACTAAGTGAATTAAACACATCATTCATAAAGAAAGTGTTATCCCAAAGAAAGACACTGAATATGACATGATAAGTTGAAATTGATATTGACGGTATCTTTAGCCTTATAAAAGTAATCAAAACAATATTACAGTACAAAGCAAAGTTGTCTAGGTATATGTTTTAACTGTAACTAATATTACATAATAAAACTCTTATCGCATTATGCTTTTAGGTGCTATTGGTGCGCAACTTTCTGTTATCAGAATATTAAATTATCTCGAAATCTGCTGAAGCTATAGAGCTGACGTTTTACCAACATATATGCACATATATTTTGTTTGTGATGTTACAGTATTTGCTTTGTTAATTCATTTCCTTACAAACATTTTCCATGCAAATATTTTCAAACATTTTAATACACTATCTTTAGTAATACATATTTACGATATATTAGATTTAAGAAAACATTGTTTTAGTAACTGTAAGGCTACTAAACAAACATATCTGAAAATTTCACTTTTCTGTAAAAAAGTTGAGAAAATATTCCTTTTGAATAAAAAAGCAAACTTGTGAAAAATGAGCATTAAAATTAAAACTTACATTCTTATAATGTACTTATACTTCTCAGACAAATCTAAAAATTAACATGGATACAGTTTTAATAAGTTCTCTTCCCTTTATCCATTGAATCACTGCTGGCCATCCCTGTATATAGCTCGACCAAGCGGCATATACTACCTCTTTCGTCTGTCTCTTTCCTTTCCGCTTAAAGCGCTCAGGCTCTCCTGGGCTCTAAAGCGCGTGCTTGCTCCTATGGGCATCAGTTGACATCACTGGTCTAGCACGTTATCCGCTAGGCTACACAACTCGTTGGTGCTGTAGTTACTATGTACTGATTTACAAAGTGTAAAAAATATATTTAAAAGATAACAAACATCTCGAAAATTAAAACCATTCAACAGGGTTTTTGGAGAGATATTGTTCTTTCATATATTCAAATTGACCTCATGAAATTTCAATAAAATCAGTGAATGGAACACTGTGGACACTGGACTCGTCTTGTGAGCCAAACAAACGAAATATGTTTCTCCTTAGTAAACTAACAAACACACAATACTCTCGTAAGAGGCCGTTGTAAGTTGTTTACACAGACATACCTCTGGCAATGGAAATAATTTGATCCAATTCAAACACAGCACCAAGGATCAGTAGCTGTAGTTTCAGGGGTAGTTTCCAAACTCATTTTCTCCTTCAAAACTCTCAGCAGTCATAATACTATACAATTAAGTGTAAAGACAGACTCCACATTTTCTCATTTAATCATAGAATTGCTTACTTTTCCAAACAATCCACTTGTTTCTTTTCAGTGTATTAATGTATTTCTTTTGATCCTTTCAATTTATTTTTGATTTAAGTCATGGTGGCTATGTCTACATTTATCTTGATCAATTCTGTCTCGAATTCCATTTCCTTGTTAAACAGATCTCTTACATTCCATTTAATATATTAACATTCATTTGGGTCCGGCTTGCTACTTGTAACTGACGACAAGAGTTATTTCCTTGATTGGATTTCCAGTCCAATGCAGAACCCTTTTTCTAAGATGATCAGACCAGAACCCCTCTAGCTGTTATTTTCATAGTTCCTTAGGTCTCCATGGCTACCGTAGTAGTGCAGTGGCACAAGACCCACCATAAATCACCCTCAAAGACAATCTGCTATTTAATGTTACCTGTACCCCACAACTAGGATGCGGTATTGGATTCTGGGAAATGGAATTAGATATTTTTCTGAAAACAAGCTACTGTAAAAGATTTCTCTTAATATTCTATAGCAACAATACATTTCTAATATACCTATGGAACACAGGTATTTACAGTGGCGGCTCGTGGGTATTGAATTAGGGGGCTGCATACAAAAATAAACCAAGCAACTTACTTTATTTAAAGATTAGTTCCATGCGCCTTGTCTTGTAGGTTGCAAACTTTTTAATCTTCTTATTAAAATCCGATATGTCGTTTAACATAGTCTTTACAATGGAAAACATAGCTAATGCGGTCAGTCTCTCTTCTCTCATCGTATTTCTAAGATAGGACTTTACTCTCTTCAAACACGAAAAGCAACGTTCTGGTTCGGAAGTTGTCATTGGTATGGTGATAGCTATGCGTAGTAGTTTCACAACTTCTGAAAATAAGACCTGCAAGTTCTCAGATAGAAGAAACTGCAAGAGCTTGACTGCCTCACTGATATTTCTGAATTCTTGTCTCTGATACAACACAGTGAGTTCCGTTTTTAGTTTGTCTTTATCGAACATTGGAAAAAGCTTCACACATACATTTAGGTCATTTTCAGGAAATGAGCTTTTGTAGCATTCAAATTTTTCTTGACACAGAAGAGAAGATAATATCAGATGATCTATAAACTGGAATCGGGTGTTAGCTTGTGTGATGATGAGGTCACACACTTCCTTGGCTGCTGCAACCCTTGTCTGAATCCCTTCGACCTTACGACGCTTTTTAGGGTTTTCATTTTCACAGATCTCACTGCTCAACTGTGCACTGTTTCGTATTGTCTGTATGGCATTAACAAAGCTTGATATGCAGAATCGGCCACGGTAGCATAGTCAGTTGCGGGTTCGATCCCGGGCCAGGTCGATGGCATTTAAGTGTATTTAAATGAGACAGGCTAATGTCAGTAGATTTACTGGCATTTAAAAGAATCCTGCGAGACAAAATTCTGCCACACCGGCAACGGTAATATAACCTCTGCAGTTGCGAGTGTCGTTAAATAAACCATAATTTAATTTTTTATATGCAGATTTGAACCTTAGAAATATCTAACTGGCGATGTTGTAGTTGGTTGTATAATATATCTACATGATACATCAATAAATGAAAAAAAAACTCAGCCAGAAATTGAATTCAGGATCTTCAAGAGTACGCACCAGAGTGCTTGCCTCATTTATTGTGATGTTGTTACATGTTTCAGATTCCATTATGGTTTGAAAACATTCTAGCAATTGCTCCTTCTTCTCATGAACAACATTTACTGTTATTATTTAAAACTCCAGCTTGTTGTCCCAGCTGATGGAATTGTCTTTGAGACACATTAATTTAATATAGACTGTGTGGAGATCGAGAGAAGAAAGCAGGGATACTGGATACATTAGCAAAAAAAAATTGCAAGCTTTGTAGGCTATTTTGTTTAGCGGCTCTTTCCATTATGAGATTCAACTGATGGACACTTAATTTCACATTTCTCCTGAATTGTTAAGGTACTGAACTGAATAGACTGTAAATATTGTACAGAATTAAACATTGTTACACTTATTATACTCACAACGTTAAAGAAAATGTATTTAAAACTGCGCACTACTGACAAACTGCTGCAAATTTTACAGCGCCTGGAAACTCTGGATTCACGGCAGGGGGCAGCAGGGAAGTGGTAAAACTAACGCGCAAACCTTCCGAGACGAGACTGGTAGCTCCAGGGGAGGAAGTGGCTTCACCCTATAGTCCTTGTCTCTGGTTTCGCTCTGGCAGCACCAGGGGAGGAAGTGACTTCACTAACGATTGCGTGCATGTCAATGAGAGCGAAATTTTAAAAAAAATTCGAGCCGCTAAATAGAGACTGTATATTATATATATTTCACAACATAAAACGAGACAAGAACTACAAATGTCTGGGGGTGCTGCAGCTCCGCAGCCCCCCTTCGAAAGCCGCCCCTGGGTATTTATATTGGTTTTGACGACGCATAATAACACTCACTAATCATTCAAATTCAAGGACAGTAAAATTAAATCCCTTATTCTGGTCACTTGTAGGAAAAGTCTTTCGAGAGTCTGTCTACTGATTTTGTTCATTACTTTGAAAATTTTTCAGAGTTGTTAATTTTCTGATTCTCCGCACGCACGCACGCACGCACGCACGCACGCACACTCTCTCTCTCTCTCTCTCTCTCTTCACCAGATATAAGATATACAGAGACATTACAAAAAGACGCGGTGTTTTTAAATGCTAATACTTTTCCATATATTGCACCTAACGCATTTGAATATTTTTGGTAACATGTAATATTAATGACTTGGTAGTTCTTAAATGTAACATGTAACCTGCATTCAGCAACTGCTAGCAAACAAAAAATATTGTACTGTGGAACAAAGGGTGCTTTGCATGAAATATTTCTATCAATCTATGCAAATTGTTGTGGTGCAACGTGAGCTTAGGGTGACATTTCAGTGCAGGGAAGTTTCACGATGACCGAAAATTAAACACTTGGCAAAAACACCCAAAGAAACAGATTCTGTCTAGGACAAAAAGCCAATGTTCTTGGCAGGCTGATGTTCATTATAGCATGGGAGTAAACAAAGAAGCAATATTTTTGTAACGAGGTGGTGTAAAATCACAGACAGTGAATGTCATTCCAAATTATATGAATAAGGTTCACTGGAACATAACCGAATACTCTCCAATTGTTATTCTGAATTATATGATGAACATGGATGATCCTGGCCACCGTACTTGCTGCATTTACATTCCCCTGGGGTTTCCTGAGGAACAACAGATGGAGGAAAACTCTACAAATGACTGAAGAACAGCAAAAGCTGTCACAGCTGCTGTGGAAAGCATCACTGACGAAACACTAGCTTGGGTAATAAACAACTTTGCAAAGAGTGTGGATGCAGAAGGACCGCATTTTTTAAATATTATTTGAATAAAAACTCTCAAATCTATAATGTTGCATGACACCAACATAATTTGTAAAATAAGTTCAATGTATAAAAAAATATTTCATCATCATCATCATATTCCAGGCACGAAATTAGGCCATTGTTGGCCTGTTTCGGTTCCAGCTATACAGGATCCAATAGACGTTTCTGTGGATGTCGACGTCGTCGTCGTCCTTGAGGGTGGTATTTTACCATTTCCTGGGGTGTCCAACCAGCTTCCATACGAGAAATGTGTTCAAGCCATCTATTTCTGTATTCTGTAATTTTTTCTTCTAATGGTTGCATGGTGAGTTCCTGCAGTATATCCTCGTTCCTCTTGTGGTCCTGAAGTGTGTATCCTGCAGTTCGTCGCAGATATCAGCTGCTCTGCTGATATCTCTTTGTTTCAGAACCCAAATTTCGCTTCCATAGAAGAGAGTTGGTAGTGCAAGGGTTTTATATAGCTTTATTCTGGAATGTTTCTGCCATCCTCACCATCTCGTGGTCCACCCTCCTTAAACTAACGAGGCTCTGACGACCGAGTCACAGCGGTATAACCGTTCTATCTAGTGCTGAGGAAATGCAGCATCAGTGCCTGTCCGGGGGGCCAAAGGTAGCAGCCCTACCACTGGACTACTCATCGTGAGGCTAGTAACCCCACATGAGGAATTTATCTTACTTTCAAGCTCCAGCAAAACAAGAATCGAATAGACGACAAAGTTAAAAAAATATTTACATTTTAAAATGCCGTACTTTTCGTAATGACCCTGTATAAGGATGCAACAAAATGAGAGCATCTGCACGTGAGTGGCTTCATTTATTGTTAATAAGAAGGTTAGACACAGGATCATGATCCAGAGATACACTTATAAATAAAGTAATCATCAATAACAAGGACTGAACTTCATGATCTGTTGCAGCTTCATCTTTATTTCACCTGAACTGATCTTGCCACTGCATTTATAAATGTCCACAATTGCAACAAATGTGTGGGATATAATCCAATGCAATTCGTGGTGCTATACCCTCGGCTATCCTAAGTACATGTTCATAGTATTGACACTGAATGGTTATGTATTTTCTCAAAAAGACTAGTCCTTGGGTTGATGAAGGGATCCAGACGTGCAAAACACAGCCATTCTTATCTTTCCATGGTTCATTCTGTTTATGCTAACGAGGAAATGGACATCAAGTCACAGCAGTGTAATAGTTCCAATAACTACAGAGGAAATGCTGCAGCACAAGCCTTTTCAGAGGTAAAGAAGTACTGAACTATCTAACGATAAGGTTAGTAAAGTATCTCAGGGAAAGGCAACATTACTTTCAATCAATCAATCAATAGATCGATCGATCAATCAATCAATCAATCAATCAATCAATCTTCTTAATGTATCCAGCTGTTTGCTGACAACATATAGTCCACTACTTTCGAGTGTCAAAGAAATGATAAATGGATGGATAATAATCTGATGACGACTTAAAGCATGACAATAGTTAAATGAAACTGTAAAAAATAAAACATCTTCACATATATAACCTGGAATGTAAGAGAGATTGTTCATAAAGAAGAAGAATTAGACTGACTAAAAAGAAACTAAGATACACAACATCCACTGAGAAACTTATTTTCGTCTTTCTTAGGGATGATTCTACTTTTTGGGATAGAATGGGGATATAGGGGTGCTTGTATTGCTGTCAAGTTGTCTCTGGGTTTCGCATTGTTATTAGCTTTCCTGACAAATAATTTGGTGAAGATAATATCCTTTTTCCTATAGACAGTCATAGGAAAGTAGATATGCATAGAAAGAGATGATAATGTATTGGCACTCAAAATAAAGTGGTTACAATTTGGGAAAGACGATCCAGAACATATTCTTTTCAAATACGCCTCTGATGAAGAATATTTTAAGACAATTTCAAGGAGTTGCCAAGTTTTCCTTAAACAGTGCAGCACTGAAACCAGCTTATCATGCATATCTACCAATTTCAGAAGAAACATATAATGACCTTCCTGAGTTGTGAGCAACAGGAATCATAAGAAAACATACCACCATTTCTGCAAGAAATTGAAGCCTGGTGCACAGAATGACAATGACAGTGATAGAGATGAATAGAACTCTGCTATGTCAATTTGACTTCAAAGTGTTTCCTTAGAATATTAAAAAATGTATTTGTCTTATTTTCCAAAAAATTGTTCAATATTCCTATTTTTATAATAACTTTAATGATTATCCTATATTATACATTTTGTATATAATAAAGTTGAATATGTAACATTTGAATAGTACTTAAATAATAAAATGGGCTACAAAAGGGTATCTGTCAGATACAGGGGGGAGAGCCATTAACCCTTCCCATTGAAGGCTTTAAGGAACCAACCTGGACAAATACCCATGTCCCATCCCTACCTTCCCGTGGTGCAGCTGTTAGTAAGCATAATTTTACAAGCTGAACTAAAGGGAGGGGCTACTCATCAATTAGCACTGGTCAGCTTGATGAGTTAATGGCTGAATTTGGTATAATTTTCCTCTATTCAATACCTAATTCTCTCTTTACCCTTTCCTATCCAGTCCTCTGACTGAACTCTTACTTTCTTTGACCCCGACGGCATTAGAGCATTCAAGGCCTAGGGGTTCATTTCCCTTTCCTTCCTCCCCTTTCTACTTTTCTGTTCCTAGTGCTGACCTGCTATGGCACTAAAATCGTCCTCCAGTGGCTTAAGGAGGGAAAGCTGGTGATCAACAAGATCTCCCAGCTAGATCCAATGGATCCGTCGACCAACAGCAGGTGTGGTCCTCCAGACATTCTGGGGGTTGTGTGTGAATGAAGTAGCCACCAAAACGTTAAAATATGTTGTTCACTTAAATCGGCTACAACTTGCCATTTTCACCTCAAAATGTGAGCTTCAGTGGCTGGCCATGATAATATCTTTGAAAAATATTAGAGTGCGAGAGGTCAAATGACTTTATTGTCAAACACCTGGCATTAGAAAACAACAACATAATAAAATGGCAATGTGAATGTGTACATTGCTGTTTTTCCTTTTTAAACACAGTAAAATCTCTCGTAATTGGCACCCAAATAACCAGCAATACCAAAACAACGGCACTTTTGACTGGACAAAAAAAAAGTTTAAATTTGCCAGGTTGTCACAGTCTTGGCCATAGTTTTGCCACATTAAGAAGTTCGCACGAACTTTCATTTAATATTCGAACCTAAAATTTGTCTATTATTTGTGTCGTGTGATGTGTTTTAATAAAGAAAATTCACACAGTTTTTATGTTTATTTAGTTATGTTGGGGCCGTCAGTGTTGCTACATTAGGAAGTTCACACGAACTTTCGTTTTCAGTGAATATTCTAACCTAAAATTAGTGTATTATTTGTGTTGTGTGATGTGTTTTAATAAGGAAAATCCACACAGTTTTTATGTTTATTTAGTTATGTTGGGGCCGTGAGTGTTGCCACATTAGGAAGTTCGCACGAACTTTCGTTTTCAGTGAATATTCTAACCAAAAATTAGTGTATTATTTGTGTTGTGTGATGTGTTTTAATAAAGAAAATTCACACAGTTTTTATGTTTATTTAGTTATGTTGGGGCCGTGAGTGTTGCCACATTAGGAAGTTCGCACGAACTTTCGTTTTCAGTGAATATTCTAACCTAAAATTAGTGTATTATTTGTGTTGTGTGATGTGTTTTAATAAAGAAAATCCACACAGTTTTTATGTTTATTCAGTTATGAGCAAGTGACAGAGAAATAAGCTTTACATGGCTGCAGTTTCAATATTTGGCACCATGAAATACGAACTTTTTTTTTGTATATACCGGTATTTATTCAATTATCTGGCAAAATCTCATATCCGGAACTAGCCTGGTCCCTTTGGTGCCGGTTAAGAAGAATTCTACATATTAAAGCCTAAATAGCATATGTGTCATTTTTTTCCAACATAAATTATATTATTTTATGTAAATAAATAAAAAATTAAAAACTCGTAATTCTAGGAAGAGTTTAAAATTTCACTGGATATATGAGATTCATTATTTTAAATAAAATAAAAACAGAACATTAAGTCCTTTGTAAAGTCGTTTTTCTTGTTTCCTGAATAGTAGTATCTTTGTAGACGCACAATTCTGGTCTAAGCCAGTGATTTGTGATTGTGAGAAGGCATTCAATAAGATGGATGAAAATAAATTGTAGAATATAAGGAAAGATATTTTTTTCTACGTACTACAAGGTAATTTCGTAACTGACAAAATAAAGAGATGCAGCAGATTCTATTAAAAAAAATTCTCATAACAGGCATCATTCTGAGTGTTGGAGACGAGTACACACAGCTCTCATTCACTTGCTGTACAGTGGGATGTTAAAATGTTATGTTTTATTTAACGACGCTCGCAACTGCAGAGGTTATATCAGCGTCGCCGGATGTGCCGGAATTTTGTCCCGCAGGAGTTCTTTTACATGCCAGTAAATCTACTGACATGAGCCTGTCGCATTTAAGCACACTTAAATGCCATCGATCTGGCCCGGGATCGAACCCGCAACCTTGGGCATAGAAGGCCAGCGCTATACCAACTCGCCAACCAGGTCGTCTGTACAGTGGGGGAGCTGTACTCAAATAAAGAATTAACCAACACGATTCTGACTTACAATGAGAATTACAAAATTCTGCTTGTACATACATTGCACGTCTTCCTGTCTGACAATACTCAATCCATAGGCACTGAATCAACTGGCTGCTTTGCACCTTTGGTGACCAATGCTGGTAAGCCATGACACTGCTGGACCATTGTAATGGACGACGCAATTCTGCATCCTGTGGAGCACTCATCAGATATAAGTACTTGACCAATCACTAAAACTCTTCCATTTGCAACCATGCACCACTCGATTTGGAATGCTGCCAGTGGCTGCTTCACCCCTACAATTCCTCAGTAAAGCACTGGCAATGACTAAAGCAACATTTACCAGACATGGCACTGAAAATCTCTACAACTAGCAAATCTGCTCTGACAAATATCCACATGTCTCGCTGAAAGTTCATTTCAAAAATGAATTTTTTATCAAAATTTGGGCAGGAGTCGTCGGTCATATTCTACTTGGACTATGTGAACTGTCTGCACAACTAACAGGTGGTAACTATCTACACTTTTTGCTGACAGATCTCCTTCAACTACTGGAGAACGTTACATTTGAACATATGATGCCTTCATGATGGTAGTCTCCACATTACTCCTATGCAGTGAAATGCCATTTGGACAAAGGCTATCCCAGCTGATGGATTAGATGCAATAGGCCTGTTTGCCCAATCTCTTAACCTGTAACTCCT
Source organism: Periplaneta americana (assembly GCA_025594305.2). Taxonomy (NCBI): domain Eukaryota; kingdom Metazoa; phylum Arthropoda; class Insecta; order Blattodea; family Blattidae; genus Periplaneta; species Periplaneta americana. Next base: position 141,997,039 of record JAJSOF020000017.1, on the reverse strand, counting down.
GCGATGAAAGAGTAATGGAACAGAGAAAAATTCTCTCCGGCACCGGGATTTGAACCCGGGTTTTCAGCTCTACGTGCTGATGCTTTATCCACTAAGCCACAACGGAAACCCATCTCGGTGTCAGACAGAATCGTCTCAGTTTAAGTTCCCACTCTTAGGTTCCCTCTAGTGGCCGCCCTATGCACTACATCATAGATGTCTATGAACGTAGGACTTAAGTCCCCACACATGTGCTGAGGTGCACTCCTTATGAGTGACTAGTTGGTCAGGATCCGACGGAATAAGCGCCGTCTTAAATCACGAAGTGATTTATGCATATCATATATATTATTTTAATGTACCGAAGTACATATGATATTTCCATGCAGATATTCTGCATCATCATACGACGAAAGAGTAATGGAACAGCGCTTATTCCATCGGATCCCGGCCAACTAGTCACTCATAACGAGTGCACCTCAGCACATGTGTGGGGACTTCAGTCCTACGTTCATAGATATCTATGACGTAGTGCAGAGGGCGGCCACTAGAGGGAACCCAAGAGTGGGAACTTAAACTGAGACGATTCTGTCCGACACCAGCACGTAGAGCTGAAAACCTGGGTTCAAATCCTGGTGCCAGAGAGAATTTTTCTCTGTTCCATTACTCTTTCATCGTATGATGACGCAGAATATCTGTATGTAAATATCATATGTACTTCGGTACATTAAAATAATATACTGTAACTCCAGATTGTGGGGTCACATAAAGGGAATTGTGGACTGCCAAGGAAAGAACATCTGTGAAATGTCATTATGGCTGTAGAAATACGATCTGAAACTTGCTGCAATATTTCTACCAACACGAGTTACGGTGCAAATTTGTGCACCTCATTGTACAGTGCATCTAGAGATAGAGTAGATTGCCGTTTACATGTAAATCTGGCAGAAGGTGTGGAAACTCTCGTCCAGTCCAAGGCGCCACCGTCCACTCTATCTCTAGACGCAGTGGCACATCAATAGGATCATTACACATGTGGCTCTATTGTTCAACGAAATGAGATCTCCCCAATCATTATTCAGCAGTTTATGTACACAGTAAAATGATAGATGCTATCATTTCGCTATACAATCAATAAAGAAATCTATTAATGAATATATTTACATAATATACTCTGGATTTGAAATGCTTAGTATCAAAGTACTTCTTGAATTCTAATTTAAATATGTCATCAGAACTATGATCATGGCATATACTCTCGAAGTTGTGTATAAGAACTGAAAATGATTTGCAACAGACATTTAAAAAAAAGGAATTACACAGGATGATCCAGGAGGAATAGAAAATATTTTAGGGGGTGGTAATATGGACTACTCTAAAAAAATTAATGTAAACATGTGTCCAATTTTCAATGGATGTGGAGATACAGCTGTCTGAATGTTATGCATAAAGTCTTACAATATGAATGAATGACAAATTACTACGTTCACAATGGTTGTACAGAAACTGCAGTACAGTAAATTGGGGTAACTTTGAACGCCGAGGTGACTTTGAACAGTAATTTAGCGCCTTTCTAAATTAAATGCTGTGCCCAATTGCGATAAAACTGTTTTAGTTGTCAATAAACTAGTTCAGTTCTTTCACAATAGGGTACAGCATTTAATTTAGAAAGGCGCTATATTACTGTTCAAAGTCACCTCGGCGTTCAAAGTCACCCCACTTTACAGTATGTAGTTAACCTGTACAGACCCGAGTTGAAACAGATGACAAGCACTCACAAGGGAAGGGTTTCGGCTCGAAGAGGAATTTTTGGTTAAAAATTTGTACAGACGCTTACCTCACAATGGTGATGAAGACCGTAAAAGTATTCATTTGTGTAATTCTCCGTTTGGTTGGTATTCGTCAATACATTTCTTTAAAAATGTACATGAGGATTCTCTATAAAATGCATGAAACAGCATGGAGTAGAGCAATAAGCACAGCACGCAGAAGCAACACCTGAACAATCTTCTGAACCACACTCCAGTGCTGAAAAATCAAATGCTACCTGAATTACATTTTTGAAGTCCGAGACTTGTTCACAATTCACGTAACCACCTGACTGCCAGGAATACTGAAGCATAGGGCGGTATACTGGAGCAGACAACTGGTTATGAATAACAGAGTGCATTTTCATTATAAGCACTCGATTTCCCAAGTTAAGTTCTGGATTCTCAGCAAGAGTCCTTATGTAATCTGTTATCTTCCCAGCATATATTTTGTATTGTCTAAGAAAATAGATATTCAGGGGCTGGATATATTTAGTTTTTTTAGGTGGAATGATCATACATTCCATGTCCTAGCCTTGGAATGATTCATTTATTAAGGTTGCGTCCTTGTGCACATTCAATGATTCACACAACAGTATATACTTTTGATTAGCTGCAATATTTTCAGACAGAACGTTGGAGAAAAATGTTCTTAAATGGGCTTTAGACATTTTACCACTCGCACTAGCTTCTAGGCTAGGCTAGGCTTAAGAGTAAGGTGTCCAATCCCCTTAACTTGTGCAGTGCTCTCCCCACCCCTCAACTTGTACAGTGCTCTAACAGACAAACCACACATGACACAAACGAATGCTTTTGGGAGCTTTACAGAGATTTAAAGATGGGCCTGTATACAAATTTTGGATACGAAATTCCTGTTCGAGCTGAAACCCTTCCCTTGTCAGTACTCTCAATAACCTGTTGAAATGTGTTTATACCACATAAATAAGCAACACATGTAATCATTTAGTCATTTGTATTTCCTTCTTGTCACTTGTAACACTAGTTATGGGTAACATTCAAACAGATGTATCTCCACAACCATTGAAAATTGGACTGTTTTACTCAGAATAGTCCATACTACTATCCCATAAAGTATTTCCTATCCTTTCTGAATCACCCTGTAATACAGAACAATTTGATCGATGTAACTATAACAAAAACACAGGTTTTAGCATTTAAAATGCAGTCATGTACTTCAGTGCAGTCAGTTACAAGCAACTGCTGTTGTCAGAAGTACTAGGTAATATCCCAGCTCTCATGAGCTTAAGTAAGAAGCACTGCAAGCACTCTTGCACATTATATAAGAGCCAAGACCTCAAATGGATAGTGTAAGCAAAATTTGTACAGCAAAAACCCGATACAGCACAGTCCGATTTACCGCAAATTCGTATTTAACACGGGGAAAGTATGTCTCCCAGTAATATACAATGCATTTAGTGGAATTAAATCTTAAAAAAATCAATATAGAAGAGAATACTGCATAGAGCGTTTCTGCAGTATAACAAGCTGCATCAGCAGGTATATGCATAGCCCTTAGTGGACAATGACCTTTTCTTCAGGGTTGTACAACTGCATTCCAAGGGATTTTGCAGGCATAACGGGAAACAATTTGTGCCTTAACAAGTCATGAATTTTAGTTTTCTCAAATCTTGTAAAGTGAAAGTTATACTGCACTGTGTTTTAGTCTGTGTCACATGTTCTGAGTGTTAAGTTGTTGAGTTTTAGTCTGTGTCACATGTTCTGAGTGTTAAGTTGTTGAGTTTTAGTCTGTGTCACATGTTCTGAGTGTTAAGTTGTTCAGTTTTAGTCTGTGTCACATGTTCTGAGTGTTAAGTTGTTCAGTTTTAGTCTGTGTCACATGTTCTGAGTGTTAAGTTGTTCAGTTTTAGTCTGCAGTCACATGTTCTGAGTGTTAAGTTGTTCAGTTTTAGTCTGTGTCACATGTTCTGAGTGTTAAGTTGTTCAGTTTTAGTCTGCAGTCACATGTTCTAAGTGTTAAGTTGTTCAGTTTTAGTCTGTGTCACATGTTCTGAATGTTAAGTTGTTCAGTTTTAGTCTGTGTCACATATTCTGAGTGTTAAGTTGTTCAGTTTTAGTCTGTGTCACATATTCTGAGTGTTAAGTTGTTCAGTTTTAGTCTGTGTCACATGTTCTGAATGTTAAGTTGTTCAGTTTTAGTCTGTGTCACATGTTCTGAGTGTTAAGTTGTTCAGTTTTAGTCTGTGTCACATGTTCTGAGTGTTAAGTTGTTCAGTTTTAGTCTGTGTCACATGTTCTGAGTGTTAAGTTGTTCAGTTTTAGTCTGTGTCACATGTTCTGAGTGTTAAGTTGTTCAGTTTTAGTCTGTGTCACATGTTCTGAGTGTTAAGTTGTTCAGTTTTAGTCTGTGTCACATGTTCTGAGTGTTAAGTTGTTCAGTTTTAGTCTGTGTCACATGTTCTGAATGTTAAGTTGTTCAGTTTTAGTCTGTGTCACATGTTCTGAATGTTAAGTTGTTCAGTTTTAGTCTGCGGTCACATGTTCTGAGTGTTAATTTAATTAAACATTAAGTGCAGTAATGTTGCAAAAACGAGAAGCATATTCAGTGAGTGAAAAGCTTAGAGGCAAAGTGAACCAAACAGTGTTCGTATCCTCTATCTTGCTAATATAAAACAATATGCAGAGAAGCAATGCAGTGATTTGGTCTGTCAAAGAAAACTTACTTTTTTAAGTCAGTGTAATACAATAACAAGTTTTATGAAATAAACTGGATAAGTGGTGAGTGTTTAGTTTATATTACAGTACTATTACATTATTTAAAATTATGTATAAAGTTATAGTGCATTAAATTACTGGCTTTACGCATTCCAGCTATGATGTGGTGGTTAAGTATCTCCCCCAACAATCACATTATATCGGGCTTTTACTGTATTGGAACAGACAGGCATATGAATAAATAATTTCACAAAAATTTATGTAAATAAAATTCTTCACTCTAATTGTATGTTCTTATATGCAATTCGGACGTCCATGAAAGAACAAACTTCGTGGCAAACTGACGAAAGGGGCAATGGTTCATTACATAAGTAGAACAGAACATTTAAGTCTGAAAAGATATTAGTAGGGACTGAGGGATCAAAACTGAAATATTGGACCACTCTGACCAAAGTATAGATATCAATGATCTAAACGCTGATTTCTTTACCAAAATTAAAGATCGAATCACATAATATTCGAAGAAAAGTATCTAAAAATGCATCAAATATTGTCAGAATCAACACATATGGCCTAATATCGTAATGTATCAAAACCTTAATTAAAACTCAGCTTCCATATTTCAGCTGCAATACAATTGCATCAGACATTTACATTAAGGAATCATACAGAGAGACCAAAACTGATTATGGGTAATCCACACTGATATGCCACACAGAAATGGCCGTCGAAATCAATCCATTTAAATGTAACAGATTTGGAAATGTGAATAGCAGGGATCCATGTACGTAGGTGGGAATTGCTAAAATGTATTTTGCACCCAATAAAACTGTGGATAAATAAATATCCACTCATTAGTATAGCAATCTGTTCATTCACTAATTTGCAAAATATAGTTTTGGGTTTTAAGGTAAATACAAGGATCTCACAATACATATACAATGTTCATATCAGTATCAGTCCTACTGAAATAGTGAAGTTCGAATCATTAATTTTAAGATTCCATAAATTATCATTACTTGGCAGTCAAAGTCAGCTCCTGTTGAGGATATTCTTCTGAATCCTATGGGGTGATAAAAATTATTTTCCCCATTAAGTGTTTATAATACAAAAAGGAAAATATGAACTATAAAAGCTTCGATATTTTCAACAACCAATATCACTCTCTTCTATATCACTATTACGCGTAGATCCCGGAATGGGAGTTCTCTCGATTATGAGTGGTACAACACTTAGAAGGTGCTGTGTGTGCTTATAAGCCTCTTCCTTCCTTCACTAAGGCCCCTCGTGTTCCTCACACTTTCGACTCAACTGAATAAGAGCATATAAAAAGGCCACCTGACATCTTCATGTCTGAATTGCTTAGCATCGCAGAACTAACTGTCCATTTTCTGTACAATTATAGTTAAAAATGCTTACAGTTACAGAAATCTTCTTTCAGAAGTTCGGTTTCTCATTCGCACAGTGCATTACATGTTACCGTTACCTCTATTGTAGCCCATGTTGTGGTGCACGTAAGGGTTTCCAGGGAACGCCGGCACCCCCACGGTGCTGGAGTGTGCGATGGCTGCTGCTACGGCTGAAGACATGGATGTTCCCTGGTGCTGATACAAGTGGTTCAGAGACGTCGGGAAGTCGTGCAGCATAGCGCTGTGCTGCTGCTGCTGGTTGTGGTGGTGCATCTGGCTGAGGCTAGACAAGTCGCGTTGTCCTGCTCTGTCCAGGTCCAGCATGTCTCTGTCGGGGTCGCCGCCGCGACTCAAAGCTGCCAGACTGTGGTGGTGCTGCTGCCGATGAACTTGGTGCATGTTCGAATTCAGGGCAGAGAGATGGGGTCTTTGACTGGTGGAACTGGTAAAACTGTCCATTGCTCTCCTTCCACGGGACATGAGATCGGACTCGTCTAATCCCGACAAGTTTGACGAACTGTTCATAGAATGTTGCTGCTGACGGTTTGAATGAATTTCTGAGATGTTCAAATTGAGTGGTGTGAGGGACTGAACGTGGCTGGCATTCAAAATGGAATCTGCCGACGACGTGTTCATGCCGCGTCGGGAACCATTCATGTTCATAGCTGTCTGACTGCGATCACAAGAGCCATCATCGTTTGCAGATGTCTGCAAACCATGTGCACTATTACGTGAGTGCTGTGATGGCCTGATATTGTTGCAATTATTTGTTTCTGTTTCTCTTATCATGGAGGCTGCTGTTGAGATAGGTACTAAAGATGGCAACATAGATGCGTTCCTCAGCATACTGGCACCTGAAGCAGATGTCAAGTGTCCCATTACGGCTCTTGCCATGTCTGGATCTGCTGACGCACTTCCTGAGAAGTCTATACTGGTAACTGATGGCATGGAAGTTACAGGATTTGTTGATGGTCTTGATACATTAGGACTATGTAAAGTTTTCAATGTAGGGCTTCCATACATATGAGAATCTGATGACGATCTTCTCTGGTATTCTGAAATGGGAATCGAAATTTCTGTTTTTGGTATAGGTGTCAGTGAGTTCTGCAAACTGTTCATGTTAAGATTAGAAGGATCAGAAGGATGCTGCTCTGAGGTGGGATTTGATCCCATTGTAAGTGTCCCAGGTGACTCTAACTTCGGTTGAGAGTCATTGTTTTCTGCTGCTGCAAGGGATGCCTCATACAATCGAAGTTCCTCAGGATGCATTCGACGTTTGTGTGAACGACAATTTGAACCATTTGCAAATGTGCGAGGGCAGAAAGTGCATGTATAAGGTCGTCTTCCAGTGTGAAGGTTGTGGTGATTCTGAAACAGTAATGTCATATCAGATAATAAGCTGACATGGTTTATTTATCTATCATACTTTCTCAGGGAACCCAAACAATAGCAAAAAGAAAAGTTCCATAAAAGTTGGACCATTAAAAATATAAGAGCCAGTACATTAACAATATGTTATACAAGTTTTGTAATGTGTCACGTAAAAATTGCACTGGCATAATCTCAGTTGTTACTATGAAAAAAAAAAAAAAAAAAAGATGAAATACTTCACTAGACAAACACAAGAACAGAACACTGTAACAACCTTTCACATATGTCGTGAAATCAAACATTTGAGTAGAAATATATTTTGCATCCATTGTTGCTATTACAATTAGTAATTAATGGATGATTTTACGCCAAAGCAATGAACATAATATCATCAGTGTCCTTTAATCGTAGTCTCTACATTCTTCTTCAGCTCTCAACACCTACCAGTACATTCAATGATTTTCAATTTAAAGGTCTAAATGTTTGTAGTCACTGAAATTTTTTATATGAGCAAACGCATTGCATAAAATAATTTTCGTCCTACAAAAGTGAAACATTCAGTGATTTTCTATTTAAAGGTATAATACATCTGTAGTCACTAAAATTTCTTGAAATGAGTGAATGCATTGCATAACATCATTTTCGTCCTACAAAATGTGAAAAATAAAAGGAAAATTGAAATGAGACATGACAATTATTAATTATTATTTCTTAAAGGTAACATATGATATGCAATTCGAAATTAATGTTAAAGTACTGTCTGTGCAGCGGAGAATTTAAGTGTAGACCATGATATAAAAACAATATAAAATACTGGTATATTTCCCAATGTACTTGTCTTGTTACAAACTTTAAATCTAATTTGAAGTTTGACTCTAACAAAAATTACGATAACTAAAGCTGCAAATAACATCATAGGCTGTAAATCTGTAAATTTTTAAATTTCACTGTCTTCATAAATTGCTTCAAAAGTGTAACTTTAGTGAATTACGCGATACATTTTTGTGAAAATGTTCAAAACCAAGCTCTCAGACTCATTACTGGTGGAATCAAAACAACTCCAATAGATTCTATGAGATTCCTCACTAATATTAACAGCATCAAAATGACAATAGAAAAAAAAGCACTGATTCAATACGAAAAACTTATCAGATTACCAGGAAACAATTGGCATTCATACAGTCCTCTCTGTAGATTGAAAACTCAAAAAGTTTCATATCCATTGTTCAAGAATTAAAACAGAAAATCAATATCCCGAATTTAAAAGAAAACTTACAAATTAAACCAAACCCTTTAACTCTATTAAATATAGAATATAATCTAAATTTAACAGAAGAAATACTGAAATCATAAGTAAACACTGAAATACTGAAACAATTGTCTTTAGAAACAATTAATATTAGGTACCCTCCACAAAACTGGCTTCATTTATACACCGACGAATCCTTGATCTCCAGAGAACAAGGTGCTGGTGCAGGTGTTACGTGCTGTCTCTACTCACTTTATAGATCTCTTGGATATGGAACAACAAGTTTTGATGGTGAAATCATTGCAATAAGTGAATGTCTCAGGAATCTTCTATGCCACATCAATAAATTTAAGAATGCAGTTATATTGTCAGACTCCAAAGCAGCTATTCTATCAATAGTCTCTAAACACACACCTTCACCTCAAACAGCAGAAATAACTAAAATGCTCTCTCAATTAATATCACTCAATAAAAGAATTGTATTCCAATGGATACCATCCCATTGTGGAATCCTGGGAAACGAGAATGCGGATGCTTTAGCAAGAAGGGCAGCACTGCTACTTACAGACCTGTTACTAAATCTACGTATTATTCTGTGAAGAGATTTATTAAATCTACATACTTAGACTTCATCAAACAAAATTTGATAACTCAATCCCAAGGGAAAAAATGGAACTCTCTGCATCAAAATCCACAGTTAATTCCCAATTTACCACGAAAATCGTCTGTAGCTGCATTTAGATTGGCAACAGGCCATAATTGTTTGGCCAAACACCTGCATAGAATTGGAATATATCAGTCCCCTAACTGCCCATTGTGCAACTCAAACCAAGAAATGGATTCGGAACACCTCAAAATCTGTACTTCAGTGGCTGGCCATGATAATATCTTTGAAAAATATTGGAGTGCAAGAGGTCAAATGACTTTACTGTCAAACGCCTGGCATTAGAAAACAACAACAACAACATTTTTGTGAAAAACCTAATGAGATTTGTGAGCAGTTCAGTCAAAACAGTTCATTTCAGATGACATAGTGCAGACAAAAATTATGGTCTACATTCGTAACTACTCACTTAGTGAGTGTTTTAATGAAAAATTAAGAAAGGTAACACTGTTATGTTGGTCACCTTCGACCTTTCTGTCTGTAAGTGAGCCTCACTGTAATCTAAGAATATGTAACTACAATAGCCGGGATACACACACATTTAAGTAATGTCAGCAAGTAGAAATTCAAGAAAAATCATTAAAGAAGTGTATAGTGAAGGCAGTAAAGCACTCAGGAGACACTAAGAAAAATAACTCTTAAAAAATGACACAAAAAAAAAAAAAAACGATATAACACAATATCAATAAAATTTAAGCTGACTTACTTTAAGATCCTTTGCACGTCGAAACGCCTTGCCACATGTTGCACACTGGTAGGCCTTGGTGTCTCGGTGCACCACCAGGTGCATGCGCAGCGTGCGTCTTGTGGACAGCTGCAGAGGGCACACAGGACACTGGTAAGGGGTTTCGCGATGTGTGTCGCTGTGAATCTTCAGCCGGTACTTCGTCTTGAAGCTAAAAATCAGTCACAAGTAACAATACAGAGAACTAACTCAGCTGTGAAAACTGAAGCAAGTAATATTATCTGAGACTAAGTATAACTATAATGTTATTAGCTTAATTGCACTGACTGAACTTTACTGTTGCAAAGTCATAACAAGAATAAGCAAAACAAAGAGTGAACCAAAGAGACACAAGCTTTCACCTTCCCCAAGAACGAATGACATAAATTTCTTCTCTTGAAAAGAAATTATTTCGACAAATTTATCCTATACGTAAAAATTGGTTATAACTAGACTTCGCGGAATTGCCACGAGAATCGTAAGGTTTACTGCGCACGCGGTATAGACTGTATGAGAAGGGGGCATGCAAAGGATGGAGTATACCTCTAATGTAAACACTGAGCGGTATACTGCGGTTACAATAAAACCTGTATCCTGCATTCAAGAAATATAATGAATGATCATTGAAGTAGGAAATGTCTAAACATGTAAATACACAATTATTTTGTAGTGAGATATATTAACTCTTAAAATTTAATGTAATATACTCACATCATCCTTGAATATGTGCATTGCAGTGAAGAGTTACGTACATTTTGAGCGACTGCAAAGTGAACCTCCTCTGATGATCACTTAAACAGTTTTTATATTGGGAAAATGTACATTCGACATCACACAATGTAATACGTGCATATTTGAAGAATGGAAAGTCATTACTTTTTAGTACACCAACTTCAGACGTCTTGTCATGACCTGATAGTACATAATTTATAATACGAAGTTGTGAACAGACAGAATTTTTAGCAATAATGTTACTTTTTCTGAAATTATTGAATTGTTATTTTGGATAACGGTTTGTGATACTTTATCCACTATATTAAGGGCTTCTGAGAGTTGTAGTTTAGACGATTCTAATAGGGTGATGCTTTTGGACACGATTTTAAAATCAGAATCAATGGACAGAACACCTTCCAATAGCTGTTCAGAAGGCAATGATTTTACAGCTGCAACAGTGGAACTGTCTGTGCTATCCAATCCATTATTTTGCCGTAATGTTCTGCATAATAATTAACAGCATCCAACCACGTTTCCCAACACGTCAAGACTGGCTGCGGGGGTAAGAGTATTCCAGGGGCAATTGTTTGGAACAGCAACACACTCATTGTAGCATGTTTCATTGAATTCTTGTCTGCACTGAACAAATGTTAAGCTTTGACTATTCCAACCACAGTAATGCAAAAACAAGTGCTTACATAGGTATACATTAGCTGTAGCTGCTCTATCTATTTGAACCGGTCACATCTCTTAACATGAACTGCTTATATTACAAGACCGGGCGGTCGCCCACCTCCTCTATACTACTGTACATCGGCAACCTGATTGCATGCTGCGTGTGGCAATTCAACGAAGTCTAGTTATAACCTTCGAGCAGATTATATCTTTCATACTTTTTTCTCAATAATCCAAAATGCATTTATTGTGTTAAGATTAGTGATTGGAAATTTTCAGTGATTCCTAAGTATGGTAAGTGATATCCTGAAATGTGAAAATTGGTATCTTCAAATGCAAAAATCAATGGCTTTAAAGATGAGGGACATGTCAGGAAATATCAACACGACTTAGAGTTGCCATTAAAATTAAGTGAAAATTCACATTAATTAACAGCGATAAATACATACTCCTCATGCTGAGCAACTTCAAAATAAATTAAAGGAAAAATCCTGAAAATCAATTTCATGAACGTTTTTTATAATCGATTGTTCTCATTCGATAGTGGTAGATTCAGACCTACTATTCTGACTTCATAAATGGTAAAATTGCTAATGAATTTTGTACTTATTTTCTATAATTTGATTACTTTTCTCTAATTTCTAGTTGAGTGGAAGAGAAGGCGTTATAAACTTCAACTCTGCCAGATAAAATAAAACATTACTATTTTTATTATTACTAGATCCCAAATTTTAAAACAAGCAGCAATCGAGCGTTTAAGAACAACAAGGAGATGTAATTTACAATTCATGTTGTAGAACGGTCAGCTAAGCCCCTTATTAATAATATAATATATCAATAAATTTGAATGTTTATTCAGTCTTATGGCTTGAACACTGATAATTATATAAAACAAACAATTTATGTTTTATATCTTATTAAGTCTTAGTACTAACATTTGCACCTTCATGAGCCATCTTCAGGTACAAGGTATGAACAAATATGCATCTAAAATCAATTACAAAAACTTAACCTCATATTTGAGACTAACACAGTTCATATTAATTTGATAGTATAAGAAAATATAACACGGTGACAAATATTGATCATCCAGAATGTATTAAAACATTATCAAGTCAAATGTTAAAAATCATCGTAAACTTGCGTAGCTGTGAATATTACTAAAGATCTTAATGGGTAGAGAAGGCACACAAAGTTAAATCTTAAAATATTTTGATATCCTGGGTACATTGTACAATTGCCAATAAACTTCTCTATTTTTAATAGTGAAACAAAGAAATTATTCGTGTTGTGGGATTTTAATACGAATATTTACTGTTCCTGAAAATTTTTATAATGTAAATACTGTATCCTAAAATACAAATTGAAGGGTACACGGGGAAAAACAAACAATGTCACGATTTCTTTAAGGGTGATGTCGTTATCTAATTCTCTGTATTACTACAAACTTTAGTGTTATTTTTACCAAAAGTGGTAAAGGAGAATTGAAACCACGGATACACTCATCATTTCCTTCATTTCAAGTAGAAACAACAATAAATTTTGCAGTAATATACTGAAATAGATCATTATCTCACCTTTAATGGAAATGTGACATTGTTCGTTTTTCCGTGTACCCTTCAATTATATTAATATAATGCAGCAATACTTTTTCCCCTGATTATCTTTCTTTTTAATTTTTATTCTATTAATATTACTGAGACTACTTTCATTTGGAATTCTTGTGACCTATAAAAAGTCACTATTTTTGTTGATTCAATACTGATGTTTTCTAGTTCTCAGGAAAATGTATAAAAATGTATAATATAAGTGTTATGAGATTTCGGTAAAACAAATTCAATAATACAGTTTTATTAAATTAGAAAAACAATATATATACTAAGCAAGAGAAGCTTACTATGCAAACCAGTCTCACGTAGTTTCCATTGGTTTAATGATGGTAGTATGGGTCACCTGTTCCAAGGAAGCTAAGTGATAAGGGGTGGAGTGGGACTGGTCTGCCAAGGGAAGCGTGCACACAGTGGCGGTACGTCAATAAGAGCACAAGAGCACGTGAACACTTTGTTTCCATTATTTTATTACCGTATTATTTAATACCGTATTGGCGTAGTGGGGATGTATAATCTTGGATAAACTTCTTATGTAAACGTGGCAACATCCATTCACGTACAAGCCGTGCTCTTTTAAAGAAGGTTACAGAAATTTCACCATGCGCGGGAGAAAATTGTCTTTCACTGGCCGCTTATGACTCGTCAAGAGCACAAAGCATTAAGTGAACAGTGAATCTATCCTACAGATGTCAGGTGCATCGATGCCTATCGTTTACGTGCTATATCTCGAGGGGAAAATTTAATAAGTCTGTATTTTAGCCTGCAGGTGTCAGCATCTCACTGTCAGAACGTTTACTTTATGTGGATGTGTGTACAGTGCTGCTACGAGAGAGTAGTTTGTGAATTACTATACTTCAGTGTTGGCATATACCATAGTTTGGCTTTCAAAGACGTGCTGGCTGAATGTGATGGTAGTACGAATTTAAATATCTGTATGGTGGTGTATAGTCCCGCGCCGTGGCATCGCGGTCTAAGGCATCCTGCCTAGGACTTGCGTTACGGAATGTGCGCTGGTTCGAGTCCTCATGGGGGAAGAAATTTTCTCATGAAATTTCGGCCAGTGTATGGGACTGGTGCCCACCCAGCATCGTGATGCACTTGGGGAGCTACGATAGGTAGCGAAATCCGGTTGTGAATACCAGCTATAACGGCTGGGGGAGATCATCGTGCTAACCACACGATACCTCCATTCTGGTTGGATGATCGTCCACCTCTGCTTCGACATGTGGGCGTGAGGCCAGCAGCCGGCTGGTTTGTCTAGGCCCTTCATGGATTGTAGCGCCACGGATTATTATTATTATTATTATTATTATTATTATGGTGGTGTATATTATTTAAGAATAATATTTACTGGCATGTATTTATAATAATCAATCTATGGGAATGGGATTACAGTACTGGTATAGGCTATAGTGTATCAGTGTGTTGTGAATCAAAATACTGTATATTACTGAACACACGCTTTTGTAAATTGTTTTATGTATTAATTTTTAACAAACGTAAACAGTGAACTCTGTTCAAGTAATTTTGAAGAGTAAAGAACTGGGTAAACTGGCTTTCCTGGAAAAATTGGAAATAAAAAGACTAGGTTTCATTATTATTATTATTATTATTATTATTATTATATGTTGTTTTGAATTTATATACGGTTTTTTCGACACTGAAACATTGGAATCATGACATTTCATATTAGGCTAAAAGCATACGATTTCAAATTCTCTTCGATTTTGGAACACAAAATTGTGAACACACATAATATTTTATCACGAGACGCCACTGCGTGCACAGGCATATGACTGCTCACTGCCCAACAACAGAATTTGTTAACCAGAAGCGGAGAGTGCATAGGAACTCTCTCAGAAATGTACCTTTTCTTGCACTGTGTACACTTGAACGGTGTTTCGTCACTGTGGATGGTGAGATGCTCCTGCAGGATTCCCTTAGAAGTGAAGCTGTGGCCGCACTGGTCACATACAAATGGTCGCTCACCAAAATGAACAGCTTTCAGATGAGCCGACACCGCTGACTTACTGCTAAACCTAGGGATGTATATCAACAATGTACTTTCAAATAACTTGGACTGTTTCAACGAAATACTAATATAACAAAGCCAAGCAAGTGACTGAAGTCATACTGAAATTTTGTAGCATTGAATGTTAAGTAAGTACTGGTACAGTGAAACCTGTTCAAGACGGAAGTGACATGGTCCTAATTTTTTTTCTGTTGTGGACAGGTTTCCGTATTATTCAGGTGTGACATTAAAATGGAATATTTTGTCATTCATATACATGAAAAACAAAATGGCATGCCGCAAACTGCAAGAAGTACAAAATATTTGCAAGAAGTACAAAATATTCCATTAACACTAATCACATTAAATCAGCTTTCTGTCGCTCATTACATTGGTAAATCATCTTGATTAAAATCTCATTTTCTGTATAAATATTATCGTAACTCACTCATTAGTCATTAAACATTACTAAAGTTTACTAATCTCATTCTATTTAATATCTAACACTATACTCTAATACTGTACTGCATATCACTGCACATTATTAATTAATTGGACTAAGAGCCATTCATTAGAAGCCTTGAATTCTGGTTTATTTAATTTCTTTCCCAGTTCAATAGATTGCTTTGCAGAATAGATCCAGAAATTGGCTTGTTCTTTGAAAGGTCATGAAGAACCCACTTCCACAACAGTTCATTTATTTTCACATAAACATTTGCTTCCTAGTTTCTTTTGTGTCGCCAATATCGGCCGCAAGCCACTCACTCATTATGATCTTTAATTTTTAAAGTGCCACAACTGAGTTTTCCACAACTGAACTTTAACATTAATTCACATATACTTTGTTTCTAATTTTCCTTTATCTCGATAACTTTTACTTCATTACTTAATGTTAATGCCACATTTTATGCAACTTTTTTTTTACCTGGAAATCACTACACTTGCGCTCTGTCTAGCTACGACGGTATACGGGTGTGAAGCATTGAAAATCTTTGAAGGTACTCGTCTGCCTAGCCAATAGGGTAATAAAATTTATGACCGACAGACCAACACACCCTCGTACCCTCTAAAATTTTGCAAAAAAAAATTTTTTTTTAATCTTAGTGACCTACATATTTGGTATATTCCTTGAAATTACACGCTGTTTCAAAATATAGTTACAAAATATAGTGTGTCCAAAATATTGTTTCCGTTTTGAACAGTAGCACAGAGTTTCTGTTTCCGCGTTGGACAGTTTACGTTTTATTCAGGAAAAATTACACATAATACATACAAATTTCGCCGGGACCAATAAATTGTTCCGAAATAGACAGGATTCCGGATTATTCAGGTTCCAATTTGAACAGGTTTCACTGTATAAGGTATGCACAAATGGTATCTGAAAAAGAATATTACACATGTACAGTACAGATCCAGACTAATGGCCTGCTCACACTTACGTGTCATGTTACAGCTGTGGAGAAATGTGCCGTGACACGATCTGTATTTATCAGGAAGAATGATTTTCGATGGCACATCAGAATCAAAGGTAACTGCGTAGACCAGACTCTTAATAGGGCCTCCTCAGAGCACTTCCTCCTCTCTCTCTCTCTATTTTTTTTATGTAAAAGTGGAACAAGATACGGGAGCAGTTCGTGTATCTCCGGATGACGTCATTGACCGCGATGTTTGAATAAATATCTGCAACCACTACGATGTTGTGTCCATCTCCGAGGAAAGGATGTCCTTACCGCGAATGTATGAAGAAATAAAAGCTTTCATAGGGAAAGCGAAATTGTAGGAGTCGCAAGTTTCAGAGGGTAACTGTTACCACTTTATTAATCTAAAATTGTTACCTGATTTGAATCAAGACCAGTGTAACAAATATAATGAGGTACTGAAGGACTTGAGAAAAGAATTTGAGACCAGATTTAAGATTGTTTGTGAATTTCTAAGATGTTTTGGTTATTTTTAATTATTGAAAACATCACGAACTATATTATTTAACTATTATTGTAATTAATATATTAATATTGACGTATCATAAAAATACGTACTTTAACAACCGACAAGTTTAATTGTAATTTTATTATCATTTAATTGAATTTTATTTAATTAAATATAGTGTAAACTTAAAAAAAAGAGAGATACCAAAAACCATTTACTAGAAATGAAGTATTGTTGTTGTTTGGTGAAATGTCCAAAGACAGGTCTGAACCTCACAAGTGATACCAACAAGGCACCACTTAAAGACAACTAGGCCAGGAGATAGTGGGGTAAGATGGCCTCGTGCTTAAATAATTACGTAACATGTATGGTTCTTCATGCTTCAGATGACTTATTTTTACTCATTGATATATCATTAGAAAATAAATTTATTATTATTATTATCATTATTATTATTATTGGAAACTACTTAAGAAATTTTATTCCTTCCGAAAATAACATTCTATTGTGACAGTACAACTCAAAAGTGCAGCTTTGTGGCATTTCACCCGCGACAGTTACAACTTAGCTCACTCATGCTTGTAATATGAATCAACGATCGGCTATCGTCGGGTATTGCGCTTATCTCTTCTGCTGACTACGCTATCTACACTTGCTCTCTGTAACAACTTTCATGCATTGGCCTTGAAACGCCTGGCGTAGACACTCAGGTTTTTCTGTTTGGGGCTAAATTGTTGACATAACAACAGTCAGCTGTCTTTTTATATAGCTATATGTGCATCTTAACGTCTTTATATGCTAGGAATTAAAATGCATTGTGAAAAACGGATGAATTTCGTGGATAAATATCCATTTTTTTATGGCAAAAGCCACAAATATTATTGCAATAATAGCCAACGTGATAATGTCTGGAGAAACTACGTAACATACTAGGAAACACTATAGGTGAGAAAATAGTTTCAATCCATTTTGTTTAGATGTGCCCTGCCGCACTGCACTGCACTGCAGTCTAGAGAAAATATTAGCGCAGCATGACATGCCAAGGCGCGTAGGTGTGAGCTAGCCATCAGGAACGAATATAAGGTACAACACACTGTAAACTCTTTAACATAATATACCCTTAATATTTGAGGAGAAAAAATTCGCTCCAGTATTGGGGATCGAACCCGGGTTCTTGGTTCTACGTACCAAGCGCTCTGACCACTGAGCTACGCCAAATTCAATCCACAGCACCGGAACGAACTCCTCTCCTACAGTGTTATTTCATATTAGTCACTCAGCTGAGTGCGTTCCTTGTATAATGGCAGTTGACTTGAAATGTAAACGTCAACATATATGCCTAACTTGGAGCCAGGCCACAAAGGAAAATAACTCTGTAGGAGAGGAGTTCGTTCCGATGCTGTAGATTGAATTCGGGATAGCTTAGTGGTCAGAACGCTTGGTATGTAGAACCAAGGACCCGGGTTCGATCCCCGGCGCTGGAGCGAATTTTTCTCCTCAAATATTAATTGTCATTATAGCAGATATTATTCTGTTGGACCAATTAATAACATCTTTAGTAAATTCGTCTAGCTAGCAGTGCTCGATTCTGTACAGATTGCTGTACACTTTACTGAGGAATTCTGGCCATTAGTCACTCAGCTGAGTGCGTTCCTTGTAGGTTATTTACGATGCTTTATCAACAGCTTAGGTTATTTAGTGTCTGAATGAGATGAAGGTGATAATGCCGGCAAAATGAGTCTGGAGTCCAGCACCGAAAGTTACCCAGCATTTGCTCATATTGGGTTGAGGGAAAACCCCGGAAAAAACCTCAACCAGGTAATTTTCCCCGACCGGGAATCGAACCCGGGCCACCTGGTTTCGCGGCCAGACACGCTAACCGCGCTCCTTGTATAATGGCAGTTGACTTGAAATATAAACGTTAACGTATATGCCTAACTTGGATGTTAAATGTTATGTTTTATTTAACGACGCTCGCAACTGCAGAGGTTATATCAGCGTCGCCGGATGTGCCGGAATTTTGTCCCGCAGGAGTTCTTTTACATGCCAATAAATCTACTGACATGAGCCTGTTGCATTTAAGCACACTTAAATGCCATCGACCTGGCCCGGGATCGAACCCGCAACCTTGGGCATAGAAGGCCAGCGCTATATCAACTTGCCAACCAGGTCGACCCTAACTTGGAGTCAGGACACAAAGGAAAATAACACTGTAGGAGAGGAGTTTGTTCCGGTGCTGTGGATTGAATTCGGCATAGCTCAGTGGTCAGAGCACCTGGTATGTAGTACTAAGGACCCAAGTTCGATCCCCGGTGCCAGAGTGAATTTTTCTCCTCAAATATTAATTGTCACTATAGCAGATATTCTGTTGGACCAATTAATAACATCTTTAGCAAATAATATACCCTGTTGGCATTCAATACTGCAAACTCGTAAAGTGAAATAGAAGCGATCAATACTTCTTTACTACATTTTTGTACAAAGTAACCGTTTTTAACGAAGCAGTGGTTTTGTCAAACTGCAAAGCAGCATTAGCATAAGTAATTTCTTTAGCTTCAGAGAATGATAAAGAGTTAACTGAAATAACAACAATAACCAACACACACAAAACCCAATAATATGTATATATAAAAAAAAAAAGACACACGATTCCAATGGGTACCATTAAAAATCAGGGAAATAAAAGCTCTACTTGCCAAATAAAGCTACAAGATTACAGTTACAGCAGAGCGAGTAGAAGACCGAAAGCAAGATCACTAGCAGAGTTTCTATGGCCCAATGCAGTTTGGCGTTAGTATCACTAGCTGTTGCGCAAATACGCAAGGAACAGAGAGAAGCATGCAGTGAGATACGAGTTCCGAAACAAATATAACTCTATACTACTATGATGTACTGAAGTACATATGGAGTTTTAGTGCAGTAATTCTGCGTTTCCATATGGTGAAGAATCGGTAGACCAGGGAAAAATTCTCTCCAACACATGGACTCGAACCCAGTTTTCCAGCCTTTATCCACTAAGCCACAGCGGATTCAAGTTTCGATGCCAGATCGAATCCTTCTCATTTTAAGGTCTACCTCCTGTGTTCCCCTTTGTTGGCCTACCCTCGTGTACCGTGTCACAGCATGTGTGACAATAGACACAATATCCAACCACGAGTACAGAGGTGCACTCATTACAAGTGACTAAGTGACCGGGGTCCGACAGAATATGGTGCCATCTTGAATCACAAAGTGATTACTTATGCTTTATCATATCTCTATGATGTACCGAAGTACATATGGACAGTTAATTCCCGATTTACCACGAAAATCGTCTGTAGCTGCATTTAGATTGGCAACAGGCCATGATTGTTTGACCAAACACCTGCATAGAATTGAAATATATTAGTCCCCTAACTGCCCATTGTGCAACTCAAACCAAGAAATGGATTCGGAACACCTCAAAATCTGTGCTTCAGTGGCTGACCATGATAATATCTTTGAAAAATATTGGAGTGCAAGTGGTCAAATGACTTTATTGTCAAACGCCTAGCATTAGAAAACAACAATAACAACAGCAACAACAACAACAACATATGGACTTTCAATGCAGTAATTCTGCGTTTCCATATGGTGAAGAATCGGAACTTGAATTCGGTGTCGAGTGGATAAAGCATCAGCACAGTTCGAGTCCCAGTGTGGAGAGAAAATACAACTCTTTTCATTAATAATCTTCCTTGTATGTAATCGTGAAAACTTTGTAACTAATTCAACAGTTCATAGCATAAATACACGTCAAAAAATGACTTTCATACTCCATCGGCAAGTCTATCATGCTATCAAAAAGGAGTGCGTTATATGGCAGTAAACATTTTTAATAGGCTCCCTATCAATATAAAAAATGAAAAACTCAAAACATAAAATTATTTAAGGTTAAATTAAAGAAGTACCTAATTTCTCACGCCTTCTATTCTGTAGGTGAATTCATGACACTCAATAACACTTCATGCAATTGATACTAAAACTTTGTGTTTGTACTAGTAGACTATATTCCAAATCTCGTCTGTAAATATTTCATCTAGACTGTGACTATAAATTAAGATTTTATAATAGTATTAAGTTTTTTTTACTTGTTCCATATTCTAGCTGTAAGCAATGTATGAATACCATGGAATGTTAATAAATACAATACAATACAATTAAAAATAAAGAAGAGTATTTCGATTTGTTTATGTATGAGGATTTGTTGGAGTTAATAATTAATCAGACTAGTCTTGATACAGAGGAAATCCTCGTAGCCTGCACCCAAATAACAGACAATTTCAAAAGAATGGCACTTTCGAATATGAACAAGAAAACTGAAATTGCAAGGAAGAGACAGTAATTAAGTTACAAGCTGAAATAGTGACCCACATTTTTTAATTAGGAGCCTAAAGCTATCACTGCTAGATGACAGTATTATTGATGTGCCACAAGCTAAACAAAGAAACAGTCATCTAGACTGCTCACTTCAATCAGGAAGTGAGGTCAGAAGCCGCCGTTTTTTAAAGCAGACAAGAACCTGTGTCCACTGCATACATAGATATTCAGTATTCATATTGTCCACACCTGTGGAGTAACAGTTAGCGAGTCTGGCCGCGAAACCAGGTGGCCCGGGTTCGATTCCCGGTCGGGGCAAGTTACCTGGTTGATATTTTTTCCAGGGTTTTCCCTCAACCCAATATGAGCAAATGCTGGGTAACTTTCAGTGCTGGACCCTGGACTCATTTCACTGGCATTATCATCTTCATCTCATTCAGACGCTAAATAACCTAAGTTGTTGATAAAGCGTCATAAAATAACCTACTAAAATAAAAAATAAAAAAAAGTATTCATATTGAGTGTTGTTGTTGTTTTCTAATGCCAGGCGTTTGACAATAAAGTCATTTGACCTCTTGCACTCCAATATTTTTCAAAGATATTATCATGACTAGCCACTGAAGCACAGATTTTGAGGTGTTCCGAATCCATTTCTTGGTTTGAGTTGCACAATGGGCAGTTAGGGGACTGATATATTCCAATTCTATGCAGGTGTTTGGCCAAACAATCATGGCCTGTTGCCAATCTAAATGCAGCTACAGACGATTTTCGTGGTAAATCGGGAATTAACTGTGGATTTTGATGCAGAGAGTTCCATTTTTTCCCTTGGGATTGAGTTATCAAATTTTGTTTCTTGAAGTCTAAGTATGTAGATTTAATAAATCTCTTCACAGAGTAATACGTAGATTTAGTAACAGGTCTGTAAGTAGCAGTGCTGCCCTTCTTTGCTAAAGCATCCGCATTCTCGTTTCCCAGGATTCCACAACGGGATGGTATCCATTGGAAAACAATTCTTTTATTGAGTGATAATAATTGAGAGAGCATTTGAATTATTTCTGCTGTTTGAGATGAAGGTGTGTGTTTACAGACGATTGATAGAATAGCTGATTTGGAGTCTGACAATATAACTGCATTCTTAAATTTATTGATGTGGCATAGAAGATTCCTGAGACATTCACTTATTGCAATGATTTCACCATCAAAACTTGTTGTTCCATATCCAAGAGATCTATAAAGTGAGAAGAGACAGCACGTAACACCTGCACCGGTACCTTGTTCTCTAGAGATCAAGGATCCGTCGGTGTATAAATGAAGCCAGTTTTGTGGAGGGTACCTAATATTAATTGTCTCTAAAGACAATTGTTTCAGTGTTTCAGTGTTTACTTCTGATTTCAGTATTTCTTCTGTTAAATTTAGATTATATTCTATATTTAATAGAGTTAAAGGGTTTGGTTTAATTTGTAAGTTTTCTTTTAAATTCGGGATATTGATTTTCTGTTTTAATTCTTGAACAATGGATATGAAACTTTTTGATTTTTCAATCTACAAAGAGGACTGTATGAATGCCAATTGTTTTTCATATTGAATCAGTGCTTTTTCTTCTATTGCCATTTTGTCATATTGAGTGTAAAGTTATCATAAAATGCCGATGTTATGTGCCGCTTTTGGGTGCACAGCCATTATGCAAGTAATATGTACTGTACTTTGTTGCCCGCCTGACAAATGGTGGAACAGTTAATTCACAGCTTCAGTCCCTTAAGCTTCAGAGACAGTCAGTTAACAATCTAGGTAGGTTTGGAAACAGCAGTTGCAAGATGGCGGCACCTCTGCACAAGTGTACCAGTATGTCTTTAAATAACCTATAAAATTATTTTTCAATTAATAGGCAAAATCAGTTATCTGGCACTAGCTTTGTCCTATGAGGGATTCTATTGCACTGGCCACTATATTAGTGCCCATCCAGGACTTAGAGGACAAGAAAAAGAACGTGATATTAATTTTCAAGGAATAATACCATTAAGTGCAATTCTGATACTGCAAGATGCTCTACACATGCTGAGAAACATGTTATATTCTTGTATGAGAAGAAAAAAAAAATTCTAGGTGGGACAAATTTTTTACGGAACATAATTTAATTTTGGAACTACTCCGAAAATTTGCTGTTACCGTGTTAAGATTTATCACTGGTCACGACTGCTTAAGGGGGCTTATACAGTAAGAATCTTGAAAAAAATTTGAAAATTTTTTTATTGTCTCAATCGATATATATATCTGTATATATTTCCAAACACACTCGGCAAATTGACACAGAGGGTGTAACATATGCAGCAGGTGCCTTTTAGTGCAGGATGTAAGTACAAGCATGTCCAACTAGACTCATTTTCCCATTATTTACATTTTTCGATACAAAAAACCTGATATCTCAAAAATCGTTTTTCTGATTTCATTAAAATTTTGTACACTTGTCCTTTGCAATAATCTCTGTAGGTTGGACCACAATGGTTAAATCTGAATGGAAAATGAGCAGTTTTCTAGTAAAAATACATTGAAAAAGAAACAACATTTTAAAATTCAAATTTAAAAATCTATAAATTTAGTATGAAGTCAGCTGTGATGCTCATTGAGGACCAATCTTCAGATTATGATCTCAGATTTCCTGTGTTTGAGGATTAAAACATAAAATATGACACGCACATACACGAATCACGATATTTACATAATTTTATTATGATGCAGATGTGGCAGTTTGTAATGTTCCAGTAAAGGTTGAGAGCATATAAAAATTTCGAAGGGAAAATTTTGTTTCTAAAGCCTCTTTGTTTCATATCATAAAAGAACAATAACCAGAGCAAAAACCATGTTTTCTATTAATGCTCTTATTTTTTCTGCTTTCTAAACGCAGTTTACTCGTTTTTAAGCTTAATTTGTGTGCCATATAAAAAAAAATTAAGCATAATTGCACAACCCTGATAACAAGGGAACTGTCAACAAACTCAAATTGGAACTTCTTTCTCAAATTGTGCACATCAATTAGCTCCACAGCAGAGAGAGAAATACAATTAGCTGTCGACACTAACTGTAAGGTTGAATAAAACATTATTGAAAAATTGAGTAGCTCCTGTCTTGTGCAGATAAGTGCTTACCTAGTGAAGCATTCTGACTGCATGAGCTTATCTTTCATGTCACGTGCATGAGGATAGTAACTCGACTACTGTAAACAAGCACCACTTTTTCCTGATGTGACATTCAAACCAAGTTTTCACACCCTTACGATGAAGTATAGGAAGCTATTTTTTTATCTACCTGCTATGGAATCTAAGTGTGCAGTCTGAGGGAAGATTTCGACATAAACTTATTAACAGTTCCCTCGTCAGTTCTTAAGTGAGAGAAATAAATATCTGCTTTTCTGCAATAAATCGAACCAGAATCCATTGGATTTGTAGCCAGACACTATCACTTAAGCCAAAGAAGAGGAGAGTTAAATATTTTAATAGCATCTACCTGAACTGTAACTCCAACAACAATAAAAACCCAAAGCCTTACATAGCTTATTTGTATAAAATTTTGACGCATGCATGTATATACACACACATTCGATCAAGCACACAACAAAACCAAATTAAGGCCCGATTGTATAAACCATTTAATCTTAGATCAGAGGTTAAATTGATCCTTGTTTCAGCTGAACTTGGAATTTTGTGTTGTAGAAAGTCTAATCTGAGATTAATTTGTCTCAAACTAAAGTCAACTTTGACTGAAGAAATTTCTCCGATTAAGTTAGATGATTCAAGTTCAGTTATTTCTTTTTCGTTTGAAATATACGAGTGACAGATTGTGCAAATAAAATATCCATTATTATTAATATTAATATATATGTTAGGTACATTTATATATATTTCTTTCAATTTCTTGCCTTAATACACAAACATTCTTATATTTTATAAGGCTCTATCGTGTTCAGCAGTATCAAATAACATAACCTATAATTATATTATGTTTATAACAACCATTAATTATTAATGGATATGATAGGTAAATTCATAAATGTTCAATTAACTTTATTACTAAACGAAAATTGTCGTTTTATAAAGCTTTATTATGTTTAGCAGTATCAAACACCATAACATGATAACAACTTGGAGAACAGTCAACCTTCTTCTTATTGTCTGCCATTATTTACATTACAAAAAAACCAGTGTCTCCAACAGAGTGTAATACGGAAAGTCGCCAAAAAGTAGTTGTAAAGTCGCTAGATTTCTCATTATCAACAAAGAAAGATTAAATTTTGTCACAATGGGGTGCTAAAAAGGTTACTAAATCCCTATTTAAGCAATATGAAAGTTAAAAGAAATTGTTGTTGAAAAAGAGTTAAAATCGCTAGACTGGCAACACTGAACAAATCTGTATAACATGGTCCGCGCATCACTTATTTCACCTGTTTATGCGATGTTGCCAAATCCTTTTCACGCGAACTTAGATTGCATTTGAACCAAGGTAATTTGATCGCAGAAAAGTTTTATACAATAGAAGTGTCTGAACTCGGTTTACTTTTCGATCTTCGATCTAAGTTGATCTTTAGTCAGGGAGTTTTATACAATTGGGCCTAAATAACACTAATTCAATTCAGTCACAAAATGAGTAATTTCACAGCATCTCAGCAAGCTTATAAATATTAATTACTGCAGCATGCCCAAAAAATAAAATGCCAAATATATCACATTAATTTATGTGGTACTTACTTTTTAGAACAAATGTCGCAGGGATAGATGAGTCGCTCTTCTCGTGGGAGATGAACTCTTTCGTGTTGACGCAGGAGAGCCTCACAATGAAATCTACGAGCACATTTACAACAGACGAATGGCTGTTCTTCTTTTGGAACATGTGACAGAACATGAATGTCATACAGGGCACGGCGGTGGAATGCTTTATCACATTTAGAACATCTGCAAAAAGAAATAGTAATGACAAACTAGTAGTTCTAGAAAAAATGTTACTGTCAACAGCTAGATACCTGCAACTATACCAGAACCAAATTTATGATCTTTGGCAATATTTCGTTCTTAATATTTCTGAACCATCTACCACAAAACTGAAGTCAATGCCACTCCACTTCATTTATGAAATCCAGAGTACAAATTCAACTGCTCATCTGTTAAGAAATGAAAGACTACACTGACAACAAAGGAACTGCATGGGACATATGTAAAGTACCGGTACATGGAATAATCACATAATGATTACATTTTTACATTTTGCGTTTCTGTTCATCCAGTTTGTGATCGATCCTTGACTGACCAAAGCTGTTCAACTGTAGAAAATACTTTATATGATTTACAGACTTCGTGTCTTATCATCATCATCATCATCATCCTTCACGAATTAGGCCTCTGTAGACCTGTTTCAGCCCCATCTAGCAGTCTTCTTAAAGGTCTTCCTGGTCGATGATGTCCTCTAGGTTTATATTGCATCATAATTTTTGGGATTCTTGAATTTTCCATTCTTCTTACATGATCTAGCCAATTTAATTTGTATCTGTTGATTTTTTCTTCTACTGACTCTACTTCTAATTGTTCTAAAATTTCTTCATTCCTTTTTCGGTCTAAAAGAGTATATCCTGCTGTCCTCCTGAAAAATTTCATTTCTGTTGCTTTGATTGTGTTCATGTCTTTTTTTTAATGTCCAAATCTCGCTTCCATATAAAAGGGAGCGTAATGCTAGTGTATTATATATTGTTATTCTTGTAGATTTTTGTACTAATTTAGCTTTTAATGTATTCTTTATTATTCCTAGAATTTGTGTAAATTTGGTAATTTTCTTGTTCACATCTTTTTCATTTTGATAAGATATTTCACAACCCAGATAGTTGAAATTTTGTACTTGTTCGAGGCATTGGTTATTGTGTATTATCTTACTTCTGACTGGGTCTTGTCCTAAAAATGCCATTACTTTTGATTTTTGTGCTGAAATTTCCATCCCAAAATCTTTTAGGCCTAATATTTTATTTAATGTATATAATACTCTTTGTAAATTATCCTCTGAATTGGAAATTATGACTTGATCGTCGGCATAGAGTGAGGTATTTAATGTTAGAGCACTAGTTATTTTGAGTCCTGATGTGTAGATTTCGTTCCATTTTAAAATAATTTTATTTACATAAATATTAAATAAAGTTGATGATAGTGGACAACCTTGTCGAACTCCATTATTAATTAATTTTCTTTCGGATATACAGTTATTTATTTTGACACTTATTTTGCTGTCTGTGTAGATTTCTATTATATTTTGTAATAGCAAATTTGGAATATTTTTATCTTGTAATATGTCGAATAAAAGGTCGCTTTGGACTTTATCAAAAGCTTTCACAAAATCAATGAAAGCTACATGGGTTTCTAAATTAAATTCGTGTCTTGTAATAGACAATATTAAAGTATTTAAATTGGAGAGGTATATTCCAAACTAGCCTAAGTAAAAATGACAAATTATGAGAAAAAATGACAAAAACTGGTAAAACAAATTTGATGCCTCTAGTGCCTGCATTTATTATTTTATTAGGTAACTGAATTTATTTTGACACTTCTCTGAAGTATTTAGAGTCACTCTGCTTGTTACACAGATTTAACGAACTTAATGATTACCAAACGGATTTAAGTCAAGACTTAAGAAACCCTGGAAAATAAACTTACAAACAGAGGTATATATGGGCTTGCAAAGGATAAATTAAAACGTGAGCGAAACTGCTTAAATATTGTGAGTAGGAGCAAATTTTATTTCCTGAATTGTTCGTTTCACATTTCCACATAAGCCATAGTTTCTTAACACTGAACTTGGGGGAGGGGAGGAAGAGAGCTTCTTGCACAGTTTTCCCCTTTCATTATGGCTCTCCGGAAATTTAAGTTTCGAAATAAATGAAATGATCAAATCTGAGATGTGCACATCCCTTGCAGTTTGCCTGTCCTTTTCTTTCTGGTTGATAAATAAAATACATACTGTACATAATGCATTCATTCTTCTCCATCTGACTTATGTGATCAGTAAGAATATTTTAATGCAGACAGTAAAAAGTAGGCCACTAACCTTTCGAACAGAATTTTTAACTGCAATACGAGTTTTTGGTTTCTCGTTTCTAGGTTTTGTCTTATTTTCAGCAGGACACAAACTTACTCAAGTACCGCAGTTATCCTGTTCAGACACTGTTTTATCTGTAGAATTATTTTTAAAATATTTCACGTCATCATTTGTCACATTACTAGCATTACAATAATATATTTCTTTATAATAATAAAGATAGATCGCACAAGTTGTGCATGGTGTTGTTCACACAGTTTGTTCGTTAGGTGAACTGTCACTTCTCACTTTCACGAAAGTTCACAATAGATGTTGCCCAGTTTTTACATGTGGTTACATGATATTGGCTACACTGTTTGTTGAACAGGTTGCACACACAGGTTTCGTCTGGGTCATGAAAGTACTCGCTTTTGCACAGTTTATAATAATAATAATAATAATAATAATAATAATAATAATAATAATAATAATAATGATTTATTTAACCTGGCAGAGTTAAGGCCATATGGCCTTCTCTAACACTCAACCAGGAGTAAAAACTGCGTTACAAAAACACTACAAATTTACAAAGTACACTACAATTTTACACACAAAACTGAACAAGATAATAATAATAAAATATAAACAACAAGTAAGAAGAAATCAGACATAATATATAACATAGAGAAAGAAAGAAAAAGCATAATAAAATGTGAACAGCAGGTCAAAAATAAATGAGGCATACAAAGTATAAAAAAATAAGACAATTATTGATAATAATAATAATAATAATAATAATAATAATAATAATAATAAATAAGAATAGTAAAAATAATAATGATAATAACAATAATAATAATAATAACAATAATAATAACAACAGGCCTAATAGTAATAATAATACTAATAGTAGTAATAAAATAGTGCAGTACAAAGCATACAATGAATACAATATTTTTAAGTACACACAGTAAGGAAAATTTTGATTATATATAGCTCACATTAGAGATATACCATTATCGAAAATATGAAAACAAAAATATAAAATAAGTTAAATATCACTAGAACATAAAAAAAAAGTGAATACGTGGAAACATGCAATACAACACTTGTCATAATAGTAAGTTAGTTTGGCAACTCGTCATAAGATAATTTTCTAACTTGGATTTGAAAGATTTCAATGTTCGGCAGCCCTTGACTTCAGGCGGCAGAGAGTTCCAGTGACGAGAGCTAGCAACAGTGAAAGATGAGGAATACAGAGATGATGTGTTAAGTGGAATTTCTAGCGTGTTATCACGTTGTGATCGAGTATTAATATTATGATAGCGAGAAAGAGCATGAAAACAAGCGAATAAATAATAGGGGGATGAAGTGTGTATAATTCGATATAGGAGAAAGTTTATGGTGGTACCCATGTACCGCCATCGAGTTGGCAAAGTGCCGAAGATCCTGGTTGGTGTCTGTCATTGTCCTATTTACCATGGTCTCGGTTGAGTAAAAATCTGTCCAGATTTCTTTCCTCTTCCTCACTCTGTCCTGCAGTAGTTTTTCCCCAGGCATCTGTGGATGGTATCCACGCTTTATCCGCAGGTCTTCAATGAAGAATGTCTCCTTGGCAAGTTCGTAGGCTAGCTTGGATTTTGTGCGTTTCGAGATTCCCAAGGTAGCTTTCCGGAAACACAACTTGACTGCTTCTAGTACCCTTAGGTCCGCCAGGCTGTTTCTTCTATATGATGTCCAGTCCGTATATGGCAATGGGCGCTATTTTCGTGTCGAATAATATCATGGTGATTTCTAGCAAGAATCTCGTGATTGTTTTGATGTCGAATATGGCTTTTAGTGGCCGCCGTTGCTCTGGACTTCATGTGAACTCTGTAGGATCCTGCTGTGGTTTGCATGTATTTCTTTATGAGAACAGATTATGATAGGTTCCCTTCTTGCATCTGAAACTGAACTGTTTCTTGCATACTTAGCCAGTCAAACTCATTTCTTATTCTCCTACGTCCTCTTTGAGACTGTGAAACAGCATCACTGTATTCTTCAATATTAATTTCATTCATGTTTTACTGATATCATGTGCATCCTAGCCAACAGTGCAAGTGACACTAGTGTTGTGTATGGGCTATTCCATCTCAAATCGACCGAAATATAGAGAAACTGACCTTGAAATTTTTAAATACAGTGAAACTTTTTCTGTCCGTTGACAACTATAATACAATGCTTTGTGCAAAGTTTGAGGCATCAGAACTTCATAGTGTTTAAATTTAAAATATTTAAATTTATGGTATTTTCATGAAATTAGCAACTTTAAACTGTTGTGGCTCCGAAACCCTTTCACCCAATGATCAAAATCATGGTTTATTTTGATGCTGAGAAATTAAAGTTTATATTGCCATGTAAACAGTTTTTCTTACTTTTTATGGAAATGGACAAATTTAGATTTTTCTTCATTAAGATACTTTTGCCCACGAAAAATATATGGTTAGATTTCGCATTGAAAGTACAAATAAACACATATTTTTTACTGGTGCACCATTGATAAGAAAGTATTGAAAATGTCAAATAAAGAAAATAAATAGTACGTGCATGAACTAACCAGCTGACTGTGAGCCGGGAGCTAGCTGAGGCAAGCAAGGCCAGGAGACAAACACATGATGTTTCATCTAGTAGCGCATAGCTGGGCTAGCTTTATCACAAGTTTTCATAAACACAGGAGTAAAATGACGCCCAATGCTCGCTTATCTTCAGCTCTCGGCCAGTGCGTGCGGTACTGCACCGTTCAAGTCTAGGCGTGTGAAAATAATTTATTTAATACCCTCGAAACTTACTGCCGAGCCACTAAGCAAACAATTTCGAATCCCTCTTAATAATCCAAGGTTTTTTCTCAATATTTTTTACATTTTTACAAATGGGCAAAAAGCCTAAATGTAAGTAAAATGAGATTATCTCTCTCTCTGTATACAATAAAAATAAGGATTACTTCTTATCATAACCTACCAAATGTTAGCTTTAAAATGATATCTCGTTCAATGTTCTGCAGTAAATGGTTCCAGAGTTCCAAGCGCTGAAAGAGGCTTGTTTTTATAAAATACGCTAAATTTGTCGCTCAATAGTACGAAAACCGTTTGACTTTGGATAGTATATTTTTGCAAATGCACTCTCCTCAGCACCTTGTATAAATAGGGAAAAAAACTAGAGTATTAAAAAAATGCAAGGTTTTTTACTGATCGATTTCATATGGAATAGCCTGTATAGTCTACACTGAATTTAGCAAATGCATACCAGCTTAGGTAAGTTTGGAAGCAATAAACAGAATACTGTTGTTGTTTTCTAATGCCAGGCGTTTGACAGTAAAGTCATTTGACCTCTTGCACTCCAATATTTTTCAAAGATATTATCATGGCCAGCCACTGAAGCACAGATTTTGAGGTGTTCCGAATCCATTTCTTGGTTTGAGTTGCACAATGGGCAGTTAGGGGACTGATATATTCCAATGCTATGCAGGTGTTTGGCCAAACAATCATGGCCTGTTGTCAATCTAAATGCAGCTACAGACGATTTTCGTGGTAAATCGGGAATTAACTGTGGATTATGATGCAGAGAGTTCCATTTTTTCCCTTGAGATTGTGTTATCAAATTTTGTTTGTTGAAGTCTAAGTATGTAGATATAATAAATCTTTTCACAGAGTAATATGTAGATTTAGTAACAGGTCTGTAAGTAGCAATGCTGCCCTTCTTTGCTAAAGCATCCGCATTCTCGTTTCCCAGGATTCCACAATGGGATGGTATCCATTGGAATACAATTCTCTTATTGAGTGATATTAATTGAGAGAGCATTTTATAAACAGAATACTTAACGACAGTTTGGAATAAATTTAATATTTCTCACGGCATGTAATGAATGATTTATAAGCATTATAGAATATATGTTTATACGCCTTTGATAGAAGGTGGAACAATAATTCTGAAGCTACATTCAGTTTAAAAAAAATTACTTGGAACACTCTAAAAACCACTTCTTTAATTGTCAAGGCCACTTTCACATCATACAGCGTTTTCAGTAGAAAATAGCAAACATGGCCAACAAAATTTTATTCAGTTTTTTAGACTCTGCCAACCAGTGAGTGTTGTTGTACTGAGCTGCACTGAATGAGTGCACATATTCTGTATTTTTCATCTTGTCTTTTTAAATCTGGCAGCCTGGCACATTGTCTGCTGTTCCTTATGTCTTCTCTTGAACATTCCTTCGGGAAAATGGATTTGATAATAAGCTATCAACAATACACAATTCCGAACTCACTGCAATACTTCAAATTAATGTTTAAGAATTAATACATGAAGCAGTTAATGCATTCACAAATCACGGCACATTCACAGCTAAAAGCAGCTGCCAATACTGGTCTGTATAGCATTAGTTGTTGGTGTAGCTTCAAACAACACATTATAGAAGCATATTCGCCTGGGGCGGACTGGAGGGGAAGGGACTTGCAAGCATCATATTCTCGCTATTTCTATGTCCTTCCTGTAGGTCCGAGAAACGTGCAAGCTTTGCGATACTTGTGGTTTGCAGTCTGCAGATGGTATTATGTCTATATGTTATAGTAATCATTTAAACTCTCTATTCCAGAAATCTAAAGAAATTTTAGTGACGTAATCTCATTTTGAGAAATATACATTCTACAAAAAATACTGGGCTTGTGCAATAAGCATAGCAAGCTAGAGAAATCCTCGTTCTCATAATCAAGCAGAACAAATTGCTATTTTTAAAACACTAGAGAACTTAGAAGACGTGGGGGAAGTTCATTTTCTTCTGTAAGAACTCTGCATCTGGTAACAGAATTTTTGTCTTTAAGAAACTTATTATTATTATCCAATTTAATAAACCCTATTTCACCCTGAGGTATATTAGGGTTATAGTTGGCATCAAAATACATATTTTATGACCAATAAACAATAGTAAAATTATAATATAAAATTGTGGTCACAGTTACAATTCACATGAAGAATGCACCTTAATGAAAGAATGAATCCTGTTAAAGATTAATGAGATGTTTGAGGAATAATCAATGCAAAAGATATACAAGAATGTCTAACCGTTTCAGAGTAAATACACGACCTTAAAAGATAATCAATAGTACATTAATATAACAAAGTTTGACTTTCACTTTCAAATTAATACTTCATTCATGAACAATGGAACAGTTAAGAGTAATAAAATGATATTACAAGCAATGATTTACGGTTACAAGTTACATACGTGATTCAGGAACAAGTACAATAATTAAAATAATAACACAAGTAATGACTTATAACTAACGAATAACGAAATTCTTGAGGGCAATATATAATAGTAGGGGCAATACAAAATATTTAAAAACAAATGTAAACAGTAAAGGAATAGTAGAAAAATTGACTTAAAATTACAAGTTAAACACATTCTTTTTAAAGCAATAGGTAACAACAAAGAGATACTAATATCAATACATTGACTGTAGTTACAGATTAAACACATTATTTTAAAAACTCTTTAAGAAACTTGCCATTTTCACAGGTAGTAAAATGACAATAGAATCAATTAACAACAATTTCAAGCACTATCCGATAATAGACAAGATCACAAGTCTAATAATGTTGTTGAAAAAACAACAATGGACAGTTCATCTCAGATGAGTCAAGGCTCACATTGGAATACACGGAAATCAAATGGCTGAGAAATTAGCAAAGCAAGAGGCTCTAGACATGGCAGGAGAAATAGTGTGCTTGGGGGGGGGAGAGTAACTTCAGTGCGCGAACTGACAAACTGTACAAAAGGAGCAGTCTCATACTTTCCAACCTGTTTGTCATAACATTTTAACAAATCTAACACTTTCCCTACCTGAACTAAGACTGTCAGAATATTTTCTAGTGAATTACCTTACCATTCTTCTGCACTATTTCGTTTTTACATATTTATCGTACATAAAAACTCTGTGTTCTACACTATAATTATGTTGTGGCACAACAACGAAAAACATAACTTACAAAGAAAATTTTTAACATAGAACTGAATAACAACACATCAACTCACTAGAAATTCTAAACCAAATGCATAATGATAAGAATTTTAACACAGGGCTGAATAACATGTCAACTCACTAACAAAACCAAACTGACTGGCGTGACTCAGAGCCTCTCAGTGTCTATTTCACTTTGCAATTGCAATTATGTCTGAACAATCTCAGTAAGGAACCATACTCTGATGGCCCTGAATGCTCTGGAGTTGCAAGCACACATATCTACTTACCGATATTTATATGTATTCGTATGCTTAAGACGATGTTTGATAATGGATGCTCGACTTGCAAGAACTTTCGCACAGAGACAAACCACATGTGCTGCTTCTTCGTGCATTCTTCTACAATGCACAGACAGTGAGTTCCAATTCCTACAAACTTCTCCACATACATGGCACTCCCACCTGTAAACGTCAACAATTCAAAAATATATTTCCATTAAATGCATTGAACAATATAACATCAATTTGGAAAAAGACTTAAAAAAAAGTGTTTTGTTTTCCCATCCTGAAAACTATTCGGAAAGACTAGTTCAACATTAAAGGGTAAGAGACTATAGTCCAATGTCACTTGGTATAGAGGGAACGAATTTTTATTATTTTCATTTTTTTCCTTTAAAAAATTTGTGTTGTACATCATATTTTGTTTAAACCTTCCAAAGTTAAATTCTCTACCTCAGAGTGAAATGCATGGAAGTCCAATAAGCACATCACTTTGATCAGAATTTCTTCTTCTATCAGCTGGAAAAAGATAGGCGCACACAAAATCCGTATTCTCTTTAAATTCAGATGTCAAAGGATAAAAGGACCATTGCTCTTCATTTACTTGCTTTGAAAAAGTTATCTTTTTGTGACTTTCATCCATTTCACTCTGAGGTACAGAATTAATCACTCCTAAAAAAATGTAAGAAATTATGAATGTTAAATATCATATTCATTCTTCCATTTACGCATTAAGGTCCAATGGCCTGTTACAGCCTCAATGCTGAAATTTCAGCTCATATCTTCTTTGGATAGCCCAAGGATCTCTTCCTATGTGATGGAAATAAAGCATTGCTTTTGGGATTCTATGTAGTAAAAAATATTATAAAGATGTAATCAAGATGTATAATATTATAAAAGTGAAAATTAAAACCACTATAATATTATTGTATTTTGTTATTAATTTCTATGGCAAATAAACAAGAATGGTGATTCCACAAAAGCGAGTACAAGTTGCAGAAACAAAATAAATTACTAATGAATGTACAGAGGAAATGTACCTGATGAAAAAATAATTATTACCATATTTGTCGATATGTAATATGAACATTTTTTGCCTCTAAAAATGCCTTAAAGTTAAGAGTACGTCTTATACAACAAAGGGATATCCAGTTGCAACTCTTTTGTTCACTTCCTCACTCCTGCTGCATGTAAAGTGAAGGCATTGGGGAAGGAGATAAGAAATTTATAAACACTATAAATGATTATTATCACCTTTATTGATAATGAAGGAATTATTATTATTATTATTATTGGAGTGATGGTTCCCAACCTTCTTTGTCTCGAGTAATCCTTGAAATATTTGGTTAAACCTGGAGGAAATCTGGATGACTGACATAATATAATATGTTCATAACTGTAGGTCAAAATTAAAAAATAATGAACAGTATGGGAGCCAAATAACAATTCATACCTTTTAAATAAAATGTTACAACAATATTTACTATATATTTTACTAATGTGTTAGAAAAACTATATTATTTGTAATGTTTTTATGTAAATATAAAAAAACAACTAACTTGTGTTATACTAATTGCTTCTGTGATACTTTTCCAGTTCACTGCAGGCTAAAGCAAGGAGATGCACTAACACCTTTACTTTTTAACTTTGCTCTAGAATATGCCATTAGGAAAGTGCAAGAAAACAGAGAGGGTTTGGAATTGAATGGGTTACATTAGCTGCTTGTTTATGCGGATGACGTGAATATGTTAGGAGAAACTCCACAAACTATTAGCAAAGACACGGGAATTTTACTTGAAGCAAGTAAAGAGATAGGTTTGGAAGTATAAACCTAAAAAAAAAAAGAAACGAAGTATACGATTATGTCTCGTGACCAGAATATAGTACGAAATGGAAATATAAAAATTTGAAATTTATTCTTGTGGAAAAATTCAAATATCTTGGAGAAACAGTAACAAATATAAATGGCACTCGATAGGAAATTAAATGCAGAATAAATATGGGAAATGCCTGCTATTATTCGGTTGAGAAGCTTTTATCATCCAGTCTGTTCTCGAAAAATCTGAAAGTTAGAATTTTAAAACAGTTATATTACCGTTTGTTCTGTATGGTTGTGAAACTTGGACTCTCACTTTGAGAGAGGTACAAAGGTTAAGGGTGTTCGAGAATAAGGTGCTTATGAAAATATTTGGGACTAAGAGGAATGAAGTTACAGGAGAATAGAGAACATTACAAAACACAGAACTGCACGCATTGTATTCTTCACCTAACATAATAAGGAACATTAAATCCAGACATTTGAGATGGGCGGGGCATGTATAGGTTGACGAATCGAACTGAAGCCCTGACGGAGTCACTACGTGAGCGCTGGCTGTCTTGGGGTGAGCAATGAGAAAGCACGGGAGGAAGGGAGGGAGCACTATGAACTCAGCGTTGCCACATTTAGTAAGAGGGATACATATTATTATTATTATTATTATTATTATTATTATTATTATTACAGCTGTTCAGAAATTTAATGATCTGTTCTTCTTACTGGAACGAAGCCAATAGAATGCATACTCATCTGAGGTGCTCACGACTACCCTTATAACCTATTTCATCTTGCAGTGTAGCGCAGAGTTTCTTTAAGGGGGAGGATGGTATTTTTGATGAAAAATGACAAAATTAAAAAAAATTAATATTCTTTAAAATACCCTGTGATATGTGTGGATCGCCATTTTTAAACTTCCTGCATTATGGATTTTTAAATCACTCGCCCACTTTTATTGTTGTTTCCGGTAAATTAAATTTTCAAAAACATTTTTTTTCTTTAAAATACCCTTTGATATGTGTGGAATGCATTGCATAACATTTTGTGGGTATTTGTGCCCTTATCGGATGTTGCGAGGTCATTTTTAAACTTCCTGCACTATGGATTTTTAAATCACACGCCCACTTTTATCGGTTTCCAGTAACTTCATTTTTTTTTGCTACATTGCCAGACAAAATGGATATAATTTCTGAACTATTAAAGATACATGCATGAATTTAGAACACACATTCTTTAGACTATTAGGAAACTTTTCTCTGTAACAGAATTCTGTTAATTGATTTCATTTTAAAAATACGTCTGTTTGTTTGCAAGAAAGGAAATCAGAAAATTGTTACTAAATTTTAATTGTTTATTTTACAAACGTAGGGACTAATATCAAAATTCTGTTACAGACAGTTTGTAGAACATACTTTTGCAAACACATTGCAAAAACTGTTTGAATCTATCTTTAAAAACAGTTTAGATATATCGGTTTTAGTACAATCCTGCATTGGGTATATTTTTTTCAAAATATTTTTATTTGGTTGAGTTGCCACAGCTATGAGCTCTCTACATACAAAAAATTAATAATTTACACCAAATAGGAAAAAAGGTTTAAAAAATACCATCCTCTCCCTTTAATGTAGGTACTTCATTTTTCTCCTTACAATGCACCTATCCATGTCATCCAATATGATTTTTTTGCTCACTTTTCGGCTTTAACCCGTCGTGGATAATTTGGTTTGGTTACTGTTGGCTACTTTCGTTTCTCTTCTAACTTTTTTAATGAATGATTTCGATTTTCCAGTTGCTGTTGCAGCTCGTTTTGTTGCTTGACACAGTGGCAAATTAAATGAATTCCTGTTCTTCTCAGCATCAAAACACCTCAATTACCTTGGCAACAATACTTCTTCCTTCACTATGTATAACTTTATTCTTGCCTGTCTCCATCGGTGTGAATTAAGTATTTGATAATACTGTAGCTTAGGAACCTTTATACATGCACGCACGAAAAAAACACAACTCACAATCAGCTTGACTAAAATCGCATTTGTATCGTACTTGCAGGTCCACTTACAGTTTGTCAAACCTGCTAACAAAAGTATTAAAAGGTTGATTATTTGCCTGCAATGCTAACATAATGGAACCTTCCTAGCCGACAGTCGAGGCAAAAATGAAGAATCCGTTATTGTGGTAATA
Source organism: Periplaneta americana (assembly GCA_025594305.2). Lineage (NCBI taxonomy): Eukaryota > Metazoa > Arthropoda > Insecta > Blattodea > Blattidae > Periplaneta > Periplaneta americana. The sequence continues at coordinate 141,958,555 of JAJSOF020000017.1, read as the reverse complement.
CTGGAGAGTGGTTCTTCTATTGGTCGCGATGCCCACACACACCCTCTCAGATACTTACAGGGGGATTGGTGACTGAATGACGTGGGGCGAGGGAGAGAGAAGAAAGAAAGAGAGAGATTCCAGAAGTTGGCGTGATTTACGGGGTTTCACTTGATGTTGTCAAACTATAGCACCATTCCCAGACAGTTTTCCCAAACCATTTTTCCCAATCTGATAGTCCCAGTTATGCATTATCCCAATGACCATTTCTCCCACAATATTTGTACCAAGGGAAATTTTCCCAATCTAATATTCCCACTGTTAAATTATCAATTTTTTCCAAGTACATATTGCAGTGAGTATCCATGGTAATGCTATTTAGGTATAATGTAATACGAAATTCCAGTATAGTTTTGGCACAGGTTATAATTTCACCTGCAGGAGTAAAGAATTACTACTTAATGGACACGATAAATGACAAAGATTACTGCTGTTGCTCTCGAAGAAAGGAATGCAGAGCTACTCAATTACACAAGGGGTTACTTACTTACTGGCTTTTAAGGAACCCTGAGGTTCATTGTCGCCCTCACATAAGCCCGCCATTGGTCCCTATCCTGAGCAAGATTAATCCATTCTCTATCATCATATCCCACCTCCCTCAAATCCATTTTAATATTATCTTCCCATCTATGTCTCGGCCTCCCCAAAGATCTTTTTCCCTCTGGCCTTCCAACTAACACTCTATATGCATTTCTGGATTCGCCCATACGTGCTACATGCCCTGACCATCGCAAACGTCTGGATTTAATGTTCCTAATTATGTGAGGTGAAGAATACAATGCGTGCAGTTCTGCGTTGTGTAATTTTCTCCATTCTCCTGTAACTTCATCCCTCTTAGCCCCAAATATTTTCCTAAGCACCTTATTCTCAAACACCCTTAACCTATATTCCTCTCTCAAAGTGAGAGTCCAAGTTTCACAACCATAAAGAACAACCAGTAATATAACTGTTTTATAAATTCTAACTTTCAGATTTTTTGACAGCAGACTGGATGATAAAAGCTTCTCAACCGAATAATAACAGGCATTTCCCATATTTATTCTGTGTTTAATTTCCTCCCGAGTATCATTTATATTTGTTACTGTTGCTCCAAGATATCTGAACTTCTCCACCTCTTCAAAAGATAAATTTCCAATTTTTATATTTCCATTTCGTACAATATTCCCATCACGAGTCATAATCATATACTTTGTTAAGGAAACAACTACTACTTATAAATCTATACATCAGAATTTATTTTAGTTACTGAAAAGTGATATAAAATTAAAATATAATATTGTATAAATTATACAGGGTGTCTACACCGAAATGCCCTATTTTTATCTTGCTGCCAATACCAAAAAAATAAAGATGAGGGAATTTTATTCATACACATAAGTTGGTATGAGGGATTACGTTTGTAATAAGAAATCACAAACTTCCATGTGAGCCCCTTTGGTGGCATGATGGATGCCTAGTCTGTATTCGATTTCCATCCAGGTCTGCTCCAACATACTCGGAAAGATGGTACCAATGGCTTCCACAGTCCGGGCAAGGAGGTCTTGAAGGTCCCGCACTTTAGTGGTGTACACCCTGTCCTTCATAAAAAAACGGGAGGGGGGGGGGATCCAGCAGCCTGATGTCAGGAGAACATGGAGTTCAATTCAGGGTTCCATCTCATTCTATCCAACACCCTGGGAATGTGCATAGTGGGATGGAGCACCATCTTGTTGAAACTACAACCTGAGGAAAGACTTACAGCTGCAGCATGTCCAGGTAGGTCGTTCTTGTGACAGTCTTCTCTGATCATGTTCCTCCATGTTTGGATTGTGGAAGTCATTGGTACCATGCATAGACATCCTTTGTGTCAACGCAGGGGCTAATGTGGCAGTCAGTGTTTTTTGTTACAAACTTAATACCTCACAAGACATATATTTGTGAATAAAATTCCTTTAGCTTTATTTCTCTGGTATTGAGAGCAAAATAAAAATAGATCATTTTGCTGTACACGTTCCATATTTTTTTGTTAGAAAAAGTCTGAAATCTCGGAGGGGGAGGGACATCCTGGAATCCGAGGGAGAAGACATACTGGAATCCAGGAGAGGGGACATCTTGGAATTTGGGGGGAGGGAATTCTACCCTGGGCCACCCCCTGAATTCATCACTGAGGAGGACTTTCTATAAATGGATATTGGATAAGAGTACCCAAGGAAAATATTACGTATAATAATAATAATAATAATAATAATGATAATAATGGCGATAACTCTTAGATAAAACATCTCAAAATTATCTTTTTGCACTCCCTTATAAAAGAAGCTGCGGACAACCTTGCAAAATAGCAACACTGTCCTCAAATTACTTTCCAAACTACTGTCTCAAGTCAAATGGCGAGAAAGGCATATGAATGTCGAACATTAATGTTTTTTTTTTTTAATTTCAATATATTTTTTTGAATTAATAATACAGTCCGTATGACTTATCATACAATATTGTAATTAACACTTTTCATCATGCTATTTACATTACACTAATATAGTAGCAAACGTTTTCGTCAGTTCGGCAAATCAGACTACAAAATAACATAATGATATCTAAATGTGAAAATAAATTAAACTTACAGTGTCACACAAGTATAATGTAACATATCTGAGTAACATTTTTCACCTAGGTTCTACTTTAGGTTACATAATTCAATTATTTGTTAAAATGCATATCTGAATTATTTTGTTGAAAAAATTACTCCAAACTACATCATTATCTCGTCATCTACCAATACCAATATGAATTATTTAAAAATTTTTAAAACTTAAAACCCATTTGCAATAAAACTGTATGTTCATGTTTAAAATTATGCTAATTTAACTAAAAAACAAGAAATCATATATTCCACCCATGGGGCTACAGCCCTTTTCAGGGCCAAGACTGACCAGCCGGCTGCTGGCCTCACGTCCACATGCCGAAGCAGAGGTGGACGATCATCCAACCAGAATGGAGGTATCGTGTGGTTAACACAATGATCCCCCCAGTCGTTATAGCTGGTTTGCAAAACCGGATTTTCGCTACCTATTGTAGCTCCCCAAGTGCATCACGATGCTGGATGGGCACTGGTCCCATACACTGGCCGAAATTTCATGAGAAAATTTCTTCCCCCATGAGGACTCGAACCAGCACACATTCCGTAATGCAAGTCCTAGGCGCTTTAGACCGAGACGGCACGGCGCGGGACATGTTTACATATTACATAGATTAATTTAGGCTTCACTTAAAATTGCAGATAATCCGAACGAGAAACTGGAGCAGAGGCAGATTTTTTGAATCCGTATTTTAAAGTACTGGGAACAGGAAAACTTGCCAAATTTTGAACTGAAATTCTAGAATGACTTCACAAGGTGACTAGTGATCTGGAAAATAAACTTGTAGAAGAGCGCGGTAATTTCTGTGAGCTCGTAAACGAATGAGAATGATTCGTCTGAAAACTTATTTTAAGTAGAGGATATGTTGCTATCATCCTAATTTGAACACTTTTCTAAGAATAATGTGTATGTACCAGTAGAGAACGCTTGTTTCTAATTCTACAAAAAGTGAAAATTTACCTTACAAATTCAATTGCTAAGGACAAACTCATTTTACTGACTTTTTTTGCTACTAATGAAAAGGTCTTAACTGCATTTATTTTCGTAAGTTAAAGCATCCATAGCTAACATGAGAAACGTGAACACAGTAGCCTATTTGCAACTGATGCTAATGGTGAGTAGTAATATATAAATGCGTTGTTTATTTCATTCATGTACAATTCTTGTAACATTTTAATATACAACATATATTATATTCCTACATTATATGGTTCTTTTCAATATTAAATATTAAATATTAAATGATTCTTGGCATCTCTCAGTGCAGACCCCACCCGGAGATCCAAAAGGAAATAACATTTCAAAATGACAATAGAAGAAAAAGCACTGATTCAATATGAAAAACTTATCAGATTACCAGGAAACAATTGGCATTCATACAGTCCTCTCTGTAGATTGAAAACTCAAAAAAGTTTCATATCCATTGTTCAAGAATTAAAACAGAAAATCAATATCCCGAATTTAAAAGAAAACTTACAAATTAAACCAAACCCTTTAACTCTATTAAATATAGAATATAATCTAAATTTAACAGAAGAAATACTGAAATCAGAAGTAAACACTGAAATATTGAAACAATTGTCTTTAGAGACAATTAATATTAGGTACCCTCCACAAAACTGGCTTCATTTATACACCGATGGATCCTTGATCTCCAGAGAACAAGGTGCCGGTGCAGGCGTTACGTGCTGTCTCTTCTCACTTTATAGATCTCTTGGGTATGGAACAACAAGTTTTGATGGAGAAATCATTGCAATAAGTGAAAGTCTCAGGAATCTTCTATGCCACATCAATAAATTTAGGAATGCAGTTATATTGTCAGACTCCAAAGCAGCTATTGTATCAATCGTCTCTAAACACACACCTTCAACTCAAACAGCAGAAATAACTAAAATGCTCTCTCAATTAATATCACTCAATAAAAGAATTGTATTCCAATGAATACTATCCCATTGTGGAATCCTGGGAAACGAGAATGCGGATGCTTTAGCAAAGAAGGGCAGCACTGCCACTTACAGACCTGTTACTAAATCTACGTATTACTCTGTGAAAAGATTTATTAAATCTACATACTTAGACTTCAACAAACAAAATTTAATAACACAATCCCAAGGGAAAAAATGGAACTCTCTGCATCAAAATCCACAGTTAATTCCCGATTTACCACGAAAATCGTCTGTAGCTGCATTTAGATTGGCAACAGGCCATGATTGTTTGGCCAAACACCTGCATAGAATTGGAATATATCAGTCCCCTAACTGTCCATTGTACAACTCAAACCAAGAAATGGATTCGGAACATCTCAAAATCTGTGCTTCAGTGGCTGGTCATGATAATATCTTTGAAAAATATTGGAGTGCAAGAGGTCAACTGACTTCATTGTCAAATGCCTGGCATTAGAAAACAACAACAACAACATTTCAATGGATACCTAGTCATTGTGGTATATACCTGGAAACGAGAAAGTCGATAATATTGCAAAACAGGCAACATATTTGCAACCAAGACCTCTTCAAGTGATATCTCTATCCAGTGCCTTTGCTTCAGTAAAGTCTCATTTTACAAACCTATGGATCAACAATTGGCTCTCTTCTGACAAAGGAAAAATTTTGCAGTTTGTACAAAAGAAACCAAATGTCCTGGAAATGTACAAAAACTTGCCCAGACATGTTCAAACATTTTAAACAAGAGCCAGAACAGGTCACATTGTCACACAATTGTACCTACATCGATTTCACATTTCTGATAATCCTACTTGTCTGTGGTGTAATAATCATGATGAAGATCTGGAACACATTCTTCTATACTGTCCATCCATAAACCACAAAAGAAGTAAATTAAAATCATCAGTACCAGTTGCAGAAGACACAGCCCTGCAGTATATATTGACTACACCCCAACTCTGGCTACTAGCAACGGGCATCTATAATGAACACCGATCAAAATATCTCTCATTTCTCGTGAAAAACAACAACTGAATAGACTACAGTGGACTATAGTGGACTTTATGTTGTCAGCAAACAGTTGGATACATTGAGAAGATTGATATGTCCCTACAAAATAATCAGTCGAAAAATGTCTAATAATATATAGCAGCAGTTTTCATAAGTGATATGTAGGTATCTGTAATCCATGGGCACTTTCCAGCAAATGATTGTCCTGGTCTACAGTTCAAACCATTAAAAATATTTTATGTAATTAGCAGAAAATCTTTTTCCTTCTTTTTTTTTTTTTTTTTTTTTTTTGCATATGCTTTCTTAATAAAACTACAGAGGGTTGTTTCCGATTTTTGATGAGGTCAATTCCGCTTGAGTATTAGGAAAGCTATGTCTTCACCCTGATCATGCTCTATTTTATGTTCCTTCATTCTGGCTCCATCTTAATTTTCCCTCATGAAGACTTCTGTCTACTGCCTCTTGCAGACTTTCCATAAGCCACCTATAATACGTGGACCCCTGTTTCTTAGTGCCATTTTCAGGAGTCCGAATAAGCAGAAATCCATGAGAGCAACATCAGGTGACTTCACAGAAATTTCGCTGAAAGGTATTGTGTGAATTCCGGTTTCCTGCTCCATTCTCTCTAAATTGTGAGGCTCGAACCAAAAGTATGACTTGATGCCATATTTTGATGTATGCAAACAATTTTTGTGTCTGTGAAGCATTAAGATCGAAGAAACTACAGTTCAAAAGTATTGGAAAGCACGACTGCTAATGGCTTCATTGCCAGATGCAAGGCACTAGACAACAACAACAACAACAACAATTTTTGTGTGTACTTTATAGAGTCAGAATGTCATTGTTGTAGATTGGGGTCAAAACTTCAGTTTAATAATACAGGGAATTGACTTTGGCCTTTCTAGCAACATGGCAAATAGTTAACTTCCCATTATAACTGAATCCAGCAGTAATCAGTTTCCCTGCATTCACTGTACTATTTCTGGAAATTTTTTCACCCCTTAGACCAGCATTTTTCAACCTTTTTCAACACATGGCACACTAAAGGTGTAATTTAAAATCCCGCGGCACACTCATATAATCTAAACCAATGGTTCCCAACCTGGGGGAGGAGATTTTGAGGGGTTTAGGAGGGAATATGTTTACTGAATGTTGACTTGTGTCACATTCGCTGTATGTTGACTCTTGTGGACCCATTTTTTTACTACTTTTTTTACTTTTATTTTCCAGTTTTTTCTACAACCTTTACTATTTTCATTTCCTCGCGGCACACCAGTTGAAAGTAGTAAATCGCGCAGGATTTGTTGCAGCAATTAAGATAGACATATGCCTCTCATCTCATGTCTCCACAATGTCTGAAGTTCAAGCTTGTCGCAGGGCCTGGGTTCGTCTGTTTCTCTTTTTTTTGTTTTTAATCAGTGTCATGCATACCATTCCCTCTCCATTTAGCACACAGCTAATCTCTTGCTTTGATACTGTAAAATTCCGCCTTTTACATGCTTCTGGAATTGCAGAATAACTGTAATTTTCATTGTAAAATGCAGCGATGTAGCCTTCTCAAAATGGCTCATTTTTTAGGCATTGTTGCAACTACACACTTGTGCCACTTATCCAGACTTCACGTCAACTGCCTTGTTCCTTATTTAGGCAAGGATATTCTGTCTCGAACAGGATAGTTTTGTCTTGGACTGTCTGATGTGATGGTGATTACAAGCTGTAGCATACATACATCCATCTGATACAGTATGCGTGTAATCACTGCCACATCAGGTGGTCCGAGACAAAACTGATCTTGGCACATACACAAGAGTGCCAAAATCGCAATCAAAACTCATCACCAAAGACTGAAAACAACCTTTTGTACACTATGCTATAGTGGCTCAAAATCAGTTACTGATAGCATTCCGGATTCTTTTGAGATAGATACTGGAGTAAGACCAGTGGCGATTTCTCTTAAGGAGCACAGGAGCACTGCACCACTTCTTCAAATAACACACGTTTTTAAAGTTATATCAATGAGCTGCAATAGACTGTGTGAGCGACATAATTCTTTATTATAATACTATGTAAAAATAACACTGCACGTGTACTGGTCTTGTTGACGCCTGGAACTTACGTTTACCGCTCAACACTTGCGGCACACTGTTCCATTGGAGCATGCACAGTAGTACTGTTTCACTGGCAGGCTTTGGAGCATGGTAGGGAGGCAGTACAGTGTGCGTAGGAGGGGTTAGGAGCACTTTCAGATGTGTTCTGCAGTAGCTGCTGGCCCGTTCTATCATAAATATTGCAATGAATAGTGTGCAAAATCTTTTAAATATGAATTTTCTGTAAGACCTTTACACAAAAAGATAAAAATAAAGAAGATGGGTAGACCTACACAGGAATTAAAATTATAAGTGACGAAGAACAGTAATAGAGAAGTGGCAAGAAAATTCAACATTCGGACTTACGAAAAATGCAATATGCGGCTGCAATATAAAATACACTGTATTTTGTTTTCCTTGCCTATTGTTCGACGGCGAACATTTATTGACAAAAACAAGTACGTTTTATGAATTTTATTTATTTTTTCTGTTTGAATTTAGGACTGTGCGTAGTAACTACATAATTTGCTTATCGTTCTGCAGGTATGATTGATTTGAAGCACATGAATGAAAGAATTAAAAAACACGATTCTTCAGCTGCACACATCAACAATAATGTTAAAATAGCAGTGTTGGCTCAAACAAACATACAGACACAATTGGATTCAATTAGACTGTCGAACTTCACAATGATAAAGTTACCAAGAACAGATATGTGCGTGCGGTTTTGTGGAGCTTTTGAGTTGGCTTTAAGAGGTCACGATGACGGAAACTCATCTTTAAACGCTAGTATTTTTCTTGGCCTCATCAATTTTAGTTCTGAATTAGATGCACTCTTGAGGAACATTTGGAAAGAGGAACAGTGTTTAAGAGCACATCAAATACTATACAGAACGAAGTCCTTCAAGCCATTTTGGATGTATGCCATGATGAGATTTCAAAAAAATAAAGAATATGCTGCTGACTTTTAGCAGTTAAGGCTGATGAGACGACACACGAATCGAATGCTTGTGAACGTGTGAACTGTGTTATAAAATGCAATATAGGCCAGTGAAAACAATATTATTTACGATGTGCTGCAACAGAAATTGAACACTTTACTTTGCTATTAATGGACCTACATAGGAAACTAATTAACTGCAATTTCTTGACTAACAAAATTATGTAAATCTATACCTACAGTATATAACATAAATATTAATAGTTATGTCGTAGTTAGCACCTATAATAATAATAATAATAATAATAATAATAATCATAATCATAATCATAATAAATATTTGGGCACCACCAGGATTATTTATCACCACACGCCATTGAGTAAGACAGGGAGATGTTCAATTTTGTGTTTGATTCTGCACTTAAAAAACAGCTTCTACAGACGCGAGATTGCACCTAGGACTCAAGGAATTCAATGTTTTGCAATATGTTGATGACATGCTTGACTGGCAGTAAAGAAGAAGATATTACAGATCTGTTTAGAGTTCTGAAACTGACTGAATGGGCTTAAAAGTTAATTATGAAATAATAAAAAAAAGCTAAATTTATGACGGTTATATTTGGCATAGAGAAGGAAATTTACTATTTTGAACTTCCTTTAATTTGGCACCGAATGGTAAACAACCTCACAGCAGACCATGACTTAGATGGAAAGATAAAATTCATCAAGATTTAACAACTACTGGAGGGTTAATTGATGCAAGTGCCTAGAAGGAGGGATATTGTGTGTAAAACCAGAAACCTTCTAACCACATAAGGAAGTATGCTCAATTGTTATAGAAGAAATAATTCTTTATATTTTATAGTGATTGAAGTGTAAAACTTGCAGACACAATGATTATGGTACATTATACATGTTCTGATAATGTCTGGTTCTAGAATAGTAGGAGTATTTTGAAGTGAACAAACTTGCTAGGAATATTACATTTGGTTTCCAGATATCTCAGAGAATTTTTCCACTATTTAAATTAATCTAAACACGATATACCGTAAGAGAACTCGCAGAAATGTAGACTAAAACAAATTACATTCTGCAACAACATGCACAAAGTGTAAGAACTTTTGTTCCAGATTAAAAGGTGTCATTGTATGAGCGTAAGTGGGAGAAAAAAAGTATATACAGTAAGTATGTATCATTTTTCTGCTGTATTAGAAACTATGAACACAAGAATCAAATTCGGATTCTTCCATTATTTAATTTAAATTTTTATAATACTAGATTTTTATATGCAATTGAAAATCTAAAGTTCTATTTACATTTTTTTTTGTTTTCTTGGACACAATGTCCAAAGTTTACTAAACTGCATAGGGGCTATTCCATCTCAAATCGACCGAAATATAGAGAAAATTGACCTTGCAATTTTTAAATACAATGAAACTTTTTCTGTCCGTTGACAACTGTGATACAATGCTTTGTGCAAAGTTTGAGGCATCAGAACTTCATAGTGTTTAAATTAAAAATATTTAAATTTATCGTATTTTCATAAAATTAGCAACTTTAAACTGTTGTGGCTAAACAGTTTTTCTTACTTTTTACGGAAATGGAGAAATTTAGATTTTTCTTCATTAAGACGCCTTTGCCCACGAAAAAATATTTTTAAAATATATGGTTAGATTCCAGATTGAAAGTACAAATAAACACATATTTTTTACTGCTGCACCGTTGATAAGAAAGTATTGAAAATATCAAATAAAGAAAATAAATAGTACGCGCGTGAACTAACCAGCTGATTGTAGGTAGTCGAGACGAGCAAGGCCAGGAGACAAACACGTTATGTGTCGTCTAGCAGTCATGGCTGGGCTAGCTTTATCACAAGTTTTCATAAACACAGGAGTAAAATGACGCCCAATGCTCGCTTATCTTCAGCTCTCGGCCAGTGTGTGGGGTACTGCGCCGTTCAAGTCTACGCGTGTGAAAATAATTTATTTAATACCCTCGAAACTTATTGCCGAGCCACTAAGCAAAAAATGCCGAATCCCTCTTAATAATGCAAGGTTTTTTCTCAATATTTTTTACATTTTTACAAATGGGCAAAAAGCCTAAAAGTAAGTAAAATCAGATTATCTGTCTCTCTGTATACAATAAAAATAAGGATTACTTCTTAACATAACCTACTAAATGTCAGCTTCAAAATGAGCTCCCGTTCAATGTTCTGCAGTAAATGGTTCCAGAGTTCTGAGCGCTGAAAGAGGCTTGTTTTTATAAAATACGCTAAATTTGTCGCTCAGTAGTACGAAAACCGTTTGACTTTCGATAATATATTTTTGAAATGCACTCTCCTCAGCACCTTGTATAAATAGGGAAAAAATTAGAGTATTAAAAAAATGCGAGGTATTTTACTGATCGATTTCATATGGAATAGCCCATAGGTAATAAAGTTGAAATGTGTCACATACCTGAAGATGGCCGGCTGGTGACTTGTTTCTGAAGCAGTGCCTTTATCATCGCCACTTCCTTCAGTCTTCTTTTTTGAATCATCAACCTCATCATCTTCATCATCATCACCATCATCATCTTCGTCCTCATTATCATTATCGTTATTGTTTTCATTGTCATTGCCATTATTCTCATTTTCATTGTCATTATCGTTCTCATCGTCTTCGTCATTATTCTCACTATTGTCCCCACCATCGTTGTTGGCTTCGAAGTTATCATTATCTTCTTCGCTCGGAGCTTCTTTGGTGGCTGTCTCCACTGGCTTCAGCTTCACAATTCGCGGAGTCTTTGCTTTACGTTTTGCAGCACCCACAAGTGCTTTAGGAGGTCGACCCCTAATGAAAACAAACACTTGTATCACACAAAAATCATTGTATGTTTTTAAATTTCCAGTACAATACATCCACTGTAAATACTGAGACAATATTTTCATGAACGTGTCTGAGAAGACAGACTATACTCAGCTGAACATGGAGATTTTAAAATTGTGCTCAAGTTGTTTCTGATACCATCTTAAAAAACTAGTGTCACAAAATTGACACACATACTTTACCATTACACATTTCACAAAAATTCAGTTCCTCTGTCATACTGTGAATAACATTACCATATTGTTAATACAGTGAAACCTCTCCTTATGGATACTTCCAAGATACGGACAGATTTTTATGTCCCAACTGAAATAATAATAAATTAAACTCTCGTTTACGGACACTCTCAGACACGGACATGGAGAGCTGTTTCACAGTCCTAACACTTGCTTTACCTCCTGACTGCAGACAGAACTTGGATTTCAAGACCTAATGTGTTACAAAAATGGAAAATTTAGTTTTGAGAACTGTACAGAAATTCCTTAACATGAAAGAAGACAATAAGGTGTCGTAGGCTACCACTAGCCCAGCCAGCTACCCCTTCTTAGCTGAAGCGGGAGAATAAACGAAGTCATACAATTTAACCTGTCTGATGGATCCAAGGTTTCCACGATCGTGAAATTGTATTCGACACATGATAGGGTTAGTAGGATTAGTCTCTTCACTTCAGTCAGTTGTTCTGTTTCAAGAGACATGATACCTGAACGTAAAGGTTAAGTTGAAAACTGTAAATTACAGTACTGCATAACTGTAGATCTAGAATAGTATACTGTATTTAGAATTAAACTACAGTAGGGTAATACATTTCATTTAAAGCGTGAAGGGATACATAATGCATATTATAAATTTACTGTTAAATTGGGGAGCCTCCCTCCCAATAAAGGACACCTCCCAGATAAGGACAGATTGTTACACGTCCCTTCAATGTCCGTAAATGAGTGGTTTCACTGTAGCTTATTTTCTCGAATTATTTATTATTCGAGAAACATAGGCCTACATGAAATTATTTAATAAGCACCCAGCTGTGATTAACTTTAGTTTTCTGCGTTGTACACAAAAAAGGCATTATTTATAATTTAAAAGATAATAGGCCTATGTGACATCATATTTATACTTGGTATGGTTTCAGCAGATATACTGTATGCAATTAATTTTGTGCAAATTTACACCAAAAACATTTGCACATATAATACAGAGGCGTCATTTCAGTTTTCCCTTGGGAATTATAGGTTATATTGCGTGGCATACTTCCTCTGTATTTTCTCTGAAGTGAACTATTTTTCATAATGTAAGCTGATGTAAACTTGACTATAAAAGAGTAAGGGGGGGGGGAAGATTTAAAACACGATATCTAGATACACTCAACATATTGTGAAAATTCATGATTTTTTCTCCATTTCTTAAGTAGTTTTTTTTATTATTTTAAGACACAAACAGAGCCGACCGATATCATGATTTATTTTTTCGTTTTATGCTCAAGTTTACTCTATATTTCCAGTTTCCTCATATAGGTCTAGTTTCAACTTAATCTACATATAATTTACATGAACTTGCTGTTAACATGACGTAAGTGCCTACAAATGAACACAAACACTTTTACTGATATGAAATTTTAATTTCAATCAACAAAAAAATTATAAATAAAAGTAACAACCACTAAGTTACCAAAGACTATCGTCTTGATTTCATTTGAGCAAAGTCATTACCTAGTTCATAAGCATTCACAGGAGTGAAATATTTCAATATTAAAAGTAGTTCTGACATTTCTCTTTTTAGTGATACTACTCAACTGTTATTTTTCTTTAAACTCAGGATGAGGGCAAAAGCTCTACTCTTCTCCCTCTCCCCCCTAAATGACGCCTCTGATATAATGCAATCATTCCTAATATTGTATTTCTATTTACGAAAATCAGCACTTATACATAGATTACATAAATGTTAAAATGTATTAGACTTTCCTTCTGTGATTCACTCATGCATACATAACAAATGTGTTTATGAAAAGAGATGTTACTCCTGTAGCAACGAGGTGTTCTTCACTATCTAGCTTGGTCAAGCATGAGAACTTTCGGGAGTTGGAAAATTCGCAATGGAACTATGGACTCGTAAATACTGAAAATGTAAAAAAATCTAGCCAATAGTTTACAGGAAATTTAAATATGCAGACAGCATGCCCAAATTTTTTCAGTGACACAGTGTTAAAAACGCGTATTTCCACGAAAAACTCGGATGAGTTTTTTTTTGGGGGTGGGGGGGGGCAGAATCACTTGATTTCAAGAGATTAAAAGTATTCCATACTACATTGCTTTTTCACAGTCAAGGTCTTGTGGGAAGATGATAGTGCAATAGACTTTGGTTACTTTATCTGCTGGTGATGAGGATTATTATGAATTGTGGAGAAAATGTGAAATGATATTAGGAGAAACACAGACATCCCAATCAAATCTACTGCTGGTGCTGCCACCATCACATCGACTGCTGCCACCATAAATTTTGTGCATTAATCCTCCTACAGAAAGGTTTGGATTTAATTTTCATATTACTGATTAAATTTAATGTTGTGGGATTTAATCGATTAATCGATCATTTCTGTTGTAAAAATATTTAATCGAATAATCGAGTCGATTAAAATTAATTGGTTGTAGTTGATATTAATTATTATTTTGTTAATACATACTAAATATTCCAACAATATTTCTCTCTTGGAAATTGCTTATTTAAAAGCACAACAGTACTGTTATTTTCTAACTGTAAACAAGGTAGATTAAGGAAAATCTTTGCACAAACACTTCAGAAAGAGATGGAAATATGAGAACAATGACCTAGTCTACCTCTATTGAAAGTTGAAACACAATGCGAAACCCTTATTAAGTTTTATGGTTTTCCAAGAAAACTTCCACCTTGTTGTTAGCTCATCTTCCTAGCATATGAAATACATACTTTTCTGGGATTCGTCCCCCTCATCCCTTATAAAATAGCCATGTCTACACTGTGTGCAAATAAGAGCATAATTACTGTACCTTCTTCTCTTTTTAAAATCTGGTAATTCGATTACAATAGGGTCCAGTCTTTTGCTTCGACTGCTGTAGTTTTGCAGTTGCAATTTCTGTACTGAGTTTATATATGAAGGTTGTGTTTAGTTTGATAAAGAAAAAAAATATCAGTTTTCTGTGGTTTGTGAAAAATGTAAACTCCACTATGTCATATGAGAATCTGAGAGGTAAACTCGGTGAAACGTTTGGATTTAAATTGAACGATTGTGGAGAAGTGCTTGACAAAAAAAAAGTTTTTTGTGTTTAGTGATGCAGGAAACATTGTTACTAAACGTAGAGTGGCACTTAATTCGGAGCATATGAATGCACTCACATGTTTAAAATCATGGATGAAGCAGTATTAACTAGGTGAATCTTCATACTTTTTGTTATTTATTTGTTGTTATGTTTTCAGTCGAGTTGACGATCACTGGCTTAAGCAGTGGGTTAAAAGACATGCAACTTCAATAACTGAAGTTGTCTCTGTATTCTTATGTATAACAGAAGAGCCATCAATAATAGTAATATGCTTAAAATAAAATGTGTCCAGTGGCTGTATTGTGGAACAATAAACCAATATGAGTGATAACAGTATTGGAGGAAAAAGCAAAACCTATATCATCTGACAACCGAAATGTAAATGCCTGTAATCCTGATTGCCCTGGAAACTATGAAAATGAAGGTGGTTGTAAATCTTTCCAGTATGCAAGTACTTCTCAGAGTATGCAGCTCATGTTATCTGGATCTTCTCTACAATCTGAAAAGCAGGTAAAGACTAAGGCTGAATATAATTTTATGTCTTCATGAACAGCCAAGTACAAATGGCTTATTTTTAACAAAACTAAAGGGGTTACTTTCTGTAGTGTATGTTCAGTACACTATAAACATGGCTTACCCATTGAGCAAAAAATAAAAAGTGTTTTTATTAATATCCCATTTACAAATTATAGGAAAGCAATTGGATATATAGGGAAACTTAAACAACATGATAACTCAGAATATCATATAAATGCAATTGCAACCAAAAATTTTCGTATCATGAATGCATGAAAAGAAGTCTGTTCATAGTATGCTGTATCAACAATGTAAATCTGAAATTGAAGAAAATAGAGATGTAAATCAAGATTTCAGGTATAACTCCCTGTAAAGTTGGTTTGAATAATTTCGAGGGAAAAATTGTTCCGGAGCCGGGTATCGAACCCGGGACCTTTGGTTTAACGTACCAACGCTCTACCACTGAGCTACCCGGGAATTCTAACCGACACCGATCCAATTTTTCCCTCTATATCCACAGACCTCAAAGTGGGCTGACAACCGTCAAGCAACCAACTTCGAGTGCACACTAACTCCGTGTGACTTAAATTGTGGTTTTTCTGTTATCGAACAGTGACGTGTATTATGCAAATCAAGATTTCAGGTATAACTCCCTGTAAAGTTGATTTAAATAATTTCGAGGGAAAAATTGTTCCGGAGCCGGGTATCGACCGGGTACCGATCAGTGTCGGTTAGAGTTCCCGGGTAGCTCAGTGGTAGAGCATTGGTACGTTAAACCAAAGGTCCCGGGTTCGATACCCAGCTCCGGAACAATTTTTCCCTCGAAATTATTCAAAATAGAGATGTGTTTAAAATATTGGTTAGAAGTTTGTATTTCCTAATTAAAGAGGAAATTACTCATATAACAAAGTAGAAAGCTACTGTACGTGGTTTGATGGCACCATGTGTTCCAAGTTTAAACAATTGGTTTCAAAAGCAATGAGCAAGCAACATACTATAACAAGGATAGGCTACAGAATGTGAAATATGAGGAAGGGAAAAGGAGAGAGGGGAAAGAGGGGAGGAGGCAAAGGGGGTGAGAGTGGGGGAAAGAGAGAGAAAGAGAGAGGAGGGGAGAGAGAGAGAGAGAAAACTGTCAGTAATGTTAATAAATGAAAGGATGTGGTGGTTGCCTGAATATGATTTACAATAGATATTGAAACATTTCACCAAATTCATGCGCATATAACTTACAATAAAACCTCAATAAGACGCATCCATTTATTATGCTATCCCATGTAATACACTTTTTTTGTCCGGTCCCTGCAAATTTCATACATAACACCTTTATAAAATGCCCCGTTTGTTGCGCTCAGTCCCACATAATACACTTTTTTTTTTATATATAATTTTCAATGTAATTTTCAGCAATGTAACAATAATGAAACATTTTGGCCATTGAACTCATTGATGCCATTAATCTGAAAAGTACTAGTACACGACCCTTTACCTGCGTACTTAAATCTTCATATTGCACAATATCCCACCCTCTTGTTACGCTCTCTTATTCAACTCTTTACCTACGTGCTTAAAGCCTATATACAGTTACAATACCCAACCTCTTGCAAACTTTCTCAAACAACATTCCTCACTATGCAATAGTAAATGTCTGGAAATTTTTGCTGGTCAGTTTGTGTCTGGAAATTTTTGCTGGTCAGCTTGTTGTCTGGAAATTTTTGCTGGTCAGTTTGTTGTCTGGAAATTTTTGCTGGTCAGTTTGTGTCTGGAAATTTTTGCTGGTCAGTCGTCTGGAAATTTTTGCTGGTCAGTTTGTTGTCTGGAAATTTTTGCTGGTCAGTTTGTGTCTGGAAATTTTTGCTGGTCAGTCGTCTGGAAATTTTTGCTGGTCAGTTTGTTGTCTGGAAATTTTTGCTGGTCAGTTTGTGTCTGGAAATTTTTGCTGGTCAGTCGTCTGGAAATTTTTGCTGGTCAGTTTGTTGTCTGGAAATTTTTCCTGGTCAGCTTGTTGTCTGGAAATTTTTGCTGGTCAGTTTGTTATCTGGAAATTTTTCCTGGTCAGCTTGTTGTCTGGAAATTTTTGCTGGTCATTTTGTGTCTGGAAATTTTTGCTGGTCAGTTTGTTATCTGGAAATTTTTCCTGGTCAGCTTGTTGTCTGGAAATTTTTGCCGGTCAGTTTGTGTCTGGAAATTTTTGCTGGTCAGTTTGTTATCTGGAAATTTTTCCTGGTCAGCTTGTTGTCTGGAAATTTTTGCTGGTCAGTTTGTGTCTGGAAATTTTTCCTGGTCAGCTTGTTGTCTGGAAATTTTTCCTGGTCAGCTTGTTGTCTGGAAATTTTTGCTGGTCAGTTTGTGTCTGGAAATTTTTCCTGGTCAGCTTGTTGTCTGGAAATTTTTGCTGGTCAGCTTGTTGTCTGGAAATTTTTGCTGGTCAGTTTGTGTCTGGAAATTTTTCCTGGTCAGCTTGTTGCCTGGAAATTTTTCCTGGTCAGCTTGTTGTCTGAAAATTTTTCCTGGTCAGCTTGTTGTCTGGAAATTTTTGCTGGTCAGTTTGTGTCTGGAAATTTTTGCTGGTCAGCTTGTTGTCTGGAAATTTTTCCTGGTCAGCTTGTTGTCTGGAAATTTTTCCTGTTCAGCTTGTTGTCTGGAAATTTTTGCTGGTCAGTTTGTGTCTGGAAATTTTTCCTGGTCAGCTTGTTGTCTGGAAATTTTTCCTGTTCAGCTTGTTGTCTGGAAATTTTTCCTGGTCAGTTTGTTATCTGGAAATTTTTCCTGGTCAGCTTGTTGTCTGGAAATTTTTGCTGGTCAGCGTGTTGTCTGGAAATTTTTGCTGGTCAGTTTGTGTCTGGAAATTTTCCCTGGTCAGCTTGTTGTCTGGAAATTTTTGCTGGTCAGTTTGTGTCTGGAAATTTTTGCTAGTCAGTTTGTTGTCCTTTAGTGTATTGAAGTGTCTGTGAATGTGATTACAACGAATGTTAAACGAAAAGTGTTGGAAAAATTGGAAACCTTACGAAAGTACGATGAAAACAGTACTATTAATCAGAAACAACTCTCTGATTCATTAGGAAGCCATCATCGACATTAAGAACGATAATAAAAAATAGTGAATCAATCACTGCAACTGCGATGTCGGGAGGATGGAAGCGCAGGAAAGTGAAGTGTGGTAAACATGAGGACTTTGAGAACACGCACATGGCAAACAACTATAAATTACTTTTTTCTAAAGAATTAAGTAGGCCTACAGTACATATTGTAAATGTCCTTGACGTACAATACAGTAATTGCATAATGGAGTAATAATAATAATAATAATAATAATAATAATAATAATAATAATAATAATAATAATCCGTGGCACTACAGCCCATGAAGGGCCAAGACCGACCAGCCGTCTGCTGGCCTCATAGCCACATGTCGGAGCAGAGGTGGACGATCATCCAATCAGAATCGAGGTATCGTGTGGTTAGCACGATGAGCCCACTAGTTGTTATAGCTGGTTTGCATAACCGAATTTCGCTACCTATCGTAGCTTCCAAGTGCATCACGATGTTCGGTGGGCACCGATCCCATACACTGGCCGAAATTTCATGAGAAAATTTCTTCTCCCATAAGAACTCCAACCAGCACGCATTCCGTAACGTGAGTCCTAGGCAAGATGCCTTAGACCATGACGCCACGGTGTGGAACTGTAATACTACATTACCTTTCGTGAATCATGTATTTCAATAAAGAAAAATACTAATATATACTGTTTATAAGTCAAAATTAGTATACCCGCCTAATAAGTGGTTCCGGTTAATACGCGGTTTATCACGCAGTCCCTTGGACAGTGTCTTTACGGGGTTTTACTGTAATTTAATTTTTTTCTTTCTCCCCGACCTCCCCCTCCCCCTAAAAGATCTATAATAGTTCCACAGAATATTTTTTCTGACAGAAACACTGAAGTGTACCTCAACTTCCCTATACCATGTGACTTCGGTTTCCAGAATTGAAGAAACATCTTCGTGGGATACATTTTCAGGCTTCAAAATAAGAGGTGAAGGCTGCAGAAATGATTCTGAAGGAATTATATATTATAAAAAAACTGTTTTCAGCAAATCTTTGAAGACTTACAAAATACTGAGTCAAGTGAATTGCAACCAATGGGGAACTACTTTGTGAAAGACCATCAAAATTTGGTACATAAATAAAGCACTGGTGCAACAAGGGGGGTTTTTGAAGGTAACTCCCCCCCGCAGAGGTCCCCCTAAAAAAAAGCAAAGCGCTGTTGAAGCTCTGCAACATTATAAAAATCACTTACTTCCAGTAATACACAATCATTTCACAATAATGGCAAATCTTCCTGTAACTATTCATACCAATGAAAGTTAATTTTCATCACTAAGAAATCGCAGGTATCTTAGGAACTGCATAGGGGAGAAGCACTTTAATGGACTGGCTGTCATGTATATACATACATGAAAAAGTTTCTGTGAATGAAAATGATGTGCTCAAGGAACTACCTAAGAAATGCAGAAGGTTGAAATTAGTGTTGTGGGATTTAATCGATTAATCTAATAGATTAATCGATCAATTTCTGTTATAAGATTAATCGATAAAAATTATTTAATCGAATAATCGAGTCAATTAAAATTAATTGGTTGGAGTTGATATTAATTATTATTTTGTTAATGCAAACTCATACTAAATTTCCGACAATATTCCTCCCTCAGAAATTGCTTACTTAAAAGTACAAGAGTACTGTTATTTTCTAACTGTAAACCAGATAGAGTAGGGAAAATTTTCGCACAGACACTTCAGAAAAAGATGGAAATATGAGGACAGTGACCTAGTCTACCTCTACTGAAAGTTGAAACACAATGCGAAACCCTTATTAAGTTTTATGGTTTTCCAAGAAAACTTCCATCTTGTTGTCAACTCATCTTCCTACTTTTCTGAGATTTGTCCCCCTCATCTCTTTTAAAATAGCCATTCTACACTGTGTGCAAGTGATAACGTAACTATCTTCTTCTCTTTTGAAATCTGGTAATTCAATTACAATAGGAGCCAGTCTTCTGTTTTGACCGCTGTACTTTTGCAGTTGCAGTTTCTGTACTGAGTTTGTATATGAAGGTTGTGTTTAGTTTGATAAAGAAAAAAATCAGTTTTCTGTGGTTTGTGAAAAGTGTAAACTCCATTATGTCATATGAGAATTTGAGAGGTAATCTTTGTGAAATGTTTGGATTTAAATTGAACAATCGTGAAGAAGTACTTGACAGAAAAAAAAAAGTTTTTTTCGTAGTTAGTGATGCAAGAAACATTGTTACTACACATAGAGCGGCACTTAATTCGGAGCATGTGAATGCACTCACATGTTTAAAATCATGGATGAGGCAGTATTAACTAGGTGAGTCTTCATACTTTTTGTTATTTATGTTTGTCTCAAAAATTCCCGGAGAAATTGACACAATAAATTACAAGGCTCATAATAAATATGTTAATAAGTAATTAAAATAGTTGTTTTGTAAATTAACGATGTATACAGATATACAACATTAATTTAATACTTATGCTCATCATCGAACACAAGTTAAATTTAAAAATAATTCTGTATTAGAGTATATTAAAACATTTTTTCAACTCGATTAAATTCAAATAGTTAATCGATTAAATATTTTGATCGATCAACAGCACTAGTTGAAATACATTGTGTCTGGCTTAAAAATAGAATAAAAGAAAAATGGCTATTGGTCATTTTCTAGCACTTAACATTTTTTTTTAAATTTCAGCATATAAATATTTTTCAATCTGAAAGTTAGAATTTATAAAACAGTTATATTACCGGTTCTTCTGTATGGCTGTGAAATTTGGACTCTCACTCTGAGAGAGGAACATAGGTTAAGGGTGTTTGAGAATAAGGTGCTTAGGAAAATATTTGGGGCTAAGCGGGATGAAGTTACAGGAGAATGGAGAAAGTTACACAACACAGAACTGCAAGCATTGTATTGTTCACCTGACATAATTAGGAACATTAAATCCAGACGTTTGAGATGGGCAGGGCATGTAGCACGTATGGGCGAATCCAGAAATGCATATAGAGTGTTAGTTGGGAGACCGGAGGGAAAAAGACCTTTAGGGAGGCCGAGACGTAGATGGGAGGATAATATTAAAATGGATTTGAGGGAGGTGGGGTATGATGATAGAGACTGGATTAATCTTGCACAGGATAGGGACCGCTGGCAGGCTTATGTGAGGGCGGCAATGAAGCTTCGGGTTCCTTAAAAGCCATTTGTAAGTAAGTAAGTAATATAAATATTTTTCATTTTGTCACATGGCAACACTGTAACGAAAATTTAAATCTGTGCTCACCTATTATTGATCCCCATGGTATAATTACTGTATATGGGATATATGGTTCAAAGTGTATTGTTCATACTGATTCAAGATGAATAGTTCGTTACGTGTTTGTCCATTCAGCTTTCTTTTATTGTCCTTTCCATTTCTACTTCTCGCATTTTTAGTACCTCACATGTAGTCTGTGTTTTTATTTTAATACATCTCTGATCAATGGCATCAACTTTTGGAAAAGGATGGATGGGCTTAAACATTTGAAGTATAAGTTAAAATTAATAAATCTCACAAGTAATACTGATAACACGACAAATTATTGGGTGGGCTCATGTCTTACAAAACTCATACTGCAGTCCATTGTGGTAACATTCTGCCACGTTTTTAGTTCGTACAATTCGAAATTGTCGCGCTTCAGCTCATAATTCAGAGGGGAAAGTTGATGTCGCAATATAGTTTTCCAGAACATAATGAGAAAATTCAAAACATTTACTAACAGAAGGAGCCTGTGATATTAGCTCTGCTAAAACATCCGATACTTCTGGTGAGGAGGAAAGGAACTGGCCACACTACCCTATTTTCTCCTGATCTAGTTGCCTCATAAATTATCACTTGTGAGGTTCAGAACTGTTTTCGTAAGAAGAAAAAAAAACTTCTGATGCTGGTAAACAGGAAAGACCGAAAAATACAAGTTTTTAACCACTTTCGAATTTCAGGTATGTTTGGAGCTCCTGGTTTGATATATTGTTTTCTTCAATTTTTCTAAGCCAACTCTGTGTGAAGTGAAATTTACACTCTGTAATCTTAACACTTCGGCCAACAGAGCTTATTATGCACTACTTCCAGTGATGAAGAGCCAGAATGTATTTAGAACTACCAAAATCCAAATGTATAAAACCTTGATTAGACCAGTGGTTTTATATGCCGCTGAAACGTGGACTTTGAATGCGGATGTGTGTCAGCGACTCAGGGTGTTCGAGAGGAAGGTACTGAGGAGGATTTGGGAGCGGTATGTGAAAATGGTAACTGAAGGAAGAGACATAATGATGAATTAATGGCCATCTATGGTGAACTTGATATAATATCTACGATTAGACTCAGCAGATTGAGATGGATAGGACTTGTTGGTAGAATGACAAGCGAAAGGAAGGTATATCAGATATTCCACAGTCAACCAGAAGGGAGAGCGAGGAGAGGAAGACCGAAGAATAGATGGTGGGATTCAGTTCAGGAAGACATAAGGAGGTGCGGAATTACTGGATGACTACAGTTGGTGAAGGATAGAGCAGCATGGAAGAGGACATTGCAGGAGGCGAAGGCCCACTTTAGGCTGTAGATCCATGAATGATGATGAATCTTAACACTGGAAAAATTAATTTTGGCAGCATTGTGTGATGCTATTTCATAATCTAACAAAAGCTTTGAAATGATTAGGACCTACTACATTCTAATATTTGGAGACATAATTTCTTCAGGAAGCACCACATATTGCTATACGTTTGGGTATTAACATTTGGTAATAAAAACAAGTAACCACAGGGATATTGAAAGCATTAAGGCACGAATGTATGGTGTACATTTGAGAGAAATGGTTGGGAACATAATCAAAACAATGATGCTTTCATTATTTGTGAGAAAAGTTCGGTTTGTTTTACAACTTAAGATAATTTTACCATTGCCGTCCACATACGAAAACTGTCCTCCAATGTGTGTAACTACATTTTCGGCAGAAGCATGTTTTAACGCTTCATCGATGAAAGAAGAAACAGAAGGAAGCATTTTACAAAGTTTCCTATAAACTGCCTGCCTGGATGGATCAATTTCAGAAAGGAAAAAATCTCGAAATTATTATTTTCTTTAATTTCGGTCCTAATCAACTTTACGGGTTTTACATATAAATCACTTGTTGCTCTTTCTTTTCAATGCTGTACAAATTTTTATTATTATTATTTTTTAATTAGATGTGATGAAATGTTTTTATGGCCATGATAGCTTGTTCTATCAGCATTTTAAAAGTTTTTATTTTTCATGGTCTCTTTCACTGTAAACTTCCATGGCTTGTCTTCTGTTACTTGTGATTATTTCAAAGTCCATGTTTATAAAATATTAACATGTTAAAATATACAAACTTACTTAAAACTCTAAGAGGACATTTCTTTATAAAATATTAACACACTAAAATACACACTTGTTTAAATTTGTGAAAGAGCATTTGTTTAAAATAAATTCACTAAAATGCTTTGGGCCTACATTGAAGCCATGTTAATCCACTAACCATTACAAAAAAAAAAAGTTCTACTATACACTACCACTAGGACTAAGCGAAAACACTCTTTCTCTGCCCTATGAGATAAGCTACAGTACTGTACACTGTACAGCATTGCCAAAGCAAGCATGCTGAATTCTGAACATGCCTACATTAAAGAAGTACAATGAAATGAAACCTATGTGCTAAATGCAACAAAATGAACTGCAGCAAGAAAAATTTACATCTCATGTTTACACATCAGCACAATAAGCGATACCTGGTGTAAGAGATGTATTTAAAAAAGTTTTTTTTTATGGTACTGGCATATCGTGATACTGCATTGCGCATGTGTGTATAGTCCGGGTCACCTTACTTCATACCCTAAGGGTGAAACCTAACCATTTTCCCCCACATTACTACATATGCTAGTGGATTGTGGTGATTTTCTAGTTTCCAGGTTGAATTTTATTTTGTCAACTTCGTTTCGAATTTCGATACTGACAAATACTACAAATGGTAGTGATTTTGTAACTGGTATGTTGGCAGCTGAGACAAATATCGACAATATTTGCCGGTACTGGAGTTCCATGAAATTGAAATTGTACTAGATTTCTGAGCCTGTTATTGGAAGCTAGTGAACTTTGAACATACTAATAATGAATTAATATCAGTATTAATATTAATACATAATAGTTATTTTATGTCTTGCATTATGGTTATAATTCAAGACTATAGTCAGGTAAGTTTTCGGAGTTAGTACTAATAATTTCATGTGGTCAAACAAAATACATTTTTAGGTTAGGTCTCGTGAGTCAACTGTTTAGTCAAACCAATGAATTTCGTATTGCCAGACAAAATACTTGACATGTTGATCCCTTTCTCGTATAGTTTCCTTACGAAAAATGTTACACATTATTGAATTATTTAGAATAACCTTCCAACATAAAGTACGGTAAGTAAATAAGTAATTTTGTACATAGGATCGTGTGATATCTGGTAACAGTTGGCAACACTGACAAGACGGCAATATCTGCTGTTTAGGAACTGTTCTTATGTGACCCTCACTATAGCTGCATTGTTGCCGAGAAAGCATATTGAGCAGCAAATAAATTTCTGTTTGCTTCAGTTGGGGTCCTATTTAGTCCAATTGCAAGTTCTGTTTCATTCAAACGAAAGGAATGGCATGTTAAAGTTTTGTTACTGTATTTATACAGTATTATAGTCAGTTTTTTAACATTTTTTTCAAATGCCCGCCTGGAAGCAAATTCTGGCCACGCCACTGAATAAAGGCATAATGTAATAAAAATAACCACAATCATTCAATGATGAACAGTCCTTGTACCTGTACTAATGTGTGCTCACTAAAAATAATTTGTGAAATATAGTACATTTCTTCAAATGACAATGCCAAATGGACAAATTTGTCACAAAATAAAAGAGTGATCAGTCTATAGTTAGTGAATCAGTTACTAGAAAGAAGAGACTGTACGACAGATACTTAAAATATGGATTTATTTCATGGGAAAGTAAGCCACAATGTGTTTTCTTTCAACTCATATTCGCCAAAAAAAATGTTTTTAATTGGTTATTTAGCAATGTTAACTACTGGGTTATTTAGCACCGATGGGATTGGTGACAGAGAGATGAGGCCGAGGATTCACCACAGATCATCTGATATTCGTCTTAAGGTTGGGGGAAACCTCGGAAAAAACCCAACCAGGTAATTAGTCTAAGCAGGAAATGAACCCACATCCAAATCGGCAGGCAAGTGTCTCAGTGACTGAGCTATGCTGGTGGCTTGATGTGGTGTCATAATAAGGGTTGTCAACTATCCAGAATTTTTCCAGATTGTCAGGAAATCAGTTCTCTACGCAGGAAAAAAATTAAATTGTTTTCGGGATGCTTAATGTCTGGAATTTTGTTCATTGCAATATTATATTCTGAAATTTCATATTGATATTTCATTATTAGAGATCCAATGACTACCGAAGACATTTTATAATTATACGATATACTTTTTCACGAACAGAAGCAAAGAGTTTGTAAATATTATAAGCTCTTTGGATAGAACACAGAAGCGAGTTCGTGGCGCTCATTGGTGACATGGCTTGGTAGTACATCAGCATTTGAATAACTTGAGTGATTCTGATGTGCATCTCTTTAAGAAGGAAGCACTGCATGTGTATCAGAGGACCATTGACTATTTGCAAAAATGGTTTGATTACTATTCTTCACTTCCCAAGAAAATCACTTTTCTAAGCCTTAATGATACTTTCACATTCAGTGTCCGGCTGCAAAAGGGTATCTGTCAGATACAGGGGGGAGAGCCATTAATCCTTCCCATTGAAGGCTTTAAGGAACCAACCTGGACAAATACCCAATGTCCCATCCCTACCTTCCCGTGGTGCAGCTGTTAGTAAGCATAATTTTACGAGCTGAACTAAAGGGAGGGGCTACTCATCCATTAGCACTGGTCAGCTTGATGAGTTAATGACTTAATTTGGTATAATTTTCCTCTAACCAATACCTAATTCCCTCTTTACCCTTTCCTATCCAGTCCTCTGATTGAACTCTTACTTTCTTCGACCCCAACGGCATTAGAGCATTCGAGGCCTAGGGGTTCATTTCCCTTTCCTTGCTCCTCTTTCTACTTTTCTGTTCCTAGTGCTGACATGCTATGGCACTAAAATCGTCCTCCAGTGGCTTAAGGAGGGAAAGCAGGTGATCAACAAGATCTCCCAGCTAGGTCCAATGGACCCATCGACCAACAGCAAGTGTGGTCCTCCAGACATTTTGGGGGTTGTGTGTGAATGAAGTAGCCACCAAAACGTTAAAATATGGTGTTCACTTAAATCGGCTACAACTTGCCATTTAACTCCAATATGAAATGAGTACCATTAAGGTAAAATTATCCGGAGGTAAAATAGTCCCCCAATCGAATCTCCGGGCGGGGACTACTTTAATGGTACAGAATCAACTTAACATCTTACAATGGAATGCTGGCGGTATAACACTCAAAATCTGTGCTTCAGTGGCTAGTCATGATAATATCTTTGAAAAATATTGGAGTGCAAGAGGTCAAATGACTTTATTGTCAAACGCCTGTCAATAGAAAACAACAACAACATTCAGTGTCCTTACTGAAATTGTGAATATATTGCATGTTAATATAGAACTGGACTTTGAAAATGGTGATGCATTGTACCGAGAGTATTGCCAAGAGATGATGCTGATATGCTGATACTGAAAGATCCACCAACTCCTCAAGAACACTGGGACGCTGTTTTGAAGACATGAAGTGTGCCAAACTTAAAGAAAACTGCTGAACACATATGTGTTCTTCCAATTAGCAATGCTCATGTGAAGCGAGTTTTTTAAAAAATGAAGAATCTCTGAACTGACGAGAGGAACTGGATGAGGCCAGAACTTGTAAAATCAGAACTCTTAGTAAAGACGAACTTTAATATGTTATGTAGGGAATTTTTGATTATATTTCAATAAACAAAAAACTAACAAACAAAAACAAAGGAAGCAACAAGTATTCTTTCAAACAATGTTAATGTAGTGAGTGTAGAGAGATGTATACTTATCAACCCCTGTGTTTTTCAATTTGTACAGACTTATGGCATGTTCTTTAATATAGGGCTACACTACTACAACCAAGTAATAACACGAAGGCAATTCTAATTGATTAATTGAGCGCCAAAATACAAGTGTATTTACATTGAAATTCATTATAAGTTTATGTGCTTTTTTTTTTTTTTTTTTTTTTTTTTTAATGTGTCCTGAATTTCCGTTCTCTAGATTTGGCAACCCTAGCTGTAATGAGTAAATATAGCATGTTGTTTCTGGTGGTGGTGGTAGTGGCAGCATTACTTATCATACTTATATCAATCTGGCAAAGTTCATAAATACCTCTCATGGATGGGTAACTGTTATCATCAGATTTGTGGAAATGTAACAGTATGACCACAGTCTAGTATATACAGTCACGAAGCTTGGGATGATTTTTTGCAATTCTCACGATAGTTGCTAGCCGCTTGGAGCGCTGTGAGTACTAGGAACAATAGACTGTGTCACTGCCATCATGATCTAATACAGGCCATAAGGCAGACCATGTGACTCGCTTAACCCGATCACGAAGGGTGGCGTTTCAACCATATAAATTAGTTGGAATGCATAAACAGTAACATATGTTTCTCTATAATGTAGTGTAACTGTATTAATAAAATTTAAAACAATGATTATGAGACACTTCAGACATAATTCACTTGCGAGTTAAGTATTTATGGTGTGAAAATTACGTTGTTCGTATGTGAAATACCTGCTTTTATTTCGATTAAATATTGCAAAATTCTTGTACATTCATTTATGCATGATTCAATAATTTTCAATTGCACTGCACGGAAATTTAGATATGTTGAAATTATAGGTTATGTTACTGTACCAGTTGCCCCTTTCTGTCTAAATTTAGTGATCTCCAGTGCCTTGCCATTCATATGAAAATTATAGGTTATGTTTACTATATTTAACTTATATTCCTAAATTCGCAATCATATATTATAATTAAGCATAATGTCATGTATGATACTCTGGATATTCAATTTGTCTGTATTTAATTCTACAATTGAGTACTGAATTATTGTATTTATCTACTACTTAAAAGACGAAGTAACACAATTATACGTACACTAATTTCATAGGAGTGGTATGGTAAATATTTTGTCTAAAATTAAGGAAGGTAGATGTGCTAAATTGAAATCACAATATAAATTCTTTTTTATTAAACATCAAAATAGCTTCCATTCTAAACTTTAAATGTTGACGTGAACAGATTATGTTAACATGTAAAATTCTCTTCACATTAAAATAACACAGTTTTGTTTCTGCAACAAGAAGTAAATGGAACTTATGGACACATTACACTAAATAAAGCTTAGCAATGATACGCAATAAAGTTATAATATAATATTTCACTGAGCTCCATACACTGAAATAGAAAACCCGAACAAACATTACGGCTCTAGATCGAAAAAGCATTGACTGTGCCGTATTTCGCATTTTTGTGAAAAGCTATGTAAACTGTGAAATGTTCGTTATCGGTTGTAATAACTGTAAATGGCTAAAATACAATAATTTGAATAATAAGATGGGACAAGGAGACGTTTGTAGTACTATAAATTGTAAGAAAAATAGGTTAGAGTTATCCTTCTTCCGAAAGATCCAGGAAGGCGAGTTTATAGAATATAATATATATTTTATGAAAATAACATATAAACCTTATGTATTTCATATTTCAATAGTGGAAGGAAGGTGTTAATTTTTTCAAAAGAACACGATATCGAAAGTACAATACATTTTATGGTCTGCTAGAGAAAGAGTGTGTGATGAGGTGATAGTAGCGATCCTGGTGGTGGGCAATTATCTATGTTTGCATATTTAGTAAGTATTGACCTTCGTTACTGTATATACTAGACTGTGGTATAACTTTGCATGTCTATTTAGCCTATTTTATGAACAATAGTGAAGAATGAAGTGTTAATGGAATGATGGGAGGGAAAATCAGAGTACACTGATAATACCTTCTACAGCAACATTTTTGTCAATCACAAATCCATTCAGCCTCGCCAGAATATGAACCTTATTCTTTAGAATGGAAAGCTGATACACTAGTCATTTGTATCTCTATTTCAAGTGTGTATTTCAGTCTTCTTTCTATCATTTGTCCTAATTCGATTTATTTTAGCATACACATTTTTGGTTTAACCAGTCATCAAAGCTATCTTCTTATATTCATAGAGAGGACCAGCCTCATGGTCTAGGGGTCAGAGCTTCTGGCTATAGTTCATGAGGTCCCGGGTTCGATTCCCGGTTAGAACACAGGAATTTTTCCTTAAAGGGGATTATTCCTGTGTTCGTTCATGGTCTGGAATTTAGCTTAAGTTTAGATTTAAGACCTCTCCTGGCACAACATTATCATAATCATCCTATCACATCATCGAGGTAATGTAACTCCGCCTTCCAGCGCCCCAACCTCAGAAGTGGGTTACAACTAAGCCACGGCCAGGAGAGAAGACCAGAAATGTCGAAAAGACAACCTGGTGGCATTGGATTAAAAAAATATATATATATTCATAGAGAGAACCGTTTACTTACACAACATTTCTCCAGGAAATCCCTGACTGACCACTGTTACGTAACCTACAGTATGTATACTTTTAATCAAGAGAGCAATGGAACAGCACTCACGTTTTTTGACAGTAGGTGGCTGAGGAGCCTCTTCAGTCTCTCTCTCACCCCCTCCATCATCTTCGTCCTTCTCCTCCTTGATCTGCAGCTCATCGTCCTCAATGCCTGCAGTGGCTGCCTCGAAATCCCTCTGCGTCTGAGCTAGATTCTGCAGTCTACTGCTCACTCGACGCTCTCCTTCCCCATCACCAGTATTTCCCCTACTTTTACCTTCACTTGTAGATCTTGTTACAACTCTCACTTTTTTGCTCCGGGATTTCAAACTGCCCTTAGCTCTGAGAATTCGTTTCTTAATTGCTTTTGTTTTAGACTTCTTTATCGACGGAGCACTGCAGTCTGAGGGGATGAATGGATCTGCTTCTATTGCCAGCATTTCTATGTCCTTCTTTGTGTCCACAGGCTGAAACAAAAATATTGCTACTAGAAGGACACTGAAATTTCACAGCCATCATTGTACAATGATACATCATTTCAGTAAATTCTATTAGTGATGAACTTTTGTCCATTACTTAAATGATGTAATACCACATTTTGCATTTGATAATTACTATTCTCAGGGTATTTTTTTTTTTGTAATAAAGATCCAAGTAATGTTGCAGATTGTTTTGTCTGAACATTTAACTAGAGACCCAAATATTTTTACTTTCAAATATCACAAAAAACATAACATTAAATGAACTGTTGGCTATTGCCATTTCATTCCCCTTCAGTTCATAAATGTAACTATATTTTCATTGTTTTTAAGGTTCGCTTTCAATGCCAAGCACTTCATAACTAAGTCGACATTTCATTTATATTTAATTCATTGTATTCCTTAGATCTTACATCAGCACTGAAGCTTTGAGATATGGAAAAAGTCAAAAGTTATTATATGATTATGTCTCGTAATCAGAATATTGTACGAAATGGAACTATAAAAGTTGGAGATTTATACTTCGAAGAGGTGGAAAAATTCAAATGTCTTGGAGCAACAGTAACAAATATAAATGACACTCGGGAGGAAATTAAACACAGAATAAATATGGGAAATGCCTGTTATTATTCGGTTGAGAAGCTTTTGTCATCTAGTCTTCTGTCAAAAAATCTGAAAGTTAGAATTTATAAAACAGTTATATTACCGGTTGTTCTGTATGGCTGTGAAACTTGGACTCTCACTTTGAGAGAGGAACATAGGTGAAGGGTGTTTGAGAATAAAGTGCTTAGGAAAATATTTGGGGCTAAGAGGGATGAAGTTACAGGAGAATGGAGAAAGTTACACAACACAGAACTGCACGCATTGTATTCTTCACCTGACATAATTAGGAACATTAAATCCAGACGCTTGAAATGGGCAGGGCGTGTAGCATGTATGGGCGAATCCAGAAATGCATATAGAGTGTTAGTTGGGAGGGCAGAGGGGAAAAGACCTTTGGGGAGGCCGAGACGTAGATGGGAAGATAATATTAAAATGGATTTGAGGGAGGTGGGATACGATGATAGAGATTGGATTAATCTTGCTCAGGATAGGGACCAATGGCGGGCTTATGTGAGGGCAGCAATGAACCTCCGGGTTCCTTAAAGCCAGTAAGTAAGTAAGTAAGTATATATATATATAATGTGACTTAATTCAACAGAATAACGTTGCTTTTATTCACAACAATAATGGCTTTCTATAACTGAATTTAAACACTCCCGTCAACAATGGGTATTTCACTCCACACAGTAACACAGTATTCGTTATTGCACTTCACAGACGACAACGACAATTCACTTGGATTATTGAGAACAACAATGTACTCCTAATCTCAACTAATGTTCAAAAAGCACTATTTACAAAACAAAATTGTCAGTTCTCAGTTCACAGTTCGTTCGCCTTGGCTAGTTCTTCTAGCTCATTCACTCAAGTTCACAGTATATCGAACCTAAAACTTCCAGAGACAGTCCACTGCACTCGAACTCAAGACTTCTGGATACGCCGCACTCGCCTGGTCGCTGTTACGGTTGCGGTCCTCCTCAAGTCGAACCCAGGTCTCGAAGGCTGGCTTCCTTGACGTTCACTGCTGCTTCAAGACTGACTCGCTGTTCTAAACTGAACTGGCTCTCTTCGAAGGCTGCTCGCTTTTTATTAGTTAAACCACACTTTCCAGAAATTACGATTTCGAGAACAATCTCGTTACAACAATCAGTTCGCTTGGCTTTTCGAAACTTCCAGCTTCCCCCCTTTGCTTCGCACCACACCGCACATGCCCTTGCAGTAGATGTGTGCGCAACTTCCTCTGCCACGCCGCGCCACACTGGCTGCCAACTTGCGTCTTTCCCTTCTTCGCCGCCTGTCTCCTCGCGCGCCATTCCTCCTGCGGGACGCGTGCTCGATTCCCGGCTGTCACAATATATATATATATATATATATATATATATATATATATATATATATACATACACATAGCAACCAGATTAATTCAACTTACAAGTATAAACAATTCATCAGTTGAGCAAAAAGTCTGAGTATGCAGAAATTTTCTTAATTCTGTTATGAATCTTTTGTCTTGGCCCTTCAAAGCTTTACTACGCAGCGCATTGAAGACTGTAATATATGAATATTGAGTGAACCCCTTTTTATAATAGCCCAGACTAACACAAGGTAGATGGCTGATTCATTTATTTCATTATAAAGGGTGCGTCAGAAAGAATGGATGAAATACACAGGGTAAGAAAGTTGTAAGGATTCATCAAATCAAAAATTTGTTATCAACAGACTCATCAATACATGCAGTTTATTTATGGAATACAACATCATCCATATGATGTCCTTGGCTTTCGATACAGGCATCGAGTTCACCATCACTCTCGCAGTCATAGCTGGCGGGATTGCCGCGATGTGGTAGACGTTTATAAATTTCCACCTTCAAACAGCCCCAAAGAAAGAAATCGCAGGGCGCGAGATCTGGTGAACATGTGGGCCAAGGAATGTCGCTGCGATGGGAGATGATGTGCCCCGAAAAGAGCTCTTGTAGGAGATTTATTGTTTGATCCGTGGTGTGAGCAGTAGCCCCATCTTGTTGAAACCAAATCAACAGCAAGGTCGTTTAACCTTGGTTGCAGGAAAGTTTGTAACATATGAACGTAATGAGCACCTGTAATGGTTACTGCACGGCCGTCATCATCCTAAAAAAGTAAGACCCCCAAACACCAAATTCTGCTACAGCACACCAAACTGTAACTCTCTCACTGCAAAGAGGTTTCTCGTGCAATTCATTGGGATTGGTTCCTACCCAATAACGGAAATTCTGTTTATTAACACAGTCGGAGAGGTGAAAATGGGTATCTTCACTGGTCAACAGAACGGTGGTAGGAGCCATATTCGTGAGAATATGCCGACAACAATCAACACAGTTCTCTCAATCTCCTGCATTAAGTTGTTCCAGAATTGCTATCTTGTATGCGTGGAATTTAAGGCCTAGATGCAAAATGCGTCTTACCATAGCGTCGGACAGCCTCAGAGGAATAGCATGTTTGCAGGCTGATCGTTGAGGTGACTGGACAACTGACTATCTTACTGTCTCCACATTTGCAGGTGTACATGTGCTCCGTGGTCGTCCAGGTGATTTCTTCTTTAAAGTTGAACCTGTGGTACGAAATGAAGCCACCCACTGCAAAATTGTATTCTGAGTTGGAATTGTAGCGATCACAGACTCTCCATTTTTCAAAAATGCCTGTACGACGAACGTACATTGTTATCCGGACCACTCCATGTTCTGAACTGAAACTGCATTCTCCCACCAACTCAACAGCCGCGCTCTCCCCACTCTATCCCTCTCCTCGCTGTGCATCGACAGTTTGAAATCCATCTGTTCTTTCTGACGCACCCTGTAGAATGAAAGTTTACAAAGTATGCCATTTTAAAAGTGTTTATATCGCCATTTTATAGCACAATAAAAGAACCAAAGGGAGAAGATGAAAAAAGCCACCGGCGTGGCTCAGTCGGTTAAGGTGCTTGCTTGCCGGTTTGAAGTTGCGTTCGGGAGCGGGTTCGATCCCGCTTGGGCTGATTACCTGGTTAGGTTTTTTCCGAGGTTTTCCCCAACCGTAATGTGAATGCAAGGTAATCTATGGCGAATCCTCGGCCTCATCTCACCAAATATAATCTCGCTATCACCAATCTCATCGATGCTAAATAACCTAGTTGTTGATACAGCGTCGTTAAATAACTAAAATAAAATAAAAAGATGAAAAAAAAAAGTTTTTAATAGTAGTACTGTCCTTCGTTATCTCGCTTGCCAGTGAATCCAAGATATGAGGGTTTGATCTGTCATGGATAATGGAATTTTTGTACAGAAAAATCGTGAGTGTGGCTCATACTGGATGAGGAAGTAAGCCTGTTAGCATCATGTAAATTATAGCTACTATAAGTCTGTAACAAAAATTTTTGTGATGATTTTCGTTTTCCAAATATAATTAATCATCCTGAGACCGAAAATCTTATTTTTGAAATTTTTCTTTGTATCTCTGTCTGTCTGAATGTTTGTTACCTTTTCATGTGATAATGGCTGAACCAATTTCCATGAAAATTGAAATATAAATTAAGTTCGTTCTAACTTAGATTTTAGGCTATATGACATTCAAAATATTTTATTTAAAAGGGGGTTATAAGGGGGGCCTGAATTAAATAAATCCAAGTATCTCGCTTATTATTGATTTTCATGAGAAATGTTACATAACAAAAGTTTCTCTAAAATGATTTCCGATAAGTTTTATTCTATGCAAAATTTTGATAGGACTGATATTTAACGAGATACAAGAGTTTTCAAATAACAATACGTTTTATTAGCATAGTCTCAGGCTAATAGGCTATAATGAAATGAAAACATATGACTCGATCTATTTAAGGCAGCCTTGCACACAACAAATAGATAATATCATTCATTTAACACTATTTTTATAAGGAAATATTTGTATTCTATGATGGGGATATATAAACGTTTATCAATATTAATATACAGAGAATGTTTGTGTGTTTGTATGAAGTAATCTCAGAAGCTACTTAACTGATATAGATAATTCCTTCACTATTTGAAAGTGTGTTTCTCTAGATGGACGTAATGTTATCCAGGTATATGAGGACTGAGGAAAGATTAAAATAGATCCTTATGCACAGAAAACTTGATATTCTGTCGAAATATTGTATAACTTGGTTATTTAAACTTATTTGATAACATAAGTATTCTAATTTTATACACCTCAGTTCCTTTTTGTCCACAAAACATAATAGCATTTTTAAGAGTTTTGTTGTAAAGACGAGTATTTTTACTGGACCAAAAATACAGCACATATGAAGTAAAAATTAGTATAACTCCCTGTAAAGTTGATTTGAACAATTTTTCCCTCGAAATTATTCAAATCAACTTTACAGGGAGTTATACCTGAAATCTTGATTTGCATAATACACGTCACTGTTCGTTAACAGAAAGCCACAATTTAAGTCACACGGAGTTAGTGTGCACTCGAAGTTGGTTGCTTGACGGTTGTCAGCCCACTTTGAGGTCTGTGGATATAGAGGGAAAAATTGGATCGGTGTCGGTTAGAGTTCCCGAGTAACTCAGTGGTAGAGCGTTGGTACGTTAAACCAAAGGTCCCGGGTTCGATACCCGGCTCCGGAGCAATTTTTCCCTCGAAATTATTTAAAAATTAGTATTTTACCATTGAGCTCACTGGAGTTGAGTTATTTAAAAAAGTGTCACAAAATGGCATTCCTGTGCTCTGAATTTACCCATATTCGTTTCCTATGTTTCTTAAAATAATATTTATGTACCATATTCATTTTCATTTTTTATTCACACAAACAATGATGCACAACCGAGTGAGTTGGCTCAGATGGTAGAGTTTCAGACTTGCGTTCGGGAGGTCATGGGTTCAAACTCTGTGGCCGACTAATCTGACTAGGGTTTTTCAGGGTTTCCCTTTGTCATAAAGACAAATGCCAGATTGGAAATTTACATGCCATGATTCATCACCACCTCAATTACCAATACGATAAACATTAATCAAAATCTATAATCAGTTACATGAAAAACCATCTACAACACACTATAGAAACAGGAACTCAACAAGAGTAACAGTCACACAGAATAGCTGTACGTAACGATCCCAACAGTAGATTTTTTCCTTTCTCTCCTTCCTTCCACCTGAAGACGAAGGAAGAACCACTCTTCGAAATGTTGTGTCTTAATTTTTGATTGTGACAACCAAACCCCTAACCTAAACAAGAGTAAAAACGGCCTACATATTCTAAACACGTGAAAGTATGTATAAATAAACTTAACACACAAAAAAAAAGATGCACAGTGAGCTCAAGATAAAAAATTATTATCTTTGTACACAATCCACTCTATATTGACATTAATTTGGAGTGACTTATTAAAAGATACATTCAAGATTAATTTAGAAAAATATTAAACGAATTATCCTTGCACCAAAAACGGATGTTCCCTGAACCAAATGATCTTATTTTAATTATTTGCATATAATAACAATTAAGAATGATGTTTTTTTTAGTTGGTTATTTAACGACGCTGTATCAAATACGAGGTTACTTAGCGTCGATGAGATTGGTGATAGCGAGATGGTATTTGGCGAGATGAGGCCGAGGATTCGCCAAAGATTACCTGGCATTCACCTTACAGTTGGGGAAAACCTCGGAAAAAACCTAACCAGGTAATCAGCCCAAGTGGGGATCGAACCCGTGCCTGAGCGCAACTTCAGACTGGCAGGTAAGCACCTTAACCGACTGAGCCATGGCAGTGGCTAGAATGATGTTAAAGGAATTATTCTTGCACCAAATGCGTGCTCTCTGGACGAAAATGATCGTATTTTAATTATTTAAATACAATTTCAATTAAGTAGCATATTAAACAATTTATCCTTCTATCAAGCACATATGTTCCCTGGTCCAAATGTCCTATTTTAATTATGTAATTACTTTATATTTATTTCTAACAAGTGCAGTGAAGTGCATGGGTATGGCTAGTAATACATTACTGTCATCAACATCTACGAGTATACCAGTTATGGTATACTGTACCAGTTATACTAGACGATGTAAGAGTAATGGAACGGAGAAACATTCTCTCCGGTGCCGGGATTTGAACCCGAGTTTTCAGCTCTACGTGCTGATGCTTTATCCACTAAGCCACACTGGATACCACCCCGGCGTCGGACAGAATCGTCTCAGATTAAGCTCCAACTCTTGGGTTATACTAGAGCTGGAGTGTGACAGCAATTTGCCATCACAGCTCTGGAAAAATCGCTGCAATAAATAATAGCAATTTTGTCAGAGTGTGATTTTTGTGTTCAGATGATTCTTGGCAATTGCTAATATTATAACTTTCTGGTATTCACAGAGTCATTCGTTTAAGATAACAGGCAATACATGCCACATTCCCAGGGTAATGTTGCCATCAGTCATAATGTAGAAGTTTATTGTTGCTGCAAGTCCCAGGTTGTCTGGTTTTTTCATACTGTATCTTCAATTTGTGGTCATTTTACAAAATTGAGAACAGGGCCAGAATAATGCATTTATCGCTATATGCTCCTTTTCCGATTATTGCTGAATTTGTAAGTACGGTGTCTGCAATACAATGTAGAAAAGTTCTGTATGTCTAGGTTAATTACACACGACAGGACACGTATTTTATCAATGTGCTACATGTGCGTCTGTGTAACTAGGAACCTCAGTTTGTTTAGTGAGTCCAAGCAGGTTGTTCACGAGTGCATCTCTTGTGCTACACATAAACTATGCCTGGAAACAAAGAAGAAAAGAAAGCTGTGAACAAAAACAGAAGAACGGAAAAATAATAGAAATAGTGGTAAATCATACACGACTTCTAAAGGAACTCAAATAGCAGGAAAATAATTTGTTTCGATAAGAAAGTATTGTATTAAAACTTGTCATCACATGTCTGAAAATGATCAACAATCCATTTTTCGATTATTTTGGAATATGGGTGCTAAAACTCAAAAAGATTCCTTTCTTGCTTCTTGTCTGCAAAAGAGTGACTTTCCTGATGCATAAATACCAACAGCTTCTCATAGTCCATCTGGCGTAGTTTCAGCGTCAACCTCATACTCGCCATCTTTCATTCATTTTAACGTCCGGAAGACTCCAGTGGAATTGTTAGAGATGATGAGTTTGAATCTATCACAAATGAAACCAGTATCTATTAACCCTCCAATGAAAAGGACATAAGAAGTCTCTATCCATTCTTGGATGAAGAAGGAAAAGTATGATATGATACAGTGTTTGAACAAATGACAACAGCATCAAGAGCAGCATGATAACAAAGAAAAGAAGAATGAAAAAAATAAAATAAAATAAACATATTTGTATTCATAGATGTTTAAGTTATGTGTTCTCTATTTCCATTAGAGTGTGTAATTATTGAAGTGCAATAAATGCAAATGGGATATGATTTTAGAAACTGTGGTATAACTGATTGAAAACTATTATGTCCTTCAATAAACCAGTTTTGTAGAGGTTTACAAGTTTGTTAAGCATATTAATTGCAAATAACGTTGTTGCCGGAACAACGGTGCATGAAAAGTTTCACAAAACAGAAATGTGATGCTGCTTCTCAACACTTTCCTTTATTACATTTATTTCAAAATGAATTTAAATAAGGATGTGTTCCTGAATATTTGTTTAACTTGAATTCGAACAGCGTAGCAAGCTCCTTAACATGTAAATCACGTTTATCTGAAAACATTTTTTGTTATACACCCTTATTCGGGCCAAGTGCTCAATTAAGGAATATAACTGGTCTTTGCAAGGGGTATTTATATTGGAACAAAGTAGGAATGAATCGAACATTACAATCAAAAGGCCCATAATAATGTACCGAACATAAATATTCGTTTTGAGACCCAAACCATTACTTCTTACTGGTGACTAGTTATGAGTTCAGTCTTTGCTTTCACATATTCCATAACTAGAGACAGTCAAAATTCGTGACTCGCGAAAAACCTAAAAACCAAATAAACATAGTTTAAAGTATGGTTCACATAAAAAATATCATATAATTACACGTTTCAATTCAAGAAAAATCGCAAAAATCCTATGACCCGCGAATTTAGCATATTTTCTGTCGTTATTCGCGAAAAGACGCAATTTTTCAGCAATTAATAAATGCATTATCTAAATTTGGAAATTTTAGAAATTCTGTTTGAAAAATGCACAAGGTTTGGAATGCTGGCACTAGTTGGTGTGAGTTGAAATGGTTCGTAAATGGTTTGATGCAACTGAAAGCAGTTTGAAACCTCTCTTTGATCAGGTGCCAATCTTAAAGAATCTATCACCTGATGTAGCAGTACATGCATACAGTGAACTGAAGGACATAGTTAAAAATAGTCCTGGACTTTCAGTGCGAGAAGGTTTGCTGTCGTTACGTGAAGATCACTCCGGCGCCAGGGATCGAACCCAGGTCCTTGGTTCGATCCCCGGCGCCGGAGCGAATTTTTCTCCTCAAATATTAATTGTCAATATTACAGATATTATCCTGTATGACAAACTAATAAATCTATAATATTCTCATAGCTGCAGTGCATATGTCTGTACAGATTACTGTGCACTTAACTGTGGAATCCCGGCCATACAAGTCACTCAGCTGAGTGCGCTCCTAATATAATGGCAGTTGACATTGGACATATACGTCAACATAATATGCCTAGCTTGGAGTCAGGCCACAAAGGGAAACATTGAAGGAGAGGGGTTCGATCCAGTGCTGTGGATTGAATTCGGCGTAGCTCAGTGGTCAGAGCGCTTGGTACATAGAACCAAGAACCTGGGTTCGACCCCTGGCACCGGGGCGAATTTTTCTCCTCAAATATTAATTGTCAATATTACAGATATTATTCTGTATGACACATTAATAAATCCATAATATTCTCATAGCTGTACAGATTACTGTGCACTTAACTGCGGAATCCCGGCCAAACAAGTCACTCAGCTGAGTGCACTCCTAGTATAATGGCAGTTGACATTGGACATATACATCAACATATATGCCTAGCTTGGAGTCAGGCCACAAAGGGAAACACTGAAGGAGAGGGGTTCGATCCAATGCTGTGGATTGAATTCGGCGTAGCTCAGTGGTCAGAGCGCTTGGTACATAGAACCAAGGACCCAGGTTCGATCCTGGCGCCGGAGCGAATTTTTCTCCTAAAATATTAACAGATCATTTAGCTTAATCATCCATTCCTTACCTCATAATCATCTAAATTTTGTAACTACACTCACTAATATCATCTTTCACAACTTCCCTACATAATTTTCTAAGATTTATTTTTTACCATAAACCTCTACTGATATCTATGTATATTCATTACCTAGACACTTTTAAATTTACCAAGATCCGTTTCAATCCTTTACCTTTCTAATTTACCTCTGTATCCAAGTTCTCTTAAACACACTTTCATCACGCTAAACACGATTTATCACCACCATTACATCACCAAACTACTATATTACATTATGTTAATATTATGTGTCATTTTTCTTTCTCATATTTTTATTATTTATTTCGCTAACGCACCAACTTCATAGATTGTGACTTTTTTGGTCCTTATTTCTACTCGTCAGTGATAAAAGACTGCCATTTGATGACGAAAAAATGATTTCTTCTCCCTGTTTCCTTGTCGAATCCTGACATCTTTTCTGAAAGTTATCCGCACCTCCCCTTGATCTCCTGTAAAGCTTGCTTATTCTTGCATTGTGGCGTCTTTTTCCTGATGAGTCATGTTGTCTTTTTGTACATAAGTTGCTGTGTTGTTCTGCTTGGTAGACTACTCCACTTGACTCAGCAGATTCCTGATTGGGTCCTACTCGGTCGTCCATCAGCTGTCTGGTTTCAGATGTGGGCTTTAATCTCGTCCATACTTCATTCTCCTGGCTCGATCACTCCTTGCGTTCACGAATCAACTGGATGTTCAGTATTCAATCTAATAGAGGACGAACTATGTAAAGAGTTATTCTTCTCTCTTGTTGGATAATTTCTATCCTTGGTTTCCTGGGATTTCTGTGAATTGAAGTTCCTCTGGCAATATTCTAAGTCATACAGTTTTTCATTTATCTTTATTTTATCTTTCACTAAGATCGCGAACTGACCTCTCGATCTCGCCTCTTCAGAAATGGTCATAGCATCTTTCTCTTACTCCTTGTTTCCACACTGTAGTCCTGCTCAAATTTTAAATTCATACCTCTCGGCATATTCAAGTGATACAAGATAAATATAAATATTTTTTGTCCTCATACTCGTAAATTTCACTAGCATTGGACGATTTCTTCCTCTTCCTAGTCTGAAGACTTCTTCAATCTGACCATTGATCAGTTTAGGCCAAAAATCTCATTGCACAGTTGAGTTCATTAAAGTTCTGTTTGTTTTCCTTCATCTTTGCCTTGAATCCCTCCTTCATCTCTTCACGGATTGATAACAAAAGTGAAGTATCTTTTTATTTGTCAGTCCTAGGTTTAACTCAACATCTCCAATTATCAGTAATATTGTCAATACTATTTCTATTGCCCAAAGTAGTTTTCATCACCCAAGGGGCTCTGACTTCCAACCACTTCACCCTTTTTTGTCACGAATCTTTCTATTCTAGCTCGATACACACACAACTCAACCCCTATCTTACTTTCACAATTCACTTCTGTCATACTCAAAATTAACTTAGTGTCCACTGTGGGCTTTGCTTAGTAATACAAACACACTATTGTGCACTAAGTTCCACTTCAGGTGAATGCACTCATACTCGGAGCTATTGCCTTACAATGCTGTGTCAACTTCTGGGATCTACAGAGCTCACTTAAACACAATTGTCTTCATTCACTGTTGATTGATAACTGAGTCTTACATACTAGATTTACTGCATGTAAAGATTCCTTTCTCATACATGAAGATCAAAGAAGGAAAATTGTACGTCCAGGTCTAACATTTCTCTTATTAACATATGTCACATCTACAGAAATGGCCACATAATTACAAAATAATGGTACCGTACATATTTTTATTCAAGATTTCAGGTTTTGCAGTTATTCATATTTTTGCAACTAAGTTTATAATTGTATTGAACAATATTTTAGATACTATTACTACTTTTGCTAAACCAGAAAAAATTAAGGAAATACATTGTATGTTAAGGCAAATTCAAAATTTAAATAAGACCTTTATTTTTGTAATATATTTTATATAGGACAAATAAAAAATTATAATAATATTTGTTATAAAATTAAACAGAAAAATTATTTAAATAAATACAGTATATAAAACTAAATATAAATATGTATCAAATATGAATGAGGTCTCGCCCACCTCATTGTATTTTGCTCGACTAGTATGACTAGTCAATTTGTTTTTATACCATTAAGTACGAGAAAAATTCGTACCGGCACCGGGAATCGAACCCAGGACCTCTCAGCTGTGCGCGCTGAGTGCTCTCTAACCAACTGAGCTATGCCGGGAACCGATTCACGACGCCGGCCGAACTCCTCTCGTAGTATCGTGTTACGGCCTTCCTGCCTGCACTTGAGACGATACACGTCATATATGTACAGGAGCGCATATGGTGGGCGAGACCTCATTCATATTTGATACATATGTGATGTTAACAGTTTAAAGAAACTGTTGTTGAATATGGCCATAAAGTCATGTAATATACGATACTACGAGAGGAGTTCGGCCGGCGTCGTGAATCGGGTCCCGGCATAGCTCAGTTGGTTAGAGAGCACTCAGCGCGCACAGCTGAGAGGTCCTGG
Source organism: Periplaneta americana (assembly GCA_025594305.2). NCBI lineage: Eukaryota > Metazoa > Arthropoda > Insecta > Blattodea > Blattidae > Periplaneta > Periplaneta americana. The sequence goes on along the minus strand of JAJSOF020000017.1, from coordinate 141,915,645 downwards.
GTTCGATTCCCGGTGCCGGTACGGATTTTTCTCGTACTTAATGGTATAAATATAAATATTTACATACGGAATACTAAATAAATTTTACAAGAGAAAGAGTTCATCCAAAGGGCTGAACTCAGGAAGAGTACCCAAAACACTCATTGCATTCCCGCGTTGAATAGCAATACTTAAACGTTGACGCAAATAAGTAGTGCAATGACAATCGCCGGTAATGGAGATCAAAATCTGGCCGATTTGAGATACCAAAACTTTAGCGTCATGACTCCAAGGACCGAAGGTCTCCACAGCAAAGGGGACAAAGATATAGTTGTCTAAAAGATGAGCATACTTATTGTCTTTTTTTTCACGGCTAATTCAGCAGCAGTTGCTGTGCTTCTGCAGGTATTCAGCAAGAGAGATGGAGCTAGAGTGTCAACACAAGTGGAGTCCCAAATTAAAGATTTTCCTCTAGACCATGGAATTAAGGTGAGACCATCGGGCCGTTTACCATCCGCGTCTCCAAAAGAGACGGGATGCCACAAGAAGTCACAGATCTTTTAATGATATCATTGAGTGATGTATGTCTGGGAATGCGACCCTTGCTCCTCGCACAGCTGAGTGCATGATGGCTGTAAATATCAGCAATTCCTCCGCAAATACGAGGGGGATCTAGGAAATAACGACCGTTTTGTTGTAATAATTAAAAAAAAAATATTTATTTGAAAAAACAAAGTCTGTTACATAACTGAAGCTTCCTTTACTTCTCTACATAATCACCACCTACATTTAAACATTTGTCGTATCTGTTCACTAGCTTTAGAATTCCCGTGTTATACTCCTCTGCCGCCAGTTCATTAAGCCAGGTGTTCACTGTCTTCTTCAACTCTTCATCACTTCCAAAACGCGTACCACCCAGAAAGTCTTTCAGCTTAGTGAAAAGATGAAAATCGCTAGGAGCAAGGTCTGGACTTTAGGGCGGATGATCAAAGATTTCCCAACTGAATTGATCCAGCAATTCTCGAGTTGAAGCAGCAGTGTGCGGGCAGGCGTTGTCGTGTAGAAGCACAACTCCTCTCGAAAACATTCCTCGCCTCTTGTTTTGGATGGCTCGCTGTAGTTTTCGTAAAGTCTCACAATAACGATTTGCATTGATCGTAGTGCCTTTTGGCATGAAATCCAGCAAAAGAACATCTTTGCGATCCCAAAAGACAGTAGCCATGACCTTTTGTGTTAAGAGAGTCTGTTTGAATTTTCTCGGTTTCTTGGGTGATGAGGGATGATGCCACTGACGTGATTGGCGCTTGGTCCCGGGGGTGTTGTGAGACACCCAGTCTCATCACCAGTCACAATTTGATCAAGAAAGGCGTCTCCATCTGTGTGATATCGCATCAAGAATGTCAATGCTGAGGCCATTCTCTGAGTTTTGTGTTGGTCACTCAGTTGCCGTGGAACCCATCGTGCACAGATTTTGTGGTAGCCAAGATGTTGCGACACAATTTCACCAAGCAAAGAACGAGAAATGTCAGGAAAGGCAATATGCAATTCGTCGGGTGATGTGCGCCTGTCTTGCAAGATTCTGTCGTTCACTTTAGTCTTCAGGTCTTCTGTGATGAGTGATGGGCGCCCGGGTCGAGTTTCATCGTGGACATTTGTTCGCCCATTGTTGAATATTTCGCACCATTTTCTCACATTTCTTTCATTCATTACAGTATCACCATACACTTCTTTCAATTGCCGGTAAATTTCTGCAGGTTTCAAATGTCGGGCATTCAAAAATCGAATCACACTCCTCACCTCACAGTCGGCGGGATTATCAATCACGTCGTTCATTTTGAAGTAACACAAAATGCGCAATGGCGACTTGTTGCAACCAGTACTCACAACATTATGAGAACACATGTTAAGGAAGCCAGTTGACCTTCAAACAAGGAAGGGGAGTCAGCTGAGTGGCGGGTATGCGCGAACGGTCGTTATTTCCTGGATCCTCCTCGTACATTGGTGTGGCTGGCAGAGTACATATTTTACATAAACTACGTGATGTAGAAAAAATAATTTATTACACATTACCAGTGGCATAATAAATAATTTTGATGAAAATAAATTAACAAACAGCCATGTTAATGCAAACTAAAAGTGAGCATTTAAGTTGTGTATTTTATATCTACAGATCTCAAAATAATTCGAGGATTAAATATCAAAAACACACATAGCTAATGCACTACGCTAGATAATAATAATTTAAGATTTTTTAAGAAGGTTTTAGGCCTATACTTTTTTCAACTTAGCAGTTATTACTGTTCATGATTATAGTAGCTGCGGCTAAATTGTTTCCTACTGGTATTCTCTGATACACAAAAATGCTTATTAGCAGCAGTTCTTGCACTGGTGAACATATAAGATTACCACTTCTGCTATTATGTACTATATGTTATGTTTTATTTAACAACGCTCGCAACTGCAGAAGTTATATCAGCGTTGCTGGATGTGCCGGAATTTTGTCCCGCAGGAGTTCTTTTACATGCCAGTAAATCTACTGACATGAGCCTGTCGCATTTAAGCACACTTAAATGCCATCGACCTGGCCTGGGATCGAACCCGCAACCTTGGGCATAGAAGGCCAGCATTATGTACTATGAAACATAATTAGCAATACAATAATTAGCATAAATTTATATTTATTTATATACAATATTTATTATAATTCTGCACTACATTAAGAAAGGTAAAGGAAGTTTTTACTACACTAACAAAGAGAAAAGGCTACTTTCCAGAAGTTTTCATGTAATGATTGAAATTATACCGGAAGTAGCTTTGAAAATCAAGGGTGACAGTGCGTTTCTCTTTCTCATGAAAAATCTGTTTAAATGCACATAGCAGAGTTTGTAGACGCAGTGACAATATTCAATTCAGTGTCAATATTCATTCGTTAATAACAGATTGCTTATAACAGTAAATGGTTTGAATTTAGTACACTATATGCATATTTCATTCAACCAAATGTGCAGCATATCTGCAGATAAATTCTTCACCTATCAGTTTACATTATGGACGTCACTGTACGAGAAAAATATTACATTACATGTGCGCATTTCACAAACTCAACCCTGTCTGTGACAAATACAATAAAACCAATTACTTCTTCCTGTATAACAGAGATAGCTAACTGTATTGTATACCACAACTAATTCCTCTGAACTTTTATTCACTAGGTTTTTATACAGGACGATGTACAATTTACAAAATAATAAATACAATGGATTTAAGTTCATTATAAATAATTTAATAATAGTTACCTCTTCCACGTGAGTTTTTTCTTCATTTTCTTGAAGAAATTCTTCTCTTATTAACCCGACTTTGGTATCAACCTCATCTCCCATTTCAATAGCTGCCTCAACCATAGCACGAAACATTGCCTGAACACGCTGACATTGCTCTGCATAGCAGTCAAATGAGCCGAGCTTCTGTGAACACGACTGACAGACCGTGTGTGGCATGTCATCTTGGTTGTCAACCTACAAAAAACCAAAAGTGCACAAGTAATTAAAGTAATCAGCTTTTAAGTATCTACTGCATGATTACTATATTACTTTCAAAATTCATGTAAAATATTATGTATTATGTCTTGATAATAGATGTACTTGTCAGCCAGAACCTCAATCAGAGGAATATTATGTGTATATGCATTGTAATGTAAACACTTTTTTTTTACTATTGTTGTCATTTAAGGATGATTATTCTTGTGCAAATTTTTCCAATTATTTCCCGAAGTACCTTGTCATGTACGTACTTAAACTATAAAACTTGTGATGATTGCAAAGGAAATGTATGTCAATACCACAAATTCCACCCAAACTTGACAAGATACGAACCTCGGTATCTGAAGCGACAAGCTGCCCTCCATTTTTCTATGGTGTGCCTGGTGAGAATGTGTTTCTAATTAATATTACATAATTAATATATTTCTGTGTATGGCTGTGATGAGTGTGAGATTGATAATGAGATATTATGGCAAAATATAAAAACGAAACTTGTAAATAACATACTTTTTAATACTGCTGGAACAATAACAATCGTGATAGAAAAAAAGAATAACAGTGGAATAGACTCGTGGAGAGGTTAAGTAGACTTCCACTTGTCCTGGACATCGTTGGGAGGGAGAGTCCTATTGTTGCCTTGTTTGTCATGCCATGAATCAGTGACACCATTGAAAGAAATCATAGAACACACCTATACATTTTGGTCTGTCATTCGTGGTCTCCTATCACTTACACATTTAAAATGTATTTACAGAAAAACCTTTCAGCATATACTCTGTTGGTAGGAACCCAAAAACACTGCAAAGCTGCTTGGCAAACTCTGGATATTTAAGTGTTAAAGTCAACAACATTTGCTTGCAGTCTACATCTTCAATGTTCTCAATAGTTTCAAACCAAGTTATTCAAAATATTCATGTCCATCAACAAAGCTATTTATGTTAACATCCCAGAAAAATGATATCTTTGTTTTGCTCTCACATAAACTTTTCAAATCAACTGATAATACCTGGTCAGCAATGCTAGAGTTAGAATGTTTACCACCGTTACCTATACCGGGGACAGTTACCTATACAACTAGAGGCTTCAGTGATGTCACTACAGAAGAACCCACACACAGCAGAATTGTTCGTTGCACTACAAACTGAAAACGTTGACCACTTACTTTCACTGATCCAGATGCGCTCTCACAATACAATAACTTCTGTTCAGAAAATGTTTTGCAGCTGAATGGTACCGTATACCTGCTAGTGCGGGAGGAGATGGTGGTCGGACAGTAAAAGTAACAGTCTCCAAGCTTCTAGATGTTCTGTCCCCAGTATACTTATAAATGGCTTTTAAAGAACCCAGACATTCATTGCCGCCCTCACATAAGCCAGCCATTGGTCCCTATCCTGAGATGGATTAATCCAGTCCCTAGCATTATATACCATTTCCCTCAAATCCATTTAATATTATCTTCTCATCTAAGTCTTGGCATCCCCAAAGGTCTTTTTCAAGTTTATCACTCTCTTGGAAAAATAAATATATATATTATATGCCTTTCTTGTGTTAAATTCTATCGTACCTGGTTTACATGATTTGACCTGTTATTGTTCTTCTTCAAAGAGTGTGTGTGTTCTGAAATTACACCACACTCCACATTACACCACACAAACACACCCCCACAGGAAACAAAACAAGAGGTGCCAAGAGCAGCAACGACCAGTTCTGAAGAAGACCAATAACAGGTATGATAGAATTTAACACGAGAAAGTCATATAATACATATTCCGAAGTGATACAGTGTTAAAAGTTGTGTAATCAAGATGTATAATAAATATATAGTGCAATTCCTATCACCCTCATCCTGTAAGGTAACACAATCTCCTTAGTATAGTTTTTTTTTTTCAGAAAAAGGATTAGGCCTACGCATATTATATAAATGTAAATTTAACTTTACACAATATAAATTTTATTACAAATTGTCGGTTTCGCATTTATATCGTATTTTAGTACAAATTTAGCATTTTGAGTACATTTCACATTTTATCGCATATTCCATCTTCATTAAAAAGGGATATACAGGTCGTGAAAAGTAAAAATACAGACCAAAATCTAGGGAAGAGCTGGAGAGAAGTGAAGGCCCTGGCCGCAAACAGGTCAAAATGGCGCTCTTTTGTTGTGGCCCTATGCTCCTCATCACGAGACAAAGGACATTGTATGTATGTATGTATGTATGTATGTATATTTTTTTCAGTACGTTATTTTACGATGCTTTATCAACATCTTAGGTTATTTAGCATCTGAATGAGATCAAGGTGATAATGCCAATGAAATAAGTCCGGGGTCCAGCACCGAAAGTTACCCAGCATTTGCTCATATTGGACTGAGGGAAAACTCCAGAAAAAATCTCAACCAGGTAACTTGACCTGACCGGAAATCGAACCCAGGCCACCTGGTTTCACAGCCAGACAAGCTAACTGTTACTTCACAGGTATGGACTGTATGTATGTATGTATGTATGTACACTACCGGTCAAAAATTTTCGATCAGCTATGAAAATAAATATATACTTTATTTCAATGTACAAACATATCGTAAAAACTAGGTAGACCAACAAAATAAATATTTTCTCTCTCTAGCTCTATGATATAATAGAATATTCAAAACGAAATCCCTGTTTTAACCACAAATCCACAGTTGTGATAGATGATCGAAAACTTTTGACTCTGTGTGTGTGTGCGTGCGTGCGCGCGCGTGCGCGTACATATATATTTTTAAAAACTGTGTTCTATCATCCTCTAGTAATAATATTTTCAGTATTTCAATAGACAACTTTCTTGCTGCGATATAACTTTGCTAGTCCAAACTAATTGGGACTGGGGCCTGTTCAGATTATCTAAATTTCGGATTAAGCAGGGGACAGGAATACAAGTGGGGACATAACACCTTATTCCCTGCCTATTCTTTACTATCCACCGCTTTGTTCAGTTTCAAGGTTTATGAGACACTGCAGCTTCATCAAGATTATCTGCTCTTCGTCAGAAAAAGCTGACAGATTATCATAATAGTACAGGAAACAAGAATTAATTCATTTACTATTAATGAAGTAGGTTTACTGTATATTGTAATTTTTGAGTTTCTAAATACTGTAGCATTATACTGATCAAGTTTTTTTCTCCTACTCTTCTCTCTCCCTCTATCTTTCTTCGAATTATCTGGAATTTCGGATTAGCAGGGTTCTACTGTATAACAGTTGCTCAAGCATTTCAATGCACCCTACATGAAGTGTCATTAAATACTGGTGAGAGATCTTGGTCTACACTGTGTGCAGTATGACCACACGCTCAGCAGAGCATGCTCATTCAATGAGTCTCCAGTGTATCAATAAATGCAGACACAGTGTGATCACTACCTTCACTGATTTCACGAGGGCAATATTATGGATAGATCCTTGCACTTAGTCCGTGTAGGCCTTTGTATGCCCTACATGCGATGATTATCTATGTCTGACGAATTCGTTAATCCGATGCTGACAGGTGGACCATCTTTCCTTAGCCCTGCAGGTAAGGTCTTATCATCTACTGACGAGTCGGAACCTGAACCCGGAACTCCAAGCTGTTAGAACCTACATCAGCATTGAAAACCCATATCACTCCCAGACATCACCCCAGCCTATTTTTACTATTACAGATGATAGATGAAATGAGGGGAAAGTGGAGAATGTTGGTGGAATGATAGAGGGAAAAATCTCCTACAACATATAATAAGAAATATTTATTATCAGTCAATGACTTTACTTTCTATATATGTGAGGTGCGAGTCCTTACATTACATAATTTTAATATTGTATGAATGTTTTCGTCGGTTTCATACCAACATCATCAGATACAACATTTTATACAGCAATATCATCTCTAGTAAGTACATATGTCTCTACAACCAAAATACAATATAACATGATAAAAACAACATAATTTAGGACATCAACATATCTCTTTTCTTGTGTGACTACACCCTACTGTCAATTGATTAAAAAGTGCACATGTGATTACAATACATGTACATATATAAAATTGCAGGTCTTCACTGATAAAATAATAAAAAAATAAAATCTATATACTATATTATGTGAAGAGTTGCATTACAATCTTCGATCTGTACTAGCTGATTTGTTTGTGCCCATGTTCTTGTTTTCTCATTACTACATGCCTTTTCACCGTCCAAAGATGTATATACGTCATAATGTATAAATTGAGGTTATGCCTTGAGACCTATGTTGTGGATGTCATTTGTAAAAGATGATATGTTTCAATATTAGGTTGTCTTTTGATGCTGATTGGCGCCATATGCTTGAACGTGCATTATGACCGGTGATACTCTTCAATATGGTTAATTTACGGATGATGTCCAAATACTGTAGTTGTTGTGGAATGTTATCATCATCATCATCATCTGTGGTCATACAGCCCTTTTAGTTTAGCCTTGACCTCCTTAAGAATTGCCGTCCAATCTTCCCTCTCTAGGGCTCTCCGTCTCCATCTCTTAATTCCTGCTTTAACTAGATCATCCTGAACATCATCCAACCATCGTAGTTTAGGTCTTCCTGCTCTTCCTTTACCACTTAGCGTGGCATCTAGTAATCTTTTAGGAATATTATTATTGTCCATTCTGATAATGTGGCCCAGCCACTCCAGCTGGCTAATTTTTATATCAGTGACAATACTTGGTTCTTTATATAGTTTTTGTAGTTCAGAATTGGTCCTAATTCTCCACTCTCCCTTATCATAAATAGGGCCATAAATTTTTCTTAAAATTTTCCTTTCCCACGTATTTAAGATGGTTATTGCTCGTTCAGGTAGAGTCCAGGTTTCGCTTCCAAAAGTCACCGTAGGTTTAATAATTGTTTTATAAATCCTCACCTTCATTTTTTTTTAGATATATCTGGTTCTTATAATTTTATCTAATGCTCTGAGGCGTCGATTACCAATGGCTAGTTTATCCTTGATCTCAGTTAATATGTTGTTATCCTCGGTGACTATCGAGCCGAGATATCGGAACCTTGACACTTTCTCAAAAGTAATCTCATTTAAGACAACAGTTTTTACAGTATTGTCTCTCGTGGTTATGTTATTCATATACTTTGTCTTTGTTCTGTTAATATTTAAATTTGAAGCATTTGTCTCATTATGTATCTGTCTGAAGACATCATCTAAGGATGACACATTCCGTGCAAATACAGCTACATCATCAGCAAAAGCAAAGTATTGAAACATTCTATTAAATATGGTTCCCCCTGGATTAATGGCAATCTTTCTAATAACTCGCTCTAGACCAATATTAAATAAGAGTGTTGATAAGGAGTCACCCTGTCTAATTCCATTATGAGTTATGAACTTTTCTGATAATTTATTCTGTATTTTAACTTTATTTTGTATATTCATTAAGGTCATCTTGGTTAAGGCAATTAACTTTCTAGGGATTGTGGAATGTTATAGTAAGGTGAATGTCAGCATTCAAATTTAGATGGTTAATTTACGGACGATGTCCAAATACTGAAGTTGTTGTGGAATGTTATAGCAAGGTGAATGTCAGCATTCAAATTTAGTTGTATATGAGCGTGTGTATTCGTGCGATGTTGGTTGTGCAGAGGGACATCGTCCGTAAATTAACCATCTAAATTTGAATGCTGACATTCACCTTACTATAACATTCCAAAACAACTACAGTATTTTGACATCGTCCGTAAATTAACCATATTGAAGAGTATCACGGGTCATAATGCACGTTCAAGCATATGGCGCCAATCAACATCAAAAGACAACCTAATATTGAAACATCATCTGTTACAAATGACATCCACAACATAGATCTCAAGGCATAACCTCAATTTATACATTATTACGTATATACATCTTTGGACGGTGAACAAATCAGATAGTATAGATCAAAGATTGCAATGCAACTCTTCACATAATATAGTATATAGATTTTATTTTTTTATTATTTTATCAGTGGAGACCTGCAATTTTATATATGTACATGTATTGTAATCACATGTGCACTTTTTAATTAATTGACAGTAGGGTGTAGTCACACAAGAAAAGAGATATATTGATGTCCTAAATTATGTTGTTTTTATCATGTTATATTGTATTTTGGTTGTAGAGACATATGTACTTATTAGAGATGATATTGCTGTATAAAATGTTGTATCTGATGATGTTGGTATGAAACCAATGAAAACATTCATACAATATTAAAATCGTGTAATGTAAAGACTCGCACCTCACATATATAGAAAGCGAAGTCGACTGAAAATAAATATTTCGTATTATATATCATAGACTTTTCTGAAAATAAATCAAAATGAATTGCAAAAAAATACTCCTACAACATGTTTTGTCCACCACAAATTCCACCCAGACCTGACTAGGGATCGAAACCAGGCCACATGGATGGAATGCCAGCACACTAGTACTGTGGCTACAGATGCATCAACAACTACCTTACTCCTATAGCTACACCCAATTATGAGTTTTCTTTACGCATCTCAAGCAGAGTATGCTGACTAAGATCAAGATCTGAGATAACAATAAGATAACATAGGACAAACCTGTGCAAGGTAATTAAGTTTCCTGCTGGGTCTGAAGATATTATTTATTGCAGAAATAACAATAGCGAAAGATCAATGAAGCACTGAAAAGCTTAGGTACTTCATTTATCACTATCTTACAAAGAGCTATTAAGTGCTATGTCAACTGAGCCTGTCATTAATACATGCAAACTTTAAGTATGATGAAGTCAAATGGTGGAGTAAGCTATGGAAAATTATCTTAGGATGGGACTCCTAAAATAATTTTTCATAGTTTACACCGTATTTCATATTTTATCTGACTGTATGTGGCTCCAATATGAAACTTGAAATGTCCACTATTATAAAATTGACCAAAATTCTATTCTATTTTCTGAAAAAAAAACTTCAAGTAGTACAAGGGTGGCTTTTGAAGAGGGGGTGCGGAATTGCAGCACCCCCAGACATTTGTGGCTTCCTGTTTTATGTTGTGAAATACATTTATATTGTCCACACCTGTGGAGTAACAGTCAGCGTGTCTGGCCGCGAAACCAGGTGGCCCAGGTTCGAATCCCGGTCGGGGCAAGTTACTTGGTTGAGGTTTTTTCCGGGGTTTTCCCTCAACCCAATACGAGCAAATGCTGGGTAACTTTCGGTGCTGGACCCCGGACTCATTTCACCGGCATTATCACCTTCATATCATTCAGACGCTAAATAACCTAGATGTTGATACAGCGTCGTAAAATAACCCAATAAAATAAAAAAATAAAAATAAAAAGTACATTTATTATACAGTCTATTTTGCTGCTTGAATTTTTTCAAATTTCGCTTTCATCGACATGAATACAATCATTAGTGAAGTCACTTCCTCCCCTGGTGCTGCCAGACCGAAGCCAGAGACGAGGACTATGGGTGAAGCCACTTGCTCCCCTGGAGCTACCAGTCTGAAATCTCGGGAAGCTTTGCACCCCTCCCCCGGCTTCCACTTCCCATGAATTCAGTCACAGGCACTGCAAAATTTACAGTGTCAGTTTGTCAGTTGCATGTATATACTTGTAGGGGATGTGCGAATATCGAGAGTTTCTATTTAGTTTTCACTTTTAACACGTGCGCACAGTTTTAAATACATTTTCTTTAATGTTGTGAGCATAACAAGTGCAACAATGTTTAATTCTGTACAATATTTACAGTCTATTCAGTTCAGTACCTTAACAATTCAGGAGAAATGTGAAATTAAGTGTCGTGGAAGATCTACACCTGTGCTAGATATAGAACAGTGTTCGACAAGCTGACAAGAAGAATATACGAGAAAGTTTAATTGTGATGTGTATAAGAAGTTTGTGTGGTTGACAAGCTGCGATATTAAAAATGCGCTATTCTGTTTTCCATGTCTTTTGTTTGGTGGCGATTCTAGCTGGACTCAGAAAGACATAACCGATCTTAGGAAACTAAATGAAAAGATTAATAAACATGCAAATTCGGTGAAACATATAAATAACACCCTGAACTTGGCTGTGTTGGGAAAAGAGAATATTCAGGAGAGTTTAAGTTCAGCTCACAAACAAGCTATCGAACATCATAACAATAGCGTCAGAAAAAGGAGAGAAGTGTTGTCTAGAATTATTGATTATATAAAGTTTTGTGGAACTAACGAGTTAGCATTACAAGGGCATAATGAAAAGATAGGGTCTGACAATCAAGGAATATTCCTCAATATGGTGAAATATACAAGTGAAATAGATTCGATGTTCAAGTCCCATTTGGAGAGTTCTTCGCCATTTAAAGGCCTATCAAAAAGTATTCAAAATGAGCTACTGGAATGTATATTGGACGTATTCAGAGAGAAACTTTTAGCAGAGATTGAGGAAGCCGAATTTGTCTCTGTTCTTGCTGATGAGACCACAGATATATCTGAAAAATTTCAGCTTGTGATTGTAGTTCGGTATTGTAACAGAGAAGGAAAAGCCGTGGAGAGGTTCTGGGGTTTCTTTAACCCAAGCGGATAAGATGCAAATGCAATGTCGAAGCACATACTTTCACAGTTAGAACAAAAGAAAGATAAGCTTATTGGACAGAGCTACAATGGAGCAGCTGTGATGAATGGTACATTAAATGGGGTACAAGCGAAAGTTAGAGATTGTTACAAATATGCATATTTTGTGCATTGTTATGCCCATCAGTTGAATCTCATAAAGGAAAGAGCCGCTAAACAAAATACAAAGGCTCGCATATTTTTTGCTAATTTATCCAGTATCCCTGCTTTCTTCTCTCGATCTCAACATAGGCAGTCTGTATTAAATTCATGTGTTTCAAAGAGAATTCCATCAGCTGGGGCAACAAGACGGAATTTTAAAATAAGAACAGTAAATGTTGTTCATGAGAAGGAGCCATTGCTAGAATGTTTTGAAACCATAATGGAAACCGAAACATCTAACAACACCACAATAAATGAGGCAAGCATCCTGGTGCATACTCTTGAAGATCCTAAATTCAATTTCTGGCTCAGTTTTTTTCATTTATTGATGCCTCATGTAGCCTAGATATATTATACAACCAACTACAACATCGCCAGTTAGATGTTTCTGAGGTTGAAGCTTTGTTAATGCCATACAGACAATACGGAACAGTGCTCAGTTGAGCAGCGAGAACTGTGAAAATGAAAACCCTAAAAAGCGTCGTAAGGTCGAAGGGATTCAGACAAGGGTTGCGGCAGCCAAGGAAGTGTGTGACCTCATTATTACACAAGCTAACACCCGATTCCAGTTCATAGATCATCTGATAGTATCTTCTCTTCTGTGTCAAGAAAAATTTGAATGCAACAGAAGCTTATTTCCTGAAAATGACCTAAATATATGTGTGAAGCTTTTTCCAATGTTCAATAAAGACAAACTGAAAGTGGAACTCACTGTGTTGTATCAGAGACAAGAATTCAGAAATATCAGTGACGCAGTCAAGCTCTTGTAGTTTCTTCTATCTAAGAACTTGCAGGCCTCATTTTCAGAAGTTGTGAATCTACTACGCATAGTTATCACCATATCAATGACAACTTCCAAACCAGAACGTTACTTTTCATGTTTGAAAAGAGTAAAATCCTATCTTAGAAATATGATGACAGAAGAGAGACTGACTGCATTAGCTATGTTGTCCATTGAAATATATATAAATTCTAAATTATAGACATCAGCTCAAAGAGTTTGAGTGACCACAAGGGTCCTGAATACAATAAACATGTACAATATAATGTGATGGATACATTAAAGAACAAAGAAAGTTAATTGTTTAAGGCAAATATAAGTGGATTAATTGAAATAGAGATGATGATGTAATATTTGAAGAGAATCCTTGATAATACTTATAAGAATAGACATTACATAATCAAAAGGAATGTGAAGTTCCTTAAGATAATTCCATGTGAATTTGGAAATAGAACCTCTAGCAAACCAATGACAGACCATTGTTTAAGAGGGACGTTGTACTTTTGAGAAAGATACGGCAGACAAGGTTCATATATAGACTTCTTCTCAATATCAACTTCGGTGGCCTGATTTAGGTTTCTTTCGAAACGGATAGTAGGGTCAAGAACAAGAGCCCGTTTTAAACGTCCGTTAATAGCAATAATGTCTGCCCGTCTGAAAGAACCATCTGATGATACACAATGTACTTCCTCATGAATCTCCCAATTTAAAGTTTTTAACGATATCGCCAAAGCATGTCGTACACGATGATGTCTAGCATTGATCAGCAGCTCGCCTTTGGGGCATTGTCCAAGCACGTGTCCAAGTGTTTCAAGCTCGCTACAGTCTGGATGACGGCAGCGGGTTGTGCTTAGAGTTCTGCCCGGTATTGCGCGAACCGCCGAAATATTGCTTGACATTTTTAAAGCATTGGTCCATTCTCAGGAAGATAGGCCCTTTCGATTGCTTACCCATGAGTTAGCCTTGGTGAGATCACTATAAACAATAACCCCTTTACCACGCAAGATATGGTTTGTCCAAGTTTGGAATGCGTCATTTCTTAAGTGTTCACGAATTTTACGACCTGACCAGTTGATAGCATCAATAGTTGTGATATTCAATTTTGACAGAGCAGAAACTTTTTCGCTTACAAGGTCCCTAACATTGTGGAGATGGCAGTCATCAACACGAAGAAGAGTATTACAGATATTTATATGTTGTACATAAGCTTCCCAAGATGCTTTCATTAACGAAAGACCACGATATTTTTTAGGGGAATAGAGCATTCCGTCAGGGCAGTCATGAGGAAGACCAATAAGCTCTTTGCATGCTCCTCTGGTCACTTTATCTAAATCATTAAGAAATTTGGTTTTGATTTGGTAGAGTGGAGCACACTGTAAGGGATAAGTAAGAATGGGCCAGAGATATTGATTCATAATCATGACCTTCTGATCAGGTTTTAATAAAGGGGAGAGACAGAGTTTAGAAATATTTTTACTGAATGTGGTAAAAACTGCACATTCATCAAAAACGATTTCATCATTAACGACACATCGAACTTTAATAAGAAGGTGATTCAGCACATGGAACTAATCTTTAAATAAGGTAAGTTGCATGGTTTATAACATATTTTTGTATGCAGCCCCTCTGGATTCAATATCCACGAGCCGCCACTGAATATAAACAAAAGTAAAATACAGTGTTATCAGTAAAATTATGAAGAAAGAGTAGTGCCTATTTTCACATCTTAATGTGAGAGGTTTCAATGCTCTTTTTTACTTCCTTGTGTTACACAGTAATAGGTGACAATGAAAAATTAAAAGATAGCAGAGACGAATGATATATTATCCCATAAGGAACACAGATCAAGACTATCATTATACATCACAAACTCAGCAACTGAAATACACAGACATTAAGTTCACTACTAGGGCTTACTTGTACTCTTTGCGGCAAAAAGAATGGGCCGCTGACAAGCTGTAAGTTCCAGATAAATAATATTGCACATGCTCGTCTCGTCAAAGCCCCAGTTCACCAGGTGACACATAAGTAAACCATTAAATTTGCTGTATTTCGTTTAAAGGCTGGTTCACAATAAACCGGGAACGAGAACCAGAATGAAAACGAGAAGCAGAGGACGTGAATATGAAAATTTTTTATTCACAATAAACCGAGAACGTAGACGACTATGCAGATCGATATGCATGTCAATAACGATATGTAAAGTCGATATTACGCATTCTGATGTTATTTGTGTATAATTGACCAATGTCGTTCTCTCATGAGTACAAGGCAGCTAACATAAACACAGGTTAACCAACTTCGAAATTTCAACTGAAACATTTCATTAGGTACGGTACTATAAATATGCCCATGCATCTTTATTATCACAACCTATTTTAAGTCTACCATAACGTAAAATAATTAGAGAAGAAACATTTGTAATAGAACAAAAATGAACACAACAGTAGTTACTGAATTGAAGCATGAATATGCAGTGTGTAATACAACCAATACAGTAATAAAGTATGATTTCCTTCCGATCGGTGTTCAAAGATGCAGCTATTGAAAGCCACGTATTCTCCTTCATTTTCTCATCTTTATACGAGGCGCGCCGCTTATTGTAAATGTGAGGATTTTCCTCAACACTCAATATTAGGATCTCATCAAATAAAACTTGCTCCATGATGCACAGCACAGAACAAAATAATGCATAAGTTATGTCACGGTCTTCTTGCTACAAAATATACGACGACAAAATAGCTTTTAGATGGCAATAGAATGAATCTAGTGGGCTGTGATCGGAAATGTGAATGCCAAAGTTGAAACTTGGCCAACTCTCCGTTCCCGATCCGGGGCTCTGGCAAGCTCTTCATTAAATGTGAATGCTCACATTTAAATGTACACATTTTAACAATTTTACCGTTTTCGTTTTCGTTCCGATTCTCATTTCCGGCTTATTCTGAACCAGCCTTAAGAGTCTGAAATATGTTATAAAATCGAATGAAGGGTTGATTCTGAATACATCAGTCTCTGAAAAAATGAAATAATAATAAAATTGATAAATACAAAATAAATCGAAGCAAACATGTACAAAAAAACAAGTATTATGCTGACCTGGTACTAACAATCTTAGTAGTGAAGATCATTATGACACGTGTGTACAAAATGAGTCAATAGTACAGTACTAGTTCAAGATTCAAGTCTTCGTAAATCTTCATTTTCTAAATTACAAGTTTCCCATAATATCTCTCACAAAGCTAGATTTATGTGGTGACATGACCATCAACAAATAATTGCCCCGTTTTACGTAGGTTATTATGCATTTAGGGCAGCTAGAGTGATTGGAGTCCCTTCGTCAACTGCTCAGAGATGGCTAAACTTTTTCTCGAGAATGGTGAAGTTACGAATTGACCAATTCCTGATCGGCCGTGCATCTCTACAAGTCTACAAGAGAAAAGGACGCCATATTATTGGAATTTAAAACCACCCAAATTCCTTGGTGTAACTATCAACTCTTTTTTTAATTATAAAAACCATGTCAGCCACATTTCTAATCAGCTCGCAAAATTCGCTCATTTCTAAATTATCATAACACCACAGCACAATATCTTGCTACTACAGTTATATCAATTCCAGGATTAAATACAATATAATTTCTTGAGTGCATCAATATCTAATAAACACTATTTTTATTTAGCAGAAATAATTAATGACCTTTTTCAAAATTAAATCTCGCGACTCCTGTTAACGTTTGTTCTGAGAACATAGAATTTTGACAGTTCCCTCC
Source organism: Periplaneta americana (assembly GCA_025594305.2). NCBI lineage: Eukaryota > Metazoa > Arthropoda > Insecta > Blattodea > Blattidae > Periplaneta > Periplaneta americana. The sequence continues at coordinate 141,898,830 of JAJSOF020000017.1, read as the reverse complement.
AAGATTATTCTCGAGTGTTCCCAGGATGTCGCTATGTAACTACAAAGATTTATTCAAGAGAAATTCTGACTACTGGTCATATGACACTCGAAATAAAAATGCCATTTGTTACTTTCTCCAAGTACATTACGTAACTTTATGAGTCATCTACTTTCATTTGTGTTGCAAAATTTTTAATTTCCTTGCAGCCAGCATTCACGTCCAGAAATCAAAACTTTTCTTTCAAAATTCACTACAACACTAGGTACATAGCTTTGATAAGGTGGACGAATACTTGAGAAAAAATATATAAACTAATGACTAAATATTGCTACTTCTGGTTTTATACAGTTATTGTTATTGGTACTGAGTTCACACAGGCTTCCTTCAGACTTATTTATTAATTCCTAATTTTATATGTAATGTTTAGTACCAATATTATCCTCCCATCTACGTCTCGGCCTCCCTAAAGGTCTTTTTCCCTCCGGTCTCCCAACTAACACTCTATATGCATTTCTGGATTCGCCCATACGTGCTACATGCCCTGCCCATCTCAAACGTCTGGATTTCAAGTTCCTAATTATGTCAGGTGAAGAATACAATGCGTGCAGTTCTGTGTTGTGTAACTTTCTCCATTCTCCTGTAACTTCATCCCGCTTAGCCCCAAATATTTTCCTAAGCACCTTATTCTCAAACACCCTTAACCTATGTTCCTCTCTCAGAGTGAGAGTCCAAGTTTCACAGCCATATAGAAGAACCGGTAATATAACTGTTTTATAAATTCTAACTTTCAGATTTTTGGACAGCAGACTGGATGATAAAAGCTTCTCAACCGAATAATAACACGCATTTCCCATATTTATTCTGCGTTTAATTTCCTCCCGAGTGTCATTTATATTTGTTACTGTTGCACCAAGATATTTGAATTTTTCCACCTCTTCGAAGGATAAATCTCCAATATTTATATTTCCATTTCGTACAATATTCCCGTCACGAGACATAATCATATATTTTGTCTTTTCGGGATTTACTTCGGGCTTATGTGAGGGCGGCAATGAACCTTCGGGTTCCTTAAAAGCCATTTGTAAGTAAGTAAGTAATGTTTAGTACCAAATCTCAGCCCTCATTAACAATATTTATAATCCTTTAAGAGAGTTAACTATTATATAGCAACAAACTTTTATCATCATCATCATCATCCAAGGCCTGTTTTTCCAGTCTCAGTGAGTCATTCTCAGTCTATCTTTTTTTTTTTTTTTTTTTTGGACGCTCAAAGACCTATTCCCTTGGAAACAGTATTGAACATGGCTTTTGGAAGTCTATTATAATTCATTTTTGGACATGGTTTTTCCACTGCAGCTGGTACTTGTTTATAAACTGTGACACTGGTTCTAACTGAAGTTCTTGCATGATATCCTCATTTATTTTGCAGTCCAAGTAAGTATATCCTAGTGTTGTTCCCATAAATTTCATTTCACAGGCACTTATTCTGCTGATATCAGCACTTCTCATTGTCCATGCTTCACTTCCATAACATAGTACAGATCTGCATAGCTAAGGTTTGATACAAATGTATTCTCATCTGTCGCTGTACTAGGGAAGGCTTCATAATTTTGTTCATTATTTTTCCATTGTTTTATTGTACTATTTGCAAATTTTAGAAGTTATATCTATTTCACCAAAAACTGATGAATTACAGCCAAGATACGTAAAATCATTTACACTTTCTATTAATTTGTTGCATAAGGAAATTTTGCTTGCAATTGGGTATTTCCCATGAAATGCCATGACTTTTGTTTTTTTTATTATCGATTTCCATGTCGTATTTTGTGCTGATCATATTTGGATTATGCACTGAATACTGAAGCTCGTCTACATTACATGCAACTAGGGCTAAATCATCAGCCAAGAGCAGACTATCAAACTGTACATTTAGACTGAGAGAAATTGAACCATGATGTGTCTGTTTCCAATCTTTAATGATTCTGTTCATATGATGAAACGTAATGGAGATGGACCACAACTTTGTCTTACTCTGCTACGAATTTGCTGCCAATCTGAAAGTCTGTTGTTGGTTCTAACTGTTATCAAAATTGTTGTGTAAAATACGTTATGAATCTTAACTAAAAGCAGCTGGGGGACATGATCATCTGCTAGCACCTTCTTTAAAATGGGGCGTTAAAAAAAATAAAATCAGTGGTGTAGTTGTTCTGAATTGATATCCTATTATAAGCATTTAAATTTGATTATAAATAAACATAATCAATTTCTTAATTAATTAATTAACATGAGACAATTATTACATAAAATTAATACAAAATGTAACTACTAGGTCTACTACAGACACACTTTAAGTTTATATTGAAGAATTAATATTTTTACAAAGTCCCGCATTGTTGGCTTATTAATGAAATTTCTTTGACCTTGTTTATTCAACCACTGTTATAATTTTTACACTCGTCTTAAATTTCCATAATGCGTTGAAATTTTTTGATCGCATAACATAAATAAATGGGTTAATATCAATTCTGAAATATTAATATTCCAATCATTGAAAGTGTCTTGGGATCAAATGGGTTAATCAATTAGTGATAAGGTTAGTATCAGATGAGGGAATAGGTAAGTGATATAATGCTGAGAAATGTGACAAGGTTATAGCACAGTCTAGTATATACAGTCACGAAGCTTGAGTTGTGAGGGTGCTAGGAACAATAGACTGTGCCAGTACTATTTCGCATTGTTTGTAATGAGGCAATATCAGTGATCCTAGTGGTTAGCAACTATCTATGGCTGCATATTTACTACGTATTGAGCTTCGTGACTGTATATACTAGACTGTGGTTACAGTGTGTTAGATGAGGGGAGAGCTTAGTGACAGGAGACCAAGGACTGTGGCAAGGTTAGTCACACATGTTGCTACTGCCTCTCCATATCTAGCTGCAGCTGATGCCATAAAGCAAACAAATACCAATTTTAGATATAGGTCTACCTTATGTGAATGTTGCAAAACTTTCTTCCCCAAATGAATTATCATTAGCTAGAGTTATACGTCTGCGTGTAAGCACTTAGAAATGTGGATACTGTATCACAATGTAATGTACTCTTGGTTTCACAAGTAAAGAACCTTCGTCGCAGGGTTGGGTTCAGGAAGCCATAAATCTGATTGGCACGCTCCCCTAATTAGTGAAACTGTGGACAAAGGTACCGCCAGGAGACCGCCGAGAATGCTGTGTTGTGAATTCTACATTTTTGAAAGAATATCCCTGCCACTGCATTACGGTTTAAGTTATGTCTTATAACAGCGCGTTGTGGTTGTCAGCAGTACGCTAGTGAATTTACAATGTTTAATTTCTTTTGGCCGTGGATAAACTATAATAATAGTGAAGTGCCTCCACAGTCACAACCAGGGCCTTCTTCTGAAATGACGCCGACTAAGCGTAAGAATTGTAATAAATCGCCAATAGGAAAAGGGAAGAAGTTACGAAAACAAAGTGTACTTATAGTACAAAATGTTAAGAATCGATGATTTTACACATGATCTTGTGCGACTAACAGTGTACGAGTGCTACAAGAGCGGAATGTCACCAACAGTAGAGTCCGTAACGCATGCTATGCGAGAGAAAACTAGTGGCACTGACTACGAATTTCTTTATGGGAAAAGAACTGTTCGTAGATTACTCCGAAGTATGGGGTTTTTACATACAATAGTGCAAAGAAAATCCACTAGAGCTGAAGCCAGTAACATCATTGCCTGGTGGTACTCGTATCTCGAACAGATAAGACTTGCGTTTGCAAGGCTACAATGATGTATTTGTAGACGAAACCTGGTACGACAGTCATAATGTGTCACATGAAAAACTGAACAGACGACTCCGAAAACTATGTGGTACAGTATCAGGTGCAAAGGATGAAGAATTGTTATTGTGCACTGTGGGAGGGGGGTTCGGTTTCATAGATGGTGCTCTATCTGTTACTCACAAGAAAATGGCAGATGCACCTGGAGATTATCATGACACAATGAACTCTGCAGTTTTCGAAGAGTGGTTCGAAAATAGTGTCCTGAAAATTCTACAGGAGCCCTCGGTAATAGTATGTGACAATGCACCTTATCACAGTTTTCAGTGTTACTTTTGTGTAGCAAATAACTTATAATAGAACCTAATCTTGTTTACTAAATTAGTTAGGCGTAGCCTATAGCTTATACAGTAGACTAAATACAAACATTTCAATGCACGATGGCACAACAGATACTGTTTACTTTTCTTAATATAATGATAGACATTCTAACCACTCGATGATCGGTGATGACCTGTTGTTGTAGTACTAGTAGTAGTAGTGATAATAATAATAATAATAATAATAATAATAATAATAATAATAATAATAATAATACAGTATATTATTGTTATTATTATTATTATTAAACTGATTTAATTTACTCGTAAATAGAAAGTATATTGAAAAGAATCCAAACAGTTGCAAAAGAAAATACATTTAAAGAGTCCAGCAAAGAGCAAACATGGCAACAGCTGAAAGTTTTAGCAAGACAACTTCCCCTATCTGGTCTGTCAATCACTGTCATCTGTATGAGGCCAGGGTTCTTTACTTGTGGAGCCGAGAGTAGAGTTGGATATAGAAATGTAAAAACCAAATGAACAATTCACACAGTGATAATATACTAGCTTCGCGTATAAGTCTCTTTGTCAGAGTTAAGAGAGTACTGGGGTACTCTAATAGTTATAAAGGCACCAGAAACACGTCACCTTGTGTAGGGTTCAGGCAGTGGTCGAATTGAAAATAAATTACTGCCGGTATGCATAGACTTATCTTGCGATAACAATTATTTTAGAGATTTCTTGAATAAGACATTGCTCCCGAGAGCGAACTAAATAATGTAGTACTATATAAGACATAACAGTACTGCAAGAATGTCTTAAGAGAAGGTAGGTAGGCCTACAGAGTATGACGATACTATTGGTTACTGTAATTGATTGTGTGATCAGCTTCACTAAATAACAATAAATTTTAAATTTTTACTGCCAGTATACTTTTTGGCATCTTATTTTCTTCCAGTATGCCATACTGGCCCAATTCGACCACTGGTTTTAGGTTGAAGTAGGCATAGATGATAATTAAATGAAATGCGACCACCGGTACCTGGATTCCTTTTCAGGATCATCAAATTAGGTCTATTTGTGAAGGTCAAATAAATTAATACTGGTACAGTTTGAGATGAAAGTAAGATTTCTTTCTGACCGTTAGAAATACTGGTAGGCTATTTAAATTTCTGAACTTCTCTTATGTCTTCCCTTTGCACCCTTGATAATTTCACAGAATGTGTCGCTGCACTTAGACCAGTTTTACAATAAACATAAACTTAGTGTAGAGTAGTGGAAAAAAAAAAAAAAACCGGACCGACCCTTGTAGCTGATTTCAGAGTCACAGATTTAAATTTTGCTAGTCACATAACAAATATAAATGACACTCGGGAGGAAATTAAACGCAGAATAAATATGGGAAATGCCTGTTATTATTCGGTTGAGAAGCTTTTATCATCCAGTCTGCTGTCAAAAAATCTGAAAGTTAGAATTTATAAAACAGTTATATTACTGGTTGTTCTGTATGGCTGTGAAACTTTGACTCTCACTTTGAGAGAGGAACAGAGATAAAGGGTATTTGAGAATAAGGTGCTTAGGAAAATATTTAGTGCTAATAGGGATGAAGTTACAGGAGAATGGAGAAAGTTACACAACACAGAACTGCACGCATTGTATTCTTCACCTGACATAAGTATGAACATTAAATCCAGACATTTGAGATGGGCAGGGTATGTAGCATGTATGGGTGAATCCAGAAATGCCTATAGTGTTAGTTGGGAGGCTGGAAGGGAAAAAGACCTTTGGGGAGACTAAGACGTAAATGGGAGGACAATATTAAAATGGATTTGAGGGAGGTGTGATATGATGATAGAGACTGGATTAATCTTGCTCAGGATAGGGACCGATGGCAGGCTTATGTGAGGGCAGCAATGAACCTGCAGGTTCTCTAAAAGCAGTAAGTAAGTAAGTCACAAATCACATCCAACTTGTATAATTAATTGTAACAATGAAATCTATTGCATTTGTTCGATTCTTACCGTCTTTTGTTTCCTTCAGTGCGTCAAACTTACAGACGAAAAAACTTTGAGAGTTTTATTTTCATCTGGCGTCAATATTAAATTTCTATCTCTACTCGACAAAGATAACTGCATATTTTTACACTAAATAGCAGTACATACCTCTGGCTTCACTATCCATATTGAAATTACCACAGCTTGACACAATACAGAGCACAGGATTCTTTTGTATCAGCTACAAGGGTCGGTCCGTTTTTTTTTTTGCCACTACTGTACATACTAAAATCTAAACGAAATTAATTAACCTAACCTTTCCTCAGTCTGTGACAGATTAGGATAGGTTAGTTCAGGTTTTTAGTATACCTTGCATACAATAAGTTTAGGTTTAGTGTAAGACTGGTCTATGTGCAGCGACACATTTAAATTAATCGTTCTGATGAATGAAAATGATATGGGTCTAGCTAGTTATATAGGCTATATTAACATCTACAATTGTTCATTATTTCAATTTGGGCTCAAGCATAGAAAAATGTCAAAAATAATATTACTGCCATAAATCACTGTAAAATGACTGGACAAGTATTGAATAATATTTGGTACACTTCGGCCCCTATAGGCGAATGTATGATGTTGTTTTGTCAACTGTCCGAAGACAAGTCTGAACCTCACAAGTGATATCAACACTGCACCACTTATGAGGCAACTAAGCCAGGAGATAATGGGGATTAACGGGGTAGGGTGGCCAGTTCCTTTTCCCCTCCATTGCATACATTACTGATTAGCTACATATTGCACTAATCAGACTTCAGATGCATACAAACAATTGTTTTTCCTGTCACACATGTCAAGTGAGATGTTCTGCCTGATAATAGATGTAGATATCAGCCAGAACTTCAATCAGAGGTATAATGTATGATAAGTTATTGTCTAACAAATATAAATCACTTTCGTTCCCATGAAGATGAATATCGTAAGGTTTGGTTGTCCTAAATTGTTAATGTAAGTTAGGTTATAATAAAGTGAGATACTTCTACGATTTATTATTTGACAGGATGTTAGAAAAAATGACAATCATTCTGACATTTGAAGGTTCTGAGTTAAGTTATCTGTATCAAATAAAATGAAAGCATGTGCGTAATAATAATAATAATAATGTTATGTAATGTTAGTGCAACAATCCTAATAACTGTAATATGTCAATTAACAGGTTGCAATGCTACAAATCATTAAACTATGAAATGATGGAAAGCTCACGGCACTATCAAATTTCTAATGGCAGGAGATTTGGCTGCCATTTCGTGACAGTTTGGAATTCTATCTCTCCTCTTTTCGCGTCCGGTCTGTAATATAAAGTGTAGAAACTTCTTCATACAATCGTGTGGGTAAAGTTGTACTACTTTCAACCCGGTTTTAGACAGTAGAAACATGGCAGCCTTTAGCTTGGTCTTTTTGACACATCCTATAGACTACAGTCCGCAGAACTCACCGAAATTGAAAGATACTTTAGAATCTTCTCAGGTAGAAGGAGATCTCTGTTTTCAAAAACATGAAAGCCGCTTCCACCCGAATTTGCACACAAACGGCACCAACTTCTCCATTCTAAACTCATTTTTTATATTCCAATTTATCTATCATTTACAAGAATCAAGAATGACACTTTATTAGAAATACACTGTAAAGTTTAGTTAATTTCGATGTTATTTTGTTAAATGTTTCATATCGCCACCATTGTAGCACAAAATTACTAACTCTATAAATCTTGCATTTTGGTGTTCGCTAGTTCGCTCCCTTATAAAACTACAATAAATCTATATAAGAAATGTTACTTTTGTACGTATCACATTACTACAAATGTCTAACTACTTACGAAACGTGTCTCAAGAAAATTACACATAGAATAATGATTTATTTACGTTATATTGGACATTCTGTCATCTCCACTAGTAGCGTTCTGTCGTTAAGGTGAATAAGCTCCTACGTCTCTCTGACCGAAGTCGAAGGATCAGATGATAGTACATCCAAACACTCTCCAGCCACATTAGAAATGACATGTCTGATAACGTGAAAATCAATAACGCCAACAGGAGTTCTAAATAGACTATGTGTACATGTTTGGCAGAAACTTACAAATGTAGATAGTACGCAATGCTTTTATTTTATTTCGTTATTTTTCGTTTTATCGGTATTGTCAAGGTTCCGGGTTTTAGAGGAATGTATAGCAGCAGATGCACAACAATTTTAGTCACATTGGCATAATGATTTCTTTCCATAAACCGAGACACTTTATTTAATGGTATCTTCATTGGACGTTACGCTATCGGGATGAAACACGTTTTAAAATAGTTTCAATTGATCTTTATTTTTTTATTATTTATTTAAAATAAAAAACTTAATAGAAATACTTTAAGAGAAAAAAAAAATAGTGAGAAAAAATGGCAAGTGTTTGAAATATAAATTAATTTTCACAGAAATAGTCACCGCAGATAAAGTGTTATCTTTCTACTACAACTGCTGCACCAGACTACTGTTATGTGAAGGAATCATAACATAAAGATAAATTTGTGCGCATGCAAGCTGATGCATGAACTCCACAAACAGCATTAAAACAAAAGAAACTGTTCGGAATTAATTATGATTTTTGATAACATTCATTAACCTCATAAAAATCAGGTTGAAGTTTCAGACGTACGAATTATTGAACGAAGACTAAGTAGTAAAAATGATCACGAGACCGGATCGAGCCTTTCACGGCTTAATCCTTGGATTTGATAATGATGATGATTATTGTTACGTAATATTCTTCATGGTAAATTTTAAGAAACGTTCTCTCTCTACAATTATTGTATCGGTTATTTCTGTGTTAATAGCACAGTCTAATATATACGTACCGGTAGGGAAATGCATCCATAGATAGTTGCTAACCACTAGAATCGCTACTATCGCTTCATCACAGACAAAACGAAATAGTACCGTCACAGTCTATTGTTCTTAGTGCCCTCATCAACTCAAGCTTCGTGACTGTATATACTAGACTGTGATGATAGTCTATACACACACAAAAAGAAAACAGATGTCAGTAAGAGTACTATAACATACAGGTTCTTAAATCTGTGAGCAGCAGACGTTACATTCTTTTATACGAACATTATGGCAGCAAGTGGAAGTAATAATATTATTCTGTGGAACGTGCTTAAAATACAGTAGAGACATTAACGCGGATAAAGATAACATCACCAGTATCATCACTGAGAACTACAGAAAAAGAATGTAACTTACTTCCACCATAAAAGCTAAAGAATTGTGTGCATTGTGAAAAACGATTGAAAGTTAAAACTTATAAACGATCCTCAAAAGTGAATTTTTCTTCGAATTACAGTGTAATGAGTGCAATAAAAACTACTATTACAGAAAATACCAGGTTTGAAGTAGGCCATGTACATTTACAATTCTACAAAATATCGTGCTTTTATTATAGGTATTGTTATTGGCTTTATGGAATGAATTAGTGACAGTAATTTAAGCATAGTCACGGGTTGTGATTTTTACGACTTCTGTAGAGAGGTTTGTTATGTAGGCTTACGAATGACAAACAATTCGACTTCTATCGGTGGATCAGGACAGGTACCATTGGAAGTGGATGACTCTCACATTGTGTCACCAGAGAAATACACTGCAGCTACGGACAAGAGTACACGTGAATGCCGTACAGCGGATATAATACAAGGTGAGTGGGCTACTAAAATGATATATTATATTTGTGTATTAACACTTGCTCTACCTGTAAAGAGGATACCCATTTCATATACACCTAGATCATATATATATACGATACTACGGGAGACAAACCTCCTGTAACACCCATTATACCGTACTTTCGCTATAACCTCTGTATATTTTGCCTAAATCGTTAAAAACTGACATAATACATAACAAACATACATATGAGGATCAGTGTTATCAGTAGGTCTAATGCCTACGAGATGTAAGATTATTTCAGAGTGACATGAAAAGCGAGAGGCTTCTACACAATTACATTACCATACGTCCGTTCCAATATTGTGCACTTACGTCTACGCCTATTTAAATAAACTTTACAACAATTTTGCGAAAAAGAACTCTAATTGGGAGGGGGGAGGACATGGCAAAGAAGCCGTGTAACCACGTGCGACTCGCGCCAGAATCATTTTGGCTGCCTGCGCACACTCGGACTTGATTAATAGAAACCTAAACTAACCAAACCTAACCTTCATATATGCGAGATGTGTTACCGGGGCACGAAGGAAACTTCTTGATTTGATCTGGAATGTACACGCGAAAATAAATCCAAGTAAGGATCATGAGAGGTCCGCGTATGCGCCACAGCCAATCCTGTCGCGAGCACCTCCTGTGTAATCACATATTATGTTTACATAGTTTCATTTAAAGTCCTCTGTTTTTATACATAGATGTAGAAGTGTTTGTTATTGTAATATTATTAAAAATTTCGTTTATTACTTACAGTTTTTATATTCGATGTAAATTTGGTGACCGTTTCTTAGTATGGAGATTATTTGGATAATTATGTAGTAAGCATCGGCCAGGCTGCCGTCTTTTCATATTAGGTTCTAATATGTTTAAAGCAGTCATGTCAATTGATGACCATATGCGCAAGCGCGCGCTTTAGAGATCAGGAGAGCCTGAGCGCTTTGCAACGGAAAGGAAAGAGACAGACGAAAGAGGTAGTATATGCCGCTTGGTCGAGCTATATTCAGGGATCAATGGATAAAGGGAAGAGAACTTATTAAAACTGTATCAGGTTAATTTTTAGATTTGTCTGAGAAGTATTAGGGCATTATAAGAATGCTCATTTTTCACAAGTTTGTTTTTTTATTCAAAAGAAATATTTTTTTCAACTTTTTTTTTTATAGAAAAGTGAAATTTTCAGATATAGACCTATTTAGTACTCTTACAGATACTGAAACAATGTTTTTGTAAATCTAATATACCGTAAATACGTATTACTGAAGATAGTGTATTACAGATTTTGAAAATATTCGCATGGAAAATTAATGTTTGTAAGGCAATAAATTAACAAAGCAGCTACTGTTAGGCCTACATCATAAGCAAAAGATACTTGCCCTTGTGTTGTAAAAATGTCAGCTCTATAGCTTCAGCACATTTCGAGAAAATAATTTAATATTCTGATGATAGGAAGTTGCTCACCAATATCTCCTTAAAAGCATAATGCGATAAAGGTTTTGTTATGGAATATTAGTTACACTTCAAACATATACAGCACCTAGGTAACTTTGCTTTGTACTGTAATATTGTTTTGATTAGTTTATTGATTACTTTTATAAGGCTAAAGGTACCATCAATATCAATTCTAACTTATGTCATACTCAATCTATTTTTTTTTTTGATATCACTTTCTTTATGAATGATGTGTTTCATTCACTTAGTATAGTATAGTTGTAGATACTATGGAATTTATGTGAATATTCCTTCTTAACTCTTTATTATGTTACTAACCGTACCCGTGCGCTCCGCTGCACCTGTTAGAAATAAATATAAAATAATTACATAATTAAAATAGGACGTTTGTTCCAGGGAACATTCGTGTTTGATAGAAGGATAAATCGTTTAATATGTTACTTAATTTAAATTGTATTTAAATAATTAAAATGCGGTCATTTTGGTCCAGAGAGCAATCATTTGGTGCAATGACAATTCCTTTAACATGTTCTTTAATTGTTATTCCATGCAACCATAGTTTAATGAAGATTGACATATCATTTAGTTTTAATGTGTATACTTTATATTACTTGCTATATGTTTCAGAAGTTACTGTAATAACATTGTAGAATTATGTCCATGTAGAGAAACTACACTTTCCAATGGTGAAATAATAATTAAAAATTAATTAGCTTCCGATATTACTTCATACAAACAGAAACATTCTCTTAGGCTATGTTTAATAGCTTTCGATTGTTGTTGTCCAAGGCCCCTTATAGACGAAGTCATTTGTTTTTATTTCAGTACAGCGCTTTAGATGGCATTGTTATTGTAATTTTAAAACTCATTTATCTCATTAAATATCAGTCCTGTTAAAATTTTGTATAGAATAAAACTTATCGGAAATTATTTTCAAAGAAACTTTTGTTATGTAATATTTTTCATGAAAATCAATAATAAGAGAGATATTTCGATTTATTTAATTCAGTCCTCCTTTAACCCCCCTTTTAAATAAAGTATTTTGAATGCCATATAGCCTAAAATCTAAGTTACAACGAACTTAATTTATATTCCAATTTTCATATAAATCGGTTCAGCCATTATCACGTGAAAAGGTAACAAACATCCAGACAGACAGACAGACAAACAAAAATGTCAAAAAAGCGATTTTCGGTTTCAGAATGGTTAATTATACATGTTAACACCAATTATTTTTGGAAAATCGAAAATTACCGGAAAAATTTCGGCTACAGATTTATTATTTGTAGGCTATAGATTAACGTTTAAAACACAACTGCAATATTAACAGATTGGTGTAAATACTTTTATTTTACAGACAATATAGATAATATCAAATAGAAAGAAGTCATATAAAAATAACGACATAACATTTCACGTTCCGTTTGAAGTTTGTGCACCACTGTTTTCTTAATGCAATAGGCTGCTAATTTCTCCTTCCATACGTAGCGCTTGATGCCCGCGCACGACGTCAAGGTCAGAAAAATGCGCTTGCTTTGACATCATTGGTTTAGTAAAGTGTAAAGATGCTGACGATATCACAAGAATACGTTGGAAAATAAATTAGGCCTAATGTATACTTGTATTTAGTAATGTATGGGCTCTGAGCCTCTATTACGGGAAAATGGCCTGGTTGGCATAATATTACCGCTATTTTGATTTCGGCAACGTTGCTGTTGCGCGGCTTATATAATTTAAAGAATTTATGGATGTTTAAGGCGACTTTGTCCCCTTAATAATCTTTATAGCCTAGCTAGCATACGATGAAAATATTTACCATTTATTGAAGCACTGTTTTGTTTTCTTACGCTATACATTCACCCTTCGAACATAAAAGTAGATAGAAGGGACAAGGCTTCCTGGTTAGTGGCACCGGAATATATCAGCTGATGTCGAGCAGAGAAGCGGTATGGTATGGGCACAGTCTACTATATACAGTCGCGAAGCTTGAGGTGTTTTTTTTTGCAAATCTCGTGATAAAGCGCTCCAAGCGGTTAGCAACTAAAAACAATAGACTGTCCATGGTCGACTTTGGACTGAGTCGTATTTCTATCGAGTGCTAGCTCGTTGCGTATTTCACATTGATGCTTGTGAAATGTTCGTTATTGGTTATAATAAAAATGTTAATGGCTAAAATATAATATTTGGAATAATAATATGGGACTAGGAGGAGACGTTTGTAGTGCTATAAATTGTAGCAACAGTAAGAGAAAGAGGCCAGAGTTATCCGATTTCCGAGAGATTCAGAAAGGTTCCTGGGTTTCCACAAGAATGCTCTGCAGAAACAAAACTGTTAATTTGAAGTTCTTTGTGACTGTTAGAATACATTATATCCTTAAATTTCACAATGAAATGTTTCAGTCTAACCGAAAGGACATTAGATACCGGTCAAAGTTCTGTCACTTAGGCTGCTAAATTTCCAGAGAAATAAAGGTTAGGTCTACTTTTTTTTTTTCAGAGGATATATTTTTAATTGTAGCTATTAATTTTGTTATTATTTTTATGTGTTATTTTATTAAAGACGTAGAAAAATTAAGTTTGTTTTAATGAACTTTACTGATCACGTTTTATTTTCAATTCTGGTGGGATTATTATTGCTTAGGCCTAATTTTTTCTTCAAAGGATATGTTTTTAATTATAGCTGTTAATTTTGTTGTTATTTTTATTTGTTGCTTTAACTAGAGACATAGAAAAAGTCTGTTACAATAAAATGTATTGATCACGTTTTATTTCCAATTCTGGTGTGATTATTATTGCTTAACCTCATCCCATTTTGTTAACTACGTAAGCCTACACTAGAAATACCGGTACACGTAAGTTACTCCATTAATTCATATTTCCATTATTATTGTTGTAAAGAGAAATGCAAATTAATATTTATTGGTTTCATAGTTAATTATCGCTATAATCTTGAATGAGTGAAGCTATTATAGTAAATTTCATTTCGTTTTGCACAAACAAAAATTATATTAACTTATTTCTTGCAGGTATCTTCGAGTTTACGAGTATGGTGGAATTTAATATACTTCATTAAAATAATAAATTAACTTTATGCATTTAATATTTCAATAATGGAAGGAAGGTGTTAATTTTTCCAAAATAACACGACAACGAAAGTGTAACATATTTTGTCGGCTGCTAGGAGAGAGATCTGCGATGATGAGGCGATAGTAGCGATCCTAGTGGTGGGCAACTACCCATGTTTGCATTTTTACTACATATTGAGCTTCGCGACTGTATATAGTAGACTGTGGTATGGGCGTCCAGTATGGGAATATAAGATCTGGTTTAATTTTGAGCACAAAAATTAGAAATCACAATAGTATTTCATAAGACGGGTACAGAAGGAGTCGTTGTAAGACGCTACCGCTTTCGGAGAACATATCAAAACGAAGGAGTCTCACTCGACTATTAATGTTCTTAACTGGAATGCAGAAGGGCTAAAAAATGCCCTGAAATACATAGAAAAAGAAGATCTACTTGAACATGATATATTGGTTTTCTCAGAGACATTTGCAACGGAGCCGATTAACATAGAGGGATACTACGGACTGCACTCATACGGAAGGAAAACAGACGGCAGACCGACAGGTGGAGTATCGTGCTATCTGAGGCCATCACAAGGGAACTTTAAAGTAATACATAAAGAGGAAGACGTACTTACAGTGAGAACAGACAACATCACAGTCGCTGCAGTGTACATCAGACCGCAAGCAACCACGGAAGAAGTGATCGAAACCTTAATGACAGCAATAACGGACACAGGAAGGGACGAAAGCGTCATAATAGTAGGGGACCTCAACTGCAGGATAGACAAGGTGAACGCAAAGACAGAAATAGTCCTGGAGACACTAAGAGACGAGGGGTTCATACTAACCAATAAGAGAGAAACGCCAACATATATAGCGCACAACGGGACAAGTGCAATAGATCTACTGCTGTACAGAGGAAAGGATTTAAAATTTATAGAACAAAAAGGCCTATGGTACTCCAATTTCACACCCATGAGGAAACATATACCGATGTCAACGAGGCTAGAAAGGGAAAAGCCGAGAACAAGACAGAACAAGGAAAGCCCTCAGAACAGGCTATCAAGAATACTGGATGTAGAACAAATACAGAACAATAAGGAGAGCATCGAGGAAGCGAGAGAGAGAATAAAAGAAGGGCACCTAGATAGAGCACTCGACATAACAAACAACCTCATAAAGAGCGCCTGTCAACCAGCACAAAGAAGAAGGGCGCAACCGTGGTTTGATAGGACGTGCTACGAGGAACGGAAGGAAACGCTACGAGCACTAGTCAAGGCGAAGACATCCAAAATCCAGAAGACCTGACAAGATACGCGAGAAAAGAAAACAGTATAAATACACAATCAAGGTCAAAAAGACAACTACGTGGAAAAGAAAGCACAACAAATGATAGAAGAAGCAGAGAAGGACCCTTTCCGGGCATTAAAGCGGAAACCGAGAGGAGTGATGAAAGAAATACCGATTCAAAATTGGCAAAATCACTTCGCCCAAGTACTGAATAAGGGAAACAGAACGGAAGCATACGAAGCAAGTACCCCGAAGACGCGGAAACAGGGGACCGGGGAATGGAAATCACGGAGGACGAAGTCACCGAAGGGATCGAGAAGCCAAAATAGAAAAGCCACAGGCCGGGATCAAATAGCGTACGAACATCTAAAGGCATCAGCAGACATATTTAAAACAGTATGGAAAGAGTTGTTTAATAAATGTTTGGAGATGGGATCCGTACCAGAGCAATGGAGAAGGGCAACCCTGAAAATTCTGTACAAAGGCAAAGGAAGCACGGAAGACATGAACTCCTACAGAGGGGTGGTACTGGAAAACACCTTATTCAAAATATTTATGAAAATATTGACAAACAGACTGACGGACATCACCCAAATAAGCATACCAGCAAGTCAGTTCGGATTCAGGAAGGGTATGTCCACCCTACAAGCAGCGTCTGCACTATTATACGAGATCGAAGAAGCCCTTAGTAAGCCGAAAGGAAAGTACTATGTAGTTTTCATAGATTATGAAAAAGCTTTCGACTACATAAATAGGAATATACTACGCAGGAAGCTAAAGGACATGATTGGGAACGATCACCCCATTGCTGGAATAGTGGAAGACATAATGAGGCGAAATTGGCTCGAGATAAGCGATGAAGTGGCAGCATCAGACGAGGTTATACAGACCAACGGGGTAATGCAAGGAGACCCAATTAGCCCGCTGCTATTTAATATAATGACAGCAGACATTGGGAAGGCAATGGAAGGAAGCACGCTGATAATGTACGCGGACGACATGGCCATCGGCTCCGCAAACAAAGAGGCAATCCAGCACGGCATAGACGCAGTACAAAGATGGGCATCCGAAAATGAGTTCGTGATAAATAAAAACAAGACAGTACAAATGGTCTTCAGGAGAGGTGGAAGAGTAGCGGCAAGTGACACCCTCAAGCTAGGCGACGAACCGATGCGACTAGTAAATAAATTCAAATACTTAGGCATTACACTGCAGCCAACCGCAAAGTCTTTCAGCGCACACATACAGGAGAGAGCATCAGCAGCTATAAGAACAATCTGTAATATCAAGGACATTACAAGACTAAAGCTAGAGACAGCTATGCAACTATTCGAGACAGTGATCACCCCAATCGCTAGCTACGGGCTAGAACTAGTATGGGAGAAGCTTTCGGCGAGCGACATGGAGAGGCTGGAGAAAGTAAAAACTAGATTCATGAAGAGGGCACTAGGTGCAAGCAAATATACACCGAGCAGAATGGTCTACATGTTGGCCAGAGAAACACCATTCCTGGAGGACCTGCGAATCAGGATGATGCTGACAGCAACGGAACCATACAAGGATGTCGCAGAGAGAAGAAAACAGAAGGAAAGAGAGATAGAAAAAGAATTCTTCGCAACAGACGCCATGACGAACAGGGAGTGGACCAGCAGCAACCAACCACAAAGACATGCTATTATAGGATTGGCCACGCACGGTTTCCACCATAAATTGTGCAAGACAGTGAAGTTCCACCAACCGAGTGACTCGTGTGAATGCAAGTTATGTGAACAAAAGTGCGGCAGATATCACTTCAAACAGTGTAGAAGATGGACGGGGTCGTTGAACGACTTGATAAAACAATAATGTTTATTATCAATGCTCTTTCGAGCGCATTTTTTTTTACTTATTATTATTATTATAAGACGGGTACACTGGATATATATTAATAACCTCGCCTCAATGGATTAAAGCTCGTAATGTTATTTAGGTCCTAATGATTAAGTCTGACACAAATTTCTCATGAAAATACGGGACACTTTTACTATCGATATTTTTTGTACGGAAATTGAAGTTAGAAGTTACTGAAAATTGTATTAAGTAAGACTGAAACAAAAGAGTTAGCATAAGAAAGAACACTATTGCCTTTAAACAATGTTTATTTACGTCACTTGATACTGTAGTAGGCCCACTTTGTATTTTTTGTCTCACAGTAGTCTGTCATTCATACGTATGCACTGTAGTTCATTCATGTTTGCTGATTTCAAATCAAACATTTGCAAACATTTATACATAAGTTAGAGAAAATATATTGATTTTCACATTATGAAATAAAGTTCGATTAAAATATGGACCTTTTTGCGCGTTCCGACAAACATTACGGGAACATCAGACACCTAGGCCATAAAGGAGACTGCCACGGTTTTTACGGGAAGTATGGTAAACTTATACAATTACTACGTTTTCATGGAGTGTTCAGATCGAACTGAGTAAGCTTATCGTATTGAAATCTTCATGAAAACGGGGATTCAGTTCGATCTGAGTCTCAAGGTCGATACACCTAAAAATTGGGATCGGATCGTATTCAGTTTGAATTGAGTTCCATGAAGACGGGTATCGTATTCATTTCGATCTCAATACGCTAAGCGCGTGATTGATCGTCATTTGTTTGATGTGTCAGCTGTTTAACCAACAGCGAGGGATATACAGTATGTATGTTGAAAAAGAGTGTTGTAAAACATAATATTTCGTGTTTTCCTAAAAGTCAGTATTACCATTATTCATTAACAGCCAGAATATTAAGTTTTCATACGCCCCATCAGTGGCGGCTCGCATTATTTTTATTTTCCCACAAAAAAAAATAGAGCAATTTTTGTTTAAAATTATCTGCTCAAAACGTAATGACTTAAGAGGTATAAACATATTGTGAAATGTGAATGATTTCAGCTCTCGGGCACCGTAGTAGTTCTAATGCCCATCCTTTGTACATGCGCACAGTTAACCCGAGTTTCAAGTGCGTGGAGAGCGGTGTGATGTGATGGTTGCGGGGCGTGAAGATGAGAGGGGAAGCGTCAGCTAGGGCATAGAAATTCGCGTGGTCACTCTTTGCACATGCGCAAATGGTTTTAACAACGTGTAGAAGGGAGCGACCGTTACATATAGAAGTATGAATGATGGTAACACTGCCATGGCCCGAAGAACCAATTGAGTTGCCATCTTAGCTATTCTGAGCTAGATCTAGCTTTTTTAGATTAGTTACTATAATTGCTATACTTCATATCAGAGGCAATGCTTAACTATGTTTTCTGATTAATTTAGCTACTAAAATTAAATTTTTTAACATTGTTAATATAGTAGTTTACCTATATTCAAAATTATGGTAGACTGCTTTTTTTTATTAAGAGTGTTGGCAACATTGAAACCGTACGAAATACATGTCTCGATTACCGCGTTTGTATTCGTAGCGGCAATAATTACATTCTGAGTGGTGTTAATAATTCTCTTCCTTTTATTTTAAGTGTGAAGTAGTGAAGTTAGTTACATTAGTGTTCGTTTCAATATGAATAAAGTTAGTGAACTAATTTATTTATTGGAAAGCAATTAGATTTCGACAGCAGAGTTCGCGCCAAGAATTTAGGCACACACCGGCCTGATATGGTCATTATACAGAAAACGGAAGGCAAAAACAGAAAATTTAATAGCTCTATGTGTGATAAAGCGAAATGGTTGTGTGGATGCGAAGAGAAGAACGCAACATCAGAAGGATTCGTTCTCCTAGAACATAATGATGACAATCCGGTCCCTACTAAACGATATCGAAATGTCGATCAACAAAAACGAGTCAGTGCATTGAAAACGTGTGATATTATTGTGTCGCAAGCAGAAGAACGATTTCGTTTCACAGGCCACTTGGCGGCTGCCAAACTTTTCAGTGTATCTAGTTTTCAAGAATATTGTAATCGGTTCCCAGAGAAAGATTTTGCGGCAACTGTCAACACATATTCAAAAATGAACAAATCTACGCTCAGAACCGAGCTTGAATGCTATATTCCAGGGTAGACTTCGTGCGGCCGAAAGAGCTGCAGCATTTTTGCAACTCTTTTTGCGCAACAATATGCAAGAAACATTTCACGCATCATTGTTACAATACCTGTGTCAACTGTGGAAAGTGAAAGGTGCTTCTCTACTTTAAATCGAATAAAAATCTTCCTCAGGAACGCAATGAACCAAGAAAGACTGACAGCAATAGCAATGCTTTCAAATTGAGAGTTAAATGGTGCTTTTGATACCCAACTTCAATCCGCGAGTTATCGAAGTATTTGTTCGAGCTAAGGATCGAAGAATGGACTTCATCTTAAATAGAAAGGTTAGTTTATAATGCATTCTTTATATTTACATTTTGCTATTGAAATTTTCAGCAATTATTCCGTATGGCAAGCCTATTTTCGTGTAGTGAGGATGTTTATAGCTAATGCCTACAGAGTGACCAACACGCTAATATGTCGATGACATGTTAACCAACATAACTACTTTCGAAACTTCAGCTTCCGTACTCAGATCGTTTTCAATACGTATCGAAAATTGCATGAAAACAGGGATCGTATTCAGTACGGATCGTATTCACGTCGAACTGAATACTGCATGGAAACGTAGTAAATTAACATTTATGATTTATATAATGTATAATGATGTTTGTTTCAAATACAGTGAATTAAACAAATAGGCCTAGGCCTACCTCAAATTACCCTATGATGTCCTTAACCAGTGTCTGTAATCTTTCACAGTGGGGCCTATATTTATATTTAAGTCTTTGGTTCTGACATATTTTGTATCTTGTGCACATAGTCACCGGCGTAGTTCAGTCGGTTAAGGCGCTTGCCTGCCGATCCGGAGTTGCGCTCGGGCGCGGGTTCGATTCCCACTTGGGCTGATTACCTGGTTGGGATTTTCCGAGGTTTTCCCCAACCGTAAGGCAAATGTCAAGTAATCTATGGCGAATCCTCGGCCTCATCTCGCTATCACCAATCCCATCGAAGCTAAATAACCTAGTAGTTGATACAGCGTCGTTAAATAACCAAGTAAAAAAAATCTTGTGCACATTTTGTTTAATACCTATTAGGCTATAATGGATTTTATAACTTTTTTCCATATAGTAAGTACAATTATTACTATTATTTTCTAAAACAGCGTCAATAATTGAAGAGTCCACTGCAAGAATGATGGATGTCATTTGGAATACATTTTGCAGGAGAAGCAATTGAAAGTTTGAAATGCTTAGCGCTCAAAGCTTAACTGTGATTTTCCGATCATTACTGGACAATGACTATCAGTGTTAATGTCATATAACTCTGTATGTACATTCTATATGTCTTAAGCTATGCATTGACAGTCTTGGTTCATTTTCGACAAGAAAGTGACATTCATCATTCTTGCAGTGGACTCTTCAATTTGAATTGTAATCATTGTTTTTTTATTAGTCATGTTTAATGCATTTTAAAATGTATTTGTGATATAAATGCCTATTGTGGTTTATATTGGTTAATAATTGTGACAGAATAACTTCAAAGCACTCATAACAGAAGCTTGAGAATGAACCATGAAGATAAATTATTTAAGAAGTAGGCTATATAATACTTAATGATTCGCACTAAAAACAAGACTCGTGCGTATAACTCATACCGTTTCCTTAACCTTTTCGTTGCAGGCGGGCTAGTAAGTGAACAAATCTTTAGGATACTTCATTTTGTACTATGAAACAATCCGGCAGTATGCACAATAAAACAAGGGAGTTGTTAAATTAGGTTCTATAAAACTTGAACTTCATACATTCTACGATAGACTATCATTATCAGGCTTAGAGACTTTAGACCCGATAGATGAAAACAGTGCGATTTCAAGTTGGAAAGCAGGACGGTAATGGGTGGGGGCAGTGAGGGTAGCGACCTACCTGTCGTCCCATGTGCTTTATTTACTCAGTGATACTCATAAGACAGGGAGAGGAAGTACTGTTCTGATAATAAAAACAGTCCCGTACACCTAGTTCACTTTATCAGAAGAGAGGGCAGGAGATAGCTAGTAGTCTAGTTTTGATCTGTACATCAATGTGATTAGTCTAAGAATGTATGCGATATTCTGTGACATAAAAGACATCCTAGCAGGGAAGAAGTCTACGGATACTGCTGGGGTAGCGAAAATAGATTTCAATGACTTAGTGTTTTTTCGTTTTGCATCCATTACATCATACACACCTGTGGAGTAACGGTTAGCGCGTCTGGCCGGGAAATCAGGTGGCCCGAATTCGATTGCCGGTCGGGGCAAGTTACCTGGTTGAGGTTTTTTCCGGGGTTTTCCCCTCAACGCAATTTGAAGAAATGCTGGGTAACTTTCGGTGCTGGACCGCAGACTCATTTCTTTGGCATTATCATCTTCATCTCATTCAGACGCTAAATAACCTAAGATGTTGATAAAGAGTCGTAAAATAACCTACTAAAATAAAATAAATCCATTACATCATGTGATGTAGAGCGGAGCGTCTCCCAATATAAACTTTGTCTTGCCGACTACCGAAGAAAGTTTAGTTTTGAGACCTTCAGAATGTGTGTTGTAGTAAGCTACATTGTAACAGTACCATGTATTGTACTTCATAAGTTGTGTATATTGTGTAGGATTATTATGTATGTTGAGTAAGTATTGCACTGGGGCTTATGACAGAAGCCGAAAGGAAATGCATATTAATTTATTTTGAAAATTTCGCATTATAGGGTTTTTTTATTTTAATGTATGTAAACATTAATTTTTTGTTCTATAAAATTTTTCTCCTCTAACAAGAGTTTTATTTTGTTTGATAAATTAGTTGCTTTTTTTTGGAACGTCACTGTACAGCACCAGCAGACTGGACTGAACTGGGTTTCATGTACACATGTCTCTTCTTCTGCCGACTTCCATCCCCCTCTAACACAGTGAAAAAGCTGCCTATAGTATGGACTTAGTAAACTTATTCTATCGGGTCCAAAATCTCGATGTCTGATCATTATATTCGTAATACATTGTATGTAATGGACACCGCGTAATGTTTCTTCCTTAATCAGGTGATCGGACAGCTCTGTTATTTTGGTGCCACGTTCATCCGGTAGAGTGCAGAGTCCGTGGTCCGTGGATAATCAGTGTAGCGCAATCAGCTGGTCGGCCACTATTGTTATTCCATTTCAACATGCTTGGGATGGGAACATTTAAAGTAAAACTCAATTTAGGCCAGTGTCCCTGACCCTTAAAATTAAAAATATTTGACTCTGATTTAGGCTACATTTATTCCCTGTACAACTGTGTACGGCAAATAGCGTGCACTGGAATAACAATGGTTGATTTGTCAGCATTTCCGGTTCAAAGGATTGCGGTAGGTACTCTGGATATCCACGGATTCGGGTAGAGTACCGGTAGTATATCGAACGCCCTCCTATTTACTGTAATGATCGAAGTCCTCACCGCTACGAGGTTTCGTAGCCTACTTTCTTTTCGATATTTTGGGTAAATAGCTGTTATGTGTTGTAAAAATAACAAGAATTTCGGGTCTACTGGACAATACGATATGGAAGTATTTTCTGTGTTGATATGTTTTTCTTTAATGTTTGTTATTTCGGTTACGACTTAATGAATCAGTAGCTGCTTTACGTTGTTTTGTGATGTGCGTTATATGAATAATTTTGTGGTGTTGGCAGTAGTGCATTACGATAGCAGGATTTACTTCCAATGAAATGTTGGGTTGAAAATTCGATCGTAATAGCACAGTCTAGCTAGTACATACGAATAGCAACTGAGAGTACTAGGAACAAGAGACTGTGCAATAGTAGCGATCCTATTGGCTAGCAACTAAAGTTCAACTGTCATTCGTGACTATGTGCTAGACACTAGCACTATGGTCTGTCCAAAACAACTTCCGACCTGACAAATGGCGCCTTTAGCATGTTACCATGGCAACCATTCAAATCAACCAATCACAAGAGACGCGTAACCATGGTAACGGGACGATGTTGCCTTGTCTATGTTTACAAGTTGCACGTGAATACCAGGGCCTAGTGGTGAATACAGTGGCCGGAATGACTGAGTTGGCTGGTTAACGCGTGCTTTGTGTGAATTAAAATATTATTTAGTTGTATTATTGTTTTAGTGTATCGATAATTATTGTGTTTAAATTATATTACACTATTATCTTCGTTGTCATTGGTGGAGTGTGTGTTTTCTAATTTTGTGCTAGAGTTTTTAAATAGATGACTTGTGCAATGTCGGAAGGAAGGAAAGAAGGCGGAGAATAAATACGAGTAATATTGGACAAGGTGTCCCGTTAAAGAGTCAAGCGCGAGAGATGGTGTGTTATGTAAGAGAGTATTTTGACAGGAGAAAAGATAATGGCGGGCCTCTTTTACCTTTGGCGCAAGTCGTAATGAGAACTGTTGCTTGCGTTAAAATTAATAGGAGCACTGTTACCAATATTTGAAAAGGAAAAGGCCGTGCAGATTTTTAATCATAAATATTTTTACAGTTTACAATTTTCTCAACGCCTTTCTAACAATATTACATTGAAGAATACCGACACTCATAAAAGTAGAAGCTTCGTATTAAATTAAAACTGTTTTTACAGTTTACAGTCCTTTCGACGCTTTTCTAACGGTATTTACATTGAAGAATACCGGTACTACTACTACTGCTACTGCTACTACTAATTATTATTATTATTATTATTATTATTATTATATTACAGGCTAATAAAATAATAATGTACACAAATTTTAATGCCTAGTGTTCAACAAATTGGTTAGAAATGTATGTGTTCATGTCAGCCGCTCATTACTGCACTCTATCGGCAGCGCGCTCGCTTACACGAAAGATGGGCAACATGACAACACTGCTCCCCCATCTCTATAAGCTGTCACGGCCTACTTGATGAAAGGCCACCGCACTGAATGTGGCAACGCCGCTATAATGCATTTTTGGGGGCTGACATCTGTCACATTTTAGTCTGCTTGAATGTAAAATGTTTCTAAATTCTATCATGAAATAAAAGTAGATTCTCAAACTTTGTTGGATATGTATTCATAAAACATTAACCATGTTGTATCAGTGAGCAAATTAAAGACGATTCCAGCATATAACCTACTTAATATCTCACAATTAAGGAAATAATTTAGTTTTTAACGCCATGTAGGCACGATAATACGTTTCATTATTATTATCCGAAATAATTTTGTTATGAGCTTTACAAACAATGATGATGATGATAATAATAATAATAATAATAATAATAATAATAATAATAATAATAATAATAATACAAAATTGAGGTAACACAAGTCATTTTCTTGCAGGTCTGAAGACTGAACTTAAAAACATAACATTAATTAATTAAAAAGGCATTATCTATAATTGTTACATTTTTATTTAATAGGGTTCGAAACTCATTCCATCAAGAACTGATGGAAAAAGTATTTTGGACAACTACTAAAATGTACATAGGCCAAATAGAAATTATTGGGACGAAATTCAAATACAATCTGCTAAGTCATTTATACTCGAACTCACACTTTCTAAAGTCGAAATTGCAATAAAAAACCTGAAAAAGTACAAGTCTTCAGCTATAGATCAAATTCCGGCAGAATTAATAGGCTACAAGAAGGCGGTAGCGCATTATCTAGCGAAATTTATATGCTTGTATTAACTATTTTGGAAAAAGACATTGTACCACAATAATGAAAGGAGTCCATAATTATACCTATCTTTATAAAAGGGGAAAAGACTTACTGCAGTAACTTTCGAGGAATTTCACTTTTGTTGACTTCGTACAAAATTTTTTCCAATATTCTTTTGTGAAGATTAACTCCTTACTTAGATTAAATTATTGGGGATCATCAGTGCGGTTTTATGCGTAATAAATTGACCAGATTTTTTGTATTCGACAGATATTGAAGAAAAAATGGGAGAATAAGGGTAAAGTACATCAATTATTCATAGATTTCAAAAAGGTATATGACTCGGTTAAGAGAGACGTTTTATATAATATTCTTATTGAATTTGGTATTCCAAAGACACTAGTTCGATTAATTAAAATGTGTCTCAGTGAAACGCACAGCAGAGTCCGTATAGGCCAGTTTCTGTCGCATGCTTTTCGAATTCACTACGGGCTAAAGCAAGGAGATGCACTATCACCTTTACGTTTTAATTTTGCTCCAGATTATGCCATTAAAAAAGTCCAGGATAATAGATAGGGTTTAGAATTGAACTGGTTACATAAACTACTTCCTTATGCGGATGACGTGAATATGTTAGGAGAAAATTTACAAACTACTAGAGAAAACACGGACATTTTACTTGAAGCAAGTAAAGAGATAGGTTTGGAAGTAAATCCCGAAAAGACAAAGTATATGCTCATGTCTCGTGACCAGATATTATACGAAATGAAAATATAAAAATTGGAAATTTATCCTTCGAAGAGGTGGAAAAATTGAAATATCTTGGAGCAGCAGTAACAAATATAAATGATATTCGGGAGGAAATTAAATGCAGAATAAATATGGGAAATGCCTAATATTATTCGGTTGGTTGAGAAGCTTTTGTAATCAGTAGGTTCTAAAAAATCTGAAAGTTAGAATTTATACCGGTTTTTACCAGTTGTTCTGTATGGTTGTGAAACTTGGACTCTCATTTTGAGAGAGGAACAGAGATTAAGGGAGTTTGAGAATAAGGTGCTTAGAAAATTATTTGAGGATAAGAGAGATGAAGTTACAAGAGAATGGAGAAAGTTACACAACGTAGAACTGCACGAATTGTAGCTATTCTTCATATTCGTATTAGGAATATTAAATTCATACGTTTGAGATGGGCAGGGCATGTAGTACGTATGGACGAATCCAGAAATGCATATAGAGTATTAATTGGGAGGCCGGAGGGAAAAGACTTTGGGGAGGCCGAGACATAGAGGGGAGGATAATATAAAATGTATTTGGGGAGGTGGGATATGATGGTAGAGACTGGATTAATCTTGCACAGGATAGGGACCGATGGCGGGCTTATGTTAATGCGACAATGAACCTCCGGGTTCCTTAAGAGCCATTTGTAAGTAAGTAAGAAAGTAAGGGTTCTGCAATATATCATGGAATTCTACACAATATTTCTAATTTTTCCTCTTTGCCAGAGCAGCTAGTACTTGCAAGATCATTTTAAATTTTGCAGTAGGCCTAATTATTGAGTAGTAGGCTACGACAGATATTATTTGTTTACAAATGTCGAGCACTGGTTTGCCACAACGGCAGACATCTGAAACTAATGTACTAAGATTTTCATCCTCATGTGATCCTTGTTCCACCAATTTAAACTACGCCTACCTTTCGTTAAAATATCAACATGTCTCAAATGACAAAGAATTATGTATGTGAAATTATATCTACATACATAGCTACTTCAGGTAAAGATTAATATTACTGATGACAGTGATATCTTCTGTAAGCAATCTTCCAATCTGCCACAAATCTGAGCCCCCATGTAACGTTGCCACAATTACAACGCGGTGGCCTTCCAATCACGTAGGCCGTGATAAGCTGTCAAGTCGGAAGTAGTTTTGGTCAAGGTTGTAGTAATAGGCTTAATACTTGAAGGGAAAAAAGAAGAGAAGTTATCGTGTGGTAGTGATGACTTGGGAAGTGTTTTGTAGTCGTTATATTTGTAGTAGGCCTATTTATTTGGTAAATTATTGTAATTTTATTATTTCTAATTTATTGAGGGCGAGTTATTGTAATTTTATTATTTTTGATTTGGATTTGAGTTAGGCCGACTACATAAATTTATTGAGAACATTGCTTAGTCTCAAGGTTAGGTAGAGGTTCACTGGGTTAAATTCCCTTCCTCATTTTTTTTCAAGCAAAATTTTAAAATTATATTGAGTAATTTTACACAACAGACCAAAGGAGCCACAATCTTTTTCTTTAACAACTGCGTACTACGAATAGAGTAGAGTAGTAAGCACGTGGTTGAACCACAGTCTACTATATTCAGTCACGAAGCTTGGGGTGATTTTTGCAAATCTCGCGGTAGTTGCTAGCCGCTTGGAGCGCTGTGAGTACTAGGAACAATAGACTGTGCCACAGCCATCATGATCTAATGCAGGCCGTAAGGCAGACCATGTAACTCGCTTAACCCGATCACGAAGGGCGGCGTTTCAACCATATAAATTAGTTGGAATGCATAAACAGTAACATATGTTTCTCTAAAATGTAGTGTAATTCCATTAATAAAATTTAAAACAATGATTAGGAGACACTTCAGACATAATTCACTTGCGAGTTAAGATGTAATATTATTTATGGTGTGAAAATTACGTTGTTCGTATGTGTAATACGTGCCTTTATTTCGATTAAATATTGCAAAATTCTTGTACATTCATTTATGCACAATTCAATAATTTTCAATTGCACCGCACGGATATTTAGATATGTTGAAATTATAGGTTATGTTTACTGTACCAGTTGCCCCTTTCTGTCTAAATTTAGTGATCTCCAATGCCTTGCCATTCATATGAAAATTATAGATTATGTTTACTATATTTAACTTATATTCCTAAATTCGCAATCATACATTATAATTAAGCATAATGTCAGGTATGATACCCCGGACATTGAATTTGTCTGTATTTTAATACTACAATTGAGTACTGAATTATTGTATTTATCTACTACTTAAGAGACAAGTAACACAATTGTACGTACACTAATTTCATAGGAGTGGTATGGTAAATGTTTTGTCTAAAATTAAGGAAGGTAGATGTGCTAAATTGAAATCCCAATATAAATTCTTTTTTATTAAACCTCAAAATAGCTTCCATTCTAAACTTGAAATGTTGACACGAACAGATTATGTTAACATGTAAAATTCTTTTCACATTAAAATAACACAGTTTTGTAATTATTTCTGTAACATATTATGCAACAAGAAGTAAACGGAACTTATAACACATTACACTAAATAAAGCTTAGAAATGATACGCAATAAAGTTATAATATTTCACTGAGCTCCATACACTGAAACAGAAAACCCGAACAAACATTACGGCCTGGTCTAGATCGAAAAAGCATTGACTGTGCCGTATTTCGCATTTTTGTGAAAAGTTCGTTATCGGTTGTAATAACTGTAAATGGCTAAAATACAATAATTTGAATAATGATATGGGACAAGGAGACGTTTGTAGTACTATAAATTGTAAGAAAAATAGGTTAGAGTTATCCTTCCGAAAGATCCAGGAAGGTGAGTTTATACAATATAATATATATATATATATATATATATATATATATATATATATATATATATGGTAGAGCAGCTGGCTACGGACTGAAAGGTCCGGGGTTCGATCCCAGGTGGTGACAGGATTTTTCTCGTTGCCAAACTTTCAGAACGGCCCCGAGGTTCACTCAGCCTCCTATAAAATTGAGTACCGGGTCTTTCCCGGGGGTAAAAGGCGGTCAGAGCGTGGTACCGACCACACCACCTCATTCTAGTGCCGAGGTCATGGAAAGCAATGGGCTCTACCTCCATGCCCCCAAGTGCCTTCATGGCATGTTACGGGATACATACTTTACCTTTTTACCTTTACCTTTTTATATATATATATATATTTTATGAAAATAATATATAAACCTTATGTATTTCATGTTTAAATAGTGGAAGGAAGGTGTTAATTTTTTCAAAAGA
The DNA here is from genome assembly GCA_025594305.2 of Periplaneta americana. Classification (NCBI taxonomy): domain Eukaryota; kingdom Metazoa; phylum Arthropoda; class Insecta; order Blattodea; family Blattidae; genus Periplaneta; species Periplaneta americana. Next base: position 141,869,475 of record JAJSOF020000017.1, on the reverse strand, counting down.
ACACGATATCGAAAGTACAATACATTTTATGGTCTGCTAGGGAAAGAGTCTGTGATGAGGCGATAGTAGCGATCCTGGTGGTGAGCAACTATCTATGGATGCATATTTCAACTGTTTACGTTTGCATATTTAGTAAGTATTAAGCTTCGTGACTGTAATATACTAGACTGTGGTTGAACTTTCCGGCACTTAAGACTGTCCACAGAATAACCTAGAACTATTCACGCATTGTATGTCGTAATAAATGGATATATCGCCGCCATAAAGGCACGCGCTAATGAGATATGTAATTTAGCTAAGTACGTCTCTGTACTTACATAAATTTGATTGTGAGATTCAGGAGCAAATTTCTTGACATTGGATGTTTGGGGGTCTGGACCTCACAAGCAATACAGCATTTTTAGTGCCAGTGGAGATAGAGATTACTGTTGAAAGAGATAATTATTTCGACATAATTAATAATCCTGCTTTACATTTAAATGGTGATTTGTTCGCTCGTGACGTCTGATGTAGACAATATGGCGGCTATACATCAGTCATTACAACGCACAACAGATGAATAGTTCTAGGTTATTTTAATTTATTTTATTAATTTATGTAATTTAGTTTAAGTTATTATTTTATTTTAATAGAATTAAATTATTTTCTTTAATGTAATTTATTAATTTATTTTAATTTAATTTCATATATAATTTAATTTAATTTAATATATTTTATTTTATTTTAATTTCATTTAATTTGATTTCATAGCTTATTTTACTTTAATTTATTTTCGCTAAACTGGAGAATTATAGTCCCGTCGCTCTAATTTCCGGCAGCCAATCGCGTTGCAGGTCGGCTACATTTAAACATGTGCGTCTTGTGATTCGCTAATTCATTTCTTAAGGCTCGATAAATACTTGATATAATCGCCCGCCATTTTAGCTCTTTAGTTGGCGTTCGCAGAAAGCACACGAAGACGTTATTTGCCGCTCAATTATTTGCTGAATTACATTGCGTTTGATTTATTATCATAGGAGTTACGACATGATAATGTTTAACGGTGTGGCAAATAGATTCCTCGCATGGTAGCTCGGCAACGTAAGAACAAAAATGACGAATGATACTACCTACCTAGGCTTTATAGAGCCTTCACTTTCTAAGACGTAAGAAAAGAGGCGGAGTCACGCCGCAAATAACAGCGTCGGGACTGTAGCTATGGTAGTTTTCAACCATGCCGTTACGGTTACGACAAAATAGAACTAAAGACACAATGTCGCCAACATAAGGGCATGACGTTGCCCTGTGGCGTCATTAGAGGGAGAAATTTGTTTTTTCTTTCTGTCTCTACCTCCTTATTTCTGAACATTACTGAGAGATAGCACCACTGTTAGCGACAAGATACATGTTATATTAGTCTAAATTAGACACACAGATAGTGATAAGACTTATTAATATTTTGAAATATAATCTCGTTAGGATTATGTTCTTTAAAAGTATTTTGAAATATATTCTCATTTGAATTATGTTGGTCCTTATCAATGTTTTCAAACACATTTACGTTAGCAGTAGATACTGTTATTGTTTTTAGTAGCGAAAAATCTTAGGAGAGGCTTGCGACAGACACATTTTGGTTGTGGTGCATGCGCGGACCTTTCATGCAATGCCGTCGTGATCCTTACCTGGATTTATTTTCGCGTGCACATTTCAGATCAAATCAAGAAGTTCCCTTCGTGCTCCGGTTACACATCTCGCAAATACGAAGGTTAGGTTTGGTTAGTTTAGGTTTTTATTAACCAAGTCCGCGTACGCGCAGTTATCATCTCACAGCCAAACTGGTCCTGCGCGAGGCGCACGTAAAATCGTGTGTTCGACTATGTTTTAATCGCTCCTGGCGTGTATTTGCGTAAATATTGCGAGTAGGTTAACATTAACCGCAAATTTACTTCTGTTCATTTCAATGGTATTCCGTGAACCACACTTTCCCCCCTTTATTCATTGTATTATCCTACTATAAGATTTTAAATCGCTTATATTTTCTTTCAGAGTATTCAAAACACCGCCGTTATACTCCGTAAACTTTGGACTTGACTAATGGAGTCAATCATTTAAGAATATAGTCGCGAATTTTACTACCAACATTTCGATTGTCTTTGCATGGATGAATATATAATAGGATTCGAAACTTACTGAGTTTCCCGTAACACATACTAGAGGCGCTGTTGTAGAAATTAACCTTGCTGCCACCTGTTGGGGGGAGGGGCGTTATTACATCTAGCAGCGCACCAAGTAGCGAAAAGTTACTCCATGCATTTAGCAGCGCACCTGGTGACGAAAATGTTAAACTGTGCAGAAAGTATTCCCTCCCACCCTCATCGATATTCAAAACTAACCAAATTTAAAATAAAACATTTACATTTTTATTCCTCATAGCATCTTCTATTGAAAATTCTTACCGGAGCCAACAGGAAGATAAAAGAGACGATCTATTTTACACTACCCGATTAAAATATAACCAGAGATAAAAAATAAAGCAAAAGGTTAGATAATTGGGATTGTATTATTTGGGTATTTTTATACAGCGCAATGGAAAAGTCTGCAAGAACTACTTAGATAGTTCAATTTATTATATTACTATTACTTTACAATACATTCAACAACACTATTTTTACAACGTCCATAAACATCACTGTTTAACATGCACTGCTTATACACACACGTATCACTTTACATTCACTTATTAGCAAGTTTCTGTCTGCCATCTCGACTCCTCGAGCAATATCGGGAACGGATAAATAGAGAACTCTGGGTAATGAACCCAACACGTAGTTCTAATGTTCACCACCTACGACGTTGGGCGCTGATCATCTTATTTCAGACCCCCGCCGCCAGATGGTGCTGATCGCAGTTTCGCATCCTATTATATATTTATCCGTGGTCTTTGTTTCACACGGCTCGGTACGGCCCGATGACTAGTGGCCGGTGTAGCCGGCGTTGTTCTACCGTGCTTATTACCCAGTTGTTACTTTATTTTTATTTAATTTGTTTTAACTTATTAATTTATTTGACCAGGAGATAGATTATTGACAAGATGGGATTTCTTAAATGTTCAACTCAACAACATTTCGTACTTTTGTTGTTGTTATTATTATTATTATTATTACTATTATTATTATTATTATTATTATTAATTATTTCTTTATACTTTCAGAGTTAAGGCCGTAGGACCTTCTCTTACACTGTTACCAGGTTACAAAGTACACAAGAGTGAATTTTAACATAAAGAGAAAGAACAAAAATACTAACATAGTACAGGAAATAATGACAAAACAAAATTTACACTATGCAAAATGAAAATAATAACATAGTAGAAAAAAGAAAAAGTAAAATAGAGATCTAAAGACTGCAATACATCATAAGTAAAACTGCTATTCAACCAATGCAGCTCCACACCTGTGGAGTAACGGTCAGCGCGTCTGGCTGCGAAACCAAGTGGCCCGGGTTCGATTCCCGTTTGGGGCAAGTTATCTGAGTTTTTTCCCGGGGTTTTCCCTCAACCCAATATGAACAAATGCTCGGTGCTGGACCCCGGACTCATTTCATTATCACCTTCATCACATTCAGACGCTAAATAACCTTAGATGTTGATAAAGCGTCGTAAAATAACCTACTAAAAAAACCCATTGCTACAGATCTCATTCCACGCTTGACTTGGTTGGGGGTAGAACGCTTCAGGCAGCCCAATTTTAAGACAAGCGTGGAATCAGACCTCTGTCATTGGTTGAATAGCAATTATACTTCTCTCCTCCTCTGCCGGCAAAGTTTACATGTTCTATCAGATAATATGGAACGAAGTATAGTCGGGGGTTGATATAGTGCGGGAATCGGCTAGTGAAGGAATGTGAGACTGAGTAGCCAGGTTCTTTTTTTTATAGGCGTCTGGTAATTCGGGTAGGGATTGGTAGCTGCAGATACTTCAGGGTATCAGTGTGAATTACTTTGCTGTTGATTTTATTTAAATTTGGTTTTTTTATCATTTCATTACATCATATTTGTTGTATTTTTCCTTAAGTTTCACCTATTGACTACCTGTACTAATTGCCATACTTATGTTGTATTCCAATCTATAGATATTTGATTGTATTGCATTATGGTATTATTTTAATTTTGTATGATTTCAATTTTCTTCTTATTTTGTAATATGATATAAATATAAATAAATGAATAAGTAAATAAATACGTAAATGAATGAATAAGTGAATAAATAAATAAATAAATAAATAAATAAATAAATAAATAAATAAGTAAATAAGTAAATAAATAAATAAATACATGTATGGAACCGTAAATATAGTTTGTACACAAAAATATATATGCTACCTATAACTCCCGTACAATGTTTCATAAAAATTTCTTAGATAAGAGAAGTTATTAATTTTGTTTAAAATCGCGCGCTATGAAGGGGTAGTTCCTCTTACTCAAACGTAATCAGACTTTGTACACAAAAATATGTGGTACCTATAAGATCTGTACAAAGTTTCGTGAGAATCTGTTGAAATCCAGATAAGTTATTAACTTTTTCCAGCTAGATTAGCATTTTTGCTAACTGTGCGCCACCCCTACTAGTCCCGAAGTAGAAATTTTACATGAAAATTAATTTTCAGTAGATCAAATCTTTGCTAGGTATTGGTTAAAGGTGTGAAATATAAGTGAGGTTTGTTAGTGTTCACGTCTAAATCTTCGTGTGCTACGAGAAATAAAACAAATCAATTTTCGGACTCCACGGTATCCACAGAACCTTCATGCTGTCTAGAGTTCGGGTCCAGGAATTATTCCTAGGACTTGGTAAAGACAATTTGATTTACACACCGACTTGAAACCAATATTGAAAATGAAGTAAGTCACAAATTGAAGCCATGAATTCCAAAACAGCACAAGTCCACATTTTGACGCTATATGAGTTATGGGTATCACTGGAATCGTCTTGCCATAAGCTTTCATATGACATTCAGAACATTACAAAAATTCTCATTTTCAAAATGTTTCTCGAATGATGATAATCAAAACATCACAAAGGCATGGATAATCGTTATTCTGACTCTCAACGTAGATGCTTGTAATGAGCGCGGCTGACTTCCAGAACAACGCAAGTCTACATACCTCCACCTGCTTCCGCATCAGCTGTTACATTGTATTCCCGGGAAAATAGTAATATACGTTACAAGAGCTGTATGTTGACGTTTTCATGGTCGAGGAAAAGATTGAAAAAGCGAAACGTAGTTGAGCTTTTTTAATTTCCGAGAACATGAAAACAAACATACCGCTCGTGTATCGTACATTATTTTGTGCGAAGATCGTTTATTAGGGCCTACATACCTGAAAGACGAATTTCTAATTAGTTGCAATGAAATCTCCATCTTGGTTCCTGTTTAATGACGGCAACTTCGAAAAACCAAAATATCTTTCTTCAACATTGTTGCTTTAAAATGTTTTCTGTGTTTACTATACTCCAGCAGGCCGTGATATACGTCTGTCTTCCCCCCCCCAGTCTATAAATGCGAACTCAAAACAAACGGTAAGGTTATGTAATGATTTATTTTTCATTTTAATATTTTAACAATATTATTTATATAACATATTGCAGTAATAACATCCGCATCTGGAATCTTGTTGATTTTTTCACGGCTTCCTTAATGTTACTTGTATCAGGAATGCAATAAGTTTCGTGGAGTAGTAGGCTTTACTTAATTTTTGCAAATATTTAAAAACAATAATTAACATTGCAATCTAGGTGAAATTGCAGTGGTAAGTTTCCAATTTATAATTATTACTATGTTAAACGTCTCTAAAAATAATATGTTAAAAGCCTAAAGCAGTAAAATGAATGTCGCGTTTAAGCGGTAAGAAGAGGGAAATTGTTATGTGTGTTACGTTGGGAATACTGAATGTGGTATTTCACACTTACCGCGTATTGGTTCTGTGCGGAAAACAAGCAAATACGCACGATCTCGCACAAATGTTTCTTTTTTGATCATTTTATGAAACATTACGTTGCCCCGAATGTGAAAATGCTGTAATTTTCACTGATGTATGTACAGCTCAAAACTGAAATAACACTGTTGTCAAATATCTACATCACTTAGTGCAGGCATGTCAGAAATCAGACTCTAAACGTGCAGTTACGTGCGCGGATAGCCGGTCTGTGCAGACTGCATCATTCAAGCGTTGCTCTTACCCGTTCTTAGCTGGAGGGGTGTACAACAATCTATTCTGCGCTTCTAGGGTTGGATTAAAAACGAAAAAAAAAAAAAAACTCAGTTATTATCAGTGTCTATATTTCACAATTGTAATACAAGAAACTTTAGGCTTAAGGCCTCCCCAAACAGAAGCGATACGGAATGCGTTACGATAGCGTTACGATTTCGCGATAACGCAATATCGCACTATCGCGAAGAGGTGCCCAAACTGGCGCGTCCGCGATATACGATATTCTAACGTCCCCAGCCAATCAGAGTATCGTAATGGGTGACCACATATGCGGATTTTAGTTTTCCAGCCACAGCGCAAAGACCAGTTACCTTCAGCAGTGTATATCACTTGTGCTCACAGATTGCGATTTCGGATTACTTGTAAACGAACGTGGAATTTTTTATTGAGTTCGTAAAGGAAAATCCGTGGCATGGAAAAGGAGAAGAAATGGAAGGAGATAGCTACAAAGTTAGATGTAAACAATAAGTGCAATTATTTGTTTATAATTTGATGTCATACTGGCTTGTAGACTTACGCGGGGTTTAAGCTAGAAAATAAATAACTGTCGCGAAAATTCACAAATGAAAAAACATTTATTTGTGCAAATTGCAAAATGCTTGTACAATATTATAAATAATTGTGCAGAAATATAAAATTAATAAAGTACCGGTATGTGGAAACAAAAAGTTATGTAATTTGTTTCTCGGAGTTTTATTACTTTCAATATCTTATCACACTCTAGATACACTTATGTAAGTAAATCATTAGACGTAGGTATGTTTAGAATAAATTACTACTGAATTTACTTCACATTAAAATTCGTTATTTTATGGGTACTCTAAACATTGAAATTCTTTACTAGTAGGCTCTTCAAGGTTAGCATAGTGCTAAGGTTAGTTGTTGAACTAAGGTATAAAATTAATCTTTTTCTTCCCTTGTGGCATTTAACTCGTGAATCCACAACCTCCTGCAACAAAAAGAGCAAATTAAAAAAAAAATAAAGTTTATAATCGGGTACTTGTTATTTATTTCACGTTCTTGGCAAAGAAAAGCTAAATCATCACTTTATACCTTTCTATATTGTTTATCTTAACCATACATGACTACCTGCTTTGCCTGCGACGATTCTCATCCAAGAAAGAGAAGTTCCTCTTCCTTTGAAGATGAATCCATAAATGACACACTTCAACCCAGCATCAAAATAAACGCGTGGCGTTCTCGCGATCTACATCTCCGGGAGAATAGAATGCAAAATCGCCGCGTTCTACTTGCTGCGATAATAACGCATATTGCGATAATCGCGTGTGTGTGAACACAATCATTGAACGCAATGAAAACATTTATCGCAAAATCGTAACGCTATCGTAACGCATTCCGTATCGCGTCTGTTTGGGGGCCCTTTACTCAGTTACACTTCAAAAGTAGTGGTTTGTAAAGCATAATTTATTAATATGATTTTTATACAGTATTTTAAGAAAAAAATTGCAGTAATTTCGAAACAACAAGAAACGACAAGTATTTCATTTTACGTAATAGGTACTAATTACACTGGTCAACAATGATTTTGTTAAATAATTTTGGGTGTTTCTTATGTATTGCCATCTGCTGATTCCAAAAATGAAGTCAGAAATTTTCCATCACCCACCAATTTTTTATTTTGAAAATAAATTTGTTCGTGTTTATTAGCATTTGTGATATACATCATGATTAGAAGGCGTATTTTACATTTACATTTCGTTACATTGTGTCAACTATTGACTTGTAACGTTTGGTATTGTTGCCTGTGAATTCACGAATAACAACAATGACATTTCCCTCACAAAACTGTGATTGTAAGGTAAATTTTCCAGATGAATAGAAGTTTTCTTTAAAGAAAGAAGCTAATCCTGTGCTCTCTTCCGTTGTCAATTGAATTGTGATAGAAGTTTATAATACCGTACCTAATAGTGCATTGTAAGGATTAGTGTATAAGTATAATGTACAAGAAACATGTCTTGAAAGTGTCTTATTGTTAGAAACAACTTCTGTTAAGTGTGTGGTGAGCTCACTTTAAAATCGCAGAGGCCAAATTTTACTCCTCTAATTAGAAGAGCTTATGACTTATTTTAACAACAAAATAGACCAGAACAAGACATGGGCCCCGGAAATCTGTTGTGCTAAATGTGTACCTAACACTGTTAACTAGCTGGTTAAAAGGATCCCGTCATATGCCTTTTGCAGTCCCAATGATATGGCGCGAACCTAAGGATCATTTGACAGACTGCTACTTCTGCTTGACAAATATATCTGGAATAAGTTCGAAGTCCAGACACTGTTAAATATAAATCTTTTGTTTCTGCAATTCGGCCTGTGCTTCAAGGGCCAGGACTTCCTATACCAACTCCACCAGATGATATAACATTGACTGAAGTAATTCAAAGTGTTCCTGATGTTCAGAATGAATTACGAAATGGTCCAGATTTTGTGGAAGATGATACTATAAATGAACCTCACTTTCTAACACAGAAGGATTTAAATGATTTGGTTCGGGATCTTGGTTTAAGTAATAGCAAGGCAGAATTACTCGCCTCAAGATTGAAAGGCTGGAAGCTGCTGCAGGTAACACCAAAATAAGTTTCTTTCGCCAACGCCAAAATTAATTTGAGCATTTGTTTTCTAAAGAGTAGGACCTAGTTTTCTGCAATGATGTTGAGAATTTGTTCGATTCACTGGGTGTTGAGCATAAACCTGAGGATTGGCGTTTGTTAATAGACTCCTCAAAAACAAGTTTGAAAGGATGATTACTACATAATGGAAACAAATATCCATACATTCCTTTAGCTCATTCAGTTGGTATGAAGGAAAATTATGAGAATATGAAGCTCTTACTATCCACTATCAAGTGTGACAATTTTTCTTGGCAGATATGTGGGGATTTGATAGTAATAGGTATTTCACTTGAATTATAGCTTGGCTATACTAAATTTTGCTGCTTCTTGTGCTTGTTGGATAGCAGAGATAAAAGTAATCACTATATAAAAAAAAACTGGTCAAAGAGAGAGTCACTTTAGTCCAGGACAAGATAATGTTCTTCACCAACCACTTACTTGTAAGTTCTGAAAAAATCTTATTGCCTCCACGGCATATCAAACTAGGCTTGATTAAGAATTTTGTGAAAGCAATGGATCGTGATGGCAGTGCATTTCTCTTCCTGAAAAATAAGTTCCCATGATTCAGTGAAACTAAACTAAAAGCAGGAATATTTGTTGACTTCAAAAAAGGGAACTGATGAGAGATACGCAATTTGAAAACCAGTTAAATATGCAAGAAGCAGCTGGATGGTTGTATTTCAAAAATGTTGTCACGAACTTTTTAGGAAACTTCAGGTCTGAGAACTACAGAAAACTTGTCAATGAGATGATTGAGAACTACAAATCCATGGGATGTAATATGTCTTAAAAATACATTTTCTGCATCCCATCTCGATTTCTTTTCTGAAAACCTAGGGCTCTGAGCGATGAGCACGGGGAGCATTTCCACTAGGACATCGTGGAAATGGAAAGGCGCTACCAGGGTAAATGATGTCCAAACATGATGGCAGACTATTGTTGGATATTGAAGAGAGATTTACCTCAAGAAAAGTACAGCCGAAAATATGCTTCACATACATTTTAGGCCAATAAATGTTATTTCAGCTAAGATATCGTAATACTATAATGTATAGATACGAAAAATGTTTTTCACGTGATTACTCAAAAACCCTGGGTGATAGAAAAGTTCTGTAAACAGATTTGAAATCTGCACAAAAAAGTCACCTAGAATCACTCATTGTTTCCCATTTAACAGACAAAAGTTTAAATTTTGTTGACCAGTGTTATTTTAAAGTGATAGACCCTACTCTTTCATTGTTCGTCAAGCATTATTATTTACTGTGACCATTGGTGCACAAATGTTGAAGAAAATATTATACTTCCAATTAATTACATGCAGTAGGACATTGTGAAGTTTTTACACTCATATCATTTCTTTGCTGTATGTCAATATAAATTAATATTAATATTAATATTAATAAATATAAATTAAGCTTAGAATTTAAATCCACATATAGTTTATTTGAAAACGTTGAGAGCAAGTATCGACAAGTTGGGAGCGTTACTCAAAGAAATTAAAAGTGTAGTTCACAAGCTGTGAAGCGACGATATTCTCTTTATGTCAGATTTAAAGATTTATTAATATAAGTATATTAAATTAATATTGTGACGTGAGATGGAAAATTTGCTATTATATATTTTTCCAGAAAATTTTTCCGCCTTGCAAATAGTTGTTTTCTTGTCTCCTTACAACCTCAACAGACTCACATGTATTCCTCACTATATTCTCATCATTTACCAGTTTATGAAATGAAAGTCGTAAGTCGTCTAACCTTTGATGGCTGTGTTAGTACAGACTCCAAAACAACGCCATTGTCAAGTACGATTTGCCGTGAGAGTACTGATTAAGAAATAAGCGCTGGCAATGTCATATTTTGAGAACTTTACTAATCTGATCTAAATTGTCACCTCACAACACTATTACCTCGACATAGGCTGATGAAAGCCTTTCATTTTAAAATAATTATTATTGTTGGCTGAGGAAAACATTATAACAATTATGTTACATGATTCGTAATTTCTCTTCTCCGTTATCTGTGAACTCCTCACTTTATTTATCATAACTCATTCACAGACACAGCTAAATCGGCACTCGTACTGAAACTGTGTTACTGAAACAAAAGCTGCTGCAGATATTGTATAGCCCTGTCGCGTTCCCCTCCAAGGCGATTCACTCCCTCCAGGTAGAGGAATAGAGAGTGCACATCGCACAGAGACAGTTGCACAATGTGCAGGGTTTTGACATGCCTGACTGAATGTAAAGTGGACGTTTTCAATACATGAGACATGTTTTTTAGTGGGTTATTTTACGTCGCTATATCAACATCTCAGGTTATTTAGTATCTGAATGAAATGAAGGTGATAATGCCGGTGAAATGAGTCCGGGGTCCAGCACCGATAATTATCCAGCATTTGCTGATATTGTGTTGAGGGAAAACCTCAGAAAAAATCTCAACCAGGTAACTTGCCCCGACCGGGATTCGAACCCCCTGGTAGAGGGGCAGAGAAGGCCTGACGGCCTTATCTCTACCAGGTTAAATAAATAAATCTAATCTAATCTAATCTAACCCGGGTCACCTGGTTTCACGGTCAGACGCGCTAATCGTTACTCCATAGGTGTGGATTGAGACATGTTTATCCTACAAAAGGCCACTCCTATCTATCCTGCGATAGGGATTTTCCTCGAATAGTGTTAAAGAAGATGAAACAGGATACTGTATACACTCCTCAGCAATGGATGGATATAATGGAGAAGAGCGCAAGTAGTATAAACATTGTTCACGTGGATCAATCCGTGATTATGGATTAAGAAACCTTCTTTGAAAAAGTGAAAGAACCTGTGCCACTGTGGAAACATGAAGAAAAGTGGAAAATGACATCATACAAGAATATTCAGTATCGCTGTAAAGATCTGACTGTTTGCACATCATCTAGTGCAGCCGTGGCGAAAATGTAGTCGTGCGCCGAGCCACTGTGTAACCTGCAACGTGCATAGCACCTATTGAGGGAGGCGGACACCCGAAGGGGAAGTGAAGCAACTTCCTGACTTATTAACGGATTTTCATTTTCCTTACGTCAAGAACTTAAATATAATTTTATACAGTACAAGGCTACAAACTAATGTTTAGTACCTGTAAAGAAGAAAGAAAAATGAACAATAAATGAACAATATCACAACCTAAAATTAACTGTCTCCAGAATGTCTCTGCGACAAAGTTACAAAATCAGGAATTATGTCACTTACTGCCAGTCGTAGTTGATCACGAAAGTATTTGTCTGTCAGTCGTGATCTAAATTTGGTTTTTACTATTTTAATTGTTGAAAATAATTTTTTACAAACGGAAGTTGTAGCGAACATGGCTTCAACAGAGCAAGCGAAAGAACGAAGCTTCGGATATTTATTTTTTGGCAAAGATTTGAAAGTTCAACATTTGTCAAGTCCTTACATCTAGCTTTCATTTAACATCACATAGTAAATCAGTGAGTTCAAATTGAAGAGCTAACCGCATTATTCGTACATCCGCTGAAAAAGGGTTGAAGTACAGAGATGATGATGATGATGATAACAACAACAACAACAATAACAACCTTTTAATGTTTCATCAGTAACATGTAGTACGTGCCGTTTTATGTTATACAACCGTTTTTCTCCTATATAATAGTTGTGAACAAATCATACATTTAATATTCTCATCATATTGACAGTGAAAAAATGCGTCCTCCCATCCTACTTGGAACTTTCGTACATGGTTTCGAGAGAGACATATGCCACTCGCAGGTCAGAGACAAATACAAATGGAACGGAGTTTGACTCCAGTGATTGAGAGAGTGGGGGTTGGGGGAGGTTAGAAGCAGCTATCATTGCGAGCCAGAATGTCTCGCGAGTCACGTTCTCGCCACGGCTGATCTAGTGCAGTAGTGACACAGACTTTACAATTCAAACAAAATCGTGTTTCTAACTTGACAGTTTTGAAGAAAGCTTACAACAGTGAAATTACTAGTTTTAAACCTGCGAAAGCAAGATACATTTTGAAGTATAGATCTTCCATTGACCATACTTCGAGTGTCTACTTCATTATATAACTCAGGCAATGATAATGCTGTCTCAGAAAGTGAAGCCCGGGACTCAGAGTGAACATTTTTAGTGTCATGTATCTTCTGAAATCTTGTAAATATGATTTAACAAAAATTGAAGTGTTGCCATTTATTTTTATGCAATTAAACAAAAATTAAGACTTCATAATTAAAAAGAGTTTAAATGATTTCCAAAACAGCATAAAAACACGATTTTTAACATTTTTTATACTGAACCTATTCATGGATTTGATGTAATACTTTATAAGCCACAGAACCATAATATGATATCTATACACAGAAAAAATCAAAGTAATACCTTTATTAGGTTTAAAGATATGCAAAAAAAAAAAATTGTTTATCTCAAATGTTCGGTAAGTGGACTTGTGCTTTTTTGAAATTCATGGCTTCAATTATGATTCAGGTTAATATTAACGGATTTTTATTAGATATAATGCTTTTGAGTCATATTACAAGATGAAAATACGTATTTGTGTTCTCACGCAAACTCATTTAATTAATAAAGTGAAGTATCACTAACAGTGATAAAAGCACTAATTTATACAGTATGTTTATAAACAGTAATACAATATTAGATTGTACTTATTCCATGAAAATATTTAAATAGAAATAAGACACGATTTAGAGTAGGTCTTATATTATTCCTCGAACATAACTGTTTGAAGTTCCGGTAACAGAAATATTAATTTTGTTTGTATTATTGTTCTGAACGTATTTCTTCTCAAAAACTAAGAAAAGCATTGCGTGAAGATTCCTTTAATCAATGGAGCAAATTGAAAAGTAAAGGTTTGGGAGTTGTTTTCTGTTCTCACTGGAAGAGAGGTACTTCATGGATCTCTACCAAAAAGGGACTTTCGAGCAGTCAGTGGACGCAAGCCATTAAGATGAACTGTAATACAATACCTGTACGTACTCTCCCTGGTAGAACTCAACCCGTTGCAGAAGATGCGACGAGCAAGAAACGCTTCCTCACGTCTTGGGTTTCTGCCATCATGGAGAATTGCTCCGAATCAACAGACATAATACGGTTCGTTCTCTCATCGCAGCTTCAATCCGTCAGAATGCTTCCTACGAGGTTTATGATGAGGTTGGTTGCGTCTCTTCCGATGGCTCTACTAGACGTGCTGATATAATTGATCGGCAGAAAGATAAGGGTGTCATTCTCGATCGCACAATCCGTTTCGAGATGTATGAGCAACAGCCACAAGAGGTGTGTCGTGAAAAACAAGACATATATGAGCCTTGTTGTCAGCATCTCGGAGCACAATACCACATCACACATTGGACAGTTTCTGGGCTCATGTTCGGTGCCCGTGGCACGATCCCACGAGAAGCTTTAAATCAACTTAAACAATTTAACATTTCTGATGCAACGATTGATGCCATAAGATCTCATGTGTTAAAATCATCCTTAGCTATAATTAGTAATCATTTGTACCCAAGAAGCTTTTATTGTAAATGATTTCCTATGTTTTCTTATCATTTATCTTAATTTTTTTCTTTCAAATTGTCACATAATAGTTTCTAATCATTATTCATTGTGAATTGATTAATAGGCCGATCTATCGAACCCTTATTTAGGGCGGCTTTTTTTTTTAAATTTACAATGTTTTATAAATAAATATTATAGTAATAGTAGTAATAAGAATAACAATAACGATAAAATATACTACTCTTTAATTCTCACTCTTTTACTCATATAACATATTTAGGCCCTACAAGAAAACAAACTCCTCTATAGAAGTTACAAATCAACTCCTTTGTGTGTAATTTTGAAATTTGCAAATATGCATGCCATAGTGAACACATTGGAATTTACAGATATTATAACTCAGTTCATTGAAAAATAACATATTTGGATTTTCTTTACGCCACTGATACTGATGTGCCTTCATTGTACCACGGAATGCTTATACTGTAAGCTTGTCTGTCTGTAGGAATTATTCTGACGAACAATTTTATTGTGCGAGAAACTATTCTCTTGTAGTGTTGCAGCATTTTATACTTCCTAATTATTTTACCTCGAAGAGGTGGAACAATTCAAATATCTTGGAGCAACAGTAACAAATATAAATGACACTCGGGAGGAAATTAAACGCAGAATAAATATGGGAAATGCGTGTTATTATTCGGTTGAGAAGCTCTTATCCAGTCTGCTGTCCAAAAATCTGAAAGTTAGAATTTATAAAACAGTTATATTACCGGTTGTTCTGTATGGTTGTGAAAATTGGACTCTCACTCTGAGAGAGGAACATAGGTTAAGGGTGTTTGAGAATAAGGTGCTTAGGAAAATATTTGGGGCTAAGCGGGATGAAGTTACAGGAGAATGGAGAAAGTTACACAACACAGAATTGCACGCATTGTATTCTTCACCTGACATAATTAGGAACTTAAAATCCAGACGTTTGAGATGGGCAGGGCATGTAGCACGTATGGGCGAATCCAGAAATGCATATAGAGTGTTAGTTGAGAGACCGGAGGGAAAAAGATCTTTAGGGAGGCCGAGACGTAGATGGGAGGATAATATTAAAATGGATTTGAGGGAGGTGGGATATGATGATAGAGACTGGATTAATCATGCACAGGATAGGGACCGATGGCAGGCTTATTTGAGGACGGCAATGAACCTTCGGGTTCCTTAAAAGCCATTTGTAAAGTAAGTAATTATTTTACCACATAATGTGTTGCATCTTACTGTTTGTTTACTTTCATATCCTCCAGAAGAAACTGAAGATTTTGATTATTGTTATAAGGATCATTTTCTTTTTTTTATGTCAAATGGTACTGGACGCCCTCTTAACAAAGTGCGAAATGCAGTGCGCGGGGAAGATTGGTTTGCTTTTTCTTCTCTGTAATATAAGATGGAGTAGAGCATAGGCCTATTTCAGTTTTTTGCTTTACACTGAATAACGCTTTTTCCTTTCTTCTACTAAACGTTAAGCTTAATGTTTCGGCTAACTTCGCTACCTACTTTTTTATTTGCAGGCAGGGTGCGAATTAACGGGGGGATGGGGGAGATTCCCCCTGTTGGAAAGTTTTCCCCCCTGTTATAAGTTCACATTAACATCCCTGCCAGGGATAACTTCTATCTCCCTTACAAATATAATTGTTTTAATACGAGTATACTTGATGAAGTATAAAGTAAGCAAAGAAAATAATATTGATGTATTACCAACACCGGCAAGCTGACAATAATAATAATAATAATAATAATAATAATAATAATAATAATAATAATAATAATAATAATTTATTTATACTGGCAGAGTTAAGTCCATAGGGCTTTCTCTTACACTCTACCAGGTCACAAAGTATACAAGCAGTTAAAATTTAACAAAAAGTTAAAGAACAGAATACTAACATATTAAAAAAAAATAATAGCATAATAAAATCGATACTAATCAACATGAAAATAATACAATAATAGAAAAAGAAAGTAAAATACATTGGGATATAGTAAAAGCAACTCATTTAGTACAAATGGTTAATATGGAAAACGTAAGGTAGAATATTACAAAATGGAATGTAATAAAATAATAAAAAATAAAAGAAATACATTAAATAAAATTCACAATAAAAAGGCTATGGTAATAAATTCATCGGCTGATAAAGAGAACAAAAAGGGGAAAGGAAGGAAAGAAATATATAGTCTATATTTTTTTACAAAACTATCGCAGAGAAAAGGGCTTATAACTGAAAGGAATCTGAATTGAAAAAGTGCAATTTTAATTAATTTTTGAAACTAGACAATGTCCGACAGTCTCTGACATGTTGTGGTGGAGAGTTCCAGAGATGAGCTGCAGAGACCGTGAAAGATGAAGAGTAGAAGGATGTTCTGTGTTTAGGAATGGAGAGTGTCATATGGTGTTGTGAGCGAGTATCTATTTCAAGGTATCAATACTTTAAGAATTACACATCTTATTTTAAGCTTGCTCATGGATATAATTATTATATTATGATCAAGATGCAAGACAAGCAACTCAGAGCAACCAAGCGTTGAGTCGTGTTGAATGAGGTCGAGATCGCCTCTGTCGCTCTGTTGTCATCAGTTTGGGTGTATTAAGAACACCGTATTCTCTATCTAGGATTCTATCCCCCCTCATCAGAAGTCTTAATTCGCACTCTGCTAGCAGGAGATCTTCTTGCATGCTTTCCGAAATCGCTATCACTGATTGTTGAACACATGTGTTCTTAATTTTCTTGCGATATTCTCTAATCCATTCTCTCCGTTTTTCCTTCGATCTCTTAATAATTCTCTATTAGTCATGGCCGAAACTGTCTTAATTTTTCTTTGCTTCTTCCTCTTAGCCCATCTCTTAATCACCGACGCCAAATAAGCAGCGTGCTTTTCAGGATCAGCTTTAATTTTTTTGCCGTCGTAAACGCTCTGCTTCTGTTTTCTCTACACGTTGCATATTTCGACTTCTGACATATAAGTTTTTAACAATGAACTTAGGGTTATAGGCATAATAATTTTATTAACTATTTTTCCATCAACTTTTATTTTTGATAATTAATGGTACAATTGTTATAACTTTATAATTATAATTATAATGTAATTAACAACTTTTCCATGTAGAGAGTTAGATGTTAGCGTTTGATTCCTGAGACTACAGGCTCACTATCGAAGCAGACATGATGATAAAAAAATGAACGTAGGATAAACAAATGAACATGAGAGAAAAATGATCGGTTTTTAATTTTAGAGCACCATGCTATGTACTATCTGTAGTAATGTCACGAGAGGTCTGAGAACTGCCGATAAATCCACTGATAAATCCACGAGCGAAGCGAGTGGATTTATCTGGGAAATCTCAGACCTCGAGTGACATTTATTAGGACTATTTCGTGAATAAAATAAAAATTTAAATAGTATATCCCTAAAATTCGATCACAAAATGTTAATAATTGTATATTAACGAATACTTAACCTATTCAGACATTGTCAAGTTGAAATACTCGTAGATGAATATCGATTATTGCAATAAAGAAATTCGATGTTATTATTCAGTAATGCCAATTGCGAAAAGCGAAATACAGGTTTAACAATGTTAATTACATGTACTGCACTTTTCTTTTATTATTATAACAAATACATTTTCATTATCTGCTGAAATCATAATTTAATTTAACAATAACAGTCGGGACAGCTATGTATATACCAGTGCTTATATATTCACAGTGAGACATGTTGCTACACAGTGAAGCCATCTCTATATAGATAGGCCTAATTAAAACACGAATTTTATTACGCCATACGAAAGGCACTTTGATCAAAGAATTATTACTATGCCAGGTCTTTGAGTTTGATATGCGATGATGTTACATAAATTTGAACGTCTATTAATTGTTTAATTTCAATACAAATGTTATAGGATACAATTTTATAGGTTATGTTACGCCTACCTGTGGAAGCAGGACCAATGTCAGCTGTGCCTTGTTTCGACCGTTACATACAATGAGTGCTACACGAAAGCATTTTTTTATAGCTCGACAAACGCATTCTCGCTGTAGTGTGTAACGGAACTAAAGCTGCATCTACACAGTTCAATATTCCAATCGCGTATGCGTGCAATCTGGGAAGAATATTGAAAGAATCAAGTTTAAAAGGTACGTTCAATTAAGATGCATAAAGATTTTGTGTCTACATGGTGCGCCGTTTTGAACGTCGTCTTCACTGCGTAAATATATTAATTAATATTAAATATCAATCTTGCATTCATTGCTTTAAAGTTGAAAGAAAAGTTTAACGGTGTAGTTGCATCTTAATGTATTCATGATCATCAATTTACGGGGAAACAGTTGGCGACAACGACTAAACAAAAGAATGACCATGCGATAAATTGATAGCGATAAATCTAGCTGCAGAAATTATCGCAAAGTCTGACTGTGATTGGTTGGAAATCAAAATTTCATTACACTTCATTGGTCGAAAATGGAATGACGTCATATAAACGAAATAGTCAGTATAATCAGATTTTCATAGGTCAAACGAGTGTCAATGAGCTGTATTAATAGCGCTCGCTTGGAATTATCTGTAGAATTTCCCGAATATTACTCCAAAACTCATTACCGAGTGGAAGTAAGCAAAGTATATTGTTTTTAAGGTATTGATATTTACTATTTCTTGCATGGATCTAATAGCAAAATATGCTGAATTCAGTTTGGAGGAAATTTATATAACACGATTATTCCAATTTACACACATCGATTTGTAACCCAAGGAATTTGGTGGTTGTTTCTATTAGGGACCTATTGTTAATTATTTGACTTGAAATTTGCGAGGTTGGATTTTGGCAGGATTTAAATTGCATTATGTTAGTTTTGTTACAATTTAATACTAACTCATTAACTGAGAACCAATCACATATTTTGAGGAGAATTGCCTCTGTTAAAGATTGGAATGTGTTGGAGATATTGGCTGTAATTACTATAGACCCTACTTGTCTCATCTGTAAATAATATGGGATTTACATTCTTTTATTAGAGGGACAAGATCATTATGAACACTAGAAAAAGTAGTAGACCTATTACTGATCCTTGAGGAATTCCATTATTAGTAGTTCCCCATATCGAAGTAGATTTCATAGTTGTATTGATTTCGACTTTGTTTCCTTTCTATGAGGTACGAGTGAAACCATTGATGCGTAGCAGCATTTTATGATTTATACCAGCGTTGGGCATCTTACTGATTTTGTGGAAAAGAACGCTCATTTTCTCCACTATACAACCTGAGTGCGGGCAACCAAACCAGGTTTGCTCATGTATGCCGCGGTAGGTAATATAACTTATCAGTGATGTACACTGGCAATCAAAGATATCTGACCTACGATTTTATGATCGTGTGAGCGAAATTTCTAACCACAGTATACGTCAGAACCAAAGATAACAAATTGACGAACTTTGAAAGAATTCCGCTAATTCTGAATAGGTGGCACCATTCTGGGATGGTTATAAAAGTGCCAGGAAAATGTTTATATAGATCAAGCATAAATTATTCTCATAATTAACAATATCAGCGGTTTCTAGTAAACCCAATGTTGTTTTATAGTCAGTAGAGTGGGATGAAAAATTGAATTCTATAATGCGGGTATATTTATGTACGATTGGCAATACTGACTATTACCTTCGCCATATATTCATAGAAGTAATAACTAAAGAAGCCACACTTACACCAACAAATTATCGATCACTATCGATTAGTAGGGTCCACACCTGTGGAGTAACGGTCAGCGCGTCTGGCCGCGAAACCAGGTGGCCCGGGTTTGAATCCCTGTCGGGGCAAGTTACCTGGTTGAGGTTTTTTCCGGGGTTTTCCCTCAACCCAATACGAGCAAATGCTGGGTAACTTTCGGTGCTGGACCTCGGACTCATTTCACCGGCATTATCACCTTCATTTCATTCAGACGCTAACTAACCTGAGATGTTGATACAGCGTCGTAAAATAACCCAATAAAATCGATTAGTAGGGTCAGATATCTTTGAACGTCAGTGTACCTGTAGTGTTAGTCCGAGTGAAGTCGGTGCAATATTTCAATTATTAAGTAAGGCAGCAGATCTGTGAATAAAGGAGCAGTTTCCTCACCAGTATATTTTAACCGAGAATATGAAAATAATATTTATTTGGGAAAATGAAGGAAAATATCATACAAAATAAAAGATGTCAGAAGTCCAAAAACAAAGGTTAAATTAGCTATAGGCCTATGCAACTACAATTTCTGCAAAAGTAAA
The DNA here is from genome assembly GCA_025594305.2 of Periplaneta americana. Taxonomy (NCBI): domain Eukaryota; kingdom Metazoa; phylum Arthropoda; class Insecta; order Blattodea; family Blattidae; genus Periplaneta; species Periplaneta americana. The sequence continues at coordinate 141,848,791 of JAJSOF020000017.1, read as the reverse complement.
TTTGAAAATAAACAGCTATGCAGTTGCATGAAATATATAGGACTTCAGACTTGTGTTGCAGTATTTATTTATTCTTTATCAGTTATTACTCGACCGAGGCCAGTGGAGTCCTGCAGCCCGGAGCACCACTTCTACTGCTCCTGCATTCGCATAGCGTCATCTCTATAGTTCACATTGCGCTCGCTGCTCCACACTTACCTCGGTCGAGTTGTAGCTTATTTATCTTGCATAAACATAACGCAGACTGTAATGATGTTCTCAGTTTTAAACTTTTCACATTGGTTTAGGTTGAGAATTTTGGAGCAATGTATTAATAATTCTTTTGTCACAAATATTTGTTACTGTAATATTATAAAAGAAATAATCTATTTCAACATGCTTAGGTGTTTTATAATACATTTCTTAAATACAGAAAATAATAGTACATTATGCAACGAGCCTATAATGATAGTAATTAAGAATCGAGTATGGATATTTATGAAACGAGCGCAAGCGAGTTTCATAATTTTCATACGAGCTTCTTAATTACCATTATAGGCGAGTTTCATACGACTTTTTATGCTCGACCATATTTCTAACTTGAAATTACCGGTATTCAGATGTATACATTTTATTTGTAACTGACAAGATCGGAAGTGACCTTGTTCTAGGTCGTGATTTGTGAGATGTGCGCAGACGCGAAAGTATTGATTTTTTCCGAGGAACAATAATGTCATTGACCTTGACGTAGTCCCGTTAAACTTGATAATATTATAACCTTGATTATTGAATTCGACATTGAAAAACGAGATGACAAATTGAATTTATTTGAATATTATTTACAATTAACGCTAATTATTATAGTAACATAACATAACCTTCTGCGACAGTATTGGATTTCCAGCCTCCGTGACTTTTCGCTAATTCTTTCGATTGCATATCCGAGAATAATCGATACTTGCGGTTTTATAACGGTACAAAGCTGACTTGTCATTGGCTGAACACATGTAAGCTGAGTTATCATTGGCTGAAGACCTGTACTTTAATGAGTAGGTTTACTTTAATGACATGCATTAAAGGACTGCTACCAGATGTATAATTAGTACATAAATAAAAATGAAAAAGTGTGTCTCACATAACAAATAACTTAAACTCTAATGATGTTTCCAATTTGATAAACTTTTGACATTTATGTTGATAACTTTGGAACAATATATACAGTATTTCTAATTCTTTGATTATGAATATCTGTTACTGTTACTACATAACCTCGACTTCGGAAACAAACCTTCATTAGACCTATCCCGAAAAATAACATTCCTGAATCCCCAAACGACTATAGACCAATTAGCATCTTACCAGCTCTGTCAAAAGCACTGGAGCGCGTAGTACATAAGCAACTGACTGACTACTTCAATTAGCATTGCTTACTTGACGACTAACAATCTGGTTTCCGTGCAGGACATAATACTACTACTGCCGTTTTAAAAGTGATTGAAGACACTCGAGAAGCTAGCGACAGAGGAGAACTAACACACTGACATTACTAGACTTTAGCAAAGATTTCGACACAGTTGACACGGATCTCCTTTTATGTAAACTAAAAAACTACAATCTTTCTAACAGTGTGCCGTTGCTTGGTTTGATTCCTACCTTCGCGAACGCCAACAATACGTATCAACCGGAGGTCATTCTTCCAATTGGCGTACCGTCAAGGCCGGAATCCCTCAGGGCTCGGTTCTTGGGCCATTACTTTTTACGCTTTATATAAACGACGTTACAAAGATCGTAAAAAATCCTAAACACCACCTATACGCTGACGACTTACAACTTTACATTCATTCCCGAACTTGTACAATCAATGACTCTGTGACCAGAATTAATGAAGATCTAGCATCTGTAGCTCAGTGGGCGCAAAAATTTGGACTCACAAGGAGAGGACACGGTATGTATATCACCGAATTAAATCAGATTTTATGACATGAAAGTACAAGAAGTACTGTTTAAAGTCATACCTGATATGGGTGGTCAATGACTCCTCGTTTTGGAAAAATTGGCTACTGTTTGTGACATACTTCCGTTAGGTGCCTAATAGGGATTCATTAGACTGTGTAACAGCGTAGCTCATATGGTTGGATGCTGAGTGGTCATGCAGGCAACCCCAGTTCGAATCCTAATGCCTTCTCCTTTTTTAAAGCTTGATATTATTATTACCTATTATTATTATTATTATTATTATTATTATTATTATTATTATTATTATTATTTGAGATGGGCAGGGCATGTAGCACGTATCGGCGAATCCAGAAATGCATATAGAGTGTTAGTTGGGAGGCCGGAGGGAAAAAGACCTTTAGGAAGGCCGAGACGTAGATGGGAAGATAATATTAAAATGGATTTGAGGGAGGTGGGATATGATGATAGAGTGATAGAGAATGGATTAATGCTACTCAGGATAGGGACCAATGGCAGGCTTATGTGAGGGCGGCAATGAACCTCCGGGTTCCTTAAAAGCCAGTAAGTATTATTATTATTATTATTATTATTATTATTATTATTATTATTATTTTTTTTTAATTCACTTTCAGTTGTCAGTTCCTATATTCAAAGCCATGTTAAAATATGCGTGGTATGCATCAAAATTGATAAACGAACGAGAAGTGTTTGTGAATGTGAAGGATATCTGTTTCGCAGCAGAAGTGCGGAAATATATGTGTGACTGTGGACAACCTTCTTTCTTTTGCTGTGCATGTGCAGGAAATATGTATGTTTTGTGTGTTTTTATGACATCATAATGAATCGGGTACAAAATGAAATGGAATAGCTGCTACAGAAATAGAACAGACACCAGTGACACATCTTGCTTTCCTACGTGAGCAGTATTTCATTGTTTATCCTTTACAATACAATGTTAGTTAATTAGTATTCTTAAATATTTCTTTTGAATGAAAAAATCAAACTTGCGAAAAATGAGCATTAAAATTAAAACTTAAATTCTTACAATGCACTTATACTTCTCTGACAAATCTAAAAATAATAATAGTTTGGGATTGCGCACACTGTGCATAGATACGGTATCTATCTCCTGTATTGTTTCCCTGATGGATTTCACACTCTTTCCACACTCGAGAATGTGATATCTCCCGCATTGGACCCCGCACAGTTCACAGATACACATTTCGCTTGCGGAGTGGTATCTCTTGGTTGCACACACTCTGTGATGATATCCGTGTGTCGCTAGCCCTGTGGTCAGCCATCTTGTGTCGTAGCCGGCATTCGTCCAGTCTCGCTGTATCATTGCATTCGTTGTGTAGAAATCCTCTGTGATCTCCTTCCGTTTCTGTCTTCTTTCTTCCACGACTTTCTTGTAGCTCTCCGTGGCTGATAGTAGCATCCTCAGTCTTAAGTCGTCCAGAAAGAAAGTTTCCCGTGCTAACTCGTATGCGTATCTTGACAATGAGTATTTGGAGAGTCAGAGTGCCCTCTTCAAATATCTTGATTGCATACTTTCCAGATCTCTCATTTGTTTTTCGCTTAGATATTCCCATATCATTTCCAGACCTTATGTGCAGGTAGGCCAGATTTTAGCTTCGCTGAGCTCATGGACATATCTGAGAGATTTCCAATACTGTTGATGCTCCTTATTGCGGCTATTTGTGTCTCTTTTAAGTGCACAGCGAATGTCGTCCCTGTTGTTTGTATTGTTACTCCCAAATATTTGAAGGTACTCTTTCGGTTGACTATTTTCCCATTGCACATTATTCTCTCTTTCTCCGTAACTCTTCCTCCCCTTCTAAATACTACAAGATCGGTCTTATCTTCATTTATCTTCATTTCATTTTCTGCCGCCCACTTCCCTAGTATGTCCGTGGCTTTCTGGAGGTCCTCAACATTCTCTGACGCTAGTGCCATGTCATCAGCGTATATGTATATATTCGATTTGGTGTTTGCTTTTATTGCCATTCCCACGTCGTGCGTTAGTATATTGAACAGTATTGGACTCATAGGATCGCCCTGGAATACGCCGTTTTTTTGACTGATCCAGTTTGATTCGCCCACACTATCGTTTATCTGGATGTAATTTTCTGCCATTATATTTCCAATGAGTCTTGTTAGGGTTGATCGTCCAAGCATATCCTCTAGTTTTGTCACAAGTAGTTGCCGATTCACTGAGTCGAACGCCTTCTGATAATCGATAAACAGAACATATAACTTCATCTGCTTTTCTGTAATTGCATTCTGTATTTCCTGCAGAAGATTGCTCACAGCCATCAGGGTCGATCTCTTCGGTCTAAAGCCGAATTGTTCTTCTGGGGGAAGTGGTTCTATCCGTCTGATTACTCTGATAGAACCACTTCTCCCAGAAGAACAATTCGGCTAAAATCTAAAAATTAACATGGATACAGTTCTAATAAGTTCTCTTCCCTTTATCCTTTGAAGCAGTGCTGGCCATCCCTGAATATAGCTCGACCAAGCGGCATACTACCTCTTTCGTCAGTGGTTTTCCTTTTCGCTGTAAAGCGCTCAGGCTCTCCTGAGCTCTAAAGCGCGCGCTTGTTCCAATGGGCATCAATTGACATGACTGGGGTAGGTGATTAAGGGAATCCTTGTCGTACTTCTCTCTATACTTCACGTCCCTTTGACATTTCTTTTCCTGTCCTGATTTTGACTCGTTGTTTTATATAAAGATTACTTAATATTATTGAATATAAAAGTATAACATTTTTTGCTAAATTAATTTAAAATTTCCTTATAAATAATGTTATGTGTTCATTTGTTCGTACAAACGTCATATTAATTGCAAGTGCTTGTGAATTACGTATCATGTAAGTAAGAAAGAAGGCCTATGTGTAGAAACTGGAAATATACTTTAAAGCGGTGTAAACTTGAGTATGAAATAAAATAATAAAACGCTGATATCAGCCCTATTTATTGCATAAAATAATAAAACGCTGATATCAGCCCTATTTATTGCATAAAATAAAAAAGAACGATTAAGAAATGGACAAAATTAATGAAGTCTAATAAAAATATGTCCAGTGCTTCTGGTATGGTTTCAATTTTTATGGTCAAGTTTATCCTAATTTACGGTATTGAAAATAATTTATTTCAAAAGAAATGGGAAGGGAGTATGCCACGCGACAGACCCTATAATTTCGATCTTAACAATTCTTCTCCCTCTATGCAAAAATTTAAACGACACCCCTCTGTCTCCTATTATAACAGCATATAGTTACGTTAATGTATTTTAAGTATAGTAAATGTTTTTGTACGAAATGGTACACCTTTATAGAAACCCTTGTCAAACCTTATATAAAAATTAAAATTATTTTAATATGTTATTGAAGTAGCCTATGCTGTTTGGATTTCTTCTGGTGTTGTCTTACATACAGTGAATAACAGAATTATTCGGACACTTAATATTCCAAATGTTTGTGTGTATGTTACTAAACATGTTTGCAAAAACGCAGAAATTACGCTTACAGTTACGTCAAATAAACCAGTCTGCATAATATGGACATAAAAAGAGCTTGCTAATGAAATGGTATTATGACAGCTGCACCGGAGTTCGAACGCGTGTACGACAGGGCGCGCGGCAGACGAAACGTTGGTGGCTTAGGTGTGGCGGCGAGGGGAGCGTCTGGATGCTGAGAGGGTAGAGGGGCGGTGCACTACGGCGACGCGGCAAGGGAAGGAAGCAAACTGCTACGTGCGGAGTGAAGGGGGGGACGGACCCTCCCGAATCGTCCAGAAGTCCGTCGAGAGTGGAATCTTTCGCGAACTCTTCAGAAACTATAGTTTGGTTATAAAATAGAAGACGCAAGTCAGTCAGCCCGTCAGTAAGCCAGTGTTGTTACAGGCAGATCTGGACAGTAAGCGAGTTAGTCTTGTGTAGCAGTGAAGCCAGCTTCGAGACCAGAGCGCGACTTGAGTTGTGTCCGTAACTGTGGAGCCTGAAGCCCGGAGTTCGAGTGCAGTGGACCGCAGTTGGGGGACCTGAGTTCGAAGTTCAGCGGATCGTCTCTGAAGGTCTGGGGTTCGAGATTCTGTGAACGCGAGTGACTGAGCTAGAAGAACTAGCCAAGACAAACGAGCTGTGAACTGAGAACTGACAGTTCTGTGTTGTAAATAGTGCTTTGTGAATATTAGTTAAGATTAACAGTTCATTGTTGTTCGTAATAGTCCAAGTAAATTGTCATTGTCGTCTGTGGAGTGCAATAACGAACGCTGTGTTCTGTGCGGAGAGCAAATCCCATTGTTGACGGGAGTGAAATTAAATTGTAGAGAGTGAAGAGTTATTGTTGAGATAATAAAATTACATTGTTGTTCAGTATCAAAATTTACAGTATGTTAATATATTTATATAAAAATAAACAAATATACAATTTACTCCGTAACAAAAATATTCGGACAGTCCTGTTGGTCCTATTCTGTACACCCCGGTTGATCACTTACATTATAAAGTAGGTGGAGGTACCGAGTTTCAATAATATGCGAGAGTACTTAGTCTTACTTGTGCTGTCGTTTCAGCAAGACGGAACACAAAATGGGGCGTAAAGGTAAGTAAACAACATTTAATCAGAGGCAGTTAGTGACATTCCATCACGAAAAAGGGAAAACCATTCGAAACATTGCAGATGCAGATTAACTTCAAAGTACAGTGTCTGACATAATTCTCAGATATAAAAACGAGGACAAAATAGAGCTGAGAAAGCAAACAGGTCGCCGAAAAGTCCTCACAGACAGAGAAGAATCTCTTATTATCAGACAGATTAAAAAGAACCCTCGTATAAGTGCCCCGACGTTAGCTTCTGAAATTGAATCGGCTACGGGTAAAAAAGTACATCCCCAAACGATTAAGAGGGCAATACATAAACGGGGCTACAACGGAAGAATAGCACGAAAAAAGCCTTATGTTTGTGAAAGGAACAGACGTAAACGACTTCAGTTTGCTAAGGAATGTGAAAATAAAGGCGAAGATTGGTGGGAAAAGGCTCTTTTTTCTGATGAGAGAAAATTCAATGTTTTTGGCAGCGATGGTAGACAAATGGTGTGGAGAAAGCCTAAGGAGGAAATGAAAACCAAGAATTTGCGAGCTACTGTTAAACACTGTAGAGGAAATGTGATGATGTGGGGGTGCATGTCAGCTTCTAGGGTTGGTGAATTGGTGTTCATCGAGGATCTCATGAAGAAGGAAGACTATCTACACCTCCTGCAACATAATTTAGTGAAAAGTAAAGAAAAGCTTGGGATTGAAAAGGAGTTTATGTTTTACCAGAACAACGATCCCAGCATAACTCCTATATTGTACAAGAATTTCTGCTCTACAAATGCCCTAAAGTGCTTCATCCTCCTCCACAATCGTCGGATTTGAACCCTATTGAACATTTATGGGAAGAACTTGACAGGACGGTTGGATCAAGGTCTGTTTCTTCTAAAGAAGAGCTAAAAGCAAGACTTCAAGAAGAATGGGAGAAAATTCCTATAGACATAACAAAAAAATTAGTACATAGCATGCCATGCCGTCTGAAAGAGGTTATTAAACAGGAGGGTGGTCCTACAAGGTATTAATAATAACGAGCTGGAATAATATTATTTGTTTTCAAAAAGTGTCCGAATATTTTTGTTAGTATTAGAAATCAAATGTTTTCCTTTATGTTTTAATAATTAGAAGAAAATTAAGTTAATTGGAATTACGTTGAAAATGTTTATATGAAATGGGATACTTTTAGGAAAAAAATAAGAAAAGCTTATTTTTATATATTTACTAGTGGCTTGTGCAGCAAATGCTGCAAACTAAGTTCATTAGACGTTCAAATCAACATTTTTCAGATTTATTTTCAATGAAGAATGCCAGACATTCTGGAAGTTATTTCCTTCCATAATAATGAAAGATACACTCTCTCTAGCCAATACTGAAGAGAACCACGCATATAAATATCTACACCACACCGCCATTAAATATATGAAAAAGACACAACCCCACTTGACTAATAATTATAAAAATATTTGATTTTTAATAATATTATCTTACGTAAGTTTTATAGCTTTCAGTAATATATATTATATATACTATATAGCCGCCACTCAGTAAAATATAGAAATCAAAATCTAATTTAAGTTATTCTCTACATCTACTTATATAACCCCAAAACGTTTCACTTTCATATCATCAATATAGCATTAATATGCATAATTAATGAAAAATAGTCACATCATAGCATTAACTACAATAATATTTCATTTCTAATGGTAATAATGTCATCAAACCACCTCAAGTTTTGTAGTTTTTAACATCCAATACACAGTTGTACCCAGAAAATTGCACACCACAGAATCGAACCTGTAAGTTATTTTTAGTAAGTTAAGTTTTTAATAACCAATTTAATTTGAGCTCTAAATATGTCAGCATTCATGCAGATCACGGCCTTCGTGTAATATTGTTCACTGTAGTATGTGTTTTGTTTCATTCTGAAATGCAACACGGCCGATTTGATGCTCGCTTCGCTTCTCCTTTACAAAAAAGCAAAGGGAATATCAAGTCGGCCGTGAATGCTATTAGCTAGTTCTCAAAACTGACAACAGATGGATTTTGGAAAATAGGATAATTATGTTTAAAAATTGACATTTCACTGAAAACTACTATTTTTCCGAAAAACTTTGAGTTCCATGCTTCAAAATGAGGGGTCATTTATTAAAATCCGTTCAGACGTTTTCCTGCAATCTCCATTACCAGTTCAAATTATATATATAGATGTGTAAATGTATGTCATTGAATTGTTAGTTGACGGACGTTCGAATATTTTTGTTACTCACTGTAGATTAATAGACGTTCGGAATCTATTGAATTATAACTTAAACCACATATTATATTGTCTTACTTTGAAGTTAGAAATATCATCATGACCAACATGAGTTCATGAAGTATTTGTAGTAGAAGATGCTATTAGGTTAGGGCATGTCCCCGGTCTGTAATGACCCGTTACTTATAACCACAATGTTATTCGTCGGGATGCGTAGAGGACGCGATGCGAAATGCGCCTGCGTCGGAATCCCAGTCCGTTGTTCATGCGTCGCCCCAGATCATGAAGTGTAGCCGGATCAGTTGTGTTTGAGACGGCGCCCGCGACGAGACGGAGGGCGTCATCGAGTAAAAAACATTCAGTTTACACGGTAAGTGACATTAGTAGTGGACAGTGTCTTTTATGTGTGAGTGTAAAACATTTACTAGCCTTGTAATTGTGAGTGAACCACTGAAATATTTGTCTACGAAAATCCGTTTGCTAGCCTGCGTAAAATGAAGTGCCAGTGTTTAACATACTGCATTTTCGTTAGTTTATTAAAACGTATCACATTTCACTGACAGTTTCCGAGTGCAGTTTCATGTTGAAATACAATCAGGAATTATATTTATATTGAGCAACTAAACACAACTGTGAAAAAGGGACATCGAAAGAAAAAAGTTCAGAATTGATACCCTATAATGTGTAAAATAATCAATCATAAAGAACCTAATAAATAATATGAACAAATTTCTGATTGAAAAATAACAAATGGGCGTCTGGACTTCAGTAATAAAAATAGTAGACCTAATATAAGTATCTCAAATATTACGTAGTGGAAAATATAAATCGAAGAGGCAATAATGAGAATGGGATTGGTAATTAAATCGAACACACATCAGTATGTAAATAGCTGTATAATATTTGAGTGTTTAGTAAAAGTTGATGTTTTATGTGTAACAGTGCACTGCACACGATTTCGAGATGGTAAATTATCGATTATGACGGTTGTGTCATACTTTCAATGTGATTCTAAAAATAAATAAGATTAATTGGGAAAGCATGGAATACAGAAAGAGATATTTTCTTCGGCTGTGTGTGTACCTATTATATATCCATAAATGAGAACTATAAGATTTCACTCGATTCAAATATTCGCGATATATTTGTGTTCCATATTACGGCACATCTGTGACAAGGAAGGATACTGCAGCTGATAGCATCGGAGGGAATTAAGCAAATTACAGCAAGGAAATCGCTCAACGATTTATGAGCCAAATAACGCCGTAAGAGCGTTATAATTTTGAATGGTCACACAATAATGAACACACCCAATGCCTTTTACACGTTTTGAAAGGACATTGCACATTAGTTATCGTCGATTTACAAACAGAACAGCGTAATGTTCCTGGTTGAGTGTTAGAGAAGTCCGTATGGCCTTAACTCTGCCAGGTTAAATAAATTATTATTATTATTATTATTATTATTATTATTATTAATGTACTCGTATAAAATGTATGTGTGTAAACTTAGAATTGGAAAATTATATATAGTTAAAGAGAAACAACTCACTAAAATATTTTGAGGATTCAGTTTTGTTAAGAGCTTTAAAAACGCCTTTATCTCAGTGGTAATATTGTCTTTCAAAACGCCTTTATCTCAGAAATAATATTTTTTACTTAATGTGTTTATTTTTAAATAGACGATATGTGCAATGTCCTTTCAAAACGCCTTTATCTCAGAGGTAATATTTTCTTTCAAAACACCTTTATCTCAGAGGTAATATTTTTGACAATGTGTTTTATTTGTAAATCGACGATATGTGTAATGTCCTTTGAAAACGCCTTTATCTCAGAGGTAATATTTTCTTTCAAAACGCCTTTATCTCGGAGATAATATTTTTTACTTAATGTGTTTTATTTGTAAATCGACGATATGTGCAATGTCCATTCAAAACGCCTTTATCTCAGAGATAATATTTTTGACTTAATGTGTTTTATTTGTAAATCGACGATATGTGCAATGTCCATTCAAAACGCCTTTTGACTTAATGTGTTTTATTGTAAATCGACGATATGTGCAATGCCCTTTCAAAACGCCTTTATCTCAGAGATAATATTTTTGACTTAATGTGTTTTATTGTAAATCGACGATATGTGCAATGTCCTTTCAAAACGCCTTTATCTCAGAGGTAATATTTTCTTTCAAAACGCCTTTATCTCAGAGGTAATATTTTTGACTTAATGTGTTTTATTTGTAAATCGACGATATATGCAATGTCCTTTCAAAACGCCTTTATCTCAGAGGTATTATTTTTGACTTAATGTGTTTTATTGTAAATCGACGATATGTGCAATGTCCTTTCAAAACGCCTTTATCTCGGAGATAATATTTTTGACTTAATGTGTTTTATTTGTAAATCGACGATATGTGCAATGTCCATTCAAAACGCCTTTTGACTTAATGTGTTTTATTGTAAATCGACGATATGTGCAATGCCCTTTCAAAACGCCTTTATCTCAGAGATAATATTTTTGACTTAATGTGTTTTATTGTAAATCGACGATATGTGCAATGTCCTTTCAAAACGCCTTTATCTCAGAGGTAATATTTTCTTTCAAAACGCCTTTATCTCAGAGGTAATATTTTTGACTTAATGTGTTTTATTTGTAAATCGACGATATATGCAATGTCCTTTCAAAACGCCTTTATCTCAGTGGTAATATTTTCTTTCAAAACGCCTTTATCTCAGAGGTAATATTTTTGACTTAATGTGTTTTATTTGTAAATCGACGATATGTGCAATGTCCTTTGAAAACGCCTTTATCACAGAGGTGATATTTTTGACTTTGCTTGTAAGCAGACGATATTAGGTTAACAAAATATCGCATAAATGAAATACATTTTTTTTGTTATTGTGCAAAGGCTACATAACGTAGTGCAATTACAACAAAAGCCGATACAGCTTAATGGAAGTTGTCTTGTACGGAGCAAAATACTGGATAAGGTGGGAGGGGGGAGAGTGAAGTGAACAGAGAAATGGTAGTAGGTTAATTTATTTAGTGAAGCTTTCTTGCTGCTGAGAGTCGAAATGCAATGTAGTCGGGAGATGACCAACAAATTTTACCTGGAATTCTGCGTTAGGGGCACAGTTCTTTAGATGCCGTAAATATACGTAACGAGACATACATTTACGTCTCTCCCGTAGGAGGGTATGTTAATAATTCTATCATTTAAAATCATTCCTCTTCGCCGGGCTTGATCTACTGGATCACCGAGGGCCACGCAAGGAGAGAATAGCGTAAAATCCCTTTCTTGCAATTTTCGTTGCTCAGTTGAAAGTTTTACGAATACAGTAATTTGAATCATGTTTTCACTTACACATAGAATCTTAGTTTGGAACTCTGGATCGTCATCCCGCATAGTTGCGACAATTAAGATGGATGGAAATCTTTAAAGCTTAGTATATTATGTTGATTACTTGAATTTTCTAATTTTTATTTATTAATTTTTTTTACTTGGTTATTGACACTGTATCAAGTAGTAGGTTATTTATCGTCGACAGGGTTGGTAATAATGATGCGGTATTTGGCGAGATGAGGCCTAGAATTCGTCATAGATTACATGAAATTTGCCTTACGGTTGAAAAAACTCAACCAGGTAATGAGCCCAAATGGGAATCGAACCCAGTCTCAAGCGCAACTCCGGTTGAGCAGGCAGGCACTTCAGCCGACTGGTTATTTTATTTGTTAGAAGGTAGATATTTTATTAATATTGCATTTCATCTAAAAACATTTGAGCATAGATATTATTCCATTTAAGAATTCAACCGCTTATATTTTCAAAATGGGTCAATACAGTAAAATATTGGGCCAATCTTTGATATCTCCCCACACCACATGCGGATCTGACGTCTGATTTGTATGTATTTATTCACACTGCAAATGGGTAAATACCCGGTGGCAGTGGTAACTAATTACACCCAATAATTACAATAATAATAAAATACAGTCATAATATTAATAATAAAATAATAATAGCAATATATAATAATATTAACAAGGAGCATCCTAAATTAAATGAATCACTTAATATAACATAATTAAAGTAAATCTAATATAACCCTAAGTTACTACTTAAACCACGAGTATATATGATATATGTTCAAACTTGCACAAGTACCTTTCAGTACTACACTCATTTCGCTATCAATTCACTCACTGCACTGGAACTAAGACACATTTTACTGACACTATCCTGAGTTCATTAACATTTCAGAAACGTTTCTCTGTTCAAATACTTTGCACTGCCACTGTAAACTATAGAACTTCACTGACACAAACACACTTCACTGTCACAACACATTTCACAGACACAACACACTTCTTCACTGATACAACATTTCAAATAACAGAACATCAATTACACCCTTATTATTCCGTAGAATTGTACTTACTATATTAACCTCAAATCGCTAGCCTAGACCCCATTACAAGCACTATAACTCACACCCGTTCACTATAAATCTATTTTTCTGCCACTATAACTCTCAGAATTTACTTATAAGCTCACTGCACTTTCACTACAATACACTGCACACCCAATATAAATCACTGGAGATTCACTATGTTTCTCTCTTACTCACTATACTTGTAAAACCACGAAATAATCTGCATAATGTAATTACCATCTATTAGTAAAGTCCTTAAGCCTATTTTTAAATACATTTTTGGTTATTGGTAAAGCCTGTAGTAAGTCTGCAGGTAAAGCATTCCAGTCCCTGATAGTACGATTGAGAAAAGAAAACTTTCCAGTGTCCGTCCTCTGTCTTCTTTCCCTCAATTTATATGAGTGGTCGTTCCTTGAAGAGTAATTTGGCGGCTACAACCTATTGTTTATTTCTCTCCAGGCAGGCTCACCTCTGTATGTTTTGAACAGTGCGCATAATCGAATTCGCGTTCTTCTGTCCGTGAGTGTGTCCCATTTTAATGTTGAATTTTATTATTACGACAACGTTTGAGAGCCCGTTTTTGAATCTTTTCCAATGTCTTGCGTTTCGTTATAAGTTGGATGGGTTAAATGAGGGGATAGCTAAGTGAAAAGAGGCCATGTTGTGTGAAAAGGTTTCAGTGACAAAGCTCATTTTCTCTCCTGTGTGTAGTGTGTGGAGATATCGAAGTTTCACGAAATATTGTTTCTTTTTTCATTTAGGTACTTGAAAGGCCATTTAAAATAACATTTTTTCTTCTTTTAAATAAGTGAATAAATATTATTAAAAAGAGGGAGACACAATTTAAAAAATCAAGCCTACAAGTTTTTCAAGGGAAAATTAATGTAGAAAATTAGATTTGTCGTAATTTTCTTAACCAAAATTATCCAGATACCATAGCACATGGCATCTATACTACTATTCCTAAAATACTATGTAGTGTAATACTGTGGTAGAAATGTAGTCCGCGCCAAGATTTTCATTATTTTTATTTGATTCACAGCGGTCTGTTTACATATTTAGCACTAAACAATACTATTTGTAAATAGATGATTCTTATTTTTTAAATATTTTTACTCGTTTAATATCTATTGTAGAGCGGTTAGTAAAAACTAAATGTCACAATTTTCACTGCATTCGTTTAATTCCTACCGCTCTTATTTCTGGAATTATATGCAGTCGCATATCCAAGATTCAATTTTGTGAGGGAGCACAAGTTTTCATAAGTGTTGAGGTAGATACTAATGGAAAATTTCGCGATACTTTAAACTGAACTTCTCTCTGTCCATACGAATATATTTAATACATCGAAACTATGCCTGAATGAATTAATTATTTAATTACTTTTTATGATGTAGTCCCGGTTCTAGTCACATATAAATACGTCCAAATTATAGGAAACATATACTGCGCGTCATATTCATAATTTTTCGTTGCCTCACTTATATGCCAGGGTCAGATCAGCCTCAACTGCATGCAGTGGTTATTGAGGAGGACGTTCTGGGAATGGTAGGTGAAGATCCGACCCATAAGTATCAGCAGAAGACGCTCCTTCTATTAAAACTTTCTTTGCCATTGCTATTCTGCTTAAGATAATGGGAGGAGTGATAGTAGGAGGAAGAAGAACAAAGTGCATAAGCTATTCTTCTGCTAACTACAGCTAAATAACTGCTGTGAGCAGTATGAAATGAAGATAAATGCCAACAAGACGAAGACCATGGTCATAGGAATAAAAGTAAAGAAGGTAAACTTGCGAATTCTAAATGAGGCAGTAGAGCAAGTGGACAGCTTCAAATACTTGGGGTGTACTACAGACAGTAACATGAGCTGCTGCCAGGAAGTGAGAAGGATAGCATGGTAAAGAAAGCTTTTAAGGGGTTAGGTACAGCTTATATCAGTAAAATTTTTGGAAATGCTCAACATTTTTTTCCTCCATTACTGTATCTTATACAATAATGAAAATTGGTATGTGTAAAATAATGTCCTTCTGCTACATGAAAAAAAAAAATGCTTTTACGATTTAAAAAAATATATATATATATTTTTTCAAAATTCAAAATGTTGGCAGTTCACTGTGCAGTGATGAAGCATTTCCCTCATAACTCATAAACTTTTTAACTTTTTCATGTTCTCTCTCTTTTATTTTATTGCTGAAACTCATGTTTACAATATCATGCTCTTTCAACTACATTCCTTAATAAATAATATATATTTATTTATTTTGTGTTAGAAGAAAATACTGATATTTGACCATTTTTTAAAATGAATTTATTTTTTTTTATCGTATTATCTATCAAAGGGAGAGAAGTGATCATGCATCATCTTGTAGATATGACATGCATAAATACACACAACAAATTTCATCACAGAATGTTATAGTGTTTGAGTTATGTTGGAAACGCTTCATCACTACACAGTGAACTGAATTTTGAAAAAAAAGTAAATTTTTTTAAATCTTAAAAATGTTTCTTTTTTAATATATAGCACAAGATCAGTGTTTTACACATACTAATTTTCATTTTGTACAAGATACGGTAGTGGAGGAAAAAAAAATGTTGAATATTTCCAAAATGTTACTGCTGTAAACTGTACCCAACCCCTTAATAGAAAAAGAAGAATCTTCTGCTGACTTCTAGAGGAAGAGACTGGTGAAGTGCTTTGTGTGGAATGTAGCATAGTATGGGGCAGAAACATGGACATTACAACGAAGTGAAGAGATGCGACTAGAAGCATTTGAAATGTGGATATGGAGAAGAATGGAGCGTCTGAAGTGGAGAGACAGAATAAGAAATGAAGCTGTGTTGGAAAGAGTGGGTGAAGAGAGACTGATACTGAAACTGATCAGGAAGAGGAAAAAGGAATTGGTTGGATCACTGGTTGAGAAGAAATTGCCTAGAATGCTCTGTAAGGAATAGTGAACGGGTGAAGAGTTGGGGTCAAAAGATATCAGATGATAGACGACGCTAAGATACGAGTGTATGGGTCATATGCGGAGACTAAGAAGAAGGCAGAAAATAGGAAAGACTGGAGAATGCTGGGTTTGCAGTGAAAGATCTGCCCTTGGGCAGAACATTATGAATGAATACTCGTACTTAGGAATCGTTTTGTATACCCCATAAAATTAAAAAATGAAGCAGTAAAGTGGAGGAAAACAGTACATCGGAAGTAACCCATGATATTGTTGCGTCTATGGCTGAAGTGCTAGCGCGTTGGCCTTCCATCCAGGCGGCCCGGGTTCGATTTCTGGGCAGGTAGTGATAGAATTTGTGGTGGGCAAAGCAAACGTTGCAGTTTTTCTCGAGATATTCCCGTTCCTATCGTTCCATCAACACATTCTACCTCCGTCCTTACTTCATCTCTTAAGCACAATAGTAAAAACAGGCTGGGGTCAAGTCTTGGGCTAGTACGGGTTTCCGATCCAGGTTGAGCCGTAGGTAATGTCATTGATTTCGGGGAGCTATTCTTTGAGATATTTCAAACAAAAGAAATTACTACGAATTCGCTCGTTTTTGCTTCCTTTTCGAAATAAAAATTGTTTTATATGAAACCTTTTGTGGCGTGGTTTGGGAAAGTCATTGAGTTAATTCTCAATGAGCTCAGTCAACTAACAAGGGACTATATTATGATAAATCTAGGGAATCGTGTAGGATTATTTAGAAAAAACTACAAATAATGCCCATGGCTTGTCAGTATATCTTTTCATTAATAATCTTCCTCGTATGTAATCGTGAAAACTTTGTAACTAATTCAACAGTTCATATCATAAATACACGTCAAAAATGACTTTCATACTCCATCGGCAAGTCTATCATGCTATCAAAAAGGAGTGCGTTATATGACAGTAAACATTTTTAATAGCCTCCATATCGATATAAAAAATGAAACTCAAGACATAAAATTATTTAGGGCCAAATTAAAGAAGTACCTAATTTCTCACGCCTTCTATTCTGTAGGTGAAATCATGACATTCAGTAACACTTCATGAAATTGATACTAAAACTTTGTGTTGTACTAGTAGACTATATTGTAAACCTCGTCTGTATTTATTTCATCTAGACTGTGACTATAAATTAAGACTTCATAATAGTATTAAGTTTTCTGACTTGTTCCATATTCTAGCTGTAAAGCAATGTATGAATACCATAGAGTGTTAATAAATACAATACAATACAATAAATGGTTGTAATAATTTTAGTTTGGTCCTTTAAATATGCAGAAATTTGTTCCGAACAGATGTAATATTAAAAACTCCCTTTCCAGAACGAGAAGTTACCTTTGTTCGGATTAAATTTCTGCACATTTAAAGGGAAAGACTAAATTATTTCCATCATTCATTATCATAATACACTGCTCTCTTAAATTGACTGATCATATTGGGAATTAAATTAATAGCTTTCCCAAAACAAGTTATGAAATGTTCCATATAAAATAATTTTATCTCGAAAAGGAAGCAAAAACGAGCAAAATTGTACTAAATTTTTTGTTTGAAATATCTCAAAGAATAACCCCCATCAGTATCATTCTTAATGGCATTACTTACGATTCATGCTATGTATTAGTAGATGAGCCGGTTATGCGCAAACAGCCAAACGACGCAGACTTTCAGCTTAATTTTCTGATTAACCATGAACTTAATTACAAAACGCATAATAGTTTTTTTTTTAGTATAATCTGTTGGCCCCACAGTTACATCATGTTCACAGTGTATTTGAAATGTTTTTATAAAAGGCAAGGGTCCAAGAGACCTGGTACTTTTAATAAAAAATATCTTAAAACTAAAAGAACTGTATTTAAACTGTGTTTTATCCTCTCAAACGTTGTATGAGCTGATACTTCTCCTCCAAAGTCTGTGACCTCTATAAAACAAGGAATCTCACTCAGCTTAACATTAAAATATGGACTCAAAAATGTGTCCTGTTCATGAGGGTACATTCTGTTGTTTCGTCAGCAGTAAGACTGTTACATCTTGACTTCACTTTTGTTATGTTCAGTGGTATCATTTTGAAATATTTAGGAATTATTATAGATTCAGCATTTACGTTGGGATAAACAAATTGATTTCATGTGTACAAGCATAAGAAAGACAATTTATAAATTCATAATACTTTGAAATTTTATCACTAAGGAAGCATTGAGAATAATATTTTTAGCTTTAGAACAATCATTAATACAGTATGGTATAAAAAATTTGGGGTGGAGTAGCATCATCTATACTTAATCCTTTAATTTTATTACACAGAAGATTAATAAAAATTTGTCTAACCAAAAATATCGATTACCCAACAAATTTAATTTATACAGATTTTAAAGTATTAACTATTGAAGAAATTTATAAATATAGTTTACTAACTTACTACCACAGAAATCAAATAAAATATAAATCTAATCGACGTGAATATCGTACTCGAAGACAAAAGTCTACTTTCCCATTAATTGAGCCTAAATGTCATACAAGTGCAGCTCTTAAACATGGTGCTAGTTTCGGCCCAAGACTTTATAATGAAATTACAAACCATTTTCCAAATTTGAAATATTTTAAAATTGAAGCTTTTAAAAAAGAAATTTATGAAATTATTCATGATGTATGATATTAACAAATGTATTTTTTTATCTTTTATTTCTGTCGACTATATTCATGTTTTTATTGAATATCACTGGCTTCTGTCTGATTGTCAATTTATATTAAATGTGTTTTTCTCTCTTTTTCTCTTTCTTTTTTCTTTTTGCTCTTGTGTGTTATTTGTTTGTTTGAATTAAGTTACTTACTGTATTTAGTAAACTGTCCTTGTAAATTTTGTTATATTATTGGCTAAGCTCACACCGTACACGAGCCTGGCTCTTACGGTGGTGGTTAGAAACAGTTTTGTTTTATAAATTTAATTGGTATTCACTAGCTAGCTAGTTAAATAAATTAATTAAATAAATCATTTTGAGAAATTTTTTATTACGAAAGTAGTATTGTTGTAAGTTTTAACTCCAAGGTCTTTTTCACTACCTACAAGAACAGATCCGTTATTTCTGGTCCTTCAGGACTAATATCTTGAATATCATAAAATACTGTTTTAACAAAAGTAGCAAGTTTCATACGATTTCATCCTATTTTTCCTCTTTGAGTTGGAATCGAAATACAGTTGCTTTTCTAACAACGGAATTAACACCATCTTCTTGTTTTTAAAAAATAACACAGATATGACATACACAAACTACGTTTTTCGCTATAACATAAAGCAATTTGTGCTGAAAAGATCTATTTTCCTCTGTTTCAAAGACATAATACTGGAGAATGAAAGTATTTTTCAGATGGTATACTTCATCTTCTTTTTTATTAGATTATTTCAAAGTCAGCATTAGATTCTCTACATTCACCTAAATGTTTTTCCTTATTTCCTTTAATTAACTTGCTATGAGTACCGGTACTGCTACTACTACTTCTAACTGCTGTTTTCTTCTTCGCTTTCAGTAATACTGCACTCGTACTTCTGGAACATTCTGAATCATTCTAGTATACAACATTTGTGTTGCTTTTTTCACTAAAACGATTATTCACTCCCTGCTTTTCACCTATTACTTTTCTGTTTCTCTGGATTAGGTTTCATCTTCGTAAATACTCTTTTCCTTTTATATTTTTCTGGACATTGTTTCGAGCATCTAGTAAAATTGCAAATACAGGAAAACAGATTAACATTACTATTAACAAATAGGCTATCTAAACAGTTAAAACGTTCCACATCGCAGACCTGCTTTGGTTCAATTAGTACGTGATAATTCAAACATGCACAAAAAATAATAGAGCTCAACTCACAAAGATTAAAAAGACATGTAGAAAGAAATGTGACTCCTGCTGCACGGGCGGTGAGTCTATAGTAATGATATGATATAATGATGATAAAGATCATGATATAATAATAATAATAATAATAATAATAATAATAATAATAATAATAATCTTAAAGATGATGATCATAACACTAATTATAATGATGATTGTAACATAATAATAACAATATTGTTACAATTATTAACAGTAACAATTTTAATAATACCATCAACTGGAATGACTTTGCGTCATTTTCAGCACCTATTTCCATTTCAAACATTTTTATGGTGTGAAAAGTATTTTTGTAAATTTCTAGAATATTATTCTCAACTGTTAATAATAATAATAATAATAATAATAATAATTCTTTATTTATACTGGCAGAGTTAAGGCTATAGGGCCTTCTCTGACACTCTACCAGGTCACAAAGTATACAAGCAGTTAAAATTTAACAAAAAGTTAAAGAACAGAATACTAACATATTACAAAAAAATAATAATAGCATAATAAAATCGACACTAAACAACATGAAAATAATACCATAATAGAAAAAAGAAAGTAAGATACATTGGAATATAGTAAAAGCAACTCATTTAGTACAAATGGTTAATATGTAGAACGTAAGGTAGAATATAACAAAATGGAATGTAATAAAATAATAATAAAAAAGAAAAGAAATACGAATATTAAATAAAATTCACAATAAAATGGCTATGCTAATAAATTCATCGGCTGATAGAGAACAAAAAGGGGAAAGAAAGGAAAGAAATATATAGCCTATATTTTTACAAAACTATGGCAAGAAAAGGGCTTATAACTGAAAGGAATCTGAATTGAAAAAGTGGAATTTTAATTTATTTTTGAAACTAGACAATGTCCGATAGTCTCTGACATGTTTTGGTAGAAATGGGGTTGTGGTGTTTAGTATCTAATGAATAATTTAAAGGCATTTTTCAAAGTTATTTAAATTTCCTAAGTCCAAATATTTGTTAAAAAAAATGGGACAATCTCACCTCGACCTAGGTTTACCTTTGTGTCGAATCTCAAAAACAATTGAATAAGCCTTTACAAGAAATAATGGGACAGTGTCCCCCTTATGTTATTCAAGAGTAATCTAGAGAAAATCAAAACTGGATTGGACTTTAATTGACTATTACACGATTACAAGAAAGTATGTAAAGATTGGAAGAAATAAAGTACTCTAATACAAAAAGTTATTAATTGACTTACTAAAATTCCATTTCACTAATGTTAACTTCACCAAAACGTTAGAGCGGAGCCGCCATTTTCAGTTGCTATCTATGTGGGAAACAAATGACGATCGCAAAGCATGTTTTATAGTACCGTAAAGAATTTGCAGTTTGAAATGTTGGCAAACAAAGAAACAAATGCTAGGGAGGTGATAAAAAACAAATAAATGCTAGGGAAGTGATGAAATTCTAGCGATAAACAGCCATGATTGGTTGAAATACGTCCTTTCGTACAGTTTTATTGGTAAAAAGTAGTATGACATAGTAAAAGTGTAATAATCATAGAAAAGTGAATCTATAAACAATGATAATAATTTCTATGTCTAAGAAGTCATCATTTTCAGTAGGTGAAGGACATAAACTAGGCGAATAATATAGTTTCATGAAAAATTTTCATTTATTTTCATATTTTTAACGTAATTTGAGAAGTACAAGGGCAGACACAAAAAACGGGAAAACAAACAATAATAAAGGAATTATTATTTGCTGTAGTAATCACTCACCTCTAGGACTGAAAAATGGTTGTTCCTCTTCACCGATACGGGTCTTGGAGGATCAGTTTTCCTCAAAATGCTCTCCCATTCGTATTGTCGAGATGCCAGCTCTTACTTTCTTAATATTTTACGTAAACCTCAACGTTAATTCAGTGTGATGATAGAGAAACCTTTTTATCCAATCAGAGGCTGGGTATTGTCCTTGAATTTAGGCACACTTACACCTTTGCATTACGTATAATATCGCAAGTCATCCTAAAATCAATTTCATCCACAGACAACCAGATCAAAAAATGATTGCTCCTCCTATTTTGGCCCCCCAGTGTTTTGTGTATCTTTCTTCGTACTGTGTAGTTCCGTCACTGAGCTTGTCTTTCAAGAAACTGAGTTCCGGCAGCCTGTACAATAACAAGGTTTTGAAAGGAATACTGAGAATTTACAACCCTCCTATAATCTCTACCCTCATTTGAAGGGACTTGGTTTTATTGCTACTGAGACAAGATAAACCTTACCAAGTATAATCATTTACAAAATTCTTCACGTCCGCGCTTTCATCTTCAGTAGACACATATAGGCTACATTCATAGGTTATCAGTCAATTAGTCCTCTGCGAAATGTCCAATCAAAAATGTCCACCATTATTGATGTCCAGTATCAAAAATTTCCCCAGTCATAAAATGTTCAGTATAAAATATGCCTACAGTCAATAAAGCCATTTTCTTCAATGTCCATAAGCATTAAATGATCATTATAAAAATGTGTGTAGTTATTATACGGTATAATGGATGTCCACAACAATATTCATTGATAATGCAAATTAATAGTCTAACAATGAAATGTAAGCTAAATTTACAATATTGTCTAATTTTCTTCTTAACCGTAGTCAGCATACAGCTTTATATGATAAGAAAGTGGCCACAAATATTGTTTCACTTGGTTGTTGTCCTTACATTGATTGTATGAAGGTACAGTTCTTTCAATTCGCAGTTGATTTGTAACATATTTCTTGTTTACGGGGTGCCTTATCTTTAAGCGACCATAGTGAATTTGGATTATGGTATTCTTTGTGTCATTCTGTTCTTGGGGTATGTTTTCTATATTTGTGTAGTGGACTTTCTGTATATTGGATGTTGTGTTGTGGACGAATTGATTTGGAATGCATTCATTATATGCACATCAAAATGCTGGCGTTTAATTTGACTAAAACTCTGTAATTAATTCAGAGCTTACATTTTTTTCACCAAAGGTACGACCTTGTTTTTAATTATGAATCAAATCTCAAAGGAATGTATATTGTGACATAAGTTATTCATAAATGGAGGAACTTCTGATAAGTCTAGAATGCAAATTTAAATAAAGCGTCATTGTAGTAATATAAATGCAACTTACAAGATAAATAAATAAATAAATTTAGCTTTCCTTATGAAAAGGTTGCCAGATTTGACAAAGCGTATTACATATAATTTGGAAACAAACCTAAAAGGCAAAATTATATACATTTGAAACGGTTAGGGAATCGAATATACAAAATGTCAGAAAAATTTACACCTAAGTAGCGTTTGTGCCCATTTACAGTTAAGAAAGGGGGGAAAAATATCATCAGATAGGTTAGAATGATTTGAATGCCATATACCTCGAGAAAAATAATAGTACGGATTTATTGGCATTGATATCTAAACCAATCAACAGCCATCAGTTAAGGTAACTTGAAATTTCCATTATCACTCCCATACAAATGATTTCTCATTATCAGAACCGATCCTTTGAGGGCACTAATGGCTATTTCCTTCACAATGCTGTGTGTTAGCCCCAGGTTTTTACATTTGTTGGCAAAGAAGGAGGGTATGGTACCTCGTGCTCCCACCATCAGACCTATTACATCAATGTGGGACAGACTATATTTATCTTTATAGAACGGGATTGTTGGTTCATAGATCCGTTTCTTTTCACTGTCCACCCCATGCGGTTGATCTGCATGTGTCTCAAATCTGATGGTGGGATCGAGAATGTATGCCGAGTTGTTCTTAATGGCATACTTCCTTGTGTGGCTAGTCCCTGCACCTCTTGATGGACTGTAAACCCTACTTCCTTCAGTGCCTCGGCCAGCATAGAACGGACAGCATGGTGACGGATGTTGCGAAGGGCCTCACTATAGGGGCAGAACTGGTTAATGGTAAAATACAAAGAAATGAATTCTATTGTTATTTCATTCCAAATCTTTTTACTCATTTACCTTTATGGATATGAATACAGTAACATATTGGACGTTTGTAAAAAAGAAATATTCAATTTGTTTTTTTAATGTTATAGGCTTATTTACGATGATTTTGTAAATTTCTAATGTCGTGATATTAACTTTCTGAACGTAAAATAACGGACGTGATCCTTGTTTGTAATTAAATTGGAACAATAAATATAATAAAATCAATGTTTCGGACTCGTTTAATTGCTTTCGAGTTTCAGTATGAAATCGATTGCATATTGTAAAGTTTGCTTTAAAGCTATAATTGTTTAAAGTCCAGGTAACATGTAAACGCTAACAACAAATTTATACTGAATTTATATATAAACGGAAACCAAACATTTCTCTCAAAATTATTTGATAAAAAAGAAAATTCACCCAAACTAATTTGACCAAGAAAAATTATATTCGTGAACTGAGAATCCACACGATTGATGTCACTCTTATCCCACCCAGGATAAATTCACCGAATAACTTCATTTCCATTTGGCTTTGAACAGTAATTTTATTATCGTTTTATTCAAATAATCACATCCCTGACGAAATAAATACTTTGTTTGCACTGATTATAAAATTCTCAGTATTTTTCACATATAGGCCTACTTTGCAGAAAATTAAACATATTCAAGTTCATAATACCTTCTTTACCCTTCTTTGAAAACTGAAAGGAAAAAAAGATTAATTTTATTATGGATATCTGGGGAGAATTCTTACAAGTAAAAGAAATGGATTCAGTTTGGTTCAAAAAGGCTATAGACTTAACTACAACTTACATTCTATGCAGAAGAAAGCCAAATTGCGCGAAACGGGCGGTAACAGCAGTCCCGAATGGTTCCGTTGTACAAGTTTTTAAAGCAGATGTCCATGATTATTCAACATCGCAAGACGAAATGGAAACAGTGCGCCGATATAGCCGACTAAAGCGAGCTACAGAGAATGAATCTCTTGCGGGTACTTCTCAGATTATTGAACGAGAGCTGAAAATTATACTATGAGGGGTACTTTGATTCCTACTTCTAATGAAGCCATTAAACATAAATATAACTCAAAGATATCAAAAATCTTCCCTGCAAACCCGAAATCTATTAGAGAACACCTGAATTCCGTGAAACAAGCGGGAACAGTTTTTGTTTTATGACAGTTTTGATGATGATGATGATGATGATGAAGTTAATTGAGTGGTCCTTGGTGCCAAATCATATTTGTAAAAATTGTCCCCGTTTTACAACTGGCACTTTTCAGACAACACTGGATATACTGAGTGTTCATTTCAAAGTGTGTCATGACGTCACTATTGTGAGTCAGCGATTTGAAGCGAGTTTCAGCTTTTATGTCAAAGAAGTTGCCTATTAATCAAGGCGTTCAATCTGAACTTGAGAACGTGTACGGTATAACTTGAACGTCGTAGCAACAGATGGCGGTCTGTACAGTCTGTGTGCTACCATAACCTCTTTCGAACTGTGTTTTGTGCGGGCAAGTCGTACGAAGGGTATTTGTTATCATCGGTTCCGTACGGCAACATTCCACAACACAAATCAAATGCTCCATGTCCATGTTGACCGTCGAAGTTAATGTCATCAAATACTTAACGTAAGTAATCGTCTTAACCCTCTCCCCATATCCCGACAGTAAGGAAAAAAACTCACCTCAGTACGTGTTTCCAAACAGTTCACATTCCTGCCACTACCGGCGTTACCGTACGTATCGGTAAGTACTCTTCAGAATGAACGCCGTACTTGCTAGGCAACTTCTCTGTCACATAGGTAATACGCCTCTGCGGAAGTGTAGGAAGATTGAATTCTCTAGGCTCATCGGCTAGCCACATGACGGCATACAGCGAGCCATGACACACTTTGAACTGAACACGCAGTAGAGTATATATATTTTATCTTACGCTCGCGTACGGGACCAGATTCGGCAGTAAGTAACTGCACGCGCTGCCATTCAAGGACACGCGGAGTCGCCGATAAGATGTTGTCTGTGTTTTGAGTAGTATTGAGTTTAATTTCTCTATTTATGTCTGTTTGAGTTGTGGTTCAGAAATTTAATACAAGGCGAAGAATTTTGATTTGTCGTAACTAAACAAAAACAAGAAAAGTATTATATTATTACGATGTACCAAAGTACATATGATATTTCGGTGCAGAGGGAACCCAAGAGGTGGAACATAAACTGAGAGGATTCAATCCGACATCGGGATGGGAATCCGGTGTGGCTTAGTGGATAGAGCGTCAGCACCTAGATCTGAAAACCGGGTTCAAATCCCGGTGCCGGAGAGAATGTTTCTCTGTTCCACTCATCTATCATCATAAGAAAAGTATTGCCTACTCAGTATCGTAGAGAATTTCAAGAGTGTTTTCCTGATCTACCTGAACAGGTTTACAATGTATACAATCTATACTAATAATAAATCTGTAGCCGAAATTTTTCTGGTAATTTTCGATTTTCCAAAAATAATTGGTCCTAACATATATAATTAACCATCCTGAAACCGAAAATAGCTTTTTTGAAATTTTTGTTTGTATGTCTGTCTGTATGTTTGTTACCTTTTCACGCGATAATGGCTGAACGGATTTCGATGAAAATTGGAATATAAATTAAGTTCGTTGTAACTTAGATTATAGGCTATATGTCATTCAAAATACATTATTTAAAAGGGGGGTTATAAGGGGGCCTGAATTAAATAAATCGAAATATCTCGCTTATTATTGATTTTTGTGAAAAATGTTACACAACAAAAGTTCCTTTGAAAATAATTTCCGATAACTTTTTTTCCTTGAAAAATTTTGATAGGACTGATATTTAATGAGATAAATGAGTTTTAAAATTAAAATAACTGCCATCTAAGGCCGTGTAATGAATTAAAAAACAAATGACTTCGTCTATAAGGGGCCTTGGACAGCAACACTCGAAAGCTATGAAAGATAGCCTACAGATAATGTTTCTGTGTTTGTATATGAAGTAATATCTGAAGCTAAATTAACCGATTTGTATAATTAATTATTAATTCACCATTGGAAAGTGTAGTTTCTCTAGATGGACATAATGCTATAATGTTATTACAGTAACTTCTGAGTGAATCGAGGACAGGTGAGATTAAAATAGCGTCTTATGCACAGAAAACTTGATAGGCTATTCTGTACATTCGTTTCCTGTATTTCCTAAACTAATTTTTATGACCAAATGAGTGTCTCTGGATCAAAATGATCGCATTTTAATTTTTTAATTCAATTTAAATTAAGTAACATAATAAACGATTTATCCTTATATCAAACACAAATGTTCCCTGGATCAAATGTCCTATTTTAATTATGTAATTACTTTATATTTATTTGTAACGGGTGCAGCGGAGCGCACGGATACGGCTAGTAATGAATAAATTCACAAGTACGGAACCAGGAGT
Source organism: Periplaneta americana (assembly GCA_025594305.2). Taxonomy (NCBI): domain Eukaryota; kingdom Metazoa; phylum Arthropoda; class Insecta; order Blattodea; family Blattidae; genus Periplaneta; species Periplaneta americana. The sequence continues at coordinate 141,821,334 of JAJSOF020000017.1, read as the reverse complement.
GGACAGGAAAAAAGACGAAATCGTCATGTTTTAACAGAGGAAAAGTTGGATGATATCGGTGCTCGATTACAAAAATCGTCGCAAAAATATCCCACGAAGTTAACACAACAAACGGGGATTAACCGTACATCAGCACATGTTATAAAATTACTCATAACTAGGCCTGTGACATTGGAGCATGTGTACAGTGAAAGAAAGTCAACTCACTCCAGGATATACACAGGGTACGCAGCACCGCTCTGTCTTGTACAGTACAGTCTGCAGAAGAGAATAACACACACATCCCTCTGAATTACTTTCTATCTTTATTTAACTTCATTTCAACTATTAGAAAATTCCATTCAACACATGTTGGGTTAGATTTATTGTCTATTGCGTGTTTAGTTTGTAATTACAGTGAACAATAAGATGCATTCTCAAATTTTCGAAAGCGAATGAGTGTCTACTACTGTCTAGTATGGATTTGAATGCAGAAAACTGCGAAAGGACAGTTCCATATGTGAAATATTTGACATCTAAATTATCTGCAGTGTGTTTGTCATCCGGCAGAATATTAGCTACCTGACAGGGTAAACTGTGATGTTTACCATCTTTCTATATGTTGTTATCAACGTAGTTACTGCCTTTAACACATAGGATGCTGCAACGGTAACAATCAGAAGTTCTTTGTCATCCTCTATACCTACCTGATGGCCATAATAATTGCATTGCATATTGAAAAACCCCCCACATATTGTAGAATTCTTCACAGCATTTATCACATCACACGACAGTAGGTATGATCCAGCAGAGTCTTCCGGATCCAGATCCCCAACAATCACAGCAACTACATGCCGCCCAACAGTATCTGTCGTCTCTTCAATTGACACCCATATGTGTTGGTTTGTTAGTTTACCTCTGACCTCAGTAATGCATGTGTTGTAAATTTTCTCAACATAGTACTTCCGTAACGTAGTCTGATGTGGAATTTTTCTTCTAGTGTATTTCTATAAAAACTCGCGGAAGGCCGTATTTGCGAGTTTATTAAATAGTATGTCGGCAGGCATAAATGCCTTACACAATATGTCTTCATAAAATGTTGAATTTGTCATAGGGTCCTTCTGCACATTTCCTTGTTCCAGCCGTTTATGTTTCGTTGTACTTACGTGCCTTTGAACGATATATTTCTTGTTCTTAGCGGACGTAATTCTGACATTGCAAAATTTACAATACAGTTTGCTATTTAGAATGCAGAATATATTTGCACCATACTGTGCAACTAAATATTCTAGTTTCCAAAATGTGTTTATTTCTTTCTGAATCATACTGCGGAGCGCACTACACTTAACTACAGTTTGTATTATACTTGAATTAACTGTACCGCGGCGATTGTGTCGTCTCCGTACACACATACACTTGCGTACTCTGTGTCTATCTTGTAGTGAATTGGTTTCCTTTCACTGTAAACATGCTCCAATGTCACAGGCCTACTATAATAACATAAGAAGTAGGCAACATTTCGGAAGCAGAGCTTGCAACGTGTAAATCAAAATGTGTTTAGACGCTACAAAGCCTACCTCATAGCAATTGAACATTTTTAACACCACATTTTAATTAGAAGTATAAACACTTTTTAGCACATTCATAAGTTGAAACTATATTAAACTGTCTCATACGGTTTCTCTCGCGTGTTTTAGACTCATAACCGAGCGCTCAGCGGGCCAAGTGTGAAAAGCTGAGTTGTGCAATGCCGCTTCCACTTTACTTCCGCCAGTGTGGAAAGATAAAGTGTATGAACTGTATTTAGCTACTCAGTAACAAAATGCAAGAATTGAGGCTTCAGACTATTTACAATGATCGAGATCAGTCAGTGACTTTTCGAGTTGTTTAGTCTTGCATTTATTTCTTTCGAGAGGAATTTCATCCAGATTTCGTACTCTGCTTTGTACAATCCCCAGGCAATAACAGATTAAAAAAAATACGGACTTCGTAGTTCTTGAAAATGTACAGGTCGTCGAAAGTTAAAGTTCTAAAGTGTAGTTCACGCGATATCGACGTAGCTAGGAATACATCTGGTCGTGCATGTGTAGGCCTATTTTCAACCAACTACAAAGTAAAAAATGTTATAAGTTGTCTATCTATTTCTGGTGTAGATCTTTTTTTACATCCTTGATCGTTACCTTTTACGAAAGTTTGAAATAGCCTATACCGTGTAACACGAAAGTCATTTGTCAAAGAGGGAGAACAATATTAATTTTGAAATAAAAAATGTAGATCCACAGCAAAGACAGTAAGAAACATTGTAAGGACCACGACAAAAACAACAAGAACCACGACAAGGACAAAGGTCAGGACCACGATGACATATACAAGAAACACAACAAACACCACGACAAGGATTATAATAAATATCATGACATGACATGGACCACGATAAGGATTCCAAAGACCAGAACCACGAAAAGGACTATTAGAAAACAACAATGACCACGATAAGGACAAAGATGAGGACCACGATAATATACTACGACAAGAAACACGACACATACTACAGGTATTACGATAAATACTAAGACATGGACCACGATAAGGATTATGAAAAGAACCAGGATCACGAAAAGGACTATTAGAAAAACAAGGGCAAAGATAAGGATCAGGACAAAGATGATAACCTTCATAAGGACTACGAAAAGGACAAAGATATGAACGACAAAGGCCACAATACAAATCACGACATGAACCACGGTAGGGAAAACGATAAGGATCACAACAGGGACCACAACAAGAAGCACGATAAGGACTACGGCAGAGACCACGGTAAGGATCACTACATGAAACACGCGCTTCAAAATAAGAATCACAATAAGGACCTCAATATGAACCACTGTAAGAATCACGTCAAGAACCACAATAATATTCACGACAAGGACGACAATAAGGATCACAACATGGGCGACGATAAAGGATCACGACAAGGACCAAGATAAGGATCACGGCGTGAACCACGACAAGCATAATGACAAGGATAACAATAAGGACTTCAACATGAGCCACGATAAGGATCACAGATATGGACTACGATGAACACCACGACAAAGATCACGATAAGGATCACGGTAGGAATCGCAACATGGACCACGACAAAAACAAGAAATAGCACTATAAAGACCATGATAAGGACAACAAGTGGAACGATAAAGAACATTACAATGGCAACAAGTATTATGATAAAGACCATTGAGAAAACAAGGACCGCTCTAACAATTGCGATAAAGACAAGGACCACGATAAGGATCACGACGTGGACCATGATAAGCACTTTGTTGTCGTGGTCCTTATCGTTGTCCTCGTTATCTTTCTAATAGTCATTTTCGTGAGCCTGGTCCTTATTGTAACCCTTACCGTGGTCCATGTCGTGGTATTTACCGTATTCCTGGAATCTTTTCGTGGTTCTGGTTCTTGTACAGTAATTCTTATCGTGGTCTATGTGGTAGTATTTATCATAATCCTTGTCGTGTTTCTTGTAATATATTATCGTGGTCCTGATCTTTGTCCTTGTTGTGGTTCTTGTTGTGTTTGTCGTGGTCCTTACAATGTTTCTTGCTGTCTTTGCCGTGGGTCCACATTTGTCATTTGAAAATTAATATATTTTTCTCCCAGTTTGGCGAATGGCTTTCGTGTTACACAGTATATTTCAAACTTTCATGAAAGGTTAACGATCAAGCACGTAAAAAGAGACCTACACCAGAAATAGACTGACAAATAATATTTTGCAATGGTGTGTACTTCAGAGTAGGATGAAAATAGGCCTACGCATGAACAACCAGATGTCTTCCTGGCTACGTCGATATCGCATGAACCGCGCTTAGAACTTTAACTTTCGACGACCAAGAGTCGTCTCATTCCTTTTTTTTTTTGGGAACTATACATCGTCTCAGCTCGATTTCTGTTACAAATCTACTGGATTCGCTTTCAAGAAACGTTTCGTATTGTAGAATACATGTGCATGCCAGGAAAGTATTTTAATGAAAGAGATACATTTCTAATTTTCGGAACTTCAGATCTGTCATACAAATTATATCTGTATTAACCTTTTCCAATTTACGTGCTTGCCATATGTGAAGCTTCTACTTTCTGCCAACAAGTGTGCTAGTTGTCAGAAATAAAGGAACAAGGAGAGCTGTAAAGATAATATTTTCTTTGAAGACATTTTACGCTGTAGAAATTGTTTAACATTTAAATTCAGTGTGGGAGTCCTTTGCCTGGAGTCTCTGTCAGGTCTAGGTTTTAATACAACAAGTATAATAAATCTGCGAGATGGAAGGAAATGAGAAGAATGCCTAAGAAGACTGGGAAAGTAAAGTAATAAAATTATGACTAAGGAATGCTGTGGTATTGTAGGTACGTCAACTGCAACAATTGCACTGTTTTGCACTAAAATATCCCTAAAGTTGGCCTCTCAGGAATATCAGGCTACGGAATAGTTTCTGACCGCCTTTTTGTTTCAATAATTTGATGATATTTGATTAACGAAAATAAACTTAAACGCCTTAAGAAATATATGAAACTATACTTGATATCGGTGAGGTTCAAACTAGGATCGTAGTGGCTAACTATTAGACATAATGAAGCTGTATCTGAATAATTGAATTCTCTACCCGTGTATTTTAAAAATAAAATTTGGAGCATTTTCTGTGGAAGTGTCCTAGAGGATTGTTCTTTATTCGGAATCCAGTACTGCATGAACTTAACCAAATAACTTAAAGTATAATTCTAAATATATGACGTGTATCGTCTCAAGTGCAGATAGTAAGGCCGTAAAATAGCATTACGAGAGGGGTTCGCCCGGCGCCGTAGATCGTGTCCCGGCATGGCTCAGTTGGTAAGAGCGCTCAGCGCGCAGAGCTGAGAGGTCCTGGGTTCGATTCCTGGTGCCGGTACGAATTTTTCTCGTATTTAATAGTAATAACACAAATTGACTAATTCATATTAGTCGTGTAATATTCAATGAGGTGGGCGAGACCTCATACATATGAATATTTGATGTATTAAAAATGTTTGTGCTCGTAGGGCTCAGATTTTCCCACACAATCGTGACTTACGTTTTGACTGAAACTGTTAAGTGAAAGCGAGGAGTTTACTGTTTCTGGTTTCACATTCTCTCATAAAACTCCAATTTTATTGTTTTTAAACAAAATATTTTTTAAATTGTGCAGAATGTTGCTGATTACACAAGAATAATTTTCTGTTACATGTGCTCGTAAATTTTGCCCTATTCTCATAAACTTGTTGTGCATATCATATAGCCCTACATCTAAGAAGCGATTTTTACAAATCTCTAACTTGAAAATATGATTTTCACTAATAACATGAGAATATATAGGTACCATCAGTGTTTTCATTGTCTTGCAAGTTTTAAAAACTTTATATTGTTTAGAATCTAAATATAAACCTAGAATTAAAAAAATAAGTACAAATGATAAACAACAAGCAAACGGGAGTTTGTGAAGTGATATATTTTGTTACTGGAGACGATTTTTATATTCGTTGCGACTTGCCCGCCGCTATGGCTTTGTGAATAGAGAGCGCACTTCCGAACCAAGCATGTTTCGATTCTCGGCATGGGCTGAGATGTATCTTCGATATAGGCCTACGGGATTGAGTTTTCGTTCATTGTCTTTTACTTGTCCTGTGACGTCTCCGCGGTGACCCTTGTATAGTGCAGAGCACAAAGTCAGGAGGCCCGCAATGTGATAGTTTGGTGTTGGTTTGAATCTCCCATACACCGCACTGGCTTGGAAGTTTGTACAAAATGAGGTGGTCTTCTTCTTTTTCTTCTTCTTCTTCTTCTTCTTCTTCTGCCTGACAAGTGTTGTGCCACAGAGCCTGTTACGGTCTCACATAAAATTTTCACGCCATCTCTTAGCAGGACGACCCACAGATCTTTGGCCATGTGGTACATAATCATAAATTGCCTTTGGGAGTCTGCTATTACTCATTCTTTCCAAATGTTGTTTCCAATTAGACTCATATTGAACAATGTAATCTAAAACTGGTTGAATTTTAGTGCCTTTAAAATCTCACAATTTTTTTTCAGATCCATTTAGTATAGCCCGCTGTTCTTCGCATGAATCGCATTTCACAAGCCGTTATTCTGCTTTTATCTCCTTTCCTCAGTGTCCATTCTTCGCTGCCATAGCTGAGCATCGGTCGTGCCAATGTGTTGTAGAGACGTATGCGGGTGTGTTTCTGAACCAAGGATGGTTTCATCACACTATTTATAATGCCCATAGGTTTTGTGTATTTATTAATTTTCTGTGATATGTTCAATTCTCCAAAAATGGAAGGATTGTAACCTAAATATGGGAAACTATTACACCTTTCTAATATTTTATTATTGAGATAAATTTTACTTTGTATTGGGTATTTCCCACAGAATGCCATAATTTTTGTTTTATCTGTTGAAATTTCCGTATTATATGTGGCTGCTACTTGCTGCAAATTATATATTGACCTTTGGAGGTCGTCTTCTGAAAGTGCTAATAATACCAAATCATCTGCAAAGAGAAGTGAATCCAATTTAAGGTATCTGTTAATTTGTATATATCCATGGCGAGTTTGCTTCCAGTCTTTAATTATTCGGTTCTATAAATAATAAAGGGAATGGGTGATAAAATGAGGAGGTAAATACGGCAAAGAAAGAAAAGAAAGGAAGTGCCTCCATAAACACAATGCAAGTAGTATAGAAAGTGGGCACTGCGCCAACCAAGTCATGACCAGACAGCGGATTTTCGGTCCCGATACTGAACGTTAGATGTACGTCAGTTGCAGGAGGTCATTGAACTCATTGCTACGATCCATCCGTACCCCAAGGGACGTGACATCTTGTCGCTGTGTAGGGATGGAAAATCCACAGTATTAGCTTTAGGCATCAATTGCTTATCACACGTTAAACGTACAGCACACATACCAGATTAACTGTTTTCTTCACACATCTGCGATATCACTCATCCGGAAATATTTCTGTAATTTCGTTGCGTAATCTGGAAACTGCTATCATGGTAGACGGAAGTCCATTTCTGTGCTTCCGAACTTTTGTTTTGTTATACATTTTTTGTTATTAGGATTTGCCAAATCCGCTCTGTGTGTGGATATTTTTTATAATGTTATAATTTTGATATTCCCTTTCTGACTGATGTAGCTTCTCAGTGGATTCAGTTTTATAATGCTTGTTGTACATCTGCGATTGATACGTTAATGACTGCAGCAGAAGCATGCTGATGAATTAGACGAAAATAACGGAATTGACAAGCGGTGCAATGTCCATGCAGAACTACTACATTTTGTCCTATTGCGAGAGACACATCGCCATAGCTACCTTTGGGAGAAGGCGAGAATCGATTAGGTCGTTCCGACAGGATTACGACTGCTATATTCCACATCCCCAAGGAGAGAAAAGTCGTCGGTCAATACAGCTGATTTATCAACTGGAGGCAGACAGTGTTCAGGAGTACAAGTAAGAAATGAAATAAATATTATATTCTTGGGTGTCTTTCATTCAGCTGTGCAGATGTTCGAAGCGTATTATAACTGTGAGCGTAGTATACTTTCGGAATTAATATCTTTGTAAGTTTTACACGTTTATGTAACAATAAACATAGGGTTGGCGTGAAGAGATGAATTTTGTCTCCTCAACAGTAAATAATGACTATTTAGTATATACAGTACGATAAATCATAGCTTCAAAGTTGTTTCGTTTCATGAAAAGTATGACATTAAAACATAGGTTTAATTTTCTATACATGTATGCAAAATGAATCTGATGTTGTTATTAGTCGGTTGTCATCAACGTGGTCTAGGGAATAGCAAAGAAGTCACGCTGCGTTTGAGCATTCGTTCGAATCTTGGCTTCGTTTTCTCCTAGAATTCTCAACTGTAAAGCCAATGATGGCATTCAGTATGTAAGGGCGAAGGTTTAACAAACCACGATGATAATTATGTTATTTATTTGTTTTATAATGCTGTCGTAGAAAAGTAGCGTATGAAACATGTTTATAATGTTATACAGTTATTGCATTCGTAAAAATTAGTTTCTTAAACATTGACTCGTGCAGTGAAGTCTAACATAAACTTGTTTAATAATATAGGCCTACTATAGCTATTATTATTTCCTTCACACGTCTTTTAACTCAGATGCATCAGATCTTTCACCATGAAGTGGACCAGACACTGTTATAATACTCATAACTTATACTGACCAGTCTGTGCAATCAGGTCCTTAATTATGCGATATTGCAAATATATCTGTCTACTTTGGTCATGTCCAGGCTTCGAGACTTCGGACCCGATAGAGCAGTTCAGTGGGAAATCCGCTTAACGGCGTACTGAGTGTAGTGGTAAAGCGTACAGTGGGTGGGGGTACTGTAGAATGAATGCCAACAAATATGCAAAGGAAAACGCTCTGGATTTGAAGGTTCTGACGAATAATTTGGTTTTCATACAAACTGTGTCTGAAACTATTACACGGTTAGAAAAGTCAGAGCAAGAGATGCCGGAAGCCCTCAAATTAATTTAGAAAATGATGCAGAGAATTAATGAGACACCAAGTACACCGGTTACTGAACGTGTAAAACATAAGTGGAAATCAATTTTATGTAAAAATAACGGATATGGAACATTGTGTAACATAAACAGCAAATTAGTGGACATAGAGTCACCCGAGAATAAAGGACTGTCACTTAGAGACTTCAATGATGTTAAGTTTTTTCCGTTTTGCTCCCATCACGTCATGCGACGTAGAGCGCAGCTTTCTACAGTACAAACTTTGGCAGATAACCGAAAAAGATTTACGTTTGAGACACTGAGAATGTATCTTGTAGTACGTACATTGCAATTCGGTACTGTAACTGCACTTCCTAAAGAAAACCAATAGGATAAATGAAAAAATTAAAATTGCTACATGCTTATTTCCACCATTAACACTATGTATAATTAAACAGAAATTCTTATAAAAGACAGAAGAATAAATGCTTTTCACATTCTTTTGACATTGTCATTGTGTAATGTATATTTACTTTCAGAATGTACTTATGTGTGTTTCCCCATACTACCGTACTCTACTCTAAATAGCAACGTTGTTAGCTCAACACATCTCTACCTGCAGCGAGTCAACAACCTATAGTACATGCACAGTAAACTTATTGTATCGGATCCAAAGTCTCGAAGCCTGGTCACGTCGGTAGGCCTACTCTGGGAAAGGAAAGTGCCGGTGAAGTGGCTGAAACTGCTGCTCATTTTAATGCAGAGTATACTTATATTGAGTGTCCTGCTGCACGTATTAAAAAGATGCTAGAGAGGGACATAATAGAAATGTATCCTTAACCAAGAAATTGTATTTTCTGTTTGACAGACTAGAAAAGAATAAATTATCATTAGATTTTATAATGGCGCAGTATTTATCGGGGCATAGGACGTTCGGAAGTTATTTTCAGAGGTTTTAAATTGTAACAGATGGAAGGACATCAGTGCGTATGCGAAGAAACAATTATTGAAGTGTGAAGTGTTTGAAAGCAGATGATTTGCTTTTTCATCACATCTCTTCTAATTTAATATTGTTTATGCTCGACCATGCCGAAATGTAGTAATTATACACCTGGTAGCAGCCCTTTCATGGACCTCATTAAAGTACATCTATTCATTAAAGTTCAGGTGTTCCACCAATCAGAAAACACCATTGTAACAATATGAAAGCGTAAGTATCGTTTATTCTCGGATATGCAATTGAAAGACAACTAGCGAAACGTCACGGAGGCTGGAAATCCAATACTGTCGCAGAAGGTTATGTTCTGCTACTATAATAATTAATGTTAATTGTAAATAATATTCAAATAAATTCAATTTGTCATCTCGTTTTTCAATGTCTAAATCAATTTCAAGGTTATATCAAGATTAATGTTTATTTTACTCTCTAGATTATATCAAGGTCAATGACATTTGTTCCTCGGAAAAAATCAATACTTTCGCGTCTGCGCACATCTCACAATTTACGAGATATTGCACAAGGTCAGTTCCGCTCCCCAGTCAGATAAGATTAACATGAATACTTATGAATAATATCAAGTTAGAAATATGGTCGAGCATAAAAAGTCGTATGAAACTTGCCTATAATGGTAATTAAGGCGCTCGTATGAAAATTATGAAACTCGCTTGCGCTCGTTTCATAAACATACTCTCGTCTTAATTACTACCATTGTAGGCTCGTTGCATAATGTACTATTATACCTGTCCCCTGTCAAAATTATTTTACAAAGAATGTTGCTATAAAGAATTCGTAAATTTGTTAAGATCAATTTTTGTAAGATTGTAGTTATTGTACAGGGACATCATTTTATTTTTACTAATATTTTTAATATTAACCTGGCTATACCTTTAGAGACCCGGAAAACCCGTTCGCTACCCCCTTCCACAACTGGAGTTCGATGATACTGGCGTAAAACACAAACACATCACTTTACTAGGTATAGGAGGGAAGAAAAGTACTTCATCTATTTACGTAAACTAGGAAATATCGCGATTTTGAGTTCGATAATTTTCATTAGGATTTTTATTTAATCAAAATGCAGTACTGTATTAAGAATGGGTGTTTTTACTCACGAACTGAGCTATCCATGCGAACGTGTTCATTATGTAGTGTATATTATACTGTCTACAGCACATTAGCGTACAATATAGAGAATAATGAAGTTCAATTGAAAAATAATCATAAAATGGATATTTGAACACATTTTTGAAGATGGTAGCCATTCATTTCGATAGCCTACAGGCTTCAGTTCTTTTGTGCATATTATCGCACTATAGACTATTGCATCTAATTCCAATTACCAGTTTCGTCCTTCGTACTAGTAACTCATGTTGAAATAATTCTGTACCTACTCTATAAAAGAGTACCTTATGTAATGTAAATTCAATCTTCACTTCTGCCCGACCCGCATAGATAAAATTACTCGGACATGCTATCTACTCTCCGTCCAAGTGGTTATGCCGCAGGATCGTAGAAAGGAGGAAATCACGTGACAGTTAATTACTTAACGAGGCCCTTTTATTTAAGTTATTTTAAACAGTTGTATAATATTACGTAAACGTCCAATTCCTAACAGAAATTAATGTTTTCAGAAAAGAGCTAAGACAGCCCTGCTTTTACAGAGGGCCGTGCAGAAGCAGGTGGGGGAAATCGGGATGTGACGTAGGCAAACGGACAGTACCTGTGCGAAAATATGATTCAAAATTAAAAGTTCTTTCGTCACTGGAAAACGCGAACATATTTCTGGAACGTACTATACTCACTAACTCAGTGCTGTTTACTATAAGCGGCCTTGATTCTGTCTGGAAAACAGTTGAAACTTCATTAGTAGAAGGGGTGGGAGTGAAGTACATTAAAAACTCAGGTACAATAAAAATTGAAGTAAAAATAAAATTATGTCCCTGTAGATATTTATACGTTAATCATTGGAGATAGTATTTATAAGTGTTTCTACAATTAAGTGTTTGTATAAATTATTTCCGTAGTGTACTACAGAGACATTATGACATAAGTCGAGAAAACGGCGGGTGACTCGTGGCCCACTGCTAGCTTGGTTTCCGGAAAGCGCGTAACCATTTCTCCGACACTTCTACAATACGTAGCAGTACTAACAATAAATGTTCAATAATTTGCACTTATCATGCTCACAGTCATTGCTGAAAATGGCCCCCATTTGCCGACACACACAACTGACATTTTCTGATAGACGAATGAACAACTCTCCGAAGTTCCACATCATTGATAGCCTCGATTTCTTCTCATCTAATTTTCTTCTGTAAGAACACTACGTTTTCTGTTTGGTTTTCGATTGTTCACTGAGCCTGTTTATTTAAATCTTTTAGCGAGTCGTCTAATTATTTCGGCAGAAGGGACAGGTCTTTTGGAAACTTTATTCGAAATTTACGTCTTGTTTTCGTACACGATCTTGTGTTTTATGTATGCATTGTAGCAACTTGTCAACTTATTTAAACTTGACTTATAATGCAGAGTTATTTAAAATAATTATTACTATATTCTTGAAGACAAGTATTTGTGTGACATCAAGTTGGGAATTTTTTAAAGTAATTATGAACGTGATATTAACTTAATGCTTTCTTAAAACATTGAATTGAATTGAACTGAAAGAGGAGAAATGGGAGGAGAAATTTAAAACGTACTCAAATAGGGTCCTCGGAAAGGGTTCGTGGCTGAAAGAAATTGAATATGTGAGCTCCAAGCCTGGTTGGCCACTTGTCTCACTCCGGGTTACATTCCAGGAACAGTTGACATTCACTATAATGCAGTGATGTCAATGAGAGCGCAAGCGTGCCTCATCACCCGTATGCGCTGTTCAGAGCACGCAGATACAAGTCACTGGTGAACTCAAGGGTTGTACTGTACATAACACATTGAGGAAGAAGTCGTTCAGTAAATTTTAGGCTGACATACATAATGATATATTGAAATTATGTTGTTTTATTGACATTAAATAACAATAAATACATGCTTAATGTACTGTAGAGATTCTTCCTCACTACATTGCATCTAACTTTACAGAATAAAGTACAAGAGTATGATGCTAACAGCGTGGACTCGTCACGATTCTTTCCAAAAAAAAGTGTCAAGATACGTCGTCCATTGATTTTTAGTTTGACGATGGTCCTTACCGTTGTGATGTCCTTTGGTTAAACCAGGAAAAGTTCTGTGAACAGGGCCAAGTTGGAAGTCGCTTTGCCATATATCCAGGGTACGAATATTTGCGGCGCAAATTTTTTATGTATTTGGCAGTAAGCACGTATGTGAGCACTTTATGAACCTCACAAAACCAAGACTAAAATAAAGATTATCAGATGATACGTCATGTTGCAGGAAACATAATTTCGCCGGACATAAGGTTGGTGTCGGCAAAAACAAGAAGAAAAATTTCTATATTAGACGAGAAGTCAGAAATTTAAATTTGTTTGTACAAATGTGCTGTTCATATAAGTACATTATTAAGTATGTAACAATTAAATAGTAATTAATTAGGTAGGCCACATTATCTAAAACCGCTAAGATAAAGAAAATATACTATGTTTATTATTTGTTGCAAGTATATTATTTTATTTTTCCACATGCACAATGTCCTGTAATTTATTTCACTTTTGTATTGGTAAGTTTAAAACAGGAAAACAGTGTTTTTATACTTGTTATATAAATTATTATATAAAAATTGATTACAGTATATTCTAGCTATTAACTGATAATTGTATAAAAATTAATTATATTCTAGTTATTATCTGAAACTATATAAGTTAAGAAGAAGCTATGTATTTTATTTTGTGCGTATTTGCTTGGTTTCCGCATAAAACCAATCCGCGGAAAGTCTAAAATTCCACATTCAGTATTCCCAACTAACACACATAACAATTTCCCTCTTCTTACCGCTTAAGTGACATATTGATTTTACTGCTTTAGACTTTTAACATATTATTTTTAGAGACGTTCAATATAGTAATAATTATAAATTGGAAACTTACCACTGCAATTTCACCTAAATTGCATTGTTAATTATTGTTTTTAAATATTTGCAAAAATTAAGTAAACTCTACAACTCCACTAAAGTCACTGCATTCGTGATGCAAGTAACATTAAGGAAGCCGTGAAAAAATCAACAAGATTCCAGACTCATCATAGACTAGGGGAAAAAAAAGACAGACGTATATCACTGCCTGCTGGAGTATATAGTGAACACAGAAAACATTTTAAAGCAACAATGTTGAAGATAGATATTTTTGTTTTGCAAATTTGCCGTCATTGAACAGAAACCAAGATGGAGATTTCATTGCAACTAATTAGAAATTCCTCTTTCAGGTATGTACCGGTAATAAACGATTTTCGCAGAAAATAATGTACGATACACGAGCGGTATGTTTTCTTTCAATTCTCGGAAATTAAAAAAGCTCAACTACGTTTCCCTTTTTCAAACTTTTCCTCGAACATGAAAACTTCAACATACGGCTCTTGTAACGCATATTACTATATTGTAGCCTACTATTTTATAATTCTTTGCATTTATTAGAGAGGTACATTCTACAGAACATGTTCTGATTTCTTGTTGTCTTGTATGAAGGTAACACGTTATCTATTATTTAAAACTAGTTTAATTCATCTTGCAATGACAGGCCAATAGAGTTTACTTTGCTCACCCCTTTTTATTCACTGCTGTTGTCTACAGAATAGATTCACTGCAACCAGTGAGCGCTTGATCGCATGCAGTACCGTGTGCGTGCTCTTGACCTTGACATCGCTGCTATAATGCTTCTTATGCGACTTGAGACATAGGTATCATATTCTTCGTGTCTGGACGCATGTAATATCTAACTTACCACAACTAACAGCGACTGTTTTAACAATGCAACTAGGCAACATTGCTTAAGCGAGAATGGATCGTGTTCAGGGTGGCTAAATAAACTGAGTCGCATGGAAAGGGGTGTAGTGTTCGTCTGTCTTCACTGAGAGGTTCAGTGAACGTGGGATTAACCTTCAGTGGACTTTTCGACTTACAGTATAACATGATATACATACTAGGTTCAAAAAGTTCCCGGAATTTGCTAGCATCATAGAAACAACGTACCTTAAACACTATTCTACAGCATTCCCTTCAAAATAGTTGCCTTCCGCAACAACACACTTTTGCCAACGCGTGTAGAGTTCCTGGAAGCAGGCCTGGAAGCCATTTTGTGAAACCCGTCTTAGTGCTCTCGTCGCGTTTGCGATAACCTCTTCAGCATTGAATCTCCGTCCTTTCAGATGACTTTTCAGACGGGGAAACAGAAAGTAATCAGGTGGTGAGAGATCAGGAGAGTATGGTGGGTGATCCAAAGCAGTTATGTTGTGCCTGGCAAGAAAATTCTTTACAATAATTGCGCGATGAGCAGGTGCATTGTCATGCATAAGGAACCAGTTGTTTTCTACCCACTTTTCTGGACGTTTCCTTCTCACTGCGTCCCAGAGGCGACGGAGGGTTTCTACGTACAATTCTTTCGTTACAGTACGACCTTCTGGAATGAACTCATGGTGCATGAGACCCTGAGAGTCGAAGAAAACTTCCAACATAACTTTGCTTTAAGTGTGCTTAAATGCGACAGGCTCAGGTCAGTAGATTTACTGGCATGTGAAAGAACTCCTGCGGGACAAAATTCCGGCACATCCGGCGATGCTGATATAACCTCTGCAGTTGCGAGCGTCGTTAAATAAAACATAACATTTAAAATAACTTTGCCTTTGGAAGTGTCCCTAGGAAATTTTTGCTTCCGAGGAGATGTTTTCGATTTCCACTCAGATGACTGTCGTTTAGGGACTGGGTCGTACAAGTAGCACCAGTTTCATTTTGTTTAAGAAATCACCATCTTCATCAGCCATACTGATCATGTCCCCAGCAAAACACAGAACTTGATGTTTGTACTTTGCTCTGTGGACATAATTACAAAATGCGACGAACAAACAAAACACTATGATAAACAATTGCCTACAACTCAAAACCAATAATTGCCATTATCAGCAAACTTTGAGGAAATGACATCATGAATGTTACCAACAAAACAAATGTATAATATCCCTTGTTATATATTAATACGAAAAATGGTAGTAAAATTCCGGGAACTTTTTGAACCTAGTAGTATAAATATATACTTTCAAAATATGCGAAAAGTAAGACTATTAAAGGAATAACAGCCTGCCGCCTTGAAGATAACAGCAACAAATAAGAAACGCCTCGCCTTGATAGCTTATGGGCCATGCCACGGGTATGTTAGTATTAAATATTCAGCAGACGATACTACAGCCGCTCGTGAATTTCCTTGCACAATAATGGGGGATTATGAACTCCCGAGATACTACCATTATTTAATACAGAACCTTCAGCTTCTCGTATTATGTAGGCTACTAAAAATGTTCTTGTGTCTATGTCTTAGTTTACTGAACAACAAATTTTTAAAACTTCATTGCATTTTTATTTCGATTATTATCAGAGTCTTAAAAATTAACGATTGGTTTTACCAACGCTCTAGAATGTTGGACTTATAATCCTGCGGACCTGGGTTTGATCCCTGGCGTACTCCCTGTTTTTTTAACTTGTGTTGGACAAGCCCATGGTCCAGGGACGGAGGTTTCCTCCGGGAGCAGAGAGCTGTATTGGAGTTAAATCGCTCGCTTGAACTCGGTCGAGTGTCGCACCCTCGAGTGAGATAAGATCGGTCGTGATACGCTCGTAATAAATAGAAGCACAGTACAAGGTCATCTCACCGACATGTCTTATCTTGTATGGAAGGCGACAGATAAGATACACATATGTTTTGCTGACACGGTAAAAATAAGGCTTTATTTTCTGCGTTTATGACAAACGTTTAATGGAACAGTCAATGGAACGTACCAAAACAGGAACATGAAGTTATAAATAAAATGGTATGAAAAACTTCGATATACAGTTATTATTGCTAATTAATAATTATTCAATATTTGATTTACCACATATATAATATGATAGGTCCATACATAGTGTTCCGCCTATATACTGAGACAATGTAGAAACGTTTTACAAAATATTATTGATATAGCAGTAGATTAATAACAATATTAGTACAGAGATAACGTCACAGAAAATATAATAAAACGAATAATCATGCTGCACAACTGTTACAGAAGCAAAGATTGATACACTAATTATTAGAGATTATTATTATTATTACTAGAAAACTTGATACGGTTCTTGCATTACCGTTATTGCGTTCTCCGTTTATAATAATTACATTTACATCCAATAACATCTATCAGATATGGTAAAAACAAAATAACTACTGTGTGGGGGGGGGACATTTACCTACAACATAAATATTACATTTTAAAGCAAGTTTTGTAGTTGTACTATGGAGAGGTTAGTTAAACACTGCAAAGTTTTGAAATGATAAACATCTATGATGTTACTACACAGTTCATTACTGTAACAAGAACGAATGTCTAACGCTCGGCTTATAACGTTCAAGGATTTATCGCTCGTGACAATTTTACCCATCACGCATGTGCGCTACCTATCGGATTATGCTATGAACTACTTGGCACTCGAGCGAAAACGTCTGATGCAGACCTCTGTACGGGAGCTCCGGTTCCCGTGGGACGTCATTTCTTCTCATCGCGGGTTTAGCGTAGACCAGCCTCCTATGTCGCATCCTGTTGAACTTGGATTATTTGAAATGTAAACACTTCTAAACGGTGTTAATTAGACTTGCTTTATATGGTATGCTTATCTAGAGAAGGGGTGAAATCTAAACCGAACAGTAGGCTTGACTCTTCCAGTGATAAAGCTGGTACGGTAAACGGGTAATCTCTTTGCCACGCAGGGCTGTGCCCTCAACATAAATACCGATCTGCGAAAATGTAATCGAAACGGAGACAGAGAATCGAATAACAACACTGAACAAGAACTTTTTACTTTTTGTCTTGCTCCGAAATAAAAATAAGTGAATATTACTAATATGTGTGCCCCTAATCTGAATTTGAAATCCAAATTTCCCCATCACGTACCATTTTCCGGGGAAAATTAATTTAATTTTTTATTAAAAAAACGTTTTTCTTTTTAAATTCTTACTGCTACTGATACCATTACAACACACTAGGGATTCAAAATGTCTCATAATCAGACAGTGTATGCGGGATGACTTACGGAAAAGTGAAGTTGTTTCGTATCGGAGTATGTGGTACATGCCGCGCCGTCCGTCTTTTGTGTACCTGGCGAGTACAGCAGCGTACATAACGCAGGAAACCCGGTCCGTTCATAGTAACATTGCAACGCAATGTGTGCAGTTGTGTTATCCTGCTCAAGTATTTAGTACGCGATGAATAGCGTAGTGCTGATCCATTCATAATGTAGAAGTCAAATCGTTAAATTCGCTCAGAGATACGGAATGCAATTAAGAAGTATGAGAGTGACATTTTATTTATTAATGAAGATAATATCGTGTGTAATGTATGTAAAATTGAAATAACAACCAGAACAACTTAGGCTATAGAGAAACATTGCAACAGTATATCGCACAGGAAATGCGTTGAAATGAAATCTGAGGAATCATCATCATCATCATCATCATCATTTAGTTGTGCGGGTCTAAACGACACGTGCAGCATGATGCTCAGTGAAAATATTCCTCTAAAGAAATTGAGTGATCTCCATTTTAGAGTTTTCTTCAGAAATTCTTTCGATACAAAAACTGTTTAAGCGATAGGCGAAGACGATTGAGCTTCGACAACTTACGAGAATATATCGTCGTTTACTGCAACGCTGGTAATTGCATCAATGATGACGAGGGCTGAACTTGCAAGGTATGTGCTACACTACTACAGTACGTTATTTTTCTTTTCCTTCTGACTGTATGGAGATACAGTAGCATGTTGACGTTGTCTGTTTACGTTTAAAGCCTGTTCAGCCAATGGTCTGAACGAAAAAAAAAATGTAACATATAGTAAATGTGCACCTACATTCAACGATAAGTCATCCCGCATCCATTGTCTACTAATAATACTTGAAAAATGTGTACGGGATACAAAAATGATGTTACATAATTTAAACCACAGAAAACACAACAACAATAAAAGTATTTTATGCGTATAATGAGAAAAATTTCGGAATTTGAACTTACATTTAAAAGGATTTTCTGGATGACTTCCGTTTATAACTAGACCCGGAACTAACTTTTACAAGTAACCAACAATATTCTGCAAGCATGCTGGATGATGATCTTGCTTTATATCGCCTTTTTATTTAAGATATTTCTTGATGAAATCTTTCCCCAGGCTCTTCGCTTACCGATCCAAGGTTCGGAGGAAAGAAATCCAAATGAGAATGTAAAAAGTATATTTTGAGAGACATATTACACACCATTTCCTCATATACTTAACATGGTTTCCACAAGTTCGATGTAGTTCTCCGCCCTAGAATTTCCGAAGAAATTTGAGCAATTTGATCACTGCGATGGCGCAGCTGTTACTACGCACACGACTTTCCATTGACGCCGGTCTAGCCTTGGCTGACTCAATCTATAAATGCAACTCGCATGAAGTAAATCTCACCAACTTCTTATTACCGATTGGAGATGAGGTCGTTGCTATCGCTACAAACAGGAAGCGTGCAACGAGCTTAGTAGTTCGGACTCCTACCATCGTAATTGGAATTTGGCTGGCCTAGATTTCCACACAGGACTACTCCAAATCCAAACCATTTCAGTATGCCGTCGAGTTCGTGATAGCGGTCGTGTATCACCGAGTTTCGTAACGGAGGATCACGAAATACGAAAGAATATAAGTGGGATGTTTTCACACGAATGATCAAATCTGGCTGAGACGATCTGCAGCATTTATAGAAGCTAATGGTGTCCACTTTGAACATTTTCTTTGAAGATTTTATACTGCATAATGTTCGAGTAAGTTGTAACCATATGTAATAGAAAGTTAATTTTAAATTAAATGCAAAAGTCTTAAATTGAAATGAATGTGGGGTGAACTTTTAAACTTTGTAGTGTAATGTAATGAAGATAAATAATATATTATTTATTTTGCTAATAATTGTAACATAAAATATATTATTACGATGTACTGAAGTACATATGATATTTCCGTGCAGAAATTCTGCGTCATCATATGATAAAAGACGAATGGAACGGAGAAAAATTCTCCCCGGCAACAAGACTTGAACCAGGGTTTTCAGCTCTACGTCCTGACGCTCTATCCACTAAGCCACACCGGATTCCCATCCCGATGTCGGATTGAATCCTCTCAGTTTAAGTTCCACCTCTTGGGTTCCCTCTAGTGGCCTACCCTCATGCACTGCGTCATAGATATATGACATGTCCACACACATGTGCAGAGGTGCATTCGTTATGAGAGAATTTTCCTCCATTCCACTCATCTTTCATCATATGATGATGCAGAATTTCTGCACGGAAATATATGTACTTCGGTACATCATAATAATATATGATATGCGAAAAAATAATCACTTTGTGATTTTAGACGGCGCTTACTCCGTCGGATCCCGGCCACTTTGTCAAACGTTTGACGTGTGCGTGGTGCGCACTGTCAAGGTTTTTACCAGGCCGTCATTCTGTTAATCTCGCTAGGAGTATCATGAAATTCGCGCGTTTCGTGTTGGTATATGGACACACTTGTTTCTATGTTGGCTGTTCCTTCAAGAAGAGGAGGATGTTAATGATTTAGCGACTAGTTTACTGTGCAACTGAGGGTGCCACAAATATTTTCAATAGGCGTATTTCCAGGAATTTTTCTGGAAAATCCTGTCCTTGTACGACTTTTGCTAATGTCTTAAGTAACTGGAAAACTACGCACACAGACTATTAGTAATTTCTCTTCAAATTCTTCTTTGGAACTTATGATACTCGTACAAAGACGAATAGACAACTGTATGCCTACAAAACAAGAACAATATTTTAGAAGGGTATGGCTGTATCATTAGGCTACTTGGGGTCGGAAGTACGAGTATATGCACTATATAGTAGTATTGCTAGTTCGTATATACCTATTTAACCACGCCCCCATACATGTCTGATATTATCTGCAGTGGCGTAGCATGAAATTTTTAGCAGGGGAAGCTAACTCAAGTTGTCTTTCATGTACATATGAGAAAATGTATTACAAAAATATAGTCTTAAAATAAATAGTAGTCAATGTCAAGTCAGCAGTCGAAGATTGGCTGGAACCTCGTAAGTAACACCAATAAGGCATGACCTCAAATGGTACGTAGTAAAATATGATTTCATGGTTTACACATATCTCTAACAAATAGACACTGTCATTTGTTTTTTAAATCGCACTTTTGTTCGTAAGTCAGTCTTGATAATAGAATTGTCCTAAAAATTCAAGTAAATTGGTGTCAGGAACTGTTATTTCACTCATTATTTATTATATCAGCCACAGTGCACACTAACACTTCAACTGAACACAACTCATGAAAGGGATAACTCGGAAAATAAATTGTTTTCAATGTAAAAGCTAGCTTCTTGCGAGCCTTGCGACCAGGGTAGTTTAGTTAGAAAGGGATGGAAAATCTGCGGGGTGGGTTACACAGTAGAATGAGTGAAAGAAACCAGTCTACTTGGAAGCTGGTGTGTGCAGGCTTCTTGTTTACTGCTGCATCACAAATCATTCTGAGCTGCCGCATCACAATATTTAACGCATACATATAAACTCTATTAAAATTAATAAATAATTTTGTTCATTAACTGCAGGTTTATTATGAAATTATTAACTGGGGAAGCTGAGCTTCTTACCTTACATTGACGCTACGCCACTGATTATCAGATGTTTCTGGATGCCTAGTTGTGGTGTGGAAGCAATGAATAATATGTCCAATCACAAAGTCAAGACAAAGACAGAAGTCGAGAAGACAAAGCGAATCTAAGCACAGCGCCTCTTGAAAACTGCTGCAGCGGTATATTGCACTTGTAAAGAGCTAGGCGCGAAGTTCAATAGGTGAGTTCTTACCTCCTTGAGGTATTATTCGAATATTTAAACTTCGTAACGCTGTAAGGCTGGTATTCATAGTCGACACTTTATATCACCACTTTGCAAAGTGACACTTTGGTTGGTAACAGAAGTCCCACAATGCCTTTCAAAACAAGTGAACAAACAATAAGAAATTAATGTGTAACCCACAGATTATAATGCTTGTGATTTGAGTTGGGAGCCTAATTGATCGCACAAGAAAGAAAATATATAAAGTTGTTTTATTTCAGTTTATAGTTTTTGTTGACGATAGTTTAGATTATTTCTGTCAGTTCAGATATATAATATTTTATTAAATAGGTAGTGATACTGCTAGTGAAATTAGGTTAAGTTTTGTACAGTACATAGCTGATCCATTGATTTATATAGTTAGATTAGGTTTTGTACATATCTTTTTCATTGATTTATATCGTTAAGTTAGGTTTTGTACTCGTATGTATCCGTTCCACTGATTTATATAGTTAGGTTAGATTTTGTACATATCGTCTATTGGTTTATATAGTTAGGTTAAGTTGGACTGAGTAGGTGAAATTTTGTGTGTGTGTGTGTGTGTGTGTGTGTGTCTATAATTTATATCGTTAGGTTAGGTCTTATACGTATCTGCTTCATTGATATATAGTTTTATTCTCTTTATTTTCATTTTTGTCTTTTTCGTGAATAGTGAATAGACGTCAAAAGAATGAAATAAACAGATTACTACTGATATTATTATTATTATTATTATTATTATTATTATTATTATTATTATTATTATTATCTCTCTCGTTTCCATTATTGCCTGCTCTTCAGAAATATTTTGAATGCCAATTTTTTTACAATGCAAAACAAAATAGGCCTAATGGTATGAGATCTCTTTTCATGGTGAGGTTATGAACTAGAGATAGTATCTCAACAGAAGCAGCCATATCAGATGTATTGCTTACCGGCGTGAAAATATATATTATCGAAACAGTAATAATTATATCGACATCAAGATAAATCTTATCCCAAAATACGGTAGTTAACAAAAATCAAATCATTTTAAATCCAATATAATTATAGAATCTGCTTAGAAAGCAGGCACGTGAGGTCTCTCAATGCTAATTTAAGATAGTTACGCCTACATGAGATTGAAGTTAGTTTAATATTATTTAAGTTAAAAAATTCGTTTGAGTAATAAAAATAGGTTATATAGGCATATCTACCTACATATCACTTCATCGAATTGAGGTTATAAATATACGAATGTTACTACAGAAATACCTGAACTATAATATTGTAGATATTAATGTATGGTACATATTTGTAGCGTAGAATTTTAATGCACTCAATAACTGTATTATTGGAGGCACTGACAAACCTCTATTATTCGTTTTTGTCAACCGGTCAACGAAAAGATGAGCAGTCTCAATAAGTTTTTTTTTTTATCAAATCGGAACCGTTTTTTAATTCTATATCATTATAAAATTCCACTGGATTGTCTTTGGACCTATCCCTAATGTAGCGCTTTCATACATTGTCCGCTAATTGTGCCATCTCTTCTGCACGTTCTAATAAATAATTCGATAACCTCCAAGACTTCCGCCATTTTTCTACAAAGTGACACTTTCGGCTCAAAGTGTGGTCGGAAGTACACTTTCATCCAAAGTGTTCCTTTACACCAAAGTGTCGACTGTGCAACGGAAAAGTGATACTTTGAGTCTTCCAAAGGACACTTTAATCGAAAGTGTCGACTATGAATACCAGCCTAAACTACGCTTTCTCAACCGTAAATGCACCATACTTACCCAAATAAAATTGATGTCATTATATCATATCAGAAATGTGTGGAGGCTAGGTTAAATATAATATAAACATGGATAAGAAGTACCAATACTTATAATTAATTAATTAAATTCCGACCCCTATTCATTATACCACAGTGCATAACACACTACTTCCTGTCACGTCAAAGTCAAGGTCTGGATCCCGCTGCTACAGTACGCAGCGGATCCTGCGCAAGTCACGCGCGTGGCTATTAATATCCATCCTCCTAAACAAACACATAATGTGTTGCCAACTGGACGGAAATGCCGTCAAAATTGACGGAATTTCAATGTAGCGGACGGGAAAAGAATGGCTTCGACGGGTGACGGATTTTCTGGCGGAAATTACGATTTACATCGTCCTTTGACTTTTTCTAGCTGCTGTCATTTGTAATTGTTTAATTTTTGGGGGAATGTAGACCAACCCAGCACATCATCTGCAGAACTAGAGGCAGATGATGTAGATGAATTATTATTATTTTAATCAAAATTGTTAAGGAAGTTACGTTAATATTGCTTTTATTTGTATATAGATATATCGAGTGGGAATATCTTATTTTATTAATTTTGACGGATTCTAACTGATTTCCAGGTGGTAGATTGACAGGGATACAATTTATGTGTTGGCAACATTGAACGCATTTGACTTCTGCATGCCGCATAAGGTTGCGATCACATTGGAGGTACTCTTGGGCAAGTAAAATGGAAGCGCTTGCGTGCCCAAGCGTGCCTAAAAGTTTGCTCTGGAAGTGTGGTCACATTGGATGCAAGAAACCGCTTCCACTTCCAGTCCAGTCGTCGAATTCCTCGAATGAATGAATTTATTGTTAGAAAATGGAGTGTTGAAGATTTTAATGATAGATGAGGATGTATTAAGGGATGAATGGATGAACGAATATTTTAAGGACATGGAGGAAGGTGGAGAATATAAACGAGATTTTTCCGATCTTCTCAAACAGCCAGAGTTATTCTGTAATGCCAGAAACATTTTATTACTTACTTATTTACTGGCTTTTAAGGAACCCGGAGGTTCATTGCCGCCTCACATAAGCCCGCCATTGGTCCCTATCCTGAGCAAGATTAATCCAGTCTCTATCATCATATCCCACCTCCCTCAAATCCATTTTAATATTATCTTCGCATCTACATTTCGGCCTCCC
This sequence comes from Periplaneta americana, assembly GCA_025594305.2. NCBI lineage: Eukaryota > Metazoa > Arthropoda > Insecta > Blattodea > Blattidae > Periplaneta > Periplaneta americana. The sequence continues at coordinate 141,796,801 of JAJSOF020000017.1, read as the reverse complement.
CAAAGGTCTTTTTCCCTCCGTCCTCACAACTAACGCTCTGTATGCATTTCTGGATTCACCCATACGCGCTACATGCCTTGCCCATCCCAAAAATCTGTATTTAATGTTCCTAATTATGTCAGGTGAAGAATACAATGCGTGCAGTTCTGCGTTGTGTAACTTTCTCCATTCTCTTGTAACTTATACCTCTTAGCCCCAAATATTTTCTTAAGCAACTTATTCTCAAACACCCGTAATCTATGTTCCACTCTCAAAGTGAGAATCCAAGTTTCACAACCATAAAGAACAACCGGTAATATAACTGTTTTATAAATTCTAACTTTCAGATTTTTTGACAGCAGACTAGATGATAAAAGCTTCTCAACCGAATAATAACAGGCATTACCCATATTTATTCTGTGTTTAATTTCCTCCCGAGTATCATTTATATTGTTACTGTTGCTCCCAGATATTTGAATTTTTCCACCTCTTCAAAAAATAAATTTCCAATTTTTATTTTTCCATTTCGTGCAATATTCTCGTCACGAGACATAATCATATAACTTACTCTGTCTTTCCGGGATTTACTTCCGAACTTATCTCTTTACTTGTTTCAAGTAAAATTCCGGTGTTTTCCCTAATCGCTTGTGGATTTTCTCCTAACATATTCACGTCATCCGCATAGACAAGCAGCTGATGTAACCCGTTCAATTCCAAACCCTCTCTGTTATTCTGGACCTTCCTAATGGCATACTCTAGAGAAAAGTTAAAAAGTAAAGGTGATAGTGCATCTCCTTGCTTTAGCCCACAATGAATTGGAAACGCATCTGACAGAAACTGACCTAGAAATATTTTATTACTCGTACATACTTGAAAAAGTAAATCACTCACAAAAACGGCTAGAAATATCACGTCACACAGGCGAACGTGCTAGAAAAACAAATTTATTTGATTGGTGGAGACGGCTGCACAAGCTTGCGCTTGTAACTTTCTTCCAGTGTGAACACCTCCGCCGCGCCACCAATAGTTTCAAAAGGACATTCGCTAATTTTGTTTCTTCAGGCACGCTTGGGCACGCAGGCCCTTCCATTTTACTTGTCCAAGCGTGCCTCCAGTGTGACCGCAGCCTTAAGGCCCATTCACAATGAAAATTAAACATAACCGTAACATAAACACAGAAATTTGCGGCCAGGCTACCAATGGGATCATTCACAACGATTCACATAAACAATGACATTAACATTGCCGCAAGACGTTAACATGAAAGTTTGCAAACTCCAAACTTTCGTGCTTATGCTTACGTGATTTGCAAACAGAACACAATTGTGGAGCGCTGAAGTATACGACAGAATATGAGGAAATGGCGTCGTTGTTATGTTTCCATGGTTACCAAGTATGTTTGCTGTTATGTTTATGTTCCCATCGTGAATGATGGTATGACTTCTTGATTTTACCGTAACGTTTACATTCTTAAGTTAACGCTTACGTTATGTTTAATTTTCATTGTGAATGAGCCTTTACGCTCACGCAGGCGTCTCTGCGTGCTTGTTAAAACCAAGACTTTACTGCAGATATGCTCAAAATTGTAAAAGCCCCGATTACACGGATGATGCTGCACTGCATAACACACACTCTGTACGGACTGGGCTCTGCAACTACATTGCAGCACCGCCAGTGGCATAGTTATTACACTCTTACAAATACGGATAATAAACTAAATTTGAAAAAGGAAAGAGCATACATTGTAATATTCAGTTATTACATTATTTGTTATATTTAATATAGTTATGATATAATAATATCAACAGTAATCTCACTAGACGTTTTGATTTTATCGATAAATCTGCGAGTGGAACACGAGCAGAGTTATCTAGAGAAAATCAAAACTCGAGTGGGATTTAATTGACTATTACACGATTAGAAGAAAGTATATAAAGATTAGAAGTAACGAAGTACTCCAATACAATAAAATATTAATTGACTTACGAAAATACAACTGTCTTCAAATGTATTATTGTACCATCTCAACATTACAAATATTACGCTAGATGCATGCTAGATGGCAGTAGTGTCTTTATACAGACACTGTAATGATTACTATTCAATAAATCTTAATATTAAACAATCTCTGATACGTGACTATCCATAATATCATATAGCAGAAGTTCTTTTTATCCTCTCAGAGCAGAAGCTATAACATAACCTAACTAATATACACAAGTGTTAGAAAAGTTTTAATTAACGACGATGACATAAAAAATAAACATGAATAATTTTAAAAGGAATAATTATTGAATGTACAATTTTCAAATTTGAATGTGGTTGGTGGTTCAATTGATGTTATATTGGACGTGTGCATAATAGAAGTGGAACTCGTTGATTTAGGCCTACATGGTGTATTCAACTTATTCAGGATTTCCGAATGGTGCTCTTCATTTATTTGTAAATCGGATTTGAGAAGATGCATAGGTATGATCAGTGATTTTTATTAATTCTTGTTCTTGAATGCCAATGCGAGTCATATTTGAAACTGCTGTGCATCGACTGGAGTGGTTTGTAATTATATATATATATATATTTGACGTCCAGACCAGCGCAGTTTCAAATGTTGGCAAAGAAAGAAACAAATGCTAGGGACGCGATAAAATTAAACAAATGCTAGGGACTCGATAAAATTGTGCGATAAGCAGCCATGATTGGTTGAAATACGTCCTTTCGTACCGTTTTATTGGTCAAAAGTAGTATGACGTAGTAAGAGTGTAATAGTCATAGATAATATCATTTTCATATTCCACCATATAGTCTACTTTGGGGTCTATTCAACATCTGCATTCTTTTCTGCAAGTAATCGGGAATCCAACGAATTTACTGCAATGCGCTAAAGATGCTCATCTGTTAATCGGGACCTATGTTTGGATTTAGTAACCTTCATTCTCGAAAATAATTGTTCGCACACATATGTCGAGGCGAAGGTAGCTAACATAGTGGCAGCGAATAAGCTCATCTTGGAATATTTAGTTTGTTCATTTTTTAAATAATTTTATGCTTGTCAAGTCATATTCTCTGCATGTAGTTCTGAATTCTATGTTACTTAGTAAATCAATTAACTCGTCCTGGAACTGCACTCTCACGGATTGTACTAAATTTATGAAGAGATTAACAAAAATACTAATATCACTCTCCACACGTCTAAAATCACTACATCTATGTTCTGTGAATTCACATTTGAACTGTTGCAGTACAGAGACATAATTAACTATATTTTTGTTCAGGCACCATACATCTCTTTACAAATTTACCATCCGTGAAGGGTTTTAGTGCCTTAGCTAATTCCCAACATACTACATAGGCTAAATTTCTCCAAAATATAGACCCTGAATTGTTCGACTCTCTTCAATGTTTGGCCTTTCATGAAGTGCTTTCAATTCTTGAAGCTGTAGTGCACGTTGCATCCCCGAAAAATTATTTTATCAAAACATCTATTTCTGCTGGAATAATATCACCACAATAATAATAATAATAATAATGTTGGTATATGAATACATATTACAGAAAACAGCATGTTCTGGGTGGCCGACTCTGTAATGTTGTTTTATGTTGCTCAGTAGTATTCCTGACAGTACCTTACAACATAGTAATCTCTTTCCGTTTTCACCGAACGTACAACAAAAATAGTCTTCCTCCCACATTGTACGGAATGATCGTTTGCCTACAGAAGGTTTTGACTGTGTCATTGTCCCGCACTGTTCGTGCATTTACTAAGTACTTGAACTGCCTTCTGCAGCCATCCGTCGAGCTTCGAACGGGGAACAGCTCGCTCTACATTCGAAGGTTGTGATCACAGAACGTAATCGGGAGTCAGAGAATGAGCATACCTGCTTTACTACTTTACAGTAGTTGGCTTCAAGCCTGAGGTCTGCCCTGCACATCTCTACTGATCAGTCCCGGGTCCAGCCCTCGAAAAGTCAAACCAATCCAAACCAAATATAGAGAACCACGAATTAAAAACGAATATCAAATAAACGAGACTAGTCGAGAATAGTGAATGACGTAGTTGTCGAATGGAAACCAACCATCTATTAACAAGATTAGCTACCTTACGCTATCTCATATCCTGAAGAAACTCGAAAGTACAGACCGATTATTTAGTCCTGACAGCTCAGCGACGCGAAAGAGGGGAAGTAATCGGAGGAGTGGGGAGAGCTCCGGAGTAGAGATAAGGGCGAGCAGTCGGTAAAGGCAAGCGAGTGAATAAACCAAACACCCCTGGGCGTAACTAAATGGACTCGCCTGTCCCACGCGCACATCTCCGGCGACTGTCAGGACTAAATCGTACTGTAGAGTAGATGTTTTGAGGAACTAGCTAAATGTTTATTTCCGTTAAAATCTGAAATCACTCTTCCCATGATTGCTACACTTAACGCATACGCAGACCCTGCGGCCCACGAGGCTGTTTGTCTGTAGCAGCTTATTTTACGACGGCGTCGCCTGTGGCTGCTGCTCAGTCTGGCGTCAACAAGCCGGCGATGGGCGCCCCGCCTCGGGAATCTCTGAACTTTTCTAGCCTCCCTTTGTGGATCATATAAATATGTCTCACGTCTTTAAAATACGACATTCGCGATTTTGTGCAACAATGATTATTGTTTATACAGTAAATCGTCACTATTTCGGACTAATGGGGCGAGACCTGTTCCGAATTAGTTATTCGAATTACGGTATAAGTGTTTTCTAAAATAGTTCACGGAAAATAGAGGGTGTATCACGAGGTTTTCTCCCTGTTTATGGAGATGATTTCTGGTATTATTTGGAACAAAAAATGTAAGTATAGTAATGTGGTGACATTCATAATTAAGGAGTTACAACAGATTTTCAAAATACGTCATGGTGTATGTAGCGCTAGACACGTTTGCGCAGGACTAACGATGTATGGAGGGAGGATTTAACTTTTCACATTCCAAGGTATGGAGAATTCTTCATGAGAACGGACTGTATCCTTTTCATGTGCAAAAAGTGCAGCATTTAGAACCACATGATCATGCCAACCGTTTGCCTGCCAGATCCCCAGATTTAACACCCTAGATTACTGCATCTGAGGGTGGATGAAAGATATCGTGTACCAGATTAGGGTGCAAACACGAGAAGAGATGATTGAACGCGTTCTCGATGCCGCAGCGACACTAAGAAACGAACATGTGAAGTTACGAAATGCTACACGCGCGGTTCACACGTGCGAATCTTTGCCTTCAGTTGCAGGGAGGAAATTTTTAACGTTTGCTTTAAATCCACTGTACAGTTGTCAAAAAAAAGTGGCCGCACTCGTGAACAGCGAATATTTTCAAAGTCCACTTCGGGTCGCGGCGATGTTACACGATGCATGTGCTTGTACAAGCAGTTCCGGAACTATGAAAGTGCTCCATATCTGCGCCTCGTAGACCAGCGGTAGAGTGCTTGTTTAATGATTCAAAGGTTGTGGGTTCGGGCCTTCTTCAAGTTTTCATTTTATTTTTTAATCGTTCTTTAGCGATGTAAATGATATTCAAATTATTATTTATATTCAGTTATCGTTCTTTATGGATATCACGTTATTTATATTTTATTATCGTTCTTTAGAGATATGAATAAAATTCTAGTCATCATTTGTATTCTGTTATCGTTTTATAACGGTATGAATAATAATAATAATAATAATAATAATAATAATAATAATTATTATTATTATTATTATTATATCTCCAATGGGAGTTAGCCCTATTTTACACATGTATGTTAGGGCTATAGTTTTATACACAAAAAAGATAAGCATAAAGAGAAATGGAAAAGAAAATTAAATTAGCTTACGCGATGTAAACAAAACATAAACAATCCGAAAATTAGGCATTGCGATTGCAAAACAAATATCAGGTATCAATTTGAAACATACAAAAACATTAACAACACACATACGTAACACTTCTATAACACAAATACGCAGCTTTCCGTACCATACATCATAAATTAATACACAATAGTCACACAAACACAATCAAACTATAATTACGACATTGCGACAACATCAAGCATCACATAACTGACTCACATACATAACAAATCAAGCATCCGTTACAACACATACACTTCAACATAGTAACCACACTTTTAAAAGTTACAAATTTGGCTCCAAGAAGAATAAATAGGACACTGTTACTAATTACTATTATTCTACAATTTCTTAAATACAACTGTAATAACTCTGTTAAATTCCGATATGAATAATATTCACATTTTTTATATTCTGTTATCTTTCTTTAGCGATATAAGTAATATTCAAGTTATCATTTATATTCTGTTTTCCTTCATTAGCATTATAAAATAATATTCAAGTTATTTACATTGTGATTGTTCTTTCGCAATATAAATAATCTGTATTTTATGTAAGTAATTATTATTACACAAATAACCATATTTCTTTGTAAAATAGGTTATTTTATTTAGATAATTAAATACGTATTATATAATATCTTATATTAATTAAACAAACCGATATTTATCATTTATATTCTGTTATCGTTCTTTAGTGATACTGTATAAATAATATTCAAGTTATTTATATTGTAATCGTTCTTTAGCGATATAAATAACATAAATTTGATATTAGGTTTGGAAAAATCCAGTTGCATAATACTGGTATTAGTTTTTCTTTTTGTATTATTACATTATACTATCTTGAACCACAATAAAATGAAAAGGAGTAACGAGGAATTGAACCTGAGACGTTGACATCTAAATTCCGACGTTCGTCCACTGAGCTACGAGGACAAAAATGTGGAAACATTTTCGGAAAAATTGGCCCAATCACACTCTAAGATTTTCTGATGATTCGTAGAAGCTAGTCCAGGATGCGGGGGGCAAAGGCTAATTGAGATTTCCCGGTCTCTGACCGGGTCAAACATCCTGATAGAATTAATATTTAACCCTTGCCGTGACTTTCGGTGAAGTCCGGAGGGCCCAATTAGTCAAATCCACTCTCCTCATCTCCATGCTTGGGCCCCCTGGAATTTAATAAGATGCGAAAGAGATAGTGGTGTGCGGAAACCAACGGGATGTTACCGCATTTAGGCCTATCCTTCCCAAGAAAACTGCAAACATGAACAAAGAAAACTTTTAAGAGAAGAAGAAGGATCTTCTGCGGACCTCTGGAAAAATAACTAAGGAAGAGACTAGTGAAGTGCTTTGCGTGGAGTGTGTCATTGTATGGGGAAAGAACATGGACATTACGACGAAATGAAGAGAAACGAATTGAAGCATTTTAAATGTGGATGTAGAGAAGAACGGTGCGTGTGAAGTGGACAGACAGAATAAGAAATAAAATTGTGTTTGAAAAAGTGAGTGAAGAAAGAATGATGCTGAAACTGATTAGAAAGAGAAAAATGAATTGGTTGGGTCTCTGCTTGAAAAGAATAATAGACGACATTAGGAGACGTGGATCATATGCGGAGACTAAGAGGAAGGCAGAAAATAGGAAATATTGGAGATTACTGGGTTTGCAATGAAAGACCTGCCCATGGACAAAACATTTATGTGTGTATGTTCATAATGCCTGGAATATCGTGTCTAAGAACAGTCGCTATTTGCAAAGACTAGTCGATTCCATGCCCACTCGACTGCAAGATGATCGAGATAAGAGGAAGATAGACTAAATATTGTGGCTTTTTGTTTGGTTTTTGAACGCTTAATTGTTTGAATGTTTTAAGGCCGACGCCAGTAAATTTGTTATGTTTATGCCACGAAAGATATTTTATTGGGAATAAAATCTTTTTTCTTTCCATTTGCAGCCACAATATCATAATGATAATGATAAAGTCATGGCATAATATATTAATGAACCTGATGTTAATTACTAAAATAATCGTAAAAGAGAAAGGAGCCATTATGTCTAGTTTGTCTCTCTCAAAAACAGAACAAAAAAGAACGTAAAAAGCACGAGGTTGTAGTCGAACCCAGGACCTCACGAATAAGAGACCGGAACGCTATCATTACGGTATCGAATAACACACATAATACTTCAATTATAACTGTTGATATCAGGCAACTTGGTCCAACAACATGTAACATCGCCTGTCTCCGAATTGTAGCGAAGATACCCGAAGGGAACTTTGTTTCAGGAGAGTGTCCACTTTTTCTTTTGACAGCTGTACATGCAAGAGACTGGTACAAAATGAAACACTTGTTTGTATTCTAACTATGAGTTCCGTTTTTGTCAGTGACATCCTCAAATAAAAAGTTTTTTCTTTTCTTTTTTTTTTTTCAAATTGTCGTAACTCCTTAATTATGAATGTCACCCCATTACTGTAGGCCTATTTACATTTTTTGTTCCAAATAACACCAGGAATTACCTCAATAAACCGGGGGGAAAACCTCGTGATACACCCTGTATAATAAGGGATACAATAGTCTTGTAAGTGACCTGAGGTTGAATAAAAACAACAATTAAATGCCACGCAATTACACGTAATTACGGCCAAAGTACGTTTAATTACACTGCGTAACAAATTTTAACTTTTTTTTTGCGCTGGGCATGTGATGCATGTTTTATATATAAGTTGAGCCTGCTGAATACGAAAATGACAATAAAAAACTGTTGTTGGTTACGGGTTTTGAGAAATTTTCGAATTTATATCTATTAAAAATACTGTTTTATGTAATGACAATAAGTATAAATATTCACTGTTCAGAAGATTACAGCTTTCTTTATCTGCATTTTATTTGCACTGGGCATCAGGTACATCACGAGCTAAAGTTCAACAATAGTCTGCTAGCTTATTGGTAGTCCACTGTCCTTGGTATCTTTTTTCCATAATTGAATTTTCTTGATGGAATCGCTCACTATTTTCATCACTGAAATCGCCACAATTCTCGGGGAAAAAAGCACGATGGTTGTGAAGGAAGTGAATTTTCAGGGACATTTTACAACCATAGTTTCATAGCCAACAATAAATTTTTCACTGGTTCTTCATAATTCTCATTTCTACAGTTACCCAGAAAATTTAATACAACCTCCTTGAATGCAATCCAGGAGGCTCTCTCTTTTCATTCCAACAAAGATTCGAAGTGATTTCCTTCATTATTTCTCTAATTTGTGGTCCATTGAGAACTCCCTCTTATATTTTTGAATCACTAACAGCAGGAAATTTTTCTGGATATGTTTAAATGCTTCAGTTTTAGGATTCATCCCTTTAACAAAATTCTTCATTAACGGTAACTTAATGTGTAAAGGAGGTAAAATTACTTTAATTAAGGAACAAGGAGTTGATGTGTAATATTTTTCTTCCCTGGCTCCAGTGATGGTCGTTTTATTTTATAATGCTTATCTCGAGCGCAACTGTCCCATTCGCACAAAAAGCAGCAACATATTTGTAGTCTAATTGCATTCCAAGAAGCAATGGTAAAACCTTCAAATCCGCACACATAAACTATTAGTACTTTGAATATTATCATTAAAGTACACTTTAAAGAAATACACGTCTTACACAGAATACTAACACCACGGAAATCTTCTGGTAAACTAAAGCGATTTTATACGGCGAACCTGTTTCTCCCCCTCCAAATGGAACCCAAAAGGACAATAAAACAATATCCGCTTGTAGAAGTGGTTTTGACAGGGTGGTCTATTGCAAAATATAAACTACAATAATGTAATTAAACCTCACTGTATAAGAAATGCACATCTCAAATAAAATCAGGTAAACTCAAGCGAATTCATACCGCAAACCTGTTTCACCCCCTCCAAATAAGACTCGTAAAAGAGCAATAAAATAAGTTCCTTTTTTACAAGTGCTTCTAACATGATGGCCTACTTATACTAATATTGTTCTCACAGTCGACTTGGTTGGCGAGTTGGTATAGCGCTGGCCTTCTATGACCAAGGTTGCGGGTTCGATCCCGGGCCAGGTCGATGGCATTTAAGTGTGCTTAAATGCGACAGGCTCATGTCAGTAGATTTACTGGCATGTAAAAGAACTCCTGCGGGACAAAATTCCGGCACACCGGCGACGCTGATATAACCTCTGCAGTTGCGAGCGTCGTTAAATAAAACATAACATTTAACATTTGTTCTCACATAATGGGTCGTCACATTTGTAAAACAAAATAGTTACACACGAAATACGGTGATTTGTTTTTAATAAAATGCATATAAAATGAATTATATTGTGCATCTCGAAAACCCGAAGTGATGGAACATTTTGCTTGTTGTTTATTAATTCAGGAGGTCGAAATTAGTAAGAATGTGTTAGTTTTATTCTGGCGCAAAATGACTGTTGACCAGTGTTACATATAAATTAATTACGAAATGTACGTAGGTCTAATTGATTTGTACGTGATTCACTTTTGTAATCAGTCATTTTCTGAAATCGACTTCGAATTGTACAAATTTTTTTCATTGTGGTAAGTACAGTAATGAAGTTTCATTTTAACTTCACATTATTTTTCTTATGACTACAGTTCCGCGTTTGGTTACTTTAGATACAAGTTAGATGTACATCGATCATATCAGTTCGTATGGAGGGCAAGTTACAAGTCAACAGTTCACTCTTCAATGAATCAGGGAGTCTTTCCTCATGCACCGGTACTGTGTGTATATATCTGTTTTTTCGTATACCTGTGTAAGTTGAACAACAGGAATACCACTTGGATTTAATACTTATAATAATAATAATAATAATAATAATAATAATAATAATAATGATAATAATAATAATGTTTTATTTTCGCTGGCAGAGTTAAGGCCATAAGGCTTTCTCTTCCACTCAACCAGCCTTAATCAATACAATACATATTTAAATTACAAACTACACTTAAAAGGTTCTCCAGCAATATTCTTCAATTTTAACGACTCGTAGACTACATATTTATTTAAATTTAGATCAACCTATAAGGTAAAGTAGTAACTTAATTTATGAGCTAATTTAATTCAATCAATTATAATTAATTTAATATTTGGGATAGCTAGTAAAATGATGAAAATTAATTTAATATAAGCGTACTAGAACTATGTTACAGGGAGAAAAAAATATACAGTATATAAATCTAAAATATATTTTCATAATGAGAATGTTAATGTAATTGCCATTAGAGGTTTTGTAAATCTATTTAGAGAAATTAATGACGATAATAAGATTGGACAGATGTTAGTTTCATTATAAGTAACAAATATTAATCAGCAATTAATCTGTTAAGTAAGAATTTATGTAATTTTGACCTAAATGAAGTTATTGTCCAACAACCCCTTACATCACTCGGAAGCGAGTTCCAATTTCTAGCAACTGAAACTGTATAAGCTGAAGAATATAAAGATGTCTTGTGGTAGGGTATAATGAGTAAATTGCTATGATGAGATCTTGTACTTACCTGATGATATGCGGATAAATTTTGAAAACGAGAAGCCAAATAGATTGGGGTAGCGGTGCGCAGAATTTGAAATAAGAGAACAAGAGAATGCAGGGCTCGTCGATCGCTTAGCCTTAGCCAAGACAGAGTTTGGAAAGACGGGGAAACATGATCATACTTACGAATATTACAAATATAACGGACGCACGCGTTATGCACACGTTGTAGCCTGCTGCTCAAATTTGCATTGAGGTTACTTAATATAACATCGCAGTAGTCGAAGTGTGGCATCACGAGTGTTTGTACAAGGATTAATTTTAATTTATCGGAAAGAAAGTGCTTCAGTCGCTTTAATGAGTGAATAATAGAAAATATTTTTTTTGGAAGTGTGATTCACTTGTTCATTCCATTCCAGGTGACAATCCATATAAATACCAAGGTTCTTCACAGTCGAACTGTATGGAATAGTAGTACTTACTTACTTATGGTTTTAAAGAACCCGCAGGTTCATTTCCGCCCTCACATAAGCCGCCATCGGTCCTTATCCTGTGCAAGATTAATTCAGTCTCTATCATCATATCCCACCTCCCTCAAATCCATTTTAATATTATCCTCCCATCTGCGTCCCAGCCTCCCCAAAGGTCTTTTTTCCTCCGGTTTCCGAACTAACACTCTATATGCATTTCTGAATTCGCCCATAAGTGCTACATGCCTGCCTATCAAACGTCTGGATTTAATGTTCATAATTATGTCAGGTTAAGAATACAATGCGTGCAGTTCAGCGTTGTGTAACTTTCTCCATTCTCCTGTAACTTCATCCCTCCTAGCCCCAAATATTTTCCTAAGAACTTATTCTCAAACACCCTTAATCTCTGTTCCTCTCTCAAAATGAGAGTCCAAGTTTCATAACCATAGAGAACAACCGGTAATGTAATTTTTTTATAAATTCTAACTTTCACATTTTTTGAGAACAGACTAGATGACAAAAGCTTCTCATTCGAATAATAACCGACATTTCCACACTAACGTACGAAAACAAAAACACACACAAGATTGCAACCTCATTCAAGAAACAGCCATAACAAAATTACAAAACAATTCCACATATGCAGAACACATCACAAATGCTAATCACACCTACAGAGACATCAACACAGACGTGAAAATTCTTCACATCCAACCAAAAAAACCAGAAACTAAACACACTAGAACAATATGAAATATACAGACGTTCAAAAACACACCCTAATGCAATTCTCAACACACAACTCAATTTCAGAACATACACACTTTGACTCCACATTACACTACACAAACACACCCCCACAGGAAACAAAACAAGAGGAGCCAAGACCAGTAACGACCAGTTCTGAAGAAGGCCAATAATTGGTCGAAACATGTTAACCAGGTGCGATAGAATTTAACACGAGGAAGTCATATAATACATATTCCGAAGTAATGCAGTGTTTTAGTAATTTATTTTACGACGCTTTATCAACATCTTAGCTTATTTAGCGTCTGAATGAGATGGTGATAATACCGGTGAAATGAGTCCGGAGTCCAACACCGAAAGTTACCCAGCATTTGCTCATGTTGGGTTGAGGGAAAACCCCGGAAAAAACCTCAACCAGGTAACTTGAACCCGGGCCACCTGGTTTCGCGGCTAGATGCGCTAACCGTTACTCCACAGGGATACAGTGTTGAAAGTTGTGTAATCAAGTTGTATGAACAACATTAGCTTAACGGCAGCTTATATGTAAAAAATAATAATTTTTAGTAGGGATAGACGAAAGTAAAAATAAAAAAATCAGGAGACAGTGCCTTTATTTTCAGGAGGCATCAAATTTCGTCCAGACATGCAATGAGGAAACCATTCCAGCTAAGATAAAGATATATTTACTGAAATATATTAAACAGCCTCTAATGTGAGGCCGGGAGGGCCCAATCTGTGGCCCAACTCCTTCGATAATAGTGAAGAAGATGATGATCTAGAACTTTTTATAGAGCAGATACAAGACTGAGAGGACAGATAAAGGCTGTTTTTAGTGCGTCGGATAGGTTTAAGTTAGAAGTGAGGCATTAAATATGTGTCAACAATGGCCAAATCACGTCCAAAATTCGCCTTCCAGTTGGGGATAGTCCCGGGAAAAATTCAACCAGAAAATCAATAGAAGCGGGGTTCCAATTCACGCACAAGCGCCTTGAAGTCTTCTGGATGTACTTTGAAATGGCAGTAGCTTGTACCATAAGAAGGTAAGGTTCAGAGTCTATATTATGAGACTCATCACAATACCTGCGAAACATTTACATAGACGACGTTTGTACAGGGACATCATTTTATTTTTACTTCAGTTTTTATTGTACCTGAGTTTTTGAATGTATTTCACTCCCACCCCTTTTACTAATGAAGTACCAACTGTCCTTCACACAGAATGAAGGCCGCATATATTAAACAGCACTGAGTTAGTGAGTATAGTAGGTTCCAGAAATATGTTCGCGTTTTCCAGTGAAGAAAGAGCTTTCAATATTGAATCATATTTTCGCACAGGTACTGTCCGTTTGCCTACGTCGCATCCCGATTTCCCCCACCTGCTTCTGCTCGCCCCTCTGTAAAAGCTGGGCTGTCTTAGGTCTTTTCTGAAAACATTAATTTCTGTTAGGAATTGGACGTTTACGTAATATTATACAACTGTTTAAAATTACTTAAATAAAAGGGCCTCGTTAAGTAATTAACTGTTTCGTGATTTTCCTCCTTTCTACGATCCTGCGGCGTAACCACTTGGACGGACAGTAGGTAACATGTCTGAGTAATTTTATCTGTGCGAGTCGGGCAGAAGTGAAGATTTAATTTACAGTATGTAAGGTACTCTTTTTATGGAGTAGGTACAAAATTATTTCAACATGAGTTACTAGTACGAAGGACGAAACTGGCAATTGGAATTAGATGCAATAGTCTATAGTGCGATAATATGCACATTGGAACTGGAGCCTGTATCAAAATGAACGGCCACCATTTTCAAAAATGTGTTTAAATATCCATATTATGATTATTTTTCAATTTAACTTCATTCTCTATATTGTACGCTAATGTGCTGTAGACAATATAATAGGTATACACTGCATAATGAATACGTCCGCATGGACAGCTCAGTTCGTGAGTAAAAACACTCATTGTTAATACAGTACTGCATTTTGATTAAACAAAAAGCTAATGAAAATTATCAAACTCAAAATCGCGATATTTCCAAGTTTACGTAAATGGATGAACTACTTTCCTTCCCTCCTATACCTAGTAAAGTGATTTGTTTGTATTTTACGCCAGTATCATCGAACTGCAGTCGTGGAAGGGGGTAGCAAACGGTGTTTCCGGTTCTCTAAAGGTATAGAAAGGTTAATATTAAAAATGTTAATAAAAATAAAATGATGTCCCTGTATTATCCTGTATATTAAGTCTCTCAAAGCACTTCAGAGTACTAGATGGTCAAAGTGATAACAATTTTTTTCTACTTAATAAAGAGAAATATTCAACTACACCCCTTCGTAGTAAGAAATGGTAATACATTATCTGGCTAAGGGCCCGTTCACACGGTACGGGGATTTCTGAGTTATATACAGGAAAAATCGTTCGTTTCGTACAGGGGTGAAGTATGTTCTACGTATATCCATGAATGTCACAAAGCGGAAACTTGGAACTAAGTTTAGCAACGACTGGAAATTGTTATTATTATTTTTAAAGAATCAAAGTAGGGATATGGACAGTGTTATTTGTAAAAACATGTCGGGTGCAGAAAATATAATTTAAAGCGGTATTATGATGTGTTCCATGATGAAAGGATGAATTTACTCACTGTACTGAGGACGTAAGGCTAAGTGGTATTATTTCAATTTATATTTAATGTGTTAACGCTCATAAGTTCGATCCTGAAGCATAATATCGAGAACGAAAATAATTAAGCTGAGATTAAGAGCAAGTGCGACGGATTGCACTTCGTAGGTTAAGAGCTGTAGAGAGGCTTGCTGTATCAAAGTCCATTACACCATCCATGGACAATAATCTCAACTGGGACATGCAAATCACAGAAACCTGCAGAAATGTATATTCTATTATCCATGTGCTAAAAAGGATAAATGTTTATCTCCCCTCTTGCTTAAAAAAGTCCCTTGTGCAGACACTTGTATTTTCCTATTTCGACTATGCGGACATTTTACTGACTGACCTCTCCAGCGACAACAAAATGAAACTTCAACGTGCTCATAATTTGTGTGTACGTTTTGTAAGCAATGTTCGTAAATATGATCATATTACCCCATCCCTGGAAGCAATAGGCTTGCCTTAAACTAGATAGGAAAAGAAATTTACATTCACTTCTCTTTCTCTTCGAAATCTTGAACTCTTCTATTCCTTCGTACCTGTCGTCTCGCTTCACTTACCTTTCTTCCCACCACAATCTGAACACACGCTCTCGTCATGAAACAATACTAACAATACCATCCCATCGCACCTCCTCATACTCATCTTCTTTCACAATAGCCCTGCCAAGACTCTGGAATTCGCTACCTGCTAGCATCAGGGACTGTCGAAATAAAATTGAATTCAAACGAAAACTTACTAGGCACTTGGTCAGTAATTGATTTCTTGTAAATAGAGGAGAGTGAAGAAAGAGCAGATCTCTCTCTGTCGGGTGCAGAAAATATAATTTAAAGCGGTATTATGATGTGTTCCATGATGAAAGGATGAATTTACTCACTGTACTGAGGACGTAAGGCTAAGTGGTATTATTTCAATTTATATTTAATGTGTTAACGCTCATAAGTTCGATCCTGAAGCATAATATCGAGAACGAAAAGAATTAAGCTGAGATTAAGAGATTAAATGCAGACTATTTTTTTTTGTTGCTAGCATAGTTCCGAAATGCACTTCAAAAACTGCAAAAAATGGTAATATGACGTAAATAACAGATAAAAATTACATAAATCGTGTACCGGTAGTTAAATCGACATTTGAACACAGTCTACTATATACAGTCGCGAAGCATCAATATGTAATAAAAATGCAAACATGGGTAGTTGCCCACCACTAGGATCGCCTCATCATCGCAGATCTCTCTCCTAGCAGCCGACAAAATATGTTACACTTTCGTTGATGTGTTCTTTTGGAAAAATTAACACCTTCCTTCCATTATTTAAATATTAAATGCATAAAGTTAATTTATTATTTTAATGAAGTATATTAAATTCCACCATACTCGTAAACTCGAAGATACCTGCAAGAAATAAGTTAATATAATTTTTGTTTGTGCAAAACTAACTGAAATTTACTATAATAGCTTCACTCATTCAAGATTATAGCGATAATTAACTATGAAACCAATAAATATTAATTTGCATTTCTCTTTACAACAATAATAATGGAAATATGAATTAATGGAGTAACTTACTTGTACCGGTACTTGTAGTGTAGGCTTACGTAGTTAACAAAGTGGGATGAGGTTAAGCAATAATAATCACACCAGAATTGGAAATAAAACGTGATCAATAAATTTTATTGTAACAGACTTTTTCTACGTCTCTAGTAAAGCAACAAATAAAAATAACAACAAAATTAACAGCTATAATTAAAAACATGTCCTTTGAAGAAAAAAGTAGGCCTAAGGAATAATAATCCCACCAGAATTGAAAATAAAACGTGATCAATAAATTTCATTAAAACAAACTTAATTTTTCTACGTCTTTAGTAAAATAACACATAAAAATAACAAAAATAATAGCTACAATTAAAAATATATCCTCTGAAAAAAAAAGTAGACCTAACCTTTATTTCTCTGGAAATTTAGCAACCTAAGTGACAGAACTTTAACCGGTATCTAATGTCCTTTCGGTTAGACTGAAACATTTCATTGTGAAATTTAAGGATATAATGTATTCTAACAGTCACAAAGAACTTCAAATTAACAGTTTTGTTTCTGCACAGCATTCTTGTGGAAACCCAGGAACCTTTCTGAATCTTTCGGAAATCGGAAAAAGGATAACTCTGGCCTCTTTCGCTTACTTTTGCTACAATTTATAGCATTAAAAACGTCTCCTCCTTGTCCCATATTATTATTCCAATTATATTTTAGCCATTAACATTTTCATTATAACCAATAACGAACATTTCACAAGCATCAATGTGAAATACGCAAAGAGCTAGCACTCGATAGAAATACGACACAGTCCAAAGTCGACCATGGACAGTCTATTGTTTCTAGTTGCTAACCACTTGGAGCGCTTTATCACGAGATTTGCAAAAAAACACCTCAAGCTTCGCGACTGTATATTGTAGACTGTGATTTGAATCTTCATGGCTAGATCGACACTCCACGCAGAAATGGAAACTTCCGTGTCGTCTTAATAGCTCAGACGTTAGGTCTTCTGCGTTTGGTGCAGAAGAGAGCGGGTTCGATTGCTAGTCTATACCAACGACATTTGTCCGGATAACGTTGAAATAGAGTTTACAGAGTCCTGAGATTAACTGTTAATGAACACGGACAATACAAAATTACAAGTTATAATATTATAAACGTTAATCTAGTGAATGTAATTACACCATTTATAGCCTATGTTTATATATCTTCTTGTTCTTTTTCTTATGCCTGACAAGTGTTAGACCACAAGGCCTGTTACGGTCTCACAAAATTTTCACGCCATCTCTTAGCAGGACGACCCACAGATCTTTGGCCATGTGGTACATAATCATAAATTGCCTTTGGGAGTCTACTATCACTCATTCTTTACAAATGATGTTTCCAATTAGACTCATATTGAACAACGTAATCTAAAACTGGTTGAGTTTTTAGTTCCTTTAAAATGTCAAAATTTCTTTTCAGATCCCATTTACTATAGCCCGCTGTTCATTGGTTCACATTAAACAGGGATTCTATGAAACCGATGTCCGTCAGCTACTGACACAGTGCGTGAAGTGTGTTAACAATCGTGACTAAGCTGTAAGTTTAAATTCATTGTTTCTATTAGCGATGGCCGGGTTTTATTTGAACGATATAATATTTTTGTGTCAGAATTGCAGGAACAATGGGCATGTTTATAGTAAAACAATTCGCAGCAAAACATGGGAGAAAAGTTTTCACTGAATGTAGTCGTAAATATTTATTAATTTTTCACACTTTACATCAAACTTTTATAAACACTCCTCTTATAATTTAGAATGAAGTGGAGTCTAACCGACTCATCTGTGTTTCTATGGCGACGAGCAGAATCCTAATGAACTCGACAAAGAGAAAGATCTTGGCCATTCAGAAGAGGTACTTTTTCTTCTTTTTCATGTACTTCGAGTCACTAATTTAGGGTAATTATGAAAGTGAGAGATCTTTTCTTTATTTTGTTGGAAATTTCCTTTATAATTCTCAGCGGTTTGAGCATCAGCATCATTGTTTACTGAGTCGATATATCTTTGCCTACAGCATTACCCCATTTACTATGTATACCCAGCCAGGGTAGATCTAGCCTTCAAACAGTGTACAACAGTACACTAACGTAGACTCGCATAATATCATGCAGACACACGCATAAAAGATATTATACGTCACTTCCTGCCATATACATTTTTCTATTTTTGCAATCAACTCCTTCCGCATGATCCAGTGTTTTCGAATAGAGAACTTCATTATATATTTCATGATTAAACAACTGGGAGGAATTCAGAAGGAAAGGCTGATAACTATTTGGAGGAACTACGTATGTAGTTCACTGAGGAAAATCAATACAGTGCAACGGAGGTATTTACATATGCAGATAGCTAGTCTATTTGAATTATGTTTCGATATTGTGTAAAAGTTTTGGCAACGAGGGCAGCCATATTATCGGCCTATGAATAGCATAGAATTATACGGTCTGTTAAATAAGTAGATGGCCAGTTTGTCCAAGGAATGTTTAATTTTGCTTAACGAATGTTAAATTAACAGTCTGTTTATTTTTAACGCTTTGTTAATGTATTTTCCATTTGTTCAACATAATTTTGTTTAAGATAACCAACACTTAACTATAACGTCTGTTAGCACTATTTTAACTACTCAACGGAAGTTGGTAATGATTGTACACATGCAAGACAATTTTTGATTGCGATGAAAGAGTAATGGAACGGAAAAAATTCTCTCCGGCGCCGGGATTTGAACCCGAGTTTTCAGCTCTACGTGCTGATGCTTTATCCACCAAGCCACACCGGATACAACTCCGACGCCGGCCAGAATCGTCTCAGATTAAGCTCCAACTCTTGGGTTCCCTCTAGTGGCCGCCCTCTGCACTACGTCATAGATGTCTATGAACGCAGGACCGAAGTCCACACATGTGCTGAGGTGCACTCGATATGAGTGACTAGTTGGCCGGGATCCGACGGAATAAGCGCCGTATGATGACGCAGAATATCTGCATGGAAATATCATATGTACTTCGGTACATCAAAATAAAATTTTTGATTGGCTAAAATTAATCTTTAAATTCTATATTATAGAGTGAGTCATGAAACTGGCATAAAAGACAACCTGTTATAGTAGGTCACGCTCCATAAACAAACAGTTGACAAATTAAAGTTGTAGGTGACGTGCTGAATAATAATTACAAAGTAAGGTTATATTTCCTCATTGCTATTATGGATACGAAATACGAAAGAAATAAAATAACACTGATGTATTTAAACAGTCCAAAGTATTTTTTAAATGTTATATTACCAGTCATATGCTAAACATTCCCTACAGAGAGACACAAAATATTAATTTCGCAACTTCTGTTCGAACAGCTGTCGAGACATCTGCCATATTTAACTAACTGTTAAACGAGTTAACGGCCCGAAATCCTACATTTAAAATTAACAATCTGTTAAACCAAACTGGTGTTAAAAACATACAATTCTATTAATTAATAAACTCTTTAGAGTTTAACAGTCGTTACATTTTCTAACAATACTTGGAAAAACCGGCCAAAAATCATGTAAACCAAAAGATAGGTTACATAGAAAAAACTCAGTCACAATCCCGTGATGAACTGTTGTTTTATTAAATACTAACCGTACCCGTGCGCTCCACTGCACCTGTTAGAAATAAATATAAAGTAATTACATAATTAAAATAGGACGTTTGATCCAGGGAACAACTTTTACAACAGCGCAAGATAGTCTGCTTCGCTCATTACCCAATTTTTTTGCATTGCATTTATTGCATATATATTTTATATATTTTAACATGATTCAATTGAGCATAGTTAAAATTTGAATTATAAAATAATGGATTGCTAAGCTAACGTACTATTACTGCATACTAAATCAATACACTCTCGTTGTTAGTTAATTCTCTGAGATTAAAATGAGTGTACATAAATATTATTTTAAGAAATACAGAAAACGAATGTACAAAATAGCCTATCAAATTTTCTGTGCATAAGAAGTTATTTTAATCTTACCTGTCCTCGATTTACTCAGACGTTACTGTAATAACATTATAGCATTATGTCCATCTAGAGAAACTACACTTCCCAATGGTGAAATAATAATTAATTATACAAATCGGTTAATTTAGCTTCTGATATTACTTCATAAAAACACAGAAACATTCTCTGTAGGCTATGTTTAATAGCTTTCGATTGTTGATGTCCAAGGCCCCTGTTTCGATTGTTGTTGTCCAAAGCCCCTTGTAGACGAAGTCATTTGTTCTTAATTCATTGCACCGTCTTAGATGGCGTTATTTTAATTTTAAAACTCATTTATCTCATTAAATATCAGTCCTATCAAAATTTTTCAAGGAAAAAAAGTTATCGGAAATTATTTTCAAAGGAACTTTTGTTGTGTAACATTTTTCACAAAAATCAATAATAAGCGAGATATTTCGATTTATTTAATTCAGGCCCCCTTATAACCCCCTTTTAAATAAAGTATTTTGAATGCCATATAGCCTAAAATCTAAATTACAACGAACTTAATTTATTTTCCAATTTTCATATAAATCGGTTCAGCCATTATCGCGTGAAAAGGTAACAAACATACAGACAGACATACAAACAAAAATGTCAAAAATGCGATTTTCGGTTTCAGGGTGGTTAATTATATATGTTAGGACCAATTATTTTTGGAAAATCGAAAATTACCAGAAAAATTTCGGCTACAGATTTATTATTAGTATAGATAAGGCGTGCGTCTTAACCTCTAACGAGGACTGTTAATCGAATAACTTTCACCTGGAATTTATTTGATTCTACAAAATTATATCAGTAGATTCGAACGCTAAAAAGAGGAAGCCCCACCACCGGAATGATAAGTTGCGTATTGCAATTCACACTTCTGAAACAAATCAAAGAAACCAGAATGAAAGCAAGCCTGCACGATATCAAGATTACAAACACTGCACTCGGCTTGGCTAGTGGAACATTGAAACAGCGAGGGAGACAAGCAGGTTAGTTCAAGTTGCAATTAAATAATATGCGAAGACGATAAAATGTCTTTAGGGAAATTAAAACTGCAAATGGAAATACAATATTATATTCAGGAAGAGAACGTTAACATGATGAAAACGTGGGACGCGTTGCAATGTTTTTGAACAAAGAAACTAGGAAAGCTTGCTACAGTGGGAACCAATATCAGATTGAAAAGTAATATAATGCCAATTACGGCTGCACGATATTACGCTCCAACAGAAATTGCACAAAATGAATGTAAAGATAAGCGTTTTGGTGAGGTCCACATGCATTGCAAGAAATTAACACGAGATGGTATAGTGATTATGATTTCTTTCTGATTTAGTTAGTTAATACCATCTGTGGTAGTAATTATGTCGCAACGGCTCTAAACATTTGTAATGATTTTTAAATGTCACGGGCCAACTGTTTTTTTTTTAACTTCTGCTGAAGTATTAAAATAATATTCCGACTAAAGTAGTTTTCCTCTTCAGTAGGGATATTATGCATCGACAATCCTACTTAAGGTTTATAGATTTTTAACCGTTTCCTGGTTTGTTCGTTTGTTTTTGGGTGCACTTAAAAAGATTTCTATATACTGAGACAAAAATCTGTATTGGGACGTAAATGAGGGCCTTATAGAGGAGCATCAAATTCTGTAAGTGTCTATATATATAATTTGAACTGGTAATGGAAATGACGGAAAAACGGCTGAACGGATTTTAATAAATAACCCCTCATTTTGAAGCTTGGAACCCAAAGTTTTTCAGAGAAATAGTAGTTTTCAGTGAAATGTCAATTTTTGAACATAATTTTCCTGTTTTCTAAAATCCATCTGTCGTCACTAATTGCATTTTAGAATAAAACAAAACACACACTACAGTAAACAATATTACACGAAGGCCATGATCTGCAAGAATTCTGAGAGCTCAAATTAAATTGGTTAATAAAAACTTCAAGACTTATTAAAATAATTTACAGGTCTGGTTCTGTGGTGTGTAATTTTCTGAGTACAGCTGTGTATTGAATATTAAAAACTACAAAACGTGAGGTGGTTTGATAACATTATTACCATTAGAAGTAAAATATTATTGTAGTTAATGCCATGATGTAACTATTTTTCATTAATTAGGGTATACATATTAATGCCATATTGATGATATGAAAGTGAAACGTTTGGGGTTATACTACCCATCATAACCTAGACACACGATCACCCACACTCCTCAATATTATCCATTCCCTCCCACCGAACATCCTCATATTCTTCTTCTTTCACTGTGGCTGTTCCTCGACTTTGGAATTCCCTACCGAATAATGTCAGGGACTGTCAGACATCAAATCAATTTAAGAATAGGCTAACGAGATATTTTTCTAACAATTATTGTCAACAATAATAGCTGTTTCAGGTTTCTCAATGTTTAATGGTTATATATATCACAGAGAAATATCTAAATTATCTCATTATTATTATTATTATTATTATTATTATTATTACTATTATTATTATTACCCTACTAATATTATTATTATTATTATTATTATTATTATTATTATCATTATTATTATAACTATTTCTTACCAGTGTTTATTATTGTCACACTAACATTAGTTATTCAATTTTCATTATTTACTTTCATGTTGTTTTATGATCTAGATATTAATGTAATAACTATGTAAGCAAATGTATTTAATTAGAATTAGAGTGTGGCTGGGCGGAAGAGAAGGCCTACTGGCCTTAGCTCTGCCAGATTAAATAAATAAATTATTATTATTAGTTGATGTAGAGAATATCTTAATTTAGATCTTGATTTCTATAATTTACTGATTAGCGGCTATATAGTGTATATAGTATATGTTACTGAAAACTATAAAACTTACGTAACATAATAATACTGTTATTAAAAATCAAATATTTTTATAGTTATTAATCAAGTGGGGTTGGATCTTTTTCATATATTTAATGGCGGTGTGGTGTAGATATTTATATGCGTGATTCTCTTCAGTATTGGCTCGAGAGAGCGCAAAAATTACAGTTCCTAAGGAAAGACCAAAAGGTATTACTTACTGATAAAATAAGAGGCCTACAGGAATTTGTAGTCTCTTGATCATTTCAGCAAGATCTCTTAGCAGGATAAAATGATTTTACTTTCTACATTTCAAGGTAGTTTACGAAACATGCAACAGCTATACCAAGATGCTATGTCTATTGTTCGAAAGCATAGCAAACCTGACTTTTTTTTTTTTTTTTAATTTTCACCTACAATCCGCAATGACCTGAAATAGCTATTGCTTTACTCCCACATGAAAAACCGACTGATCGTTATGACATTGTTACTTGCGTTTTCGCGTTCAAACTAAAAAACTGAAGGTGTATAGGTTCAGGAAAAAGTATTTGACATAAAAAACCATTCATAAGGAGTATGTTTTATTATTATGGAAGCAAATAACTTTCAGGATGTCTGGTATTCTTCATTGAAAATAAATCTGAAAAAATGTTTATTTGAACGTCTAATGATCTTAGTTTGTAGCATTTGCTGCACAAACCACTAGTTGTATAGATTCTACTAGAAAACAACAATGTAAATTTCAGTGCAGAAAATATCATTAGTGCAATTAATGATGGGTCAGAAGACGCAACTGTTTAGTAAGTAGTGGAATGTGACTGAAAATGTTCCGGAAAGAAAGCTGCAGTTTAGTTCTAAGGAATTCGAAACAAGTGATGATAAAGACAGAGTAACAGGTGGGAACCATGTAATGTTTGTGTTTAGGCTATCTTGAGGGGAGGTACACCAGATGCCTGCAAAATTTAGTGAAATTCATCTTTTTTATATCTCGGTAGTAATGTTGGCTATGACGACAACAATATTACAATATAAGTTCCATTAATAATAATAATCCGTGGCGCTACAACCCTTGAAGGGCCCAGACCGACCAGCCGGCTGCTGACCTCACATTCACATGCCGAAGCAGAGGTGGACGATCATCCAACCAGAATGGAGGTATTGTGTGGTTAGGACGATGATCCCCCCAGCCGTTATAGCTGGCTTTCGTAACCGGATTTCGCTATCTATCGGAGCTCCCCAAGTGCATCACGATGCTGGGATGGCACCGGTCCCATACACTGGCCAAAATTTCATGAGAAATTTCTTCCCCATGAGGACTCATTCCGCAACGCGAGTCCTAGGCGGGATGTCTTAGACCACGATGCCATGGCGCGGGACACAATATACATTGAGCTTGATATTTTATCTTCGTTTTTAGTGGAAAAGCACAACTTACTGTTATTTTATTGTAATTTTCATACAAATTATTATATATTGCACTTGGGCGAATATTGGTGAGCTTTTATCTGATTTAATATGTGAAGAAAACTGAAAACGGACTTTCGATATTTGGTTCCTTGGACCTAAACACACAAAACAAAATTATATTATTTCCTGGCTTTGTAAACTAGTTTAGTACTGGAAACACAAACTGAATATAACCTTTTCAAGAGACAAAAAACATAGCTGCGACACTTATTTATTATTACACTGTTTGTTAATATTTATTATTATATGTCTTATTTGAAACATAGACGGGAGAGTTTTTACAAGTCTTTATACATTAAAGAGTATTCCTCTGTTCTCAGAAAGCTAATAGTCTATATTCGCAAACAAACACAAATTCAAGGAAGTATTTTTCACATGTCACGGCAGATGAAATAGATTTACTTCTAAGCTATTTTTGTACATTGAGAGCTTTTACACTTCCTTCCTGTATTAAACTCTGCCTCAAACACGTACAGTAGCAAAGAGTATATTTGGAAATTTTGACTTAGCATTACGAACAGTTCGATTCCTGATTTCGCTGGAATCTGAGTGGCGTGCTGTTCTGTAGATTTATCAATTCAAGCTATAAACTCTCAGGATCTTCTATCGGCTGTGAGCCAAAAGGATTTCAGAAAAATCTCGATTCCTTGTCAATTGTCACTGTTTCTCCAAACTTAGCAGTGAATTCTGCTGTAAGTCTTGAAGTAGGGTCTTATATTTGATAAGAAGATTTTCTTATCACTCTTCAAGATAGTTTATAGTCAAAGAAAGTGAAGTTGTTTGTGTTCTACATGATACTGCCACATTTCAAATTTATCCATAAATGCTCTTAGCTAGTCGATCATATGTCGTGCAATTCTGTAACTCGCACGCACAACGTGCTAACGATATTTGATATCCGTCTCACCTTGTTGATATCCAATTTTTACCTTTAGCTATTCTAGACAGTATTTCTTTACTAAAACATTCACTGTGTTTATTATTTGTAACATAAAATGTCATGCGTAAGGAAGTTAATAGAACATAATACAAGCTTTACCTTCTTTCTTAATAAAAAATCTTTGTCTTCCAACTCATCACTAAAGGGAAATGATCTGGGGATTATATTGTTTTTCACTTAAAACGAGCCGCCATTTACTGCAGACGCGAGCGAACTTGTATACAGACACTACAGCTAGTACAGAGTCCTTTCTACCTGCACTGAGGTTGTGTTCACACTTCGAGAGCCCACCCATGTTCATACCTGTTCACGTATTTGCTAATTCTGTAGTAGAGATTTTCGAAAAATTACAATAATGTGTTTTAAATGCAGCAAGTTATATTGCCGAGATGATGGAGTTTGAAATGATGCATATGGTTGAAATTTTGTGGCTGAGCGCACTTTATTGACTTTCCATAAATGTGCATTGCCAACATTGCAGCTTTGTTCACTGGATGTTACGCTTCTCCCTACAGTCATTTCAATTAAAATATTTATTTTGTTACTTCAACAGAATATCCTGTGTACTTGCTTTGATAATTCTGTTCCAATCTCATGGTTGCACTAATAATAATAATAATAATAATAATAATAATAATAATAATGATGATTATAATATTATTATTCCGACTATTGTCACTAAGGAGCGGATTCCTATGTAAATAAATATTCTTTTTGCATGTGATAAAACACAATTAACAAAGTTAAAAATTCCGAACATGAAGTTTCAAGTTTAAAACCCGAATTTTATTTCACGTAAAAACACATATTTTCACAAAAATTATGTAAATACATATTTTCAGGACATCTATTATAAACGCATAAATCTTGGAGTTTTCTTACTTATATAACTTTTAACAAGAACTTTTAAATGTTTTAAAACTAAATCAATTATATCACTCAGAAGTACATTATCTTTTTAAGAATTCTTGGTTGTTCCTTGTTTCTAAGCGCTGTGTGGTGTATCCGTGATCCATTTTCGTAATAGTATTGCCTCAAGTTCTGAGAACTGCTAGGCAGCATATCAGTGTTATTATTAGAGAATAAATTAACATGGACAAGGAGGAGAGCTCTTGCAACACATAATTAGGAATGTTTATTGTTGCTGAAGATGATTTCATTCCACACTTTGTTTGTGAAACACAACAGATAAGAGCTCGGGTATGAACAGTATTTAATTTAAACAAATCTCTCGCCTCTCGCTCATGTCTATCAAGTAAGGCAATATATCATGTTGTGATTCCCTGTTATCGGGCTTCGTCAATCGATATCCGTCAAGATATACTGAAAGATGGTTATTTAAAAAACGATTTGGCTTTCCTATTACCAAATTTAAGCTTTTTGTGTGACACCAAAAAAAAAACTCGAAACATCCAAAAACCTGTTGTCTGAAACATGGAGGTGCGTGCCGTGGAAATTAAACTAGACTCGCTACCAGGTTCAGAAGCACAATAAACTAATGGACAAATTCCAGAATGTGTTTGGGAAAAGCAGTGGATATAAAAAAATGTGTAAAGTTGCTCAAGTATTGGAGGATGTGCCTGTAGGTGAAATGGACGGTGTATGTGTTTGTGACATTCATTTCTTTAAATATGCACGTCTGACGTTCTGTGATGTGGAAAGATCGTTTTCACAGTATGAGTCGTTGTTCAGAGATAATCGGCTTGCATTTGTGATGGAGAATTTGGAGATGACCTTTGTTGTTCACTGCAATTCTCGGCCAACTACTAGCACTACTAGTGAGTACCTAGTAACATTTTTTTCCAAGCTAAGTAAGGTATTTTTGTCAACAGTAATCTCACTAGAGGTTTTGATTTATCTAGAGAAAATCAAAGCTCGAATGGGATTTAATTGACTATTACACGAGTAGAAGAAGGTAGGCTATATAAAGATTAGAAGTAACAAAGTTACAATAAAATATTAATTGGCTTACGAAAATACAACTGTCTTCAAATGTATTATTGTACCATCTCAACATTACGCTAGATGGCAGTAGTGTTTTATGATGATATTTTCTTGTTACCGGTATCAGTTGTGCCAACTATGGAATCATCATTGAACTCTGTGGACTGTTACTAGTCAAGAAGGCTTTGTTGATTCAGTTTAATTTTTATTAAAACATTTGCATTCCATTTCAATCATCCGGATCCCAGTAATCAACGTCACTTGACAGATGATTTTCAATAAATCTTAGTATTAAACAATCTCTGTTACGTGACTATCCATAATATATAACAGAAGCTATAACAAACATAACCTAAATAATATAAACAAGTGTTATAAAAGTTTTAATTAGGGATGATGAAATAAACAAGAAACGTTTTAATTAACGATGATGAAATAAATAATAAACATGGATGATTTTAGAAGAAACAATTATTGAAAGTACAATTTTCAAATTTGAATGTTTTGGTGGTTCAGTTGATGTTATATTGGACGTGTGCGTAAAAGAAGTGAACTCGTTGGTGTACATGGTGTATCCCTCAACTCCTTCAGGATTTCCGAATGGTGCTCTTCATATGTGATCTTTATTAATTCTTGTTCTTGAATGCCAAAATGCGAGTCATATTTGAAAGTGATGTCCATCGACTGGAGTGGTTTGTAATTTTCTGTTTTTTGACGGCCAGAACAGTGCAGTTTGAAATGTTGGCAAACAGAGAAACAAATGCTAGAGTAATGATAAAAATAAACAAATGCTAGGGACGCGATAAAATTGTGCGATAAGCGGCCATGATTGGTTGAAAGACGTCCTTTCGTACCGTTTTATTGGTCAAAAGTAGTGTGACGTAGTAAAAGTGTAATAGTCATTAAAAAAAAATATTTTATTTTTTAATTTTTAGCAAATATTTTCGTACTTTTTAGCACATAAAAATACATATATTTAAATTTTTTAGCACATGAAAATCCGCTCCCTAGTTATCACTGTCATTGATAGAACTGATAGATTTTGTTCCTAATTGCACGCATATAACATTGGGATGCGCTAGCTGTGACATCTGGCTGCAGAACCTCTGCTAAACATCCGTGCAGTGACAGCAACTTTCCCGAAGTTCTCTAGAGCTCGTCCACCTATTATAATCACAGCACGCTTGCGTTTTCTGAAATTTACCCACTGCAGGCTTCATAACCTGAGTCAGAGACTGTCCAGCGACGTCAGCCATTTCCGTTGAGAGGATCGCTACAGCCTCCAGACATTACCACTTGGGTAAACTCCATCTACAACACAGGACAATGCTCTACTACTAAAGTGAAATAAAGTCTATTGATTTTTGCCTCTTCTCAAATTATTTCACTGGATTATTATAATTCATATTTAGTTTTATGAAAGAAAATTAAAATATGCCAGTATTATTCCTGTTTTGATTTCCCACCAAAAACAAGAAAAACAAATGTCTATGAGAATTGTATTATTAAATAACTAGCCGTACCCGTGCGCTCCGCTGCACCTGCTAGAAATAAATATAAAGTAATTACATAATTAAAATAGGGCGTTTGATCCAGGGAACATTCGTGTTTGATAGAAGGATAAATCGTTTAATATGCTACTTAATTTAAATTGTATTTAAATAATTAAAATGCGATCATTTTGGTCCAGAGAGCACTCATTTGGTGCAATGACAATTCCTTTAACATGTTTCTTAATTTTTATTAACCATAGTTTAATGAAGATTGACATATCATTTAGTTTTAATGTGTAAACTTTATATTACTTGCTATAGGTTTCTATTGGATTATGATAACAACTTAATTTTAATCATTGTTTTCTACGTCTTCAGTAAATGGCGCTTGGCCCACTATGGTTCTGAACCCTTCAAATAACTTAAATAGTGATACAGTATATATAGTGATATGTAATTATATTTCTTTCTTTCGAAAATGTAAGAATTCACGATCTCGTATGTACCATTGCCATGGAATGAATAAATGTGTTTTTTCTTCCTATTCAAAAATTTTATATTTTGCACATAGGAATTACTGCAGGAACAACAACGCTACAATCTGATGCGGCGGTGAAAATGTATTGTATTGTTATTTTAAAGGTCTTGTATATCCTTAAATATCAGTCCTATCAAAATTTTGCATAGAAAAAAACTTATCGGAAATCATTTTTTAAAGAAACTTTTGTTACGTAACATTTTTCAGAAAAAAGCAATAATAAGCGAGATATTTCGATTTAATTCAGGCCCCGTTAAATGAACTATTTCAATGCCATATAGCTTAAAATCTAAATTACAACGAACTTAATTTATATTGCAATTTTCATCGAAATCCGATCAGCCATTATCGCGTGAAAAGGCAACAAACATCCAGACAGACAGACATACAAACAAAAATTTCAAAAAAGCTATTTTCGGTTTCAGGGTGGTTAATTATATGTGTTAGGGCTAATTATTTTTGGAAAATCGAAAATTACCAGAAAAATTTCGGCTACAGATTTATTATTAGTATAGATTATTATACGAGGAAAGAATATACTGTAAAAGAGAAAGAAAGTTGTAGAAGAGCAAAAAAACTTCACTTATCTAGATCGCGGTGTTTATCACGTTGTGAATATTTTAGACACACAATACATACAATCTATATAATATGTAATTATAACAGTAAGGAGATGGAAAGATAAATAGATTACAAAATGTAGAATAAGTCAAACATGCGCCATCTATACCTCTCTACTCGAAATTCAATAAAGAAAAAGTGCTATAAATGACAAGTAAAATTGCCTGGAATGCCTTCTTCAAGGAACAGAGTTCGTTACAGGACTGCTATTATATGTACCGACCGCTGCCGCAGTTTTTGCTTCTTGGCCGCAGCAAGCAGAGCTCCGCTATTATAAACATGCCGTTCTCTAGAGCAGCCGTGGCGAGAACGTGACTCGCGAGACAGTGTGGCTCGCAGTGATAGCTGTGCATTTCGCTTCCTTCTAACCCCCTCAACCCCCACCCTCTCACTCACTGGAGTCAAACTCCGTTCCATTTGTATTTGTTTCTGACCTGCAAGTGGCATAGGCCTATGTCTCTCTCGAAACCATGTACGAAAGTTCCAAGTAGGATGGGAGGACGCATTTTTTTGCTGTCAATATGATGAGAATATTAAATGTATGATTTGTTCACAAGTATTATGAGGAAAACGGTTGTATAACATAAAACAGCATTATGCTACATGTTACTGATGAAACATTAAAAGGTTAAGTGTTATCATCATCATCATCATCATCTCTGTACGTCGACCCTTTTTCAGCAGATGTACGAATAATGCAGTTAGCTCTTCAATTTGAACTCACTGATTTACTATGTGATGTCAAATGAAAGCTAGATGTAAAGGCTTGACAAATGTTAAACTTTCAAAGCTTTGCCAAAAAATAAATATCCGAAGCTTCGTTCTTTCGCTTGCTACAACTTACGTTTGTGAAAAATTATTTTCAACAATTAAAATAGTAAAAACAAAATTTAGATCACGACTGACAGACAAATACCTTCGTGATCGACTACGACTGGCAGTAAGTGACATAATTCCTGATTTTGAAACTTTGTCGCAGAGACATTCTGAAGACAGTTAATTTTAGGTTGTGATATTGTTCGTTTATTGTTCATTTCTTTCTTCGTTACACGTACTAAACATTAGTTTGTAGCCTTGTACTGTATAAAATTATATTTAAGTGCTTGACTTAAGGAAAATGAAAATCCGTTAATAAGTCAGACAGTTGCTTCACTTCCCCTTCGGATGTCCGCCTCCCTCCATAGGTGCTATGCACGTTGCAGGTTACACAGTGGCTCGGCGCACGATGACATTTTCGCCACCGCTGCTCTAGAGGCAGTGTACATTCGTTCGCGAAGATCGTGACAGCTGACTAGAGCAATGGTCGTCGGCACTCTCTGAAATGTGCAATGGGTACGCTGTGCCGTCCCGTGCGCACCGTCGTGCAACAGGGAGAGATAGAGAGCATACCCGCTAGCAGCTACGAGAGCACTATAGTGCACTGCGTTTTCAGCGGGTAAGAGAGGCTAGCCCCAGCGTGCTCTGTGCTGACGACCCCCTGCTCTAGAGCAACGCATAAAATATCGAGGAAGATTTGTTGCTCTTAATGGGGGACAACGCTATTATTATTATTATTATTATTATTATTATTATTGTTATAAGGCATACGAACATTGTTGCCGGGTATAGCTCTCGCAAGCAGGGAATACCGACGGAAGGAATGCGAATGAAACAATGCGATAAGGAAGAGCGGGCGACAGGAAAGGTCACGAGATAGCTTGAAGAGTACAGTCGGAAGAGAAATGACATCGATAGAATCAGTCTTGCGTTGTGATAGTTACATTACGACTTTAGTTTGTCCCATTGCATGTGAATACGTGTCTTGTATCGCACGGTATTATTATTTCATTCGTAAACATATGTTGCGCGTTTAATTAGCTTCGAGTTTTTCTCTTGCTACGTTCTTTATTTCCACAGCGATGTCCTTATTTTTTAATCTTCTTGGAAGAGACAGTACTTCCATCGGCGCGCACCTCTCGCCCCCTCGGGGTGCCTACATACACACGTCAAAACAGACAGCAACGCCACCATTGGTTTTCGGTAATCGTTCCTTGAGCGAGCTATAACAGGTTCTAGTAACAGAGAGAAGTGCTATAGTAAGAAATGTGGACGCCACTAACGGGTGCGATTCAGGTAGCCGAGTGAACACAATATACGTTAACGATTATCTGTAACGAGGTTAAATAACAAATAACGTAAGTACTGTACTGTAGACGCAGCTTTGGTTGTTGAACAGCCAGAGAAGCAGCCGCTCAGAGGTAACGCAATTGGCTGCCGAAACCTGCCCGCTCTATACCAACTCGCAATTACAAATTTCACGACCGAAGCCAAGAAGTTGGAGGCTGCTTGGGTTTCACGAAGGTGGAGGAAGTGGAACGTGTTCTATGGCGAGCAGCACTGCCTTAGGAATACTAAGAAAATAACCAACTTGCAGTTGGTATCTGTTGCCTTCATGCTGTTTGTACTATTATAATCTTAACGTGCAAAAGATAATCCATTCTTATCTGTCTTATTCATATACTCAAGCGAACCTACTTTTAACAAACTCGTCCCCCCACTTCAGCACCTTCCGAATTCATTTTAAAACCATCCATATCACTTTCAACAAAAGGCCGAAGTCATTCTTACACTAATAGGCATTCCCCGTCCGCATGTACTGTTCATCTTCTGTACACTTCCATTTTTACGTTTGCTCTACAGTAATTTTCTTGCTTATCATAATTTCACATCATTTATTTTCCTTAACTAAAGCAATTTCGATTTTTACTACGCTGTCCTTTTCATATTATTTAGTACACTATTTCCACCTTATCTTTAATATTATGATTCTTCACTTCGCTGTTGTATCTCACTTGATACACCCTTCTTCGCCCATTTTGTTCTTCTTCAATATTTACATTAGTATGCTTATATTCCGGATTATTGTCCTTTCTCTTTCTTTTTATACTTTCCATTTTTTTAATCACCAGCTTCTTAAATTACTGCGTGCAATTCAAAGTGTGTCATGGCTCGCTGTATGCCGTCATATGGCTAGCCGATGAGCCTAGAGAATTCAATCTTCCTACACTTCCGCAGAGGCGTATTACTTATGTGCCGGAGAAGTTGCCTAGCAAGTACGGCGTTCGATCAGAAGAGAACTTACCGATACGTACGGTAACGCCGGTAGTGGCAGGAATGTGAACTGTTTGGAAACATGTAGTGACGTGAGTTTTTTTCTAACTGTCGGGATATGTGGAGAGGGTTAAGACGATTACTTACGTATTTGTTGACATTTCGACGGTCAACATGGACACGCAGCATTTGATTTGTATTGTGGAATGTTGCCGTAAGCAACCGATGATAACAAATACCCTGCGTACGACTTGCCCGCGCAAAACACAGTTCGAAAGAGGTTATGGTGGCACACAGACCGTACAGACCGCCATCTGTTAATACGACGTTCAAGTTATACCGTACACGTTCTCAAGTTCAGATTGAACGCCTTGATTAATAGGCAACTTCTCTGACATAAAAGCTGAAACTCGCTTCAAATCGCTGACTCACAACAGTGACGTCATGACACACTTTGAAATGAACATCCAGTATAACTCTTCCGTTCCTGATTTCCTCTTTTCGAAACACCGCTAGTTGATGGCTCGATCTTACCTTCACTCCCTCTCCTTGTGGAATCCTGACGTCTCCTTTGTTTACACATCTCAATGATCATACTTTTCTGGCATTTCTTTCCTGCTAATTCTACTCAGATGTTCGGATGACGCGTCATAAATCTGCTGCTATGACGTATTACAGTTCTTTGTCCTTTTCTTCCTCCTATATTACTTGCCGCCAGCGTATTTCAAATTTCACAGGATCGTGGCAATCAGTGATGTCACGCTGCAGCGAAGAAGAAACAAAAATGCTGGAAGGTTCATTGGTTATCATAGCGGCTGTACGAGTTGTATGTGCTACGTTTGCAAGATTTTGCGAAATTTTCATACTGTCATCTCTGTCAAAGAAAAGAGAGCATAAACAATTCATTTCATGATACAATAGTAATACTGATCCGTTGACATGTTCGCTCATTACAAACAACACAGCAGAACACACAACCATGACACAACAGTGCAGGATGTCATTCGTCTGCCAATTCCCGCCCTTTACAAAAACAATCAGGTTCACTGATGGCGGCTGATGGACACTGCCACCACCTCTGCACGCTGAGGGAAGCTCTGCTACAGCGCCGGAGCCAGCCGGAGTATCATCATCGTCATCGCTGAAATTCGAAACACCGTGATGCCATCTGATTGCTCAGCGCTGGGATTCGGAATACGTTATTCGCTGGCTATGAGTACACATGTTGCAAAGATTCTGGTCGATCACTAACGTCATTCATTGTTTTCACATTTTAGCTGATTGTGACATTTCTTCGTTTTTTCTCGTTTCTTCTTCCTGCTCATCTGCGTTTAACTTGTTCTAGTCTTACGTCCCTTCTTACTTCTCAAGTCTTGACACTGAATTGCTAGCTATTGATGCTGCTCTTCAGTATGTTACTCAAATTTCTGAAAAATCTATTTGCATACTTACCGACTCCAAACCTATATGCACATAGAATTAATCCAATTCAGAAACAACTAAGTAAACTAAAAGAACTCCAAAAGGAAATAACATTTCAATGGATACCAAGTCATTGTGGTATACCTGGAAACGAGAAAGTCGATGATATTGCAAAACAGGCAACATAAGACCTCTTCAAGTGATATCTCTATCCAATGCTTTTGCTTCAGTAAAGTCTCATTTTACAAACCTATGGATCAACAATTGGCTCTCTTCTGACAAAGGAAAAATTTTACAGTCTGTACAAAAGAAACCAAATGATCTGGAAATGTACAAAAACTTGGCCAGACATGTTCAAACATTTTTAACAAGAGCCAGAACAGGTCACATTGTCACACAATTGTACCTACACCGATTTCACATTTCTGATAATCCTACTTGTCTGTGGTGTAATAATCATGATGAAGATCTAGAACACATTCTTCTATACTGTTCATCCATAAACCACAACAGAAGTAAATTAAAATCATCAGTACCAGTTGCAGAAGACACAGCCCTGCAGTATATATTGACTACACCCCAACTCTGGCTACTAGCAACAGGCATCTATAATGAACACCGATCAAAATACCCCTCATTTCTCGTGAAAAACAACAACTGAATAGACTACAGTGGACTATAGTGGACTTTATGTTGTCAGCAAACAGCTGGATACATTAAGAAGATTGATTGATTACTCCTCCTTCTTGTCTAATGTCTTCGCTTCTTACGATTCCACCCATTCTTTCTCTTTCCGTTTAACTGATATTTTCCTTAATTCTACTTTGAAGTAATTTATTTTCTTTTTCATGTATCTAGTCTCCCAATTCGTGCACTTCAAGTTTTCTACACGGAATTTCAGATCAAATAGTTCATCGTTTATTTTCAGTTTGTCTTGCTATAGTCTTCCAAAATGCTCCTTATTTCTAGCTGCCTACGCAAATGGCAGCAATAAACAATTTCTACATCTCATTTCGTAGTCGTAGTCCAGTTTGTCTTATTATTATTATTTTTTTTTACAGTTTTACGTTCAAAATTCTTTCCTTCGTTAACATGTTTTTACACTTTATCAATATTGGTCTATTGATACTCCGTCCAGTTCTATATTGCTCATCACTCACCACCAAATTAAACATCTCCCAACACAACTGATACACTGCATCGTATGTTTCCACTCCCTGTTCTCGCCCTCTTTCCTTTACGCCAAAGACTACCAAATTCTTTTTCCAAAAAATGTAATTTACTCCTCATTTGTTCGTTTGCCTCTGCAACACTTCCATCTTCCTACTGACTTCCTCGATGTTTGCTTTCATCTCCATTATGATAATCTCCATTTCCATTGTTCACAAAATTTTATCACTCGTCGGTCAAATGCC
Organism: Periplaneta americana; assembly: GCA_025594305.2. Classification (NCBI taxonomy): domain Eukaryota; kingdom Metazoa; phylum Arthropoda; class Insecta; order Blattodea; family Blattidae; genus Periplaneta; species Periplaneta americana. The sequence goes on along the minus strand of JAJSOF020000017.1, from coordinate 141,760,247 downwards.
TCACTCTCGTTTACTTCACACTACCGGAGAGGTTCTTCGCACACGTCTATCTCGAACGCGGACTGATGTAGAACTGGTACTCTTCATAATCACTTTCTGTTTTAAATTCCACTACGGATAAAAATTACAAGCATTTTAAATCTGGAAAACGAGCTGACGAAAGTCCGTGACTAATTACACTTCTTGTAATCCTTTTAACGATATAATGACTGTATATGCAGTGAAGTTATCCTACTGAAAATTACTGTTTTTCATCTTCAGCGAGTTTTGGAAAGAAGAGCCCGCGGTATGTCTCGCATATAATAAAAGAAAATGGGGCCAGTTATCCAACGTGCAGTAATGTTACACCAAACACTCAATTTCTAATCTTAAAGAGGAACTACGTGTACTAAATGAGGATTATCAGGTTCCAGTGGAGATAACCGCTTAACTGGAACCAAGCTTCGTCCGTCATTGATAATTGAGATGGAGCAACAGTGCCGTCACGAATAGATTGCAGCATTCATTCGCGAAGATTCACGAGAGAGACTGGATACCCTTTATAATCGAACCAATGTCCCTCGATAAGAATGAAAGTGGAGCCCTCTTCATGCTACTCTTTGTGATGTGTCTCATTCTTTTGCTAATTAGAGTGAAGATATCCTGCCAGATAAAACAGTTATTTTTTTCCGCCATGTTAATAATACCAAAAGAAGTTCTTATACAAATTTTGGCCACTCAACCGCAATTACGAAGACCGTAAAAAATAAGTTCGCCAGTGGCCGTTAACAGAAAGAAAATACAATTTCACTGGAAAAATTTATTGGAACAGACACAGCAATTGTTGAACTATTTTTTTAACAATTGATGAAATGGCGATCTTACTCGTGTTAATTATGTAAGCATGTGTGGCTTACAGCTGTTTCGGTGTTACTTGACACCATCCTCAGAGCCTACTAGATCTACATTGGACAGACAGGGAGATCATTCCAAACTTGGTACAAAGAACACATTAAAGCAATAACCAGAGGATACAATACATCTACATATGCCGAACACATAACTAATGCTAACCACACATACAATAACAAATACAGACATGGAAATCCTACACATACAACCCAAAAACCAAAAACTCAACACACTAGAACAATATGAAATATACAGACACATTAAACACACCCTAATAAAATTCTCAACACACAGATCAATTTCAGAACACACACTATTTGACACAACTCTTCATCACACGAACGCACCCACACAATAGGCAGCGAAGTTGAGATAGCGCCGAGATCTAGTAGGGTCTGAGGATGCTGTCAAGTAACACCGAAACAGCTGTAAGCCACACATGCTTACATAATTAACACGAGTAAAATCGCCATTTAATGAATTATTTATATTCAAGTGTTAAAAGTAGTGTACGAAAGATTCAACATGGATTATTTTTTAACATTTTCCCACCGGAATTGAGACATTTGTTACATTTTGGGATCGACAGAGAAATGCAGACAGCTGTCAAACGCTGTTGCGATCTCAGGCGGCTGACGTTTACAACAGAAGGATACAAAAATTGATCCCATGGCGTGGCAAATGTCTCTATTCCAGTGGGGGATATGTTGAAAAATAGCGCAACAATATCTGTATCTGTTTCAATAAATCTTTCCATGAAATTGTGATTTTTCTGTAAACGGTCCCAGGGAAAATCACTTTCTGGACGGTCTCGTAATTGCGGTCTAGTGGCCAAAATTTGTATAAGCACTTATTTTGACATTATTAACATGGTGGAAGAAAAAAATTTAACTCTTTTTCTGTTCCCATGAGAATGTTTGCTTGTTAGCTGTATTATTGCCTGAATATCTGCAAGATTCTCCGATGTGATTCTTGCATACAGAAGGTAGAGATCGTTTTTAACATGTGCTTCGATAAAAGGTAAGTTCAACATAACGTTTTCTTATTACCTCTTTCCAGCGCATTATTCGTACGGTATTGTAGGCCTAAATCACTGCCAGTTCACCGCAGATTCGTTTTCCTCCCATCCAAGAGAGCAGTCTGATCTCCCCAATAAAAACGCGCGCTACGACCGGTTATAATGCCGGTAAGTTGTAAAAGGTGTCCACAAGAAACCTTTAGAACGTCAGGTGTAAATACCAAATTATTGAGACACAATATCTAGATGCGATTTTCTGCATGTTAATCAGAAACTGTTAAAGTTTTTATGGGAATTTTGTTGGATTGCTAAAATGCGTTTTTTGGTTGCAGGTGTGAATTTTGTTAAAATCTGAAATTTGACAGTGAAGTAGATGTGGACACCTCAGGAGATGGCACTATGCGCATCCTGGTTTATCGAGACACGGTCAGATATATATGTAGGTGCGACATCACGTCCGGACCAATATGGAAGAGAACCGCCATCACGGCCAACAATTATGGAGTGGCACCGAAAATTTATGGAAACTGGGAGTGTGCTGCGGAAGAAGGGCAGTGGGCGACGAAGCAAAGTGTGGAGGACATTGAACGTATGCAAGGTGCATTTGTCCCCGAAGGAATCCTTCTTCAGAGTCAATTCTAGCCAGTATGTCGACAGCAAATGTTGTGCGGCGTGGACGATTGTCTGGCTGAAGAACTTGCACTAGCTGAACTTTGTACGCGAACAGCCTCAGATTTTTGTGAAGGACTTTATGGGCAGTCGAGCGCGGCAAGTACAATTCCCTGGTGGCGCTGCGAATGTACTTACCAGGGCTTACTGCTCGTGTCTCGGTAAACCAGGATACACATAGTGCTATCTCTTGAGGCATCCACATCTCCTTCACTGTCAGATTTCAGATTTCACCAAAATTCACACCTGCAACCGAAAAACTCATTTCAGCAATCCAACAAAATTCCCATAAAAACGTTGACAGTTTCTGATTAACATGCAGAAAACAACATCCAGATATCGTGACTGAATAATTTGTTATTTACATCTGAAGTAACACAGGTTTCATGTGGACACCTTGAATATGCCACGCACTGAATTTGTAGGGATAAGTTCTGATCTTCATCCACTACGAGGTGTACAAATTGAAAATGGTCATCGAGTGAGACGATATCAGACGAGGAGAACTAATAACTTAACCGTAGTGCACTTGTTTTCGGAAGCGAGCATTATTGGTCGCTTGCTTGAGGTCAATAGATCTTCGTGCAACACTTACAGTTAAAGATACACAGAAATGCAAGTAGCGAGAAAAAGCATTTTCGACTACTATATCGACAAAATGTTTACTGATCCCTTGGCTTCTTATATAATTTCTACCTAAATATATCTTCAACAGTTCATAATTATTTTAAATCTCTACAGCATGCTAGAACACCGTATATTACATGATATCTTATTATGCGATAACTTTGAGGATATTAAGAATTGATGAGAGTGCGAACAGGGAACACTGAGAAAATGTCTCCTCGATGCCGGTCATATGATAATATGGAAACGGGAAACAACGAACAAATGTCGCCTCCATACCTGGTTATGAAAGTCAAAAGAGGAAACAACAAATATTGTCTGTATACTGTTTTATGAAGACAGCGGAATTGGGGGACAGAAAAATATTGCCTCTATATCGCTTTTGTGTTGAAAATAGAAACGGAAACATAGAAGAAATGTCGTTTCCATATTATGCTTATGAAGGGAGTGGAAACGGAAAACGGCGAAAAAATGTCTTCTCCATGACATGTTCATGAAGGAGACATTGGAAATCGAATTATCTTTGTAGTAGCTTGTCTGCCTCCATACTAGCCGGCCCGGGTTCGATTCCCGACGGTGTCAGAGATTTCCGTTTAAAATTTCTATCTCGGGACTAGGATAGGTTGACGGTCCACAATTTCTAATCGCTAGATTGTACACCAGTATGCCTGGATTAAATCCCAAATCTCTCAATAGTGCATATGAAGAGAAGGCATATGTTACTGTTGACAATGATTCGTCCGCTGGATGGGGACTGCAAGCCTGGCGGCCCCTTTGGTGCTATTAGGCAGGAGTGGGCTAGTGCCGACACCGAGTTTTCCCTTCTCCATTCCGCATCCTCACCCATTCCTTACACTACATTTACACGAACACTTACACATATACTCACGCTAGAACAGGTACATCATTTTATTTTTACTTCAATTTTTATTGTACCTGAGTTTTTGAATGTATTTCACTTCCACTCCTTCTACTAATGAAGTTCCAACTGTCCTCCACACAGAACCAAGGCCGCATACAGTAAACAGTATTGAGTTAGTGAGTATAGTACGTTCCAGAAATATGTTCGCGTTTTCCAGTGACCAAAGAGCTTTCAATATTGAATCATATTTTCGCACAGGTACTGTCCGTTTGCCTACGTCACATCCCGGTTTCTCCCACTCGTTTCTGCTCGCGCCTCTGTAAAATCAGGGCTGTCTTAGCTCTTTTCTGAAAACATTAAAGTCTGTGATGAATCTTGTCTCACTGTGAAAAGAGAGAGAAAGGAGATATGTCTTACTTCGTCTGTGTTGTTATGGCAATGAGGGAGTGGAGCGGTGCCGTCCATCCATCCAGTGGCGGAAGGGACTAGTTGATACGTTCTATAGCGCAAAATAAAATAACAAAATATCTCTCTTCGTACTGTGTAGTTCCGTCACTGAGCTTGTCTTTCAAGATACCGAGTTCCGGCAGCCTGTACAATAACAAGATTTTGAAAGGAATCCTGAAAATTTACAACCCTCCTATAATCTCCACCCACATTTGAAGGGACTTGGTTTTATTGCTACTGAGACAAGATAAACCTTACCAGGTATAATTTCTCTTAGAAATTGGACGTTTACGTAATATTATAAAACTGTTTAAAATAACTTAAATAAAAGGGCCTCGTTAAGTAATTAACTGTCACGTGATTTCCTCCCTTTCTACGATCCTGCAGCATAACCACTTGGACGGACAGTAGATAACGTGTCTGAGTAATTTTATCTGCGGGTCGGGCAGAAATGAAGATTGACTTTACAGTACGTAAGGTAGGTACTCTTTTATAGAGTAGGTACAGGATTATTTCAACATGAGTTACTAGTACGAAGGACGAAACTGGCAATTGGAATTAGATACAGTAGTCTATAGTGCGATAATATGCACAAAAGAACTGAAGCCTGTATCGAAATGAACGGCCACCATTTTCAAAAATGTGTTTAAATATTCATTTTACGATTATTTTTCAATTTAACTTCTTTGTCTATAGTGTACGCTAATGTGCTGTAGACAGTATAATATACACTGCATAATGAATACGTCCACATGGACAGCTCAGTTCGTGAGTAAAACACTTATTGTTAATACTGTACTGTATTTTGATTAAACAAAAACCTAATGAAAATTATCGAACTCAAAATCACGATATTTCCTAGTTTACGTAAATGGATGAACTACTTTTTTTTTCCTCCTATACCTAGTAGAGTGATTTGTTTGTGTTTTACGCCAGTATCATCGAACTACAGTCGTGGAAGGGGATAGCAAACGGTGTTTCCGGTTCTCTAAAGGTATAGCCCGGTTAATATTAAAAATGTTAGTAAAAATAAAATTATGTCCCAGTACAAGACATAACTCTTCACAGATACTACACATGCACAGCGTGTCCGCCGAAGTGGTGTGCAATTTGAAATGGGTCACAGTCCTGCCATCTATCCCTAATATCCGGAACCCGAATCACGTAAGTGAAGTGGGTAGGCATTAGACACATACACACAATTATGTTAACAAGATATAAACGATAGAAATCATACTTTCTTCCATTCAAAATAATACAGGATGCCACCTGCATTGTAATGGCGGAGACTAGACAGTGGCTCATCTTTTGCTCCAATGTCCAAACTGCACTAGAGTAAGGAATAGGCTTAAAGGAAGAATAACTCTAAAATAAGAGAACTGGCTTCGGAACAAAAGTGATTTAATTAAAATTACTTCAAGGACTTTTGTGAATATGTACACAATATTGACTTCAATAGTATCTGCATCTAAATAAGATAGTAGAAATTATCATATTGCTTTCCAATTATATTCTGAAGATAAAGTATTAGTAATGAGGAAATAGGATCGGTTTGTTATTAAATTTCAGCTTCTTCTATTACTTCCAATAATATTGTATAACCATAATATAGGAATACAGTAATTGTTTGCAAAAAAGAAAGTAGGAACATGTGTAAAGAATCCATTATAATAGATTGTACAAACTTATAAATGCTTTATTGGCATCGAAGTAAATTATTGTGTAGATTATTGAGTCTTATATGAAAAATGTTGTTAAGTAAACTATAAAATTTAATGTATATTCAAGTAATGATTAAGACATGTAATATTACTCCTGTAATGGAACATGTTGTTTAATAAAGCATTAAAAAACAAACATACACACAGATATATTGGAAATTGAGAATACCATATTATGTTTATAACAACATTGGAAATTGAGAATATCGTAAAGAAGTCGCCTCCATACCGCGTTTATGAAGACAGTGGGAATGGAGAAATTGTAAAAATGTCTCCTTTCGACTGTCTTTATAATGATAGTGGAAATGGCGAATATCTTAAAATCGTCGCCTCTATAATATATTTATAACTAGCCGTAGCCGTGCGCTCCGCTGCACCCTTTAGAAATAAATATAAAGTAATTACATAATTAAAATAGGACATTTGATCCAGGGAACATTCGTGTTTGATAGAAGGATAAATCGTTTAATATGTTACTTAATTTAAATTACATCCAAATAATTAAAATGCGATCATTTTGGTCCAGAGACACTCATTTGGTGCAATGACAATTCCTTTAACATGTTTCTTAATTTTTATTACATGCAACCATGATTTAATGAAGATTGACATCATTTAGATTTAATGTGTATATTTTATTTTACTTGTTATAGGTTTCCATTGAATTATGGTAATAACTTAATTTTAACTCTTGTTTTCTACTATTCAGTAAATGGCGCTTGGCCCACTATGGTTCTGAACCCTTCAAATAACTTAAATTATATTGTATAATATTACATATTATATTATACAAACACAGAAACATTCTCTGTAGGCTATCTTTCATAGCTTTCGATTGTTGCTGTCCAAGGTCCCTTATAGACGAAGTCATTTGTTTTTTAATTCATTACACGGCCTTAGATGGCAGTTATTTTAATTTTAAAAGTCATTTATCTCATTAAATATCGGTCCTATCAAAATTTTTCAAGGAATAAAACTTATCGCAAATTATTTTTAAAGAAACGTTTGTTATGTAACATTTTTCACAAAAATCAATAATAAGCGAGATATTGCGATTTATTTAATTCAGGCCCCCTTATAACCCCCCTTTTAAATAATGTATTTTGAATGCCATATAGCCTAGAATCTAAGTTACAACGAACTTAATTTATATTCAAATTTTCATCGAAATCCGTTCAGTCATTATCGCGTGAAAAGGTAGCAAACATACATACAGACAGACAGACAGGACATACAAACAAAAATGTCAAAAAAGCGATTTTCGGTTTCAGGGTGGTTAATTATATATGTTAGGACCAATTATTTTTGGAAAATCGAAAATTACCAGAAAAATTTCGATTACAGATTTATTATTAGTATAGATAGATGACCGTGGAAATGGAGAATTTCGTAGAAATGTCGTTTCCATACCGCGTTTATAAGGGCATGGGAATGATGAATATAGTAAAAATGACGTCACCAAACAGTGTTTGTAATGATCGTGGAAATGTAGAATATCGTAAAAATCTCGCCTCCATATCGCGTTTATGAAGGAAATGGAAATAGAGAATATTACATACCGCGTTTATAATGATAGTGAGAATTGAGAATATTGTAAACTTTCCGCTTTCATCCAGAGTTTCTGAAAAAAGGGGAAATGGGGAATATCGTAAAATTGTCACCTCTTTAATGTGTCCGTAATGATGGAAGTGGAGAATAACATTAAATGTTGCCTCCATAACTTGTTTATGAATACAGTGAAAGTGAAGAATATCATAAAAATGTCGCCCTCATAATGTGTTTAACAGTGGAAATAGAGAATATCGTACAAATGCAGTCTCTATACTGTATTTATAATGATAGTGGAAATGGAGAATATCATAAAATTGTCGCCTTCATCCAGTGTTTATGACTACAGTGGAAATGGAGAATATCGTAAAAGTATCGCCTCCATAACGAGTTTGTGATGAAGGTACAGAGACATCATTTTATTTTTACTTCAATTTTTATTGTACCTGCGTTTATAAATGTACTTGACTCCCACCTCTTTCACTAATGTCCTTGCTAACGTCAGCCACACAAACTTACGGCCGCTGTTGCTAGCAGTGAAATAAACAGTACAGGGTACAGTGTGTTTCAGAAATATGTTGCGTTTTCTATAGAAGGAAAAGCTTATATTATTGAAGTTTATTTTCACACAGGTATGGTGTGTAGCATAACTGAATTTATCTGTGTGGACTGACCACAAGTGAAGATTAGAGTTACCGAAAGTACGGTACCCTTTAATATGGTACGGTACTTAACAGCATTATTTAAACAAGAGTTTTGTTTTACTGTTCGTAGGTATGAAGGACGATGATGGAAACTGGAATTACAATTACAATATAACCGAATGTGAACAACAGTTTTTTTTTTTTTCCTGATTATATCATTAGGGAATATTTTCGTAGAAATGTCATTAATCTGGTAGATAAATTTAGAGCAACAGAGTGTACAGAAAGGAAGAAAAGTGTAAGATGGCCAACAAAGGTGACAGAAGATGCTGTAGAAGATGCTAGAGAAAGGATGTAGCGAGGTCCTAATAAGTCGGTCAAGAAGTTAGCTGTAGAAATTGGGGTTTCTTACGGAAGTGCTCACAAAATTCTCAGGAATAAATTAGGTTAGTAATATGCTAAATAAAGTAGACATTACATAAGTTAATAACCGCCTGAAGAGTTGAGTTTGTGAAAAACAATTGTTACTATTCTACTGTTTTTTGATAAAATACTGTAAAAGTAATGACCAAACTGAAAATCGTAATACTGTATTTCCCTGTAACATAAATGGATATACTACTTTCCTCTCCTCCTATAGCTAATAAAATGATTTGTTTACATATTGCACTAGCAACTCCAAACTCCTGTAATGGAAGGGGGGTAACAGTGTTTCCGAATATAGCCAGGTTAATGTTAAAAATGTTGGTAAAAATAAAGTGATGTCCCTGTAGAAACGAAGCATAGGTACCGGAAAAATGGCGCCTCCATAACATGTTTATGAAGAGAGTGGAAGTGCAGAATATCGTAAAAATGTCACTATGGCAATGAAAGTAGAGAATGTCGGAAAAATATCGCCTCCATACCATGTTTATAATAGTGGAAATAGATAATGCCATAAATTGTCACTTCCGTCCCATCTTTATGAAGACATTGAAAATGGAAAATATCGTAAAATTGTTGCTTCTATAACATGTTTATGATGGCAGTGGAAGTGGAGAATATAAAAGAAATATCTCCTTTATATAGGACACTGGTAGTGGAGAACATAACTTATTTACAACGACAATGAAAATGGAGAGTATCGAAAATATCTCGGCTCCATTCCGTATTTATGATTACAGTGACAATGGAAAGTATTGTAAAATGTCACCTCCTCTGTGTTTAGGAAGACAGTGGAAATGGAGAATATCGTAAAAATGTCAACTCCGTAGCGTGTTTATGACAGTTGAAATTGAGAATATAAAAATGCTGCCTACATACTGTATGCCTATATATAAAGGTACAAGAATCACCTTCAGATCGTTTTTTCAAGACAGTGGAGGTGGAGAAAATCGTAACAATGTCACTTTCATAACATTGATAACAGAGAAAATGGGCAATATCATAAAAATGTCTTCCTCCTCCATTCTGTGTGTATGATGGAAATAATTCATATCGTAAAATGTCGTCTCTTATTTTGTGTTTATGATGGAAATGGAAAGGATAATAACGAAAAATATCACCTCCATACTGTGTTTATGATGATATTGAAAATGGATAATATCGTAAGAATATAACTTCCATACAAGGTTTATGATGATATTGAAAATGGGTAATATCGTAAAAATACTAAGTATAACCTCCATACAAGGTTTATGATGATATTGAAAATGGATATCGTAAAAATATCTCCTCCATACCGTGTTTATGATACTGAAAATGGATAATATCGTAAAAATATCACATCCATACCGTCTATATGATGATATTGAAAATGGATAATATCGTAAGAATATAACCTCCATACAAGGTTTATGATGATATTGAAAATGGATATCGTAAAAATATCTCCTCCATACCGTGTTTATGATACTGAAAATGGATAATATCGTAAAAATATCACATCCATACCGTCTATATGATGATATTGAAAATGGATAATATCGTAAAAATATCACCTCCATTCCGTGTTTATGATGATATTGAAAATGGATAGCCTACTATCGTAAAAATATCACCTCCATTCTGTGTTTATGATATTGAAAATGGATAATATCGTAAAAATATCACTTCCATTCTGTGTTTATGATATTGAAAATGGATAATATCGTAAAAATATCACTTCCATTCTATATTTATGATATTGAAAATGGATAATATCGTAAAAATATCAACTCCATACCGTGTTTATGATGATATTGAAAATGGGTAATATCGTAAAAATATCACTTCCATTCTATGTTTATGATGATATTGAAAATGGATAATATCGTAAAAATATCACCTCCATTCCATGTTTATGATGACATTAGAAACAGATAATATCGTAAAATATCACCTCCATTCTATGTTTATGATGACATTGAAAATGGATAATATCGTAAAAATGTTACCTCCATATCGTGTGTATGTTGACAGTTGAGACGCGAAATCTCGAAAAATGTTCTCAATACCACGTTTATAACATTGAAAACGGAGAGTATCGTGAAATAATATCACTTGCTTTTAACCCTTAACAGGAAATACTACTTTTAATCTCTCATCGGAAATGCGTGTCTGACAAGGACTAAAGTAGTGTTAACTATGAAATTTGCATATGTAACAAAAATAATATAACTTAATGTGTTCTACAATGAAAATAATAAGTTAAACAATGGGAATGTATGTGAAATTGATATAAAATTGTATGCATTGTAATTTAAAAAAAAATCCAAACACTTATAACACTTAAATTTCTGACAGAGACCAATTTAACACAAAATGAAACACACAAAAAGTCTAAAAAAATAATGGGTCTGTGATATGTTACACATTTGTATCCAGTGTTCCCGTTTACATTTTTTATATTTTTTTTTTGTCTTCGTTTCGCGTTTCTCTGGTCTCTGAATTACCAAAAAGAAGATGAAATAAAAGTGCTTGGAACAGCAGCCCCGAACAAAGTCCTCCCAAACTGCCCATTGAAAACAGTGAACCTACATGTCTTGTGTCCAGATTTCTAAACGGAACATAATATTAGAAGAGCAATAAGGGCTTTCGCTACACACATATCAATAGGTTTTTAGCTGAATATTTTTGTTCTGTATGAATTCTATTTCTAGTTTCTAACTTCACATTGTCCATGATGCAATTTCTGGAATAATTTTACCTCAAATGAGATCAACCAAACATGTTTGTTAGGATTTTCTCCTAAATTTCTTACGTGGGAGGTTAACCAGACATCCCTCTTATCCTGGTTTGCGGTTTTCTGAAGAACGCGTCGTTCCTTGGTGGTTCTTTTCACTTCCAAAAAAAAAAAAAAACGTTTTTTCCATGTAAATAAGGGCTTCACCAACATCTGAAGTGGCGGGATTATCTACATTTTCACTTGTATCCTCACCTGAACTCCCATCTTCCTCAAAATCTGACATATGGTCCCATTCACTTCCGTTACATGGATCTTTTGGCCAGGAATAAACGAGGGTTCGATATCAGAATTATCTGAAGGGAATAATTAACTCCTCCTCCTACTTGCACTTCCAAAATTTTTGCAATCTTCTTCCTAAAATCAGGGTGCCCTGCATTTACAGACTTTTCTCTGTATCTTTTACTTCCTGAAGTATACAAGGGGTATCCATTTCCTCAATGCATAAAATATTCTATGAAACTGAAACTGTAGTCCCGTCGCTCTAATTTCCGGCAGTCAATCACGTTGCAGGTCGGCTACATTTAAAAGTGTGCGTCTTGTGATTCGCTGATGAAGACGTTATGCATTTTACAAGGCTCGATAAATACTTAACATAATCCCCCGTCATTTTGGCTCTTTCGTTGGCGTTCGTAGAAAGCACACGAGGACGTTATTTGCCGCTCAATTATTTGCTGAATTAACTACGACATGATAATGTTTAACGGTGTGGCAAATAGATCCCTCGTCTGGTAGCTCGGTAACGAAAGAACAAAAATGGCGAACGATACTACCTACCTAGACTTTATAGAGCCTTCACTTCCTAAGACGTACGCAAAGAGGAGGAGTCACGCCGTGAATAACAGCGTTGCGACTGTAGTAAGTTGTATAATTAAATTTATTATATTTATGCTAAAAACTCACTCAAAGTTAAAAAAGTAATAATTTACTCAAAAAAATGTTTCAGGAAATGCGTGTCTAACGTACACGCAATAATAATAACTAACGGAAATGAGTGCCTGTCGGACACTGTAGATCAGTGGTCGTTAGCACTCGCTAAAATGGGTATTGTATTGTATTGTATTGTATTGTATTGTATTGTATTGTATTGTATTGTATTGTATTTATTAACATTCCATGGTATTCATACATGCTTACAGCTAGAATATGGAACAAGTCAAAAAACTTAATACTATTATAAAGTCTTAATTTATAGTCACAGTCTAGATGAAATATATACAGACGAGATTTACAATATAGTCTACTAGTACAACACATAGTTTTAGTATCAATTTTATGAAGTGTTATTGAATGTCATGAATTCACCTACAGAATAGAAGGCGTGAGAAATTAGGTACTTCTTTAATTTGGCCCTAAATAAATTTATATTTTGAGTTTCATTTTTTATATCGATAGGGAGGCAATTAAAATTTTTTACTGCCATATAACGCACTCCTTTTTGATAGCACGATAGACTTGCCGATGGAGTATGAAAGTCATTTTTTGACGTGTATTTATGCTTTATTACAAAGTTTTCACGATTACATACGAGGAAGACTATTAATGAAAAGATATACTGACAAGCCAGGGGCATTATTTGTAGTTTTTTGAAAATAGTCCTACACGATTCCCTAGATTTGGCACCTACTATTATTCTAATTACTCTTTTTTGTAACAGAAATATATTGTTACTATCTGTGGAATTTCCCCAGAATATTATTCCAAAACTCATTACCGAGTGGAAGTATGCAAAGTATATTGTTTTTAAGGTATTGATATTTACTATCTTTTGCATTAATAGCAAAACAAGCTGAATTTAGTTTGGGAGTAATTTCTTTAATATGATTTTTCCAATTTAACACATTATCGATTTTTAAGCCAAGAAATTTGGTTGTTGTTGTTTCTAATAGGGATCTATTGTTAATTATTGCGCTAGAAATTTGCGACGTTGATTTTGGACATGATTTCAATTGAATTACGTTAGTTTTGTTACAATTTAATACTAATTTATTGACTGAGAACCAGTCACATATTTTGAAGAGAATTTCCTCTGTTGAAGATTGGAATGTGTTGGAGTTATTGGGTGTAATTACTATACTTGTGTCATCTGCAAATAATATGGGATGACCTACATCTTTTATAAGGGGGGAAAGATCATTTATAAACACTAGAAAAAGTAGGGGACCTAAGGGTAGGCGAGCAGTGCCGTGTGCCCCGTCGTGCTGCAGGAAGAGAGAGCATACCCACTAACAGCTATGAATGCACCGTAGTGCAGTGTGTTATCCGCGGGTAAGAAACGCTAGCCTAGGGTGCTCTGTGCTGATGACCGGTGTTGTAGACTTTCAGAAAATCGTTACAAATGTTCACAGAAAAAAATTCACCGTAAAAAATTAATCACACTATCGCACGCAAAACTAAGTAATAAGGTCCCTAAGACAAATAACGCCATGTATATCTTTAACGCCACCCTATTAATTCTTGTTAACGACATCAGACTTTGGTGGTGCACTACTGTAGCCTGCATTCGCTTGCAATCTAGTGATGAAACGAGTTACTAGCTGTCCGCTCACATTTACAAGTGACATGATATTCCACCATTTTGCTGTTGTGTGCTGATAGTGAAAGGCTGTTCTTATAGCAAGATAAAAGGCAATATTTTATTCTGTGTGTTGAGCAAATAATAACTATATTAAACTATATATTTTCGTGATCCTTAAACATTCTTTTATGCAGAGAAAGTATTTGCTGTCTATAACATCTGAAAATATTAGAGAAACAGGCGTGTAACGTTATCAAGTACTCAACGCTTTAACGCCACGTGGCGTTAAAGGTCTACAGCAGGGATGTCGAACAGCGCTCTCAAACTGTGAAACGATTAATACTGTTTCCTACCATAGCAGAGCTCAAACGATAGTCAGTAGGCCTACGGTCAACTTGAGTCGCAGTAGCAGTGTTCTGTACGCAGTGTGTTTATCAACTCTGGCGGCTGGTATGGATATGGAACGACGATTCAATAGTGAGCGGACAGATAAATATTTATTTATCTTAAAGGACGGAAAGGAACATTGCTTAATATGCAGAAAGGAATTTGGATACCTAAGCCATCATAATATTAAAAGGCATTTTAATTCAACAAGTGCTGAAGCTTATGGACCAGAAAAGTTATCCGGTTCCGCTCGTGAAAAGGCTGTAGAGGGATTAAAATCAATATTGAATTCAGAAAACCTTCCATTATCATCATCATCATATCATCATCATAATCTTTAGTAGAAGAAACTTAGTTCGTGCTAGCTACAAAATTTGTGAAATTATTGCAACGGCTTCAAAGCTATTCACTGACAGAGAATTTGTGAAAGATTATCTCACAGCTATTGAAAAAGAGATATTTCCGAAACACGTTAATGATTTTAAAGCTATAAGTTTATCTCGTAATATTATTGCAGAGCGCATATGAGAAATGGGAGATAACTTGAGGGATACTGATTGTAAGAATGAAAAATGAGAGCTAGTGCAGCTCTTGATCAAAGTACCGACCGCAAAGATACTCATAAGGAGTGTCAATTCAGATTTAAATGTTGATGGAGATCTTGTAGATGTCATTTCACTAAAATATTGAACTCGAGGAGAAGATATTTTTGAATCTGTAACAAAATCTATGACCAAATTTCAAATCACGCTAAAAGTAATTAATGTTATACATCAAACAGTTTACGTTTCTGAACTTGAAGTTGCACTGGTACAACACATACACACCAAGTTGATATTTTAAACACGATATTAACAACATTATTATTATGATTTATTTCCGTCACTAACGAACAAGAGTCATGGAATGATACAGTACATAAAACGCCATTATTATTATTATTATTATTATTATTATTATTATTATCATCATCATCATCATCATCATCATCATCATCATCATCATCATCATCATCATCATCATCATCATCATCATCATCATCATCATCATCATCATCAGCAGCAGCAGCAGCAACATATAGGCCTACACACTTTGTTCATCAGAGTTTATCAAGTGCAAAATCTAAAATGAACTCCTAATCAATTAGTAAGATGTATAGAAGTTATCGAAGTACCAGCCGCCGCATTATTATTCGCTTTTGTTTACGCTCGATCTGCCTACTACCTGTGTTCAACCTTTCCACAGTAAGGGAGGAGTGAAGGCTCTTCATTTCACAGCTCGAGAGCGCTGTTCGACATCCCTGGTCTACAGATAAAATTTTAGTTTATGATAGCATGGTACTCATTTGTTTAACGTTAGTCCTCAGTTTTTAATAGTATTTTCATTGCTGTTATATTCATGTTGTGTGAGGTATTTGCATGATTATTGTGGAAACCTCAGGAAAACACTAACCTTTCAACTTACAAAAATCCAGAATTTGCACAGTGATGATATTGGTTCAAAAGCTACCCAAACTCTTAATTGTTTGTTTTACTTCTGGGAAAATATTAATATTTAACTAAGGTTAATGCTTTGGTGTTTATAACTTTCTATTGTGCCTCGTTGTCTCTTTTTTGAAAGTAAGAAGTTACCGGAAAACATATTTTCCTAATCCATCTGTTGTTTCAGCTTCAGATCAAGAATATTTAATTAGTATTGAGTGATTTTGCACCTTTTATTAACAGAAACTCAAATTTAGTCGCTTAGTTCAATTTGTGTTACTTATGAAAGATAACTCATTAATAATTATAAGTGTATAGGTTGCTAGAAAATAGGTGGCGTTAATTGGACAAGCTGTTCCTAATAAGGCCAGTGTACAAAGTTGTCCTATTTGAGTTGTAATTCTTCTCCAGTATATAATATCACCATTTTCATTGTGCTATTTTCTACAGACTATTACACTCTTACTACGTCATACTACTTTTGACCAATAAAACGGTACGAAAGGACGTATTTCAACCAATCATGGCTGCTTATCGCACAATTTTATCGGCGTCCCTAGCATTTGTTTAATTTTATCGCGTCCCTAGCATTTGTTTCTTTGTTTGCCAACATTTGGAACTGGGCTGGTCTGGACGTAAAAAAAAAATATATATATAAAATTACAAACCACTCCAGTTGATGCACAGCAGTTTCAAATATGACTCGCATTGGCATTCAAGAACAAGAATTAATAAAAATCACTGATCATACCTATGCATCTTCTGAAATCCGATTTACAAATAAATGAAGAGCACCATTCGGAAATTCTGAATAAGTTGAATACCCATGTAGGCCTAAATCAACGAGTTCCACTTCTATTACGCACACGTCCAATATAACATCAATTGAACCACCAACCACATTCAAATTTGAAAATTGTACATTCAATCATTATTCCTTTTAAAATTATTCATGTTTATTTTTTTATGTCATCGTCGTTAATTAAAACTTTTCTAACACTTGTGTATATTAGTTAGGTTATGTTATAGCTTCTGCTATATGATATGGATAGTTACGTATCAAAGATTGTTTAATATTAAGATTTATTGAAAATCATCTGTCAAGTGACGTTGATTACTGGGATTCGGATAATTGAAGTGGAATGTTGCATTTTAATTAAAAATGAAACTGAATCAACAAAGCCTTCTTGACTAGTAACTTTGCCATCGTGTGTAATAGATCGAGAATTTCTCGACGAGAAGGCATTGCTCACTACTGCCATCTAGCATGCATCTAGCGTAATATTTGTAATGTTGAGATGGTACAATAATACATTTGAAGACAGTTGTATTTTCGTAAGTCAATTAATATTTTATTGTATTGGAGTACTTCGTTACTTCTAATCTTTACATACTTTCTTCTAATCGTGTAATAGTCAATTGAATCCCACTCGAGTTTTGATTTTCTCTAGATAAATCAAAACGTCTAGTGAGATTACTGTTGATAAAATTAAAGTTTCTTTGTCATAATTTTTGTGTTTGTACATAACTTATTTCCAGAGCAACAGTGACCAAAGTGTTAAGGTGGCGTTATTTGGTACGTGTACCTTAGAAGCTATTCAGAAACTCAAGAAGTTGTTTGACTCAGTTTTCCCAACAGAACAGAACGAAAATACATGTGTGCCTGAAGGACACAATTTCCTATTAAGGATTAATCACTGAAAGTTCTGTCATGCTGCTTCTCACGTGAAAAATTGACGCTCTAGATGTTGTGGAATCTAGTCTTTCTTGGTTACGTAAAAAACAAATGTACATGTTATTATATGACGTTATGCTTGATCTTACAAATTGTATCTATTACGAACAAAACTTCATTTTATTAGTTTAATCGGTTTGTGTCAATAACGTGAAAGAACGCACATAGCCTACTGTTTAAAAAAAGTGGACGCTGACTTCTACATTACTGTATTTTTTTAATTCTGTTAAAATGATGAAGTAAATAGAGAACTCCGACACATACGCCAGCTAGTCCCGAGTGTGGTGAACACAAAAAGTCATATCTTGACAATCGATACTGATAACTCGATAAAAACAAACCAGAGTTAATATTACATTAGACGTGTTCGAGTCCACATCCACAAACTAGCCTCGGGAGAATTGGCCAATGGATATCGACAGAATTATTAAAGTTCTGAATAAAACCTGGGGGAAAATTCCATTGATGCATCGCTTTCAAATTTTGTGTAAAATTTTCATAAACACGGCACATAACTTTGTACGAGGTTTAGTAGCCCAGGGCCCTTTCCCAATACTTTTATTTAAGTTTTGAATGAGCTGTGCAAATAGCCATCTCTTTCACTTCGCATTTTTTGTCAACTGATTAAAAAGTTTGAAAATATGAACATGTTAATAATTATACATAGGAATTTTCAGTAATCGTAGAATTTCAATGTTATTAAAATTCATGATTATAACACCTGCTATATTTTTCACTACAGGGTTTCTTGATTCAAACTTCTACATGGCCAATTGAGAGTTTTATGGAAAACGACACTGTGGATGGAGTTTAAGCGGGTATAAACTTATTGTTCTTTCTTCTGCTGCTCCTATTCCACCAATACTAAACTTCATTATCTCTGTATTATTACTACATAATTACAGAAAGTATCTGTAACCTACTTCGTACTTTAAAATGATCTATAATGTGATACTTCGTTTTTAGCTGGAAGTAGAGGTTTTTACCTCATTTCAGTAAGTTATTGCTTACAATTTTTATATAACACACATACTTTTAGGTAGTAGTAGTTGCAATAAATGAATGAATTTCATTTAATGACTTCATTGCGCAGAACTTATGCGATTTTTATAATGTTTCAAGCTGAAAAAGTACGGAGGTCTTCCCAGAAGTAAATAATAAATGACATTATTATTATTATTATTATTATTATTATTATTATTATTATTATTATTATTATTATTATTACCACCTTTATCTTCGTTCAACTTGTTTCGTATTATACATATAGCTCAACTGATGAATGATCGTTTGGGTTTGTAAATTTAATAATCTGTTTGGCTATGTATTGTATACTTTTAATAGAGCCATCGATGTAGCTCAGTCGGCAGACTCGCTGGGCTGCTGATCCGGAGCTGCGTTCGGGCTTGGGTTGGATCCCCCTTTGGTCTTTGGTTTCTTCCGAGGTTTTCCACAGCCGTGGGACTAAAGCCGGATGGTCTATGGCGAGTCCTTGGCATCAACCCCTTTGATTTGATTACCCCCCTTTGATTTGATTACCTGGTTGGGGTTTTCCGAGGTTTTCACCAACCAAAAGGCAAATGCCGGGTAATATTTTGGCGAATCCTCGGACCTCACCTCATCTCACTACATCTTGCCAAAATATTGTAAAAAATTGCACAAAATTGTAAAAATTGTAGATAATTACTAAATTGTAAAACTATAAAAATTTGTAAAAATTGTAATTGTAATATTGTAAAATTTTGACTTGTTCCACATCTTAAAGCTTCATTGGTCATGTAAGATTTATGGAATAAAATGAATGAATCAACCTCCTTTCTGTGTCTTACAAGCCATTGCCGGTAGCGGAGGGATAACTTACGGATCACACACGAGACGTGGACAACGGAGGTACTTGCCTGCTGAGGAATCAGCTCGACACAGGCACCGCCTCCTAAAGACAACACAAACACATATATAGATAACAGATGAACAGGACATTCGGGGTAGAAGGAAAGTAAATTCCAAACTGGCACTTGCCTTTGCGAGTGGGGAAATCCTCGAAAAAGACCCACATTCATATTGGCCGCCCTCGGGATTTCAACTCGGGCCTCCCGAATGCGAGCCCGACACGATACCGCCTCGACCACCCCGCTTGATTTATATTATTATTATTATTATTATTATTATTATTATTATTATTATTGCGTTAGTTACGCCACTTGCTCTTTTAATTTCCCTGCTTTTGCTGTCAAAAAATCTGTTTAGAATTTATAAAACGGTTACATTACCGGTTCGCTATGGTTGTGAAACTTAGACTCTTACTTTGAGAGAGGAACATAGGTTAAGGGTGTTTGAGAATAAGGTTCTTAGGAAAATATTTGGAGCTAAGAGGGATGAAGTTACAGGAGAACGGAGAAAGTTACACAACACAGAACTGCACGCATTGTATTCTTCACCTGATATAATTAGGAACATTAAATCGAGACGTTTGAGATGGGCAGGGCATGTAGCACGTATGGGCGAATCCAGAATTGCATATAGATTGTTAATTGGGAGGTCAGAGGGAAAAAGACCTTTGGGGAGGCCGAGACGTAGATGGGAAGATAATATTAAAATGGATTTGAGGGAGGTGGGATATGATGGTAGAGACTGGATTAATCTTGCTCAGGATAGGGACCAATGGCGGGCTTATGTGATTGCGGCAATGAACCTCCGCGTTCCTTAAAAGCAAGTAGGCCTAAGTAAGTTAATATTAACTCTTTGCTAGATATATCTACTGATGTAATTGTTTTCGTATTTTACTAACGATATAAGCAGTATAACGCAAATAAAATAAGAAAATAATTATTTTTCCGGGAAAACTATCAAGTTTTAACCCTATGTTATATGGACATTTTTTGATGCTGTAGACCGTCCCCAACGATTGTGAAAAGGATGGCACTTGTGTATACAGTTCTTCACTCTTCTCTAGGAATGTTTCACTAATTGTTCGCTGAAGTCCAATTGCATCTCTCGTACCTTTTCTCTTCCTGAAGCCAAATTGCTCTTCTTCCAACTGTCCTTCAGTCTTAGAATATAAACATCAATACAGTATAATAATAATAATAATAATAATAATAATAATAATAATAATAATAATAGTTCTTTCTTACCTTTGTACCTTCTCCACTGACTCCTGAATCGTCTCAGCAATTGTTGACAATGTCTGATTTCTCAGGTCCTTATTCTTGTAATTATTCTCAAACACATTTCACAAACAACTTTCCAATTCATATACTTCAATAAATCTCTTCGTCTCTTCCACACGCCACTGCTTCTTGTGCTATGTTTACAGGGCTGGACTTCAGAGAAGAGAGCTAGAGATCATAGCTGAGTATCACCGTGTAAACGGTTGTGGGAGCAGGTATATCGTTGACTCCAAAATCTAAATAGAGAGACTAAATAGAGTTGCCTTGAAAACTGTTCTCGCCGCGTGAACATCCAGGACAGAGATCTCGAATTTACTATCAACCCTCATTATAGCTACTCTAAATTATTCAGCTGAGTTGAACTTTTTCTTTAACTCTCGCGACAGAAGTAGTGGACATGGCAGGCAAGAAATAATAGTTTAGTGTATATTTATTTAATCTGGTTGAGATAAGGTCATTAGGCCTTCTCTTCCCCTCTACTAGGGATTAGAGCTACATTATTATTATTATTATTATTATTATTATTATTATTATTATTATTATTATTATTATTATTAGGAATACAATTGCAATTATAATTACAATTAATGGAAACAATGGAGTAGGACGAGGCGAAGAGATTGATTGAAGCGTACGAAAGTTGTTTGTATGTTTGACAATAACATCTATACTAATAATAAATCTGTAGCCGAAATTTTTCTGGTAATTTTCGATTTTCCAAAATAATTGGTCCTAACTTATATAATTAACCACCCTGAAACCGAAAATCGCTTTTTTGAAATTTTTGTTTGTTTGTCTGTCTGTCTGTCTGTCTGTATGTTTGTTACCTTTTCACGCCATAATTGATGAGCGCATTTCGATGAAAATTGGAATGTAAATTATGTTCGTTGTAACTTAGATTTTAGGCTATATGGCATTCAAAATGCATTATTTAAAAGGGGGGTTATAAGGGGGCCTGAATTAAATAAATCGAAATATCTCGCTTATTATTGATTTTTGTGAAAAATATTGCATAACAAACGTTTCTTTAAAAATAATTTGCGATAAGTTTTATCCCTTAAAACATTTTGATAGGACTGATATTTAATGAGATAAATGAGTTTTAAAATTAGAATAACTGCCATCTAAGGCCGTATAACGAAATAAAAAAACAAATGACTTCGTCTATAAGGGGCCTTGGACAGCAACAATCAAAAGCTATGAAAGATAGCCTACAGAGAATGTTTCTGTGTTTGTATGCAGTAATATCGGAAGCTAAATTAACCGATTTGTATAATTAATTATTATTTCAGCATTGAAAAGTGTAGTTTCTCTAGATGGACATAATGCTATAATGTTATTACAGAAACTTCTGATATAATATCATGTAATATAATATATAATATAATGTAATATAATATAATATAATATAATATAATATAATATAATATAATATAATATAATATAATATAATTTAAGTTATTTGAAGGGTTCAGAACCATAGTGGGCCAAACGCCATTTACTGAATACGTAGAAAACAAGGGTTAAAATTAAGTTATTACCATAATTCAATGGAAACCTATAACAAGTAAAATAAAGTATACACATTAAATCTAAATGATGTCAATGTTCATTAAACTATGGTTGCATGTAATAAAAATTAGAAACATGTTA
Organism: Periplaneta americana; assembly: GCA_025594305.2. Lineage (NCBI taxonomy): Eukaryota > Metazoa > Arthropoda > Insecta > Blattodea > Blattidae > Periplaneta > Periplaneta americana. The sequence continues at coordinate 141,737,674 of JAJSOF020000017.1, read as the reverse complement.
AAGGAATTGTCATTGCACCATTGAGTGCTCTCTGGACCAAAATGATCGCATTTTAATTATTTGGATGCAATTTAAATTAAGTAACATATTAAACGATTTATCCTTCTATCAAACACGAATGTTCCCTGGATCAAATGTCCTATTTTAATTATGTAATTACTTTATATTTATTTCTAACGGGTGCAGCGGAGCGCACGGGTACGGCTAGTACAAGAATAAGGACTTGAGAAATCGGGCATTGTTAAAACTAGATGAGACAGTTTAGGCGTCTGTGGAAGGGGTGCAGCGAAAGTTCCATAATCTCTGATTAAGTGCGAACTGTTATTATTATTATCATTATCATCGTCGTTATCATTATTATTATCATGATTATAATTATTATCATTACTTTTATTGTTATCACCATTTATTTATTTATTAGATGTGGAATATTTCCTATATTCCTTTAATATTGTTGAACATGAATCATATTTCATGATAATAAGCCTCAACTAGTACATTACAAAAAATCACATAACTGGTACAGTGGGGTCTGTACCGGTATAATGTTAACAACGTAAGTTACTTATAATTTAACAATAAGAAATAGGCTCAACTAGTCTATTACACTGTACCTGATAGAACCATTATAAACTCAGTATGATGAAAGAAGGTGAACAGTGTTATGTGAAAAATTATGGTTTTTCATTCTCTAAACACTTGATCTCTTTTGAGTAGCTTAAACACAGACAGTCATTTTCACCACAAATTCTGCATACTTTCTTTTTAACATTAGAGACAAATTGGATGTTAGCTCTTGTAGCAAGGATATTTTGTTTTCCTCTTTAATTTTGGGGGTCACAACGCAGATCATCTTATTTTCTTCTCCTTCTTCTTCTCTTCTTCTTTTCTTCTTCTTTTCTTCTTATTCTCCTTCTTCTTCTTCTTCTCCTCCTCCTCCTTCTCCTTCTTCTCCTCCTCCTCCTTCTCCTTCTTCTCCTCCTCCTCCTTCTCCTTCTTCTCCTCCTCCTCCTTCTTCTTCTTCTTCTTCTTCTCCTCCTCCTCCTCCTCCTCCTCCTTCTTCTTCTTCTTTTCTTCTCCTCCTTTTCTTCTTCTCCTCCTCCTCCTTCTTCTCCTTCTCCTTTTTCTTCTTCTCCTTCCCCTTTTTCTTCTTCTTCTTCTTCTCCTTCTCCTTCTCCTTTTTCTTCTTCTCCTTCTCCTTTTTCTTCTTCTTCTCCTTTTTCTTCTTCTCCTTTTTCTTCTCCTTCTTCTCTTCTCCTTCTTCTACTTCTTCTCCTACTTCTTCTTCTCCTTCTTCTTCTTCCTCTCCTTTTTCTCCTCCTTCTTCTCCTTCTTTTCTTCTTCTTCTCCTTCTTTTCTTCTTCTCCTTCTTTTCTTCTTCTTCTCCTTCTTCTTTTCTTCTTCTCCTTCTCCTTTTTCTCCTCCTTCTTCTTCTCCTTCTTTTCTTCTTCTTCTCCTTCTTTTGTTCTTCTTTTCTTCTTCTTTTCTTTTTCTTCTTCTTTTCTTCTTTTCTTTTTCTTCTTCTCCTTCTTCTTTTCTTCTTCTTCTCAAGAACCACTTCTTCAGCTGCATCCGTTTCCTTTCTTTCATGAAGAAACCTCAAAATTCTCCTTATATTCAGTCTCAATTGTAGTGGTAAGGTGCTTGCTAGTCTTCCTTTCATTTGGGGCTCAATCACAGACGTGACTATGCTTTTCATGAAACGTAGCAGAATCACGATACCGCCTGAATAGTACTGTCGGTGACTCAGGAGAAGACGAGAGCGGACTGAAGAGGAAGGGATGTGAACAGATAACGTACGACAACACGTGCAATATTTGTACTGCAGTAAGCGGAAACATTAGGTCTTCTTCTGTTCAACTTAGCTTTAATTTCCATACGCATTGTTACTTATGTTTCCTGCACGAGTAATAATCTGGCTACTGGGATGCTTATCTGAGCGATGTTTATAATAATCAACAGCGAAGAAGGTCACATTCTTGCCCCTTGTCTTCTCCTGAGTAACGGACAGCACATAGGCATTTACAGTACTTATGTCAAGAATAGCATAAAAGATCGCCATTGGTCATCTTCTTGAGCGCCGAATGAGCTATAACTTACACATTTTTTTATCAGACCATCAACTCCGCCCTTCGTACATTTGTAATATTTTATACGAATAAATAAATAATTACTCGCCCAACAATATTAGTGACGCAAGTGCTACGCGCGGTCAGGATACACAATGCTGACACACTGTTAAGAAGGTAGATGACTGCATGTGTCATAAAAACGCACTGATCAGCCTGTCTTCTCTAAATGCACTCTCTCAACACTTTCTCTCACTCTAAACTGTCTATACCATGTAAACGGTCCGAAGAGTAACATTAGAGTTTAGAAATATATAATTCTAAAGAGAGCTCGCTAATGGGTTTAGAGAAGCTATAATCTGTCACCGTGTAAACACTGCGTTAGATAGCTCTCCTGATACTTCGCTCTAAACTGTCTATACCATGTAAACGGTCCGCAGAGTAACATTAGAGTTTAGAAATATATAATTCTAAAGAGAGCTCGCTAATGGGTTTAGAGAAGCTATAATCTGTCACCGTGTAAACACTGCGTTAGATAGCTCTCCTGATACTTCGCTCTAAACTGTCTGCACCATGTAAACGGTCCGCAAAGTAACATTAGAGGTTTAGAGTTATATAATTCTAATGAGAGCTCGCTAATGGGTTTAGAGAAGCTATATTCTGTCACCGTGTAACCCTGCATTAGATAGCTCTCCTGATACTTCGCTCTAAATTGTCTGCTCCATGTAAACGGTCCGCAGAGTAACATTAGAGTTTAGAATTATATAATTCTAATGAGAGCTCGCTAATGGGTGTAGAGAAGCTATATTCTGTCACCGTGTAAACACTGCGTTAGATAGCTCTCCTGATACTTCGCTCTAAACTGTCTATACCATGTAAACGGCCCGCAGAGTAACATTAGAGGTTTAGAGTTATATAATTCTAATGAGAGCTCTCTAATGGGTTTAGAGAAGCTATAATCTGTCACCGTGTAAACACTGCGTTAGATAGCTCTCCTGATACTTCGCTCTAAAATGTCTGCACCATGCAAACGGTCCGCAAGTAACGTTAGAGTTTAGAATTATATAATTTTAATGAGAGCTCTCTAATGGGTTTAGAGAAGCTATATTCTGTCACCGTGTAAACACTGCGTTAGATAGCTCTCCTGATACTTCGCTCTAAACTGTCTATACCATGTAAACGGTCCGCAGAGTAACATTAGAGTTTAGAGTTATATAATTCTAATGAGAGCTCGCTAATGGGTTTAGAGAAGCTATAATCTGTCACCGTGTAAACACTGCGTTAGATAGCTCTCCTGATACTTCCCTCTAAACTGTCTGCACCATGTAAACGGTCCGCAAGTAACATTAGAGTTTAGAATTATATAATTCTAATGAGAGCTCGCTAATGGGTTTAGAGAAGCTATAATGTCACCGTGTAAACACTGCGTTACATAGCTCTTCTGATACTTCGCTCTAAACTGTCTGCTCCATGTAAACGGTCCGCAGAGTAACATTAGAGTTTAGAATTATATAATTCTAATGAGAGCTCGCTAATGGGTTTAGAGAAGCTATAATCTGTCACCGTGTAAACACTCCGTTAGATAGCTCTCCTGAGACTTCGCTCTAAACCAGTGGTCGTCAGCACTCGCTGAAATGTGCAATGGGTACGCTGTGCCTTCCCGTGTGCACTGTCGTGCAACAGGGAGAGATAGAGAGCATACCCCTTGGAAGCTACGAGAGCACTATAGTGCACTGCGTTTTCCGCGGGTAAATAGGCTAGCCCCAGCGTGCTCTGTGCTGACGACCCCTGCTCTAAACTGTGGCCGTGTAAACGTAGCATTGGCCGCCATTTTAACTGCTTCTGTCGCGAGAGTTAACGGAAAAGTTCAACTCAGCTGAATAATTTTGAATGGCTAAAATGAGAGTTGACAGCATATGCGAGTTCTCTGTCCGGGATGTTTACACGGCGAGAGTAGTTTTCAAGGCCGCTCTATTTAGTCTCTCTATTTAGATATGAGAGTCGACGAGATAAATACTCTTAAAACCGGTTACACAGTGATACCCTAGACCATATATACCCCAGATAGGTCGACCTTACAGACTTCGACATTAACAACTTTTGTCAGGTTTACTACGCTACCATCTAATTGTTACATAAGGAGTCACGTCATAATTCCCATTTGAATTGCATTAGCGACTGTACTGCCATCTCGTGTTCGTTTACGGCGGACAGGTGGCGATCCTGGCGTTTGTTCCCTTCAAAGTGCTGCCGATTTTAACATAGCGATGAGTTATCTGTTACATAATATATGATCTAGGGTGATACTCAGCTATAATCTCTAGCTCTCTTCTCTAAACTCTCGCCGTGTAAACCTAGCATTATGCACTTTCAAGACAACTACTTTCATCAATTTCACTATGCTGCCATCTAGCGACTGGAAAAGACGATGGAATTGCATGGAGTTATAGCTTGAAACTGTACTTCCATCTAGCGGTCGTTACAAAAATTCATTATATGTCGCCGTTACATAAATGGGAATGTGATCAGGGGTACAACTCAAGAATATTAACAATGTTTTGCTAACTAATTGTAGTTTGTTAAAATAATTATAGTTGTGATACAAGTAAAATTGAAAGTAAGGTGATAGAGGATAAATTAATTTCCATAAGACACAATTAACGTCATGTATCTTGTGAACAATTGGTTTCTAATCGTTGGTTCCTATGTCTAATTGTTTCGATTGTTTGTCGTCTATAACTCTTGGAAGTTTGACACTTGAATTTAGATTTACCTATATACTGTAAGTTATGTTATATTATGTTTATGTTCATATTTTCACGAATATGCTATGAATAAATTCTAATCTTCTTTTAGCTAAGAAATTTTCCTATGGGATCTATGGTCGGCTCATCGAGAAGCTTCCTGTCTTTTTTAATTTACACCGGTGTGTCTGTCCTTCGGTCTGTCTGTCTGTCTCCGGCAGTAATAACGTGATGCGTAGAACTCGGAATTTTAGGTGCTAAAAGTTAAGAATGACACTGAGTGTAGATGAAAAGAAGCGGTGCCCGTGAGGAGGGCTTTAAGCTTAGTTCACAAGAGTCCGATATGTAATAATAGACAACAGAGTGAGAAGGACTTAGCAATGAATCTTGTAATCCGTGCGCTAATTTGTAAGTGGTGGTTAAGAGGATTAAAGACCTTTAACGATAATACTGAATGACAAGAATGGCATTTCAAAGAAGTGGAGATATGGCAATGTTCTTGTAAATCGTGCGCTATTTTGTAAGTGGTGGTTAAGAGGATTAGAGACCTTTAGCAGTACCGAAGGGAAAATACTGAATGACATCTCAGAGACGTAGGGGTATGGCTTCTATATTTATAAACTATAGGGAGGAACAATATTAACTTTTAGCACCTAAATTTCCGGGCTCTACTGATGCGATATGTAACTGTTGCATTCTTTGTGCCTGACCGGAGATATCGTAGGCTATCTTACAGCCAACAGACTATGTTGTCTATAAAGATTGTTTTAGCTATTCTCTAACTAACCGACTGTGCTATGAAAATGGTGACTGAAATGCTAATTTTCGTTGCTTTCCGTATGAGCTGTCAGAAAATGTTATAGTTTCAGTTATCTGGTGTTTCTCTTTCTGGAGTACTCGAGTTTGGCGAAATGTCCTCAGAATGAATAACCAGTCAATTTGTGAGGGAGGTTAGTGATGGGGCTGGCGTCTCTAGGCCTCTAAGCGTGTCTGTTAGGGTGTTGTCGAGAGTCCTAGTTTTAGAGCGCTGGGAACTCACCTTATCCTCTCCCGTTGGCTATGACACTGTATTTCTGCATTCCACATAGCCCAGGGACCATGACGGGGACGTGGGAGAGAGTTTGCTATTAGAGCTGACAGATGGCACTGCACAATATTTAGAGAGATTGCCTGTCGACATCAGCAAATTCCTCTGCGGCCAGTACTACTAACCTTTGATCCTATTAGACTCATTGAGAAGTCAATGGTTCACACTTGCATTGAGAATGGATTCAAGTCGCATTTCTATAGTACAAATCTGCAATTAGGCCTACAAAGTAGTGAACGGTGTAAAGGTCGACCAAACACAAGATGGAAAGATCAGTGTTGTGTTTCTATAGACGGAACAGGCTGAATGGCCTAAACCGTATAGCATAAGCTGATGATGATGTCAGAAAAAGTTATACGTACGGTACATACTTTTGTATGTGAAATTAAACGATGAAAGAGTAATGGAACGGAGAAAAATTCTCTCCGGCGCCGGGATTTGAACCCGGGGTTTCAGCTCTACGTGCTGATGCTTTATCCACTAAGCCACACCGGACACCACCCGGGCGTCGGACAGAATTGTCTCTGATTGAGTTCCAACTCTTGGGTTCCCTCTAGTGGCCGCCCTCTGCATTACGTCATAGATGTCTATGAACATAGCACCGAAGTCCACACATGTGCTGAGGTGCTCGTTATGAGTGACTCTTTCATCGTATGATGACGCAGAATATCTGCATGGAAATATCATATGTACTTCGGTACATTAAAATAGTATACGATATGCGTAAATTACAGTGATTTAAGACGGCGCTTATTCCGTCGGATCCCGGCCAACAAGTCACTCATAACGAGTGCACCTCAGCACATGTGTGGACTTCGGTCCTATGTTCATAGACATCTATGACGTAGTGCAGAGGGCGGCCACTAGAGGGAACCCAAGAGTTGGAACTCAATCAGAGACAATTCTGTCCGACGCCGGGGTGGTGTCCGATGTGGCTTAGTGGATAAAGCATCAGCACGTAGAGCTGAAAACCCGGGTTCAAATCCCGGCGCCGGAGAGAATTTTTCTCCGTTCCATTACTCTTTCATCGTATGATGACGCAGAATATCTGCATGGAAATATCATATGTACTTCGGTACATTAAAATAATGTTTTATTTTATTTTATTTATTTATTTAAATTTAAATATACAGAATAGAGAATATAATTACAAAACAAACAAGAGAAATAGAAATAAAATAATACAAGCAATATAAAAAGAAGATACAGTAGTATTAACAAAATTTGAGACCGAATGAGCAGCGCTCGTGCTCGGTCGCAGTTCAGATATAATATTAAAATAAAAAAATAATAATAATAAAAATAAATAAGTAAAATAAAATAGGAACTAAAATATAATTACAGCGGCAATGGAATTATATAATATAATATTAACACTAGAGAAGAATAATATCGCATGTGAAAAGTAGGACTAATATATATTTCAAAATTATAGAATACAATTATAATATAGGTTGATTAATTCATACACATATGCTATAAATTTATTTAATCAAATGGAAGATATTAACACGTTTCTAATTTTCTTGTTATATGTTAGTGGGTTACATGTTAGAAGTTCTGGGTGTAATTTAGTTAAAGCATTGTACAACCGAGGGCCAAAATTAATGCTATGCTTTAGACCAGCAGATGTGAGACATTTAGGTTCTACTAATGTTAAATGAATATTTCGTCTTGTGTCATAATTGTGTGTCTGTAATACAAACGTATTGAAATTAAGTTTTCTGCTGGCATTGGAATAAAAAATACTGCAAGAAGAGTGCGTGTAGGAGAGGAAAGTAGATTGAAAGCAAAGAGGAACTTAAATATTTTCAAATTTTTGCTAAAATATATTTCACTTTCAAATGTACATAAATATTTTACATTAAAGACACTTATGGTAATTTGTAAAAGTTCAATGTCTTTCTACGGAAGGATCTACATGGCGTGCTGACATCATAATAATTGACCGAGATAAAGAAAAACTAGTCTCATTCTTGACCCCACTCGAAGGTTCGAAATTAATGAAGATCAACCAAAGGAGGTACATGAAGAGAAACGCGCTGTTTACCTTCCATGCTGTGATGATCTCAGTCATAAATATAATATTCAAGATTGGAATATCATTGGACTTACGTTTGGTGCGCGAGGAACAATTCCCAAATTTGCATTGGAGATACTCAGAAAATTAAAGGTTCCTGAAAACACTCTTCAGACAATTGCATCAACCATTTTAAAATCTTCATTGAACATGATCAATCACCATCTCTGTTCATCTTTATAATATTCAATGTATATTATTTATTTTCAATAAATTTTTATCGTTTTGATAGCTACCACATCTTGTCGCAGAATATTCTTTTTTTTAAATTTGATTATGTATTTTTTTAACATTAATTTACATTTTCTTTTTTGTTCATTTGAATTGATTAGGATGCCGATATTTTAAATCCAAGATTTGGACGGCTATCATTTCGATTGTCTCTCTCTGTCGTTCACCGGTATGGTTCACAAATGTGGACACTTTTCTTCATATTCTACAAATGGGGTAGAACCATTGAATTTGAAATACTGTTTGCAGCGGAGAATCTGATAGTTCAATGAAATTTTTACTCTTTTGAATTGTTAAATATGCAGATTTTTCCTTAAAAATACAAGCATTTTAACCCATTCTTAGTTCAATTTCCTGTCATTTTATTTTGAAGTATGTCTACCGTGCAGTAAAGCCAGTTAAATCTTACGGGTGCTAATTTATTTCATCATGCAAGATCGTAGATGGTGCATGGATGGTGCTCTGGTTCTCCCCTGTAATTTACTTAGCGCTACTTATCAACAACGGTTATGAGAGAGGATGTCATGCTTCATACCGAATACTTGTCTATAAAAATACATTACTACTGCAGTGTTTTGTTACTTGCTCTATTCGTATGGAGATACCAGAATTGTTTCCTATAATATCATTGTTCAGCACTCCATAACAAAATTTCGTACAACAATCTACTTACTGAATTTAATTTAATGTCTCTTAGAAGTCGTAGATTACTCGCTGAGCAACTTTTATTGTATACAATATTCAACGGTCTACTGGATAATAGCGAAATATTATCACAAATCCAGATTAACGCTAGAACATCACATTTAAGAAATCGTCAATTGTTATATTATAAAAAAAAACCAAACACGTCAGCACATAAAAATTCACCACTGTTAAAAATGTGTTCAAATTTCAATGAAATATGTAAAACATGGGATCTAGATTTCTGCATTTCTTACATGGAATACGAACATTTTCTTATTAATATACTGACTGTAGTTGATTTTATATAATATTGCTATTTGTTACTCTGTAATTTGCCAATTATAGCTACATTTCACATTTTTGGCTATATCTATATTTAACTATTTTTCATTTATTTTATTTTGTATTTTTCATTTATATCTATATCTGTGTCTTTTATTTAGGTAATATCTATTTGTCTGTTCTTTTTTTCCTTTTCTCATTTTCCATTTTAATTTGTATTTACACTTGTATCTGTTTCATCTCTTTTTTCATGTTATATACAATTCTATGTTTTTTAAACGAATATCTGTACTGTCTATTGAAATTGGAGCTTTGCCCTATTATAAGCATAAATAAATATTTAGATAAATAAATAAATAAATAAATAAATAAATAAATAAATAAGTAAATAAAAGTAAATAAGTAAGTAAGTAAATAAAATAAAATAAAATTAAATTAAATTTTACTTTTGCACCATCTATGCAAATATCAGTTCTTGAAATTCCGTTGTTCATAAAACGCTTACTTAAAATTTTAAAAATATCACTAGCTGCACTGCTTTAGAGTGTTTCACACAAAAGCTCTTCTTTTAGAGTGCAGAAATCTCTTCTCTTTCCAACAAATACAAAGAAAACTGCCAGATATACTGCATTTGAGGACTCGTTCATTTATGAAGCTAATTCTTCATTATAATTAGCGATTATGCCTTCGGGCTTGTTCGTGTCGTATGACGTTATTGTGCGCTGAAACAATTACGCTGCTCGTGTTTTGTTTCTCACAGCTTTGTAATTAATTTCCAGTTTAAATATGCGATTCGTCATTCTTTTAATGTATAGTTTTCCACTTCTTCTATATTTTTATTCTATGTCTTAATTTTAAGGTACAAAATTACTTTAATTAGAATTGTACGAATTCAACCGTGAAAATTTAAAATTTATCTTCGCTTTTCCTCCTTTCTCTTAATGTGCAGCTGCCAGCATGTAAAAAAATCCAATTTCTGTCGCTTTACATTCAGAGCAATTAATTCAGTGATTGCTATTAAATCTTTATTCTCTGAGCTGCTTATCGTTTGATATTTGATTGACTTTTCATCCGACATGCACTGGGCTTGACTAGTTCCGCAGCTTTTGTGTGACTTTTCCGCCTGTAGTACTTTATAAGTCATTATGTATCATGTCTATTGTTCATTTACAGTATAAAATGGCTAGATCATTTGTTTTTGGGCTTTTAATAATCCTCACGATTATGTATAAACTCAACTATAATATTCGAAATAGAAAGTTTCAAAATGGCGACGCATTTTGGTAGCCATATTTGACTTACCGTACATGGAAACATTTTGCTGAATGGTAATCTTGGATGCAAACAATAATTTTCTATTGTTCAATCTATCTTCATCGAAATCTGCTTTAAAAGCCAATTATATGCGAATTTTTCAAAGAGATATGTTATAGATTACTTACTTACACATGGTTTTTAGAGAACCGGGAGGTTCATTGCCGCCCTCACATAAGCACGTCATCGTCCCTATCCTGAGCAAGATTAATCCAGTCTCCACTCTACACTCATATCCCACCTCCCTTAAATCCATTTGAGAGAACCCGGAGGTTCATTGCTGCCCTCACATAAGCACGTCATCGGTCCCTATCCCGAGCAAGATTAATCCAGTCTCCACTCTACACTCATACCCCACCTCCCTCAAATCCATTTTAATATTATATTCCTACTACGTCTCGGCCTCTCCAAGGTCTTTTTCCCTCCGGCCTCCCAACTAACACTCTATATGCATTTCTGGATTCGCCCATACGTGCTACATGCCCTGCCCATCTCTAACGTCTAGATTTAATGTTTCTAATTATGTCAAATGAAGAATACAATGAGTCAAGTTCTGCGTTCTGTAACTTTCTCCATTCTCCTGTAACTTCATCCCTTTTAGCCCCAAATATTTTTCTAAGCACCTTAGTCTCAAACACCCTTAATCCCTGTTCCTCTGTCAAAGTGAGAGTCTAGGTTTCACAACCATATGAAACAACCGATAATTTAAAACTCTTTTATAAATTCTAACTTTCAGATTTTTTGAGAGCAGACTGGATGACAAAAGCTTCTCAGCCGAATAATAACAGGCATTTCCCATATTTAGTCCTCCAGAATGTCATTTATATTTGTTACTGTTGCTCCAAGATACTTTAATTTTTTCCCACCTTTTCAAACTATAAATTTTCAAATTTTATATTTCCATTTCTTAAAATGTTTTAGTCACGAGACAATCATATACTTTGTCTTTTGTATTGTATTGTATTTATTAACATTCCATGGTATTCATACATTCCTTACAGCTAGAATATGGAACAAGGCAAAAAACTTAATACTATTATAAAATCTTAATTTATAGTCACAATCTAGATGAAATATATATAGACGAGATTTACAATATAGTCTACTAGTACAACACAAAGTTTTAGTATCAATTTCATGAAGTGTTATTGAATGTCATGAATTCACCTACAGAATAGAAGGCGTGAGAAATTAGGTACTTCTTTAATTTGGCCCTAAATAATCTTATGTTTTGAGTTTCATTTTTTATATCCGTAGGGAGGCTATTAAAAATGTTTACTGCTATATAACGCACTCCTTTTTGATAGCACGATAGACTTGCCGATGGAGTATGAAAGTCATTTTTTGACGTGTATTTATGCTAAGAACTGTTGAATTAGTTACAAAGTTTTCACGATTACATACGAGGAAGATTATTAATGAAAAGATATACTGACAACCCATGGGCATTATTTGTAGTTTTTGAAAATAGCCCTACACGATTCCCTAGATTTGGCACCTACTATTATTCTAATTACTCTTTTTGTAATAGAAATATATTGTTACCATCTGTGAAATTTCCCAGAATATTATTCCAAAACTCATTACCGAGTGGAAGTATGCAAAGTATATTGTTTTTAAGGTATTGATATTTACTATCTTTTGCATAGATCTAATAGCAAAACAAGCTGAATTTAGTTTGGGGGTAATTTATTTAATATGATTTTTCCAATTTAACACATTAACGATTTTTAAGCCAAGAAATTTGGTTGTTGTTGTTTCTAATAGGGATCTATTATTAATGATTGTGCTAGAAATTTGCGAGGTTGAATTTGGACAGGATTTAAATTTAATTATGTTAGTTTTGTTACAATTTAATACTAATTTATTGACTAAGAACCAGTCACATATTTTGAAGAGAATTTCGTCTGTTGAGGATTGGAATGTGTTGGAGTTATTGGGTGTAATTGCTATACTTGTGTCATCTGCAAATAATATGGGATGACCTACATCTTTTATTAGGGGGGAAGATCATTTATAAACACTAGAAAAAGTAGGGGACCTAATATTGATCCTTGAGGAATTCCATTATTAATAGTTTACTTCCAAACCAAACTCTTCACTTGCTTCAAGTAAAATTCCCGTGTTTTACTTAGGCCTAATAGTTTGTGGATTTTACCCTAACATATTCACGTCTTCCTCATAGACAAGGAGGTGATGTAACCCGTTCAATTTCAACCCCTCCCTGTTGTCGTGGACTTTTCTAATGGCATATTCTAGAGCAAAGTTAAAAAATAAAAGTGATAGTGCATTTAAATAAAGTATCCTGTTCCTAATTGGTGATTATTGTTTCCTTACTCATATTACAACAAGTAATCTCCTATTTGTGATATTCCATTCCCATCTAACCTAATTCCTGTGCTCCCACAAAGTCTATCCTATATCTAGCTAGTTCTTTTGTTACTATTGTTACCTCCTGTTCTATATATACTTGTGACATTCCAAGTACCAAATCTCATAACCTTAGACCTTTGTTGTGGTTGTGCCAGAGAATCAGTCCCATTCCGAGGCTTATGTTGGAGTTTCGTAACAAGCCGTTCTTTCACGGTGATGGGTTATTAACTCTTCGCCCAAACCCAAGCTGGAGGATCCAATTACTTCATAGTTACTCCTTATCGGATGTCCACGACTGCTTATTCAATATATTCGCAGCTACCCTCCATATCTGGAGGCCGTCTCCTCTATCCGCAACCTGAGGACGCGCCATGCCGTGGTGATAGGGACCCACAATACATTGGTGTTACAGATTAAAAACTTAAATTTTTTAAACACTTTTTCAATAGCTGTAACTTAGATTTTTAAAATATTTGTTACACTATTCCATTGAATATCTTGTTTCCTTTCAGCGATTAGCATGTTTGCAAGGCCCAAGTATTCCTAACCGATATTTCTTTTTAATTTCCTTAAATCCCTAGCTCTCATTTGTTCCTTATTTCCTTTTTTCGACTTATATAAGATTTTCATCTACAGCATCTTATGGATTGTACGTACTGGCAACCTCAAGTTTAATAGTAATAAAATAATGCTTCGAATGATCAGTGTGTTTGTGTATAAAATTACTGATTGACTCTAGTGACCATAGTTATGAAATATATTTATTTAAAATTTGCAGTCATATGACTTATCATTCTTATTGCAAATTAACATTTGATGCAGTATGTTACTGAAAGAAAAGTATAGGGCATCATCAGGTACATATTGTTTAACGATATTGAGCCGTGCACGACGTCTCAGCTGTTCGAACAGCCTACTACAGCGCCGCGACAGTCCGCCAGTGGTCATCTTGACGTGAGAGCCATCTATTCTGAGTGCATTTCCTTCTTTTCCCTTTCATTGGTCAGCAGGAATTATGGGTGTCTGAGAGAGAGGAGCCGAGGTTTCCTGGGAAGTGGTGAGAGATAAACTCCAACGTTAGGGTGAACATCAACTAACATTAATTAGATTCTGGTAATGATATATAATAATAATAATAATAATAATAATAATAATAATAATAATAATGATAATAATAATAACCTGGCAGAATTAAGGCCATAAGGCCTTCTCTTACACTCAACCAGGATTAAAACTTGCTTACATAGTTGAACATAAAACTGGATCGGAATTAAGTAATTACATACTGATACAATTTAGGTACATAATGAAATCAAAAGAGGTAGTTACATAAAAATTTACCTCATAAAATAAAAATAAACGTAGTGGAATACATATTAATGTTGTTAGAATCAAATACGAATCACATAAAAACAGAAGCCGATAATTCAATAAAAAAATGTACACAGTAAAAATAAAAATAAACACATTAGTATACATATTAGTATTAGATTACAGTTAATTAGGATTTACGTAATTAAACCATAAACAGACAATTGAATAAAATGTACACAAAAATAGATTAAGGATAAAAAAACAACACAGTGGAATACATATTGGCGTTAAGTGATAAATAAACACGATTTACATGATTACACAATAAAAATAAGAAACAAAAAAAAAAATAAAGTAAAATTAAGTACAGTGAAACACATTCCATTAAATATTTGCAACGCGTTAGGTCTGGCAACTTATCATAAGATATTTTTCTAATTTACATTTAAAGGAAATTAAAGTTCGGCAGCCCTTGACTTCAGGCGGCAGAGAATTCCAGTGACGAGAAGTAGCAACAGTGACAGATGAAGAATAAAGAGATGATGTGTGGAGTGGTATTTCTAGCGTGTTATCATATTGTGACCGAGTACTTAAGTTATGATATTGAGAAAGATTGTGGAACTGGACAGATAAGTAAGAGGGAGTAGAGGTGTGCAAAATTCGGTATAAGAGAGAAAGGGAATGTAACTTTCTCCTCTCATTTAACCTGAGCCACAATAATTTATCGAAAGAAGGCGAAATGTGATCGTAGTAGCGGACATTACAAATGAAACGAACACACGCATTATGAACACGTTGCAGTTTCTGGATAAATCCATCCTGAGATCACTGAATAAAGCGTCACAATAATCGAAATGAGGCATAATAAGAGCCTGTACAAGCGTTTGCTTTAATTTAGCTGAATAGTGGTACAATCTTTTTAATGAGTGAAGAGTGGAAAATACTGTGACAGCGACGTGAGATTCGAACTCGCGACCAGCATCCCGCGAGAGAGAGCATATCGCGCGGGCTTCATGAAGCATGAGGGACGGCGCGACGAGGGGAAAGGCAAAGGCCCACGCGACGAGGGGAGAGTGCACGCGCAACTGCTGCATGCGGAGTAAGGGGGAATGGACCTTCTCGACCCTTCCAGAAAATGCGTCGAAGTGGAGATATCCAGATAATTCTCTACACACCTGTAGAAGGTTCTCGCAACTATGATTTTGCTATAAAAGAAGAAGCGCCAGCGAACTAGTAGAGTTTTCAGTTATTCCGTCAGTGAGTAAGCCAGAGCAAGCAAGCCAGAGTTCGACTCGAGTGTGCGTCCGCATCTGCGTCAGCATCCGAAGGCCTGAGTTCGAGTGCAGTGGACCGCAGTTGGAGGGACCCGAGTTCGAGTACAGTGAACTGTCTCTGAAGGTCTGTGGTTCGAGATACTGTGAACTCGAGTGACTGAGATAGAAGAACTGTGAACTGAGAACTGGTAGTTCTGATTTGTAAATAGTGCTTTGTAAATATTAGTTAAGATTAACAGTTCATTGTTGTGCGTAATAATCCAAGTAAACTGTCATTGTCGTCGGTGGAGTGCTATAACGAATACTTTGTTGAGTGAAGATCCAATTGTTGACGAGAGCGTTTAAGGTGAATTGTAGAAAGGAATTATTGTTGTGACGAATGAATTACATTGTTGTAACTAATAAAACTCACATTGGTGTCAGAACCGGGATATTATCGACAATGGAGAACCTACAGCAGATCCTGCAAGCCATCGCGGAAATGAAAGCTGAAATGAAAAACGACATAAGTGACGTAAAAGCAGAAATGAAGAACGATATCAGTGAGGTCAAGAACGACATAAGTGAAGTGAAAGGCGACATAAGCGGAGTGAAAGGCGACATAAGCGGAGTGAAAGGCGACATAAGCGGAGTGAAAGATGACGTCACTTCGCAAATTGAAAGCGTTTCGGCCCACGTAGATGGAATTGTCGCCATCGTGAAAGACGAACTCAAAGCCGATCTTGACAACCTAAACAAGAATTTTACAGCTATAAACGAGACAGTAACCGAATTGAGACAGGAGGTAGACCATTTCGATGGCAAAATCCGTGATCTCGAGCGTCGTCAAGAGCAGACGACCGAGTTGCTGGACAAGACGAGTGAGATGATGGATAAACACGCTGAGGAAAACAAGCACATTCTCGCGTTGGTGGATCGCCAGGCTAGAGAACATAAACAGATAGTTGCCGAGGAGTTTCGACGTGCCATGCAAGAAGCGGCCACAGAGTTGAGGACTCCATATAGTGCCCCTGCGGAACCATCGGCTTCAGCCAGACATCACAACGTCAAGACGCCGAAGTTCGACGGTACGACGTCTTGGGCGATATTCCGTCGCCAGTTCGAGGCCATCGCAGAGCACAATGGGTGGACGCCAGCAGAGAAAACTACTCAGCTGCTGGCCGCGCTTCAGGGACAGGCGTCGGAGATTCTTCACAGCGTTCCAGAAGATGGGACAGCCGCTGAGATAATGGCGGCCTTGGAGGACGTTATGGTGACCATCAACTTGCTGCAGCATTCAGGACCCAACTGAAAACGAGGGTCCAACAGTCAGGCGAGTCCCTGCAAGAATTCGCGATGGCGGTGGAACAACTTGCCCCTTAAGGCTCTCAGGGGCCTACCTAATGATTTCATCGCTGGAGAGGCGGCCTACACCTTCGGCAGCGGAGTTCGAGACCCGGAAATAAGACAACAGCTACTCTTAGCAGAGCATCGCACCATCAACGCAGCTCTGGCGGCGGCCCTCAGGACGGAGGCAGCAAAGTTGACTGCGAACGTCTCGGCATCGCACCGGATTAGGAGCGTCGCGGCGGCCGACGTCGAGGAGCGTCAACCGAAATCACCCGAGCGACGAAGACGAGGAGTGCCTACCTGCTGGTCCTGCGGCGAGCCTGGACACCTGAGGAGGGACTGTGACCGATATGGTCACAAACAGGAAAACTAAAAGGGGCCGATGCGATGAGGGGCACGTCGGCGCCGTCATCACCATCCCCTCGGCTGATCTTGAAGACGGTTAACAGAAGATGCGACGATGGGCTCATTGCTGACGGATGGATAAGAGGCCGCCCATGCAGAGTACTGGTAGACACCGGGGCGTCGCTCACTATCGCCAGACCGGAAGTCGTGCGTGGCCTACCTGGGAGGACTTCGCTGCGCCGGTATGAGCTACGTACTGCCTCAGGCGAGAACCTGCCCATCCAAAAGGAGGTTTTCCTGGATCTGACATTGGGAAAGAGGAGAATGGAGATGTGGGTGTTCGTCGCCAACATCACTGAAGACGTCATCCTGGGACTCGACGCCATGCGGATCTTCGATGCAACGGTGGACGTCAGGCGCCGTATCCTGCGTTTTGGTCAGGATGAAGTGTTCCTGAGGGACGTCGAAGACCAACCCATGGCCAGCAGACTCACCCTGGAGAATCATGTGACAATCCCGGCAGGCTGCGAGATGGTGGTGACGGCAAGACTGGACGGACAACCTAAGAGAAACCTGCTCCTCGATTCGCAAACAACTCCGATAGATGGGGTTTATGTGGCCAGATCCCTACTCCCGAATCAGAAGGTGGTACCGGTGAGGGTCCTGAATGTCACCAATCGGGACAAGGAGGTGCCTAGCGGAACTGTACTAGGTAACGTCGAGCCGGTGGTGTCTGTGACGTCTCTGGCAGATAACGAGGAGTGTCACCGACCACGTCCAGATCTACACCCATCACTGAAAGAGCTGGCTCGAGAATTGGCGGAGAATTTAAGCAAAAGAGAAAGAAGACAAGTCCACGATCTACTGACAGAATTTCAAGACGTGTTCAGTGTGTCTGAAAACGACTACGGGAGAACGGAGAAAGTTCAGCACCGCATCGACACCGGAAATGCTCGCCCAATCAGACAACCTCCTCGACGCGTCCCTCTAGCTAAACAGAGGGAGATTGACAACCAACTGGAGGGCTTGAAAGCAAGAGGGATCATCGAGGAATCCGACAGCCCTTGGTCATCACTTGTAGTGCTGGTGAAGAAGAAGAATGGGGACCTGCGTTTCTGCGTGGACTACAGAAGACTGAATGACGTCACTAAGAAGGACTGCTTTCCGCTTCCACGAATTGACGACACCTTGGACACCCTGGCCGGAGCAGAGTGGTTCTCGACGTTGGATCTCAAGTCAGGATACTGGCAGGTGGCGCTACATCCTGAGGACAAGGAGAAAACGGCATTCTCTACAGGCCAGGGACTATGGCAGTTCACCGTTATGCCGTTCGGCCTCTGCAACGCCCCGGCTACATTCCAGAGACTAATGGAGTCCGTAATGAGAGGCCTGACATACGACACCTGTTTGCTGTACCTTGATGACGTCATCGTGGTGGGCAAGACTTTCGGCGAACAGCTGTTGAACCTGAGGAAAGTGTTCGAAAGACTGCGACAAGCCAGCCTGAAGTTGAACCCGAAGAAATGTCATCTATTCCAGAAGAAGGTCAACTACTTGGGACACGTAGTAGGGACCAACGGAGTGGCCACGGACCCGGAGAAGCTACAAGCCGTCAGAGGATGGCCGAGACCGAGGGACAAGCAGGAGCTGCGCCGCTTTCTCGGCCTCTGCACTTATTACAGAAAGTTCGTAGCTGGGTACGCCAACATCGCTAAGCCTCTAACCCAGCTGACCGAGGAGAAACGACAATTCCAGTGGACAGACGAGGCGGAGTCATCCTTCCAGTCGCTGAAAGAGGCGCTCTGCACTGCTCCTGTACTGGGATATCCCATCCCTGGAAGGAAGTTCACGCTCGACACTGACGCTAGCAACGTAGGCATCGGCGGAGTACTCTCAGGAACAGGACGGGCAAGAGAGGGTGATTGCCTACTTCAGCCGAACACTATCCAAGGCTGAGAGAAACTACTGTGTGACGCGTAGAGAACTTCTTGCCATTGTGGAAGCCCTGAAGCACTTCCACAAATATTTGTATGGCCAGGAATTCCATCTGAGGACAGACCATTCTGCACTCACCTGGCTATTGGGCTTCAAGAATCTGGAGGGGCAGACCGCCCGTTGAGTTCAACGTCTGCAGGAGTACAACTTCACCTCTGAACACCGACAAGGGAAGAAACATTCCAACGCTGATGCCCTGTCACGACGTCCGTGCCCGGATGGCTGCAAACACTGCCTGAAAGTAGAAGAGCGGGATGGCGCCCACGCAGTCCGAGCAATTGCCGCCCAGCCGAGCCCAGGATGGGATAACGCCGCCATAAGGAGGGAGCAGCTGGAGGACCCAAACATTGGACAGCTACTACGTGATGTGGAGTCCGGCCAGAGACCAGTATGGGCCGATATCGCCAACCGTAGCACCACTTACAAGAGCTACTGGGCCCAGTGGGAATCCTTCACTGTCAAGGACGGTATCCTGAAGAGGATTTGGGTGTCGGCCGATGGAAGGACCCACATAGAACAACTTGTCCTGCCCAGGAGCAAGGTGAAGGAAGTGCTGGAGGAGACTCATGCTGGAGTGACTGGAGGCCACCTGGGAGCCAACAGGACGCTGGACAAGTTAAGGCAGAGGTTCTATTGGTTGCATCAGAGAACTGACACGGAACAATGGTGCCGAAGATGCGACACCTGTGCAGCCAGTCGCGGACCAAGGACCCGCAGCAGGGGAGCCATGCAGCAGTACAACGTGGGAGCTCCTTTTGAGAGGATCGCCATTGACGTTGCTGGACCGTTCCCGGTCACGGATCGCGGGAACCGCTACCTGCTAGTCGCCATGGATTACTTCACAAAATGGCCAGAGGTGTACGCGATTCCCAACCAAGAGGCTTCGACGGTGGCCGACGCGCTGCTTGACAACTTTATCTGCCGATTCGGGGTGCCCCGGGAATTGCATAGCGATCAGGGGCGCAACTTCGAATCCAACCTGATGGGAGAATTGTTCGAGCGTCTGGGGGTGCATAAAACCAGGACCACTCCCCTCCACCCACAGTCCGACGGCATGGTGGAACGATACATCAAAACCGTGGAGGAGCACCTGCGGAAGGTGGTGTCCAACCATCAGCGAGACTGGGATGCCAGAGTTCCACTGTTCCTCTTGGCCTACAGAGCTTCGGTCCACGATACAACAGGGATGGCACCGGCAAACATGGTCTTCGGGAGAGAGCTGCGCCTGCCCTGTGATCTGCTGTTTGGCACGCCACCCAGCGCCGACCAGCCAGCGACTGACTATGTGGCAGAACTCACCGAGAAGTTGAATGGAGTTCACCAACTGGCCAGAGAGCACCTCAAGATGGCCAGCGACAGGATGAAGGTGCGCTACGACAGATTAGCCAACTCTGCAGGATTCCAGGAGGGCGACCTGGTGTGGCTGTATCGACCTACCAGGACCAAAGGGAAATCACCAAAGCTGCAGCGCGCCTGGGATGGACCATACCGCGTGGTGACCCGGATCAACGACGTGGTGTACCGCATCCAGCGACAACCTCGAGGGAAGATGATGGTGGTGCATCTGGACCGATTAGCAGCCTACCAAGGGACTGCCCGGGACGAGCAGCTTTAAGGAGGGAGCAATGTGACAGCGACGTGAGATTCGAACTCACGACCAGCATCCCGCGAGAGAGAGCATATCGCGCGGGCTTCATGAAGCATGAGGGACGGCGCGACGAGGGGAAAGGCAAAGGCCCACGCGACGAGGGGAGAGTGCACGCGCAACTGCTGCATGCGGAGTAAGGGGGAATGGACCTTCTCGACCCTTCCAGAAAATGCGTCGAAGTGGAGATATCCAGATAATTCTCTACACACCTGTAGAAGGTTCTCGCAACTATGATTTTGCTATAAAAGAAGAAGCGCCAGCGAACTAGTAGAGTTTTCAGTTATTCCGTCAGTGAGTAAGCCAGAGCAAGCAAGCCAGAGTTCGACTCGAGTGTGCGTCCGCATCTGCGTCAGCATCCGAAGGCCTGAGTTCGAGTGCAGTGGACCGCAGTTGGAGGGACCCGAGTTCGAGTACAGTGAACTGTCTCTGAAGGTCTGTGGTTCGAGATACTGTGAACTCGAGTGACTGAGATAGAAGAACTGTGAACTGAGAACTGGTAGTTCTGATTTGTAAATAGTGCTTTGTAAATATTAGTTAAGATTAACAGTTCATTGTTGTGCGTAATAATCCAAGTAAACTGTCATTGTCGTCGGTGGAGTGCTATAACGAATACTTTGTTGAGTGAAGATCCAATTGTTGACGAGAGCGTTTAAGGTGAATTGTAGAAAGGAATTATTGTTGTGACGAATAAATTACATTGTTGTAACTAATAAAACTCACAATACTTTCTTGCATGTGTGTTTGATATGCGTGTCCCAGGTAAGGTTAGATTCAAAATGAACTCCCAGGTTTTTACCCATGTTATTCGTGATACTTGAAAACTTCCAGAGATACAGTGTGCTACTTCTAAATTGCCACCGCTGTTTGAATTCGTCGAGCATAGTGACAAGTGGGGAAATAGCATTGAGGTTATTTATAAATCTGTCTCATGTAATTGTGTGTTAACTTGTATTCGTGAGATATGAAAATGGTTGTATTTTGGCAGAGTTACAGTCGTCGATATGGTTGTGTTTTGGAAGGTTACAGTCGTCGAGTATTACCAGAATACTGTTAAGTTATGTCGATGTATATTAATGTCGTCGTGGAATTGTAGACTATGCCTATTATATAATATACTGAGGACCAGTTAGTCAGTGTATTCTTGGTTGTAGTCGGCGAGTTTATATTGTGGAATATTTTTAGGTTCGACGGTTATATGGGTAGAACGTCTCGAGTAGAATTATGCGACGTTTAGACAGAGTGCTACGTAATGTTTGAAACTTGCGGAATGTCCTAGAACAGCGGTTCTCAAACTTTTTTGAAGTGGGGACCACTTTTTAAAGTCAGAACAGTTCTGCAGACCATCTTACTCTTGTTCCCTTGGAAAGCAAATTTATCATTTTTGTAGCATATTTTAATACCAGTACACTTATATTTTAAAACTGAATTAAAATTCGGTACTTTGGTCCTCAGTTATGAATTCAGGTGGTCCCTGGATGGGTTACAGGCGCGGCGCCAGATGTGCAGGGAAAAGGTGTCGAGAAATACCACGTGTATAGTGCTTTAAATCCCTCTTTTGTTGCTGAGAGTAGAGTGGGAAGTCGATAGACGGGTAGGGTAACAAATTTCATAAAATGTCTGTACTAGGAGAAAAAGTGAAATTCGATTGCCATGTGTAATTTCCAAACTCTGAGATTTTAAGCTACAGTTCTTTAATGCACAAAGCATTGCGCCAATTGAAATTCATCGGCAGCTCTGTCGGGTCTATGGGCCGAACATCGTGGGTAAGCAGATGGTGCGTCGCTGGTGTAGGCAGTTTTCGGAAGGTCGTCAAAGTGTCCATGATGAAGAGCGCAGTGGGCGACCGTCCCTCATCAATGATGATCGTGTTGAGCTGGTGCGGCAGTGCATCATGGAGAACCGTCGCTTCACGATTACGGAGCTGAGCAGCCATTTTCCGCAGATATCGCGATCCTTGTTGCATGAGATTGTCACTAAGCATCTTCTGTTCAAAAAGTGTGTGCCAGGTGGGTGCCGAAAACCTGACACTCGAACACAGAATGCAACGTTTAGGAGCAGCACTGACATTTCTGAAACGGTATCACGATGACGGCGACGAGTTCCTCGACAGGATCGTCACGGGCGATGAGACTTGGATTTCGCACTTCACCCCGGAAACCAAGCAGCAGTCAATGCATTGGCGGCATAGTGGGTCTCCGGTCAGGACGAAATTGAAACAGACGCTGTCGGTACGGAAAGTGATGTGCACGGTGTTCTGGGACAGGAAGGGCATTCTGCTCATTGACTTCCTTCCAAGAGGTGAAACAGTGAACGCTGACCGTTACTGTGAAACACTGCGAAAATTGCGACGTGCCATTCAAAACAAGAGGAGTGGAATGCTTACTGCAGGTGTTGTGCTCCTCCATGACAATGCTCGTCCGAATACGGCTCGGCGCACAGCAGCTGTTGTGACGGAATTTGGCTGGAGTTGTTTGATCATCCGCCCTACAGTCCTGATCTTGCTCCCAGCGATTTTCACGTTTTCTTGCACCTCAAGAAATTCCTGTCCTCCGGTGAGCGTTTTGGCAACGACGAAGAGCTGAAGACGTGTGTCACACGCTGGTTCCATTCACAGGCGGCAGAGTTCTACGACAGAGGGATATAAAAGTTGATCCCACGATACGACAAGTGTCTCAATTCTGTTGGTGGCCATGTTGAAAAATAGCTGAAACATTGCTGTACATGTTGCCAATAAATGTTTTCCTGAAAGTGTGTGTTCTTTAAAAAAAATAGGGAAACTTACTTTCTGGATGCGCCTCGTATGATCGTCAGTGGTGACTGATTGACTGAGGCAAGTGAGGCCGGGCCTCAGTCACTTGGCTTAACTGAAATCAAATTTTGTGTTTTTATATAAAGTATTAGTTATTTGAATGAAGCATATATCGCTGTAGAAGCATTTGAAAACTTTGTGATGTATATAGACCCGTTTTGCAGTAAAATTTGTTCCTGAGGCCAGGATCGCTCGTTCCGGGTCTGGCTTGTGATGTATATAGACCTGTTTTGCAGTAAAATTTGTTCCTGAGTCCAGGATCGCTCGTTCCTGGTCTGGTTTCTGCATTTCCTGTATTTTCACGGGCTTTGACCTTGCGCTTAAAACGTTGTAGCTGAGGCACAATTCATCTGGCCTCGTGGCCTGATCAGGTTTCACTTCTCCCATCCATGAGCCGGCCTCAAGGGTAGAGTGGGGTGGCAATAGCAGTGGTGATTTGTCTTCCTAAATAGGCCCTAAATAACAACAATTCCAGCTCTTTGGCATGCAGAGACCCACACTATTCTCTTCCCTTACGTCTTAGTTTATGACGTAAGCAAGGATGTTGTACTATTTTACTTCGTAGCACAGTAGTGAATCTGGGCCAATGTTGTTATGTATTTCGGGAAAATATAAACAGAAACAAATGCAAGAAATAATGCTGGTGTAGTTAATTCATTGTTAGAGTGTTCTTTTTCGAGAAGGAATAATATTGAAAGAAAGGAAGTTTTAAATAAAGAGAGAGTCTATCGAGATACCTACGACATCGCTGACAATTTTTCCGACAGATAATATTTAAACCCGAGTTTCTATTGCATCCTGTTATGGGCAACATAAATGGTTAAATGGTAATGTGGTGCAAAATGAACTTTTCTGTTGGCCTTGTTTGTTGCTGTCAAGGGAAGAAATAAGAAGAAAAGAAAGAAACGGGAATTTCAACACATAATGTGGGTTGCTTCATCACACTGAAAGTCACAGCATAACAGCTTATTTGATGAGTGAAATTATTATTTTTCATTAATAATATAATAATAATAATAATACAGTAATAATGATATTAATAATATAATAATAATAATTAATATCATAAATAAACATTTCCTATCGGAGGCACTTGTAAATTATTGTTGTTGTAATTGTTACTCGTTCAGTCACAGTATATTTATTATATTGTGACAGCCACGTGAGATTCGATCTCACGACCGGCAGAAGAAGGACTAGGTCGGCCGTGGTTCAGGCAGGTTGCGCGCGCATCTGCTTCCTGGGGCATGTGCTGTGGCGTAGAGAGGGGAGAGAGCGACCGCGGCAGAGAGGAGAGAAATCCAAATTATTCGAGAGTAGAATCTTCAGGAAATTTCGAGCAATGGTACTTTCTCGCAACTATGGTGTGGCTATAAATTACGACACGCGAGTGAACTTGAGCAGTTTAGCAGTTAGCAATGTTGTTGTAGTCGGTGAACAGCAAGCCAGCCAGTCTTGTGTAGCAGTGAAGGTAGCTTGAGACCGGAGTTCGACTTGAGTGTGTCCGCAGCTGTGCGAGCGTCCGAAGTCCTGAGTTCGAGTGCAGTGGACCGCAGTTGGGGGACCTGAGTTCGAGGTTCAGTGGACTGTCTCTGAAGGTCTGTGGTTCGAGATATTGTGAACTTGAGTGACTGAGCTAGAAGAACTAGAAAGGCAAACGATCTGTGAACTGAGAACTGAGTTATGTTTTGTAAATAGTGCTTTGTGAACATTAGTTAAGATTAACAGTTCATTGTTGTTCTCAATAATCCAAGTAAATTGTCATTGTCGACTGTGGAGTGCAATAACGAATATTGTGTTACTGTGTGGAGTGGAAATCCCATTGTTGACGGGAGTATTTAGAATTGAATTATAGAAAGTGATTATTGTCATTTTAACAATAAAATTACGTTATTGTTTTGAATTTTAAAGTTACAATATTATTAGAATTATTGCATTAATTAATTGTTGCTTCACTGCGCATACCAGCGAAACCAATACAGCTGAAACATATGATTTAGCAGTCGTAGGAAGTAAGACGTATTATTGGTAATTAATAGTAGATGGAGAAGAGGTAAAAAGAAAGGAAAAGATCGGCGGCGGTACTCCGGTCCTATAACTAACTTATGTACAATGTAGCCAGTACGTTAATAAGAAAGTTCTGATAACGAGCCCCAGTTAATCTGGTGGTAGCACATATGGCTCTTAATCTACCGCCAAGAACGCCTGCCCATAAGAATCGGTGCTGATGCCTTGTTTCATCAACTGAATGTGGATTTTCATCAGCTCAAACATCCACATATGCTGATTACGAAAATTCACAACACCATCTCTGCTGAACCCCGCTCATATCCGCAATAAAACTTTTGTTTTCAGTATTCCTTACGACATATCATTATTCCATGCCAGGAGTTCAACTACGCTATGATTATCTGGTAGCCTGCTGTAGAGAAATGTATTGCCATAAATGGACGTCACATTGAGCACCTCCTATGAACAAGTGTTCAAATCTCAGAAAGTATGTGCTGTAGGACTCATTTTTACACTTTTTTTTTGTTTTGATGCATACTATCACATAAAATATTGGTTACTTTTTTTCTTAACACCCTGTATATTGCTTTACTACTGACATTTTAAATGCTTTAGTTTACCCTGGATGCACTTAAATAATTTTTTTTTAGAAATGTCACTTACACCCCATTGCTTCCAACCGCCTCAGTCCTAAAAAGACAAGAAGTAACAATATCGCCAACACGCGAAAACAATATACAGGGACATCATTTTATTTTTACTAACATTTTTAATATTATCTTGCCTATACCTCTGGATCAACGCCGTTTGCTACCCCCTTCCACGACCAGAGTTCGATGATACTGGCGTAATATACAAACAAATCACTTTACTAGGTATAAGAGGAAAAAAAAAAGTAGTTCATCCATTTACGTAAACTAGGAAATATCGTGCTTTTGAGTTTGATCATTTTCATTAGGTTTTTGTTTAATCAAAATACAGTACAGTATTAACAATGAGTGTTTTTACTCACGAACTGAGCTGTCCATGTGGACGTATTCATTATGCAGTGTATATTATACTGTCTACAGCACATTAGCGTACAATATAGAGAATGAAGTTAAATTGAACAATAATCATAATATGGATATTTTAACACTTTTTTAAAATGGTGGCCGTTCATTTCGATACAGGCTTCAGTTCTTTTGTGCATATTATCGCACTATAGACTATTGTACCTAATCCCATTTACCAGGTTCGTACTTCGTATCAGTAACTCATGTTGAAATAATTATGTACGTACTCTATGAAAGAGATCTTACGTACTGTAAATTCAATCTTCACTTCTGCCCGATCGAAAAAGATAAAATTACTCAGACATACTATCTACTGTCCGTCCAAGTGGTTATGTCGCAGGGTCGTAGAAAGGGAGGAAATCACGTGACAGTTAATTACTTAACGAGGCTCTTCAATTTAAGTTATTTTAAACAGTTGTATAGTATTACTTAGACGTCCAATTCCAAACAGAAATTAATGTTCTCAGAAAAGAGCTAAGACAGCCCAGCCACTAGCCTTTACAGTGGAGTGAGCACAAGGAGGTGGTGGAAATCGGAATGCGACGTAGGCAAATGGAAAGTGATGCAATATTGAAAGCTCCTTCGTCACTGGAAAACGCGAACATATTTTTGGAACGTACTGTTTACTATAACCGTAAGGCTACTATGACTGTATATGCGGTCTTGGATCTGCGTGGAGGGCGGTTGAACTTCATTAGTAGAAGGGGTGGGAGTGAAGTACATTCAAAAACTCAGGTACAATAAAAATTGAAGTAAAAATGAAATGATGTCCCTGTACTTTTTCGATACGTTTAATTTATTTAATCCTATTCTCCAACGAACTCTTGCCTATCACAGACTTCAGGAATCACATGATAAGTCGTAATTGAAGTGCTTTCTTTGTGTTTACAGGTATGTTTGTAGTAAATTTGAGCAATTTAAATCACAGGGAATTAGTGTGTGCTCGAAGTTTCTGTAAATAAGTTTCTATAATTTGTTGGGTATAAGCGCTTGTGAACTGATTTGCAGGTCTTGTTAAGTTGAGCGTTGTGAATGCAATAATACGTTCCCTTGATCGTTACACATAGATCTGAAGCACACTAAATGCCACTGATTCTATGTAAATGTAGTGATTTTGCTTGGTGAGGATATGCACGCGCCCACATATGACACGAGACCAGCATTAGTGGTCGGATGAGGGATTTGTCATGTAGCCATTTCGTTTTAAGAGGAGTAATGAGCTTCATAGTAACATGAACCACTGAAATGCTTTGTCTCTGATTATGCGTGAATGTCATCATTCTTGATGCAAGAGGCGTAAGACGACTCCAAGACCTTTCGACGATGAAATGAAGGTTATTTGTTGGTGTTGAAGTCGGAAAGATTTCACAGGCGTGGCAATCTTCGTGTCAATACAACCTATGATTTAATTCCATTGATTTTTAAGCGCAATTTCGCTGACAATTGGTTTAGTAAATGAAACGTCACTTGCATCTGGTGATAGGCAATCTGAACATTGACATATTTTGTATGTAGAAATGTATCGTAATTGCAGCATTGGTATAAAAATCTCAGTCGTGCAATAAGTACAGTTGGGCTTGAAATGGAATGGAAATTCGGGAAGGGGACACTACCACCCACCACTGCAACCTTTTAATACCTATTGCGCTAACCCTCAAGCTCAGAGGTCTCCAAAAAGCGTATTGTCATTCGTGCTCCCGGTGCTGCCCGCCGAACACAGGGAGAAGAGGAGAGACAAGTACCTCAACAGATGGGAGCGATCAGTGAGGGATCGCGGCAACGGTTTGCAAATAGTAACGTCAAAAGAATAAGAAGTATCATACGTTTGTATATTTTGACATACTATGAAGCTTCCTTTGTAAATAAAAGATAGCTATTTTCGTTACCAAGCTCTCAAGATTTAGAAGTGTTTTCATAAGCAGCCAATATTAACTGCGCACAAAGCCCTTCATCTGTCATACGAGATCTTTTACATGATTTTATGTTGGTTACTTTCTAAAAAAAACTGTTCACAAATATATGTGGAACCAAACATAGCTGAGATTCTCAAAGCAAAGGACCTTAAACACGGGTATTTACATGCATCAATATTCCTAAACATATCAGTACCAACTAAATCATTACACTACCACTTTGAATTGTTGCAGCTCCAAATTGTAGGTCAGGTCTTATGTCTGCAATGTTCATTGTAAACGGATTCGCGAAGAAGGAAAAAATCTTATCCACTTGCATTTACCTCCAGAGTAATTACAGCTAGAAGACATTCAGACACAGTATAATGTCCATTAACTCCTCGGATGAAAATGGCTAGGTGAGCTTTGTCATTTCTATCTGTGCTTTCGCCCAATGCAAGTGAGTAAGCTAAAAACTGGTTAATTGTGGTTTCGACTCCAGATTCAATTACATTTGCAATCTTGCAAATCCTTCTCTGAACTGTGTTTGGAAACAATTTATTTTCTTAAACTTGTGACTTTGTTCTGGAAACAGTATTTTAGTAACGTCCTGCATGCACGATTTTACAAATGCTCCTTCTTTAAAGGTCTTCATTGATTTTCCAACATTCCAAGCTAGAACATAGCCTTTTTTTGTTTAAGACTGAGGATACGTGTGTGTTATGGGGTTGTATTTTCTTGTTTTATATTCATCAAAATATTTGTAGGCCTACGCATTTCACCTAAAATGAAACGAAAAATTATATGTTTGTCAAGCGGAACTGAGTATAAACGTATTGTAATATACTGATTTTATGTATGGGCTAACGAACAGTTATACAGACGTCTCAAAATAAATTATTTTCACATGTCCAGCATACCTGTAATTGTATGATATCCTTTGTGAAGTGTCGTCGCATGTTGAATTTTAGCACACCGTTAAGAATTTTCGAACAAATTAAGCATTTCACATTCTCCCCACTAACACAAAACAATTTCTCTTCCTATTCATCCTTGAATGTACTACGTCCATGATTAGAAGACATTGTGAAACGGTGTAACTCTCCGACCAACACAGTGATAATGGCAGTCCGCCACTGCTCTTCGTTTGCGCATAAACATTGAGTACACTACACGTGGAGATGAATGAGGTGAAGCGCGCTCATTACGTACTGGCTTCGGTTCCGTTCAGGGGCTTACTCGCGAGTACGCTTTTGGAGAAGTCTGCTCAAGCTAAATACATTCCCAAACCCACATATCCTGACTATATTAAGATTCACCGCGTAATCAGGTTTCGAGCAGACAACTCTATTCGTCCATAGGCCAACCTCCTCCTTGCGTCGCCAGCAGACATTCGGGGAATAATATAGAATGATGATGGAATGGAGAAATGTTGACGGAATGATGTAGATACCCAATATGGAGAAACAGGAGAACCCTGAATGAAGCTCAGACTACGACTTTGTCCGCTACAATGTTAGTATGGATTTTTGAATGAAAAGTTCCAGGCCTGACCGGGACTCGAACCCGGACCACCTGAGTGACAGACTGAATGACCACTGAGCCACAGCAGGGGTAACAGTTGGGCTTAGAAAAGGGCTTTGGGGCACTCCTGCGTCTGTGAGTTTGGAGCAGGAAGAGGATCTGTTATACCATACTCGAAATTGTCTGTGGTGGAGATAGCTTGCGGTTAATAGAAAGTAGAAATCTGGATTGTTAATATAGAAGACCATTGTGCCACGTGTATCAAATGCCATTTCGATGTCCAAAAATAAATACAATTTGTGTATAGGCCTACAATGATTTATTATCGGAGCAAATTCCATCATACAAAATTAATTCTTCTTGTACAGAAATTGGCAATCCAAAGTAAGTGCGATATTTTACATTTTCATTATATGTTTATTAAAAATTTTATTTATTTAATTTAAAAAATCCCATTGCCCTATTGAATATTTCGAGGACATCATACCAAAAGGGCGTATGAACAAATGCAGGGTTATTGAAATACTTTAATAGAAACTTTATGTTTGAACTAACCTTTATTAATTACAATTGGCATGAGGAAGGGTCAGGAATGTACCTCGTTATGTAAACAAGGATAGAATAATTATTCTGTATTTAAATGGTTCTAATGTAAAGGTGGAGTTTTGCTCATATGCCCTTCTGGGATGATGCCCTCGAAAAAAAATATATAGGGCAATTTAATATAATTAGGCTATCTACTATTCCACTTATATGTTTATTGAAATTCTTGCTGATCAGGTTTCAAAGACGAATGTGTGTATCAAAATAAATGAAAAATAAATAATAGGGATGGGTGTAATAATGATTTAAGAAGAACTGATTGCGAGATAAAATAAACAATAAGGTAGTTTAAGCCATGAACATTATTAACATTAGTGTTTTACCTTCAAGGTTGGTAGCACTGAAGTGCAGTCATGTTTGGTTATTTGGTACCTCATCATATGTTTTTTTCCCCCGAATTTGAATTCAAATTATTTATCTTCATTTTTTCTATGGTCTTTATATTTGTTACGGAATGCGCGCTGGTACGAGTCCTCATGGGGGAAGACATTTTCTCATGAAATTTCGGCCAGTGTATAGGACCGGTGCCCACCCAGCATCGTGATGCACTTGGGGAGCTACGATAGGTAGCGAAATCCGGTTGCGAATGCCAGCCATAACGGCTGGGGGGATCATCGTGTTAACCACACGATACCTCCATTCTGGTTAGATGATCGTCCACCTCTGCTTCGGTATGTGCGCGTGAGCCAGCAGTCGTCTGCTCGGTCTAGGCCTTCACGGGCTGTAGCGCCACGGATTATTAGGTATAAGTTATTTTCGTAAGATGAAATATAGAAGATATGGATGGTCGTGTTAAAGCTGTAGGAAGAATGTTGACTAGGCCATTTGCTTTTCGTAATTGTACTGTTGGAAATAGTGTATTTCGTATTTCTCTGAGAGTGGCTGTCGGTATTAGGCCTATATTTATAAGTTTTCTGTCTCAGTTCTTGTGACTTCTCTGAGGAAGGGTACGTACAAGACGGAGCCTGGTTGGTTACCGAGCTGGTCGCTCGTAACCTAGTTGGTCGCTAGGTAGAAAGTCGGGGTGTACAAGACAGACCCTGGCTGGTTACCAATTTGGTCGCTCGTAAGCTATACTAAAAGCCAGGTTATGAACCGACTAAACCGGAAGCAACGTTCTATTGCTCGTTGTTGCCACATAGTGGCGCGAGATTCAAAGAGTGTTCAGCTTTTGTCACCGATGTGTTTAAAATAACTGCTGTATATAGTTCTCGATAACACTATCAACAATATTAGTAATTAAAATTACTGTTTTTAAGGAAGCGCGAGCTAATGACGCTGGTACGAAATGCGACTCGTAATGCACGTGGTACTCCAAAGGAACTGGGAAGTTTGGCTGCACTGTCTCCGTGATTCCGTTGCCAGATTTTCGTTAGCAGACGATATTTTCACGTGAGGTCCAATGAAAAGCTCCCTTCTCTTTCCCCCCTCCACCCCCACACTCAACGTGTCATCGCTGCACAGGCTACCCCTCTAACCCGCACTTTCCTCTCGGCCAGCCAACTACTTCCTGTTTAGTCGGTTCATAACCTGGCTTTTAGTATAGTTGGTCGCTGGGTAGAAAGTCGGGGTGTACAAGACGGAGCCTGGCTGGTTACCGATTTGGTCGCTCGTAAGCTAGCTGGTCGCTGGGCAGAAAGTCGGGCTGATCAGAACAAAGCTTGTTTGCACCTGCCAGTTAATGTAGCTGAACTTACTCTGCTTTTTAAAAATTGTCTTTGAAAAACAATAACAATTTGTAAAAGTGCCAGGATGGATTGTATTGGTCTTCAAGTTCTCCTAAACCAGAGCTGGGCAGCAAGAGCGTATCCTACTCTCTCACGGGGAGCCATATGATTTCTCTTTATCCCCTTTCTTCCCCGCCGAACACCGCGCAGCGTTGATTCAGTGACGGATGAATATAAAGCGTCCCCGTTTAGAGTCTAGTCCCGCTCCCGACGCCCAGGCCTGTCCTAAACGTACCTTAATTGGTCATTTTCAGTACGGAAATAACCATGTAAATTTTCCACTTTTCTGGAAAGCGTATTCTGTCACAATAAAGCCTTTTCTTTGAATCCCATGTAGTTCATTGATGCAAATAGAGTACTGATCAAATAATTTATGTATTAATTGCCAAAAGGTCAGCACCGATAATTATATTGTTTCTAAAATCGGCGCTTTCTGTAAAATATCAATTATCCATTTACAAAGTTACTTATTATTGGTATCCATTTCACACCACCTCATTCTAGTGCCGAGATCATGAAAGTATGGGGCTCTATCTCCATGCCCCCGAAGTGCCTTTATGGCATATGGAGCTACCTTTACCTTTATTAGTGTCCATGTAAACTCCTACTTTACCTCACAATTTCACAATAAGATATGGGCTTTGGTGGTCGGGTTGAGTCTCATTCCAAAATTTGTAAACATTGATTATCCTACCGAAAAATTATTTTTAGACTTTAAAGTCTTTAAAATACATCAAATTTATATCAATGCATTATTAAATTTTGTATATAAAAGTGACATATATTTCAGATCATATACTCACAAACACAAAACCAAAGGCATGGATACAATACGTTTGTTTGATCCCAAGTGTTTAACGAGCACTGTTTTCAACGATAATACTAATATCGGCCCTAGAATTTATAACAAATTAATAAATAAATATGCACACCTATTTACCTCCAACGTCCCGCGCCGTGCCGTCGCGGTCTAAGACATCCTGCCTAGGACTCGCGTTACGGAATGCGCGCTAGTTCGAGTCGTCATGGGGGAAGAAATTTTCTCATGAAATTTCGGCCAGTATATGGGACCGGTGCCCACCAAGCATCGTGATGCACTTGGGGAGCTACGATAGGTAGCGAAATCCGGTTGCGAATACCAGCTATGACGGCTGGGGGGATCATCGTGCTAACCACACGATACCTCCATTCTGGTTGGATGATCGTCCACCTCTGCTTCGGCATTTGGGCGTGAGGCCAGCAGCCGGCTGGTCGGTCCAGGCCCTCCACGGGCTGTAGCGCCACGGATTATTATTATTCACCTCCAACAGTTTGAAATTTAAGACTGTATGTCAGCAACTTGTTATGAGTAATGAGTAATTTTTAGATGTTATTATATTGTAATTTATACGTCTACATTTATTATGTATCGAATCCTCCCTGAACATGAGAAAACTTTCTTTTAGGGGAGTGCTAGAATGTTGTAAATTTACAATCTCTTTGTATACTATTTTATTTTTCTGGCAATAAACATTGTTAATGTTATTACTAATATTATCATTTGAAATTAATATTTCACAATCCATTATACTCGTCGAAATGGATAGCAGCAGGATCACATGACGTTGTCAGTTTTTATTCAAGCTAGATGTATTACTTGAAATGGTTCAATTACGTAGTAGTTGATTCAAGAACGTCCAAAATTCATTTTTATTCAGTGGAAAGTTTTCAACTTTGTTAGCGGAGAAAAATATCATTAATTTTATATGTGGGATTTTTCCGTCGTATAACATGATATTGATATCAGTACAGTGCTTTCTGGTTTTGTGAATCGCGTAATTCTTGTCATCTGTTTCTTTCTTTATTCTTCAATATCATACGTTGTTGATCATGTCGGGAAGATGGCAGAAACTGATTTCTACCTTATAATCCATCATCATCATCATCATCATCATCATCATCATCATCATCAATAACAGTCTTGGATTAGGCCTCCTGGCCTGTTCCGCTTCCAGAAGAAAGTTGGTCTTTCCATCTCTTCCTTGGTCTTCCGATGTCTCGTTTTCCATGAGGTGTATAGTCCAATAGCATCTTGGGTAACCTATTGTTGGGCATTCTTAACACATGTTCATACCAGTTGTTGCGGTAAGATTCTATAGTATCCGTAATGGCGGTGATATTCAATTCTGCTCGGATGTCAGCGTTCCTTTTATGGTCGTAAAGAGTATACCCTGCAAGAGGTCTTAGCAATCGCATTTCAGCAGCTTCTATTATTCGAAGTTGTCCTTTCGTTAATGACCATACCTTATAATAACTATTGTATTTCTGACTATTATTTGTATCGCATGACCTATGTCAATTAATTCTAGAATATGAATAATTGCTAGTATAGAGACATGAATCTACTTTACATATTGCTTCCAATTTGAATGCCTTATTAAAAGCGAATGTATATGACCTATATTCTTAATGACATTGTTCACTGTTATAAGAGCAGAGATATGACCTGAGTCAAGAGCAAAAAGACATTTCTGTTTTATTGCAACTTTTTACATAAACAGATATCACAGAGATGTATGAATAACGAGTTGGAGTGGGAGATCCAATAACTGCGTGTTGATGCTTGAGTGAATGATATAGATGAACTTGATCTTTCGGCGTTGTAATACGAGAGTTCTCTATAGTGTGTTTGCCATTCAAGCTCCACGGTAGATAGGTGAAATTTTTGTGGATAATGATTAAAGAATTCACATCAGGCTCTTGCGTATGCTTGTAAGGTGGACAATAAATAGCGCCATAAATGTTTCAGTTCTTGTAGATTCCTGAAGCTTTCAGTACTTCAAAATTCGGTAGTATGCTTTGTCTATTAGCTGTTGTAGTGTTATAGCTACAGTGATTCCACTTTCATAATTTTTGTCTTGTCAGTGCGATATATTATATAATTTCGGAGTTTGAATGTGGTAATAATTTTAAGTGTGTTTTAATACTTGAGGGTTGTTTCCGATCTCTGATAGCGAATTTGAATGACATCATGTGCATCAGGAATCACACCGATAGCTGAATTGCGGCGAGAAATGACAGACCAGTAGTGAGTGATTTCATAATCAGAGTGCACGATGTATTACAGTAGCAATGCCCAAGAAAATCGAGCCAAGTACAGTTACGTGAAAATCATAGGAGCCTGCAAAACATGTGGTTTCGTTATTTCCAAGAAAGACATCTTGTGTGTACGTAATAAGACTGGAAAAACTCGGACAGATTAATTCCGGAGTGGAAAAAGCAAGGAAATCCACCCCCGTCACAAGTCGCCGCACCCCACGAGATGATACAAATTAATTCCATTCGAGCTTTACCAATCTTATTAAGTACACAGAAGACGCCTTTCTTGGAAATAACGAAATCTCGTTTATTGAGGGCTTCTTTTATTTTCACTTAACTGTACTTGACATTGGAAAGGGTCGTAATGTACCCCTCCCAAAAAGGCTCGATTTTCTTGGGAATTTCTGCTGTGAGTCGCCGTGCACTCAGACTATGAGATCACTCACTACTGGTCTGTCATCTCGCGCCACAGTTCATCTGTCGTATTTACCAAGTAGTCGTTGAAGTTCGTATGTCTTGTTGACCGTTAGCGTTAGAATTAAGTGAAGACAAATTTTTACATGCTGTCAGTTACTTAAGAACCATCTGTCGGAGTCTTACGAGTTAAAAAAAGATGAATCTCTTTCCGATTCGTTAAAAGACATTTGTGGTGTGGTTGGCATATTTATCATTGTTGCTCCGAATATAGCAAATGGTTCAAGATAGAAGCTTCCGAAAGTGAACAATGATTTTTGACGTCAGAAGATCGTACTCTTGCTGCAATCCATCGCAGAATGGTTGCAGTGTATGGACAGATATGCCTAGAGAAACAGGCAAACATTGTGATGGGGGCAGATATAAAAGTAAAATTTTTCTTCCACCGTGTTAATGTCAAAAGAAGTGGTTATGAAAATTTTTACCACTCGACCGCAATTACGAGGCCGTTTATAAAGTGATTTCCCCTGGGCCTGTTTACAGAAAAAAACACAATTCCATGGAAAGATTTATTGAAACAGATACAGAAGTTGTTGCACTATTTGTCAACATATCCCCCACTGGAACTGAGACATTTGTCATACCATGGGACCAGTTTTTATATCCTTGTGTCATAGAAGTCTGCCGCCT
Source organism: Periplaneta americana (assembly GCA_025594305.2). Classification (NCBI taxonomy): domain Eukaryota; kingdom Metazoa; phylum Arthropoda; class Insecta; order Blattodea; family Blattidae; genus Periplaneta; species Periplaneta americana. The sequence continues at coordinate 141,701,100 of JAJSOF020000017.1, read as the reverse complement.
GGGATTGGAACTATTCTGTGACAGCCGTCTGCACCTCTCTGTAAATCCCATAATATGACAAATGTCTCAATTCCGATGGGGAATATGTTGAAAATAGCTCAACAATTATTGCCTTGTCTGTTCCAATAAATGTTTCCAATGAAATTGTTTTTTTTTTTACTGGTAACGGCCCCTGGCGAACTTATTTTTTACGGCCCTCGTAATTGCGGTCGAGTGGCCAAAATTTGTATAAGCACTTCTTTTGACATTATTAACATTGTGCAAGAAATAAAAATAACTTTTTTATCTGCCTCCATCAGAATGAGAGAAGGACCGTTTTGTGCAGCAACTTGTCCAAGAACATTCCCTTAATACGGTGATGCAAAAAACCAATCTATTCTCGCTCAGTAAAATTGTAATAAATTATCAAAAAGAACTATTACAATATTACTCACATCACAATATTACGAACCTTTAACCTAAAGATTTTTGAATCGCAAATCAACATATATCTTAGAGTATAACACTTTTATTAAATTACAGCAGCTTATCGGTAACAAAACAAAAATGAAATTGATATATTTGAGAGATTTTCTCTTATGTGATATACTTAAAAGGTTTTTGAAACGTAAATCGACAAGTATCTTAGAGGTTTTTTTATGGTATACAGTATTTTGAATCGTAAATCTTACAGGTTTTCTTTTATGTGGTAGGGTAAAGTTGCCAATTTCCGTGATACCCCTAATCCCGTGACACTTTTTAAAAATTGAATGTCAGTCAAAGCTTTGCCGTTCGACCACAGCGCCAGACATCTTTCTCGAAAGAGTGCATCTTCCGCCTACTTTTGAGACATCGGTGCACTTCATAGCAAGATAACCAATCCCGTGATATTCAGTGAAAAAACGTATCACGGAATTAGGAGTATCATCCTATACAGGTTATTGAATCGTCAATTGTCACGTATCTTGGAGGTTTTATTTTATGTGGTATATAAGTTTTTGAATCATAATTCGGTACGTATCTTAGACGTTTTCCTTTATGTGGTACATACATTTTTAAATCGTAAATCGGCACGTGTCTTGGAGGTTTTCCTTTATGTGGTATATAAGTTTCTAAATCGCAAATCAGCACGTATTTTAGAGATTTTCCTTTATGTGGTGTACAGTTTCTTGAATCGTTAATGGGCACGTGTCTTGGAGGTTTTCTTTTATGTGGTATATAAGATTTTGAATCGTAAATGGGCACGTATCTTGGATGTTTTCTTTTATGTTGTACGTAAGTTCTTGAATCGTAGAGCGGGACGTATCTTAGAGGTTTTCTTTTATGTGGTATATAAGTTTTTGAATCGTAAATGGGCGGTTTTCCTTTATGTGGTATATAAGTTTTTGAATCGTCAATGGGCACGTATCTTGGAGGTTTTCTTTTATGTGGTATATAAGTTTTTGAATCGTAAATGGGCGGTTTTCCTTTATGTGGTATATAAGTTTTTGAATCGCAAATGGGCACGTATCTTGGAGGTTTTACTTTATGTGGTATATAAGTTTTTGAATCGTAAATCGGCACGTATCTTGGAGGTTTTCTTTTATGTGGTATACAGGTTTTTGAATCGTAAATCGACACGTATCTTAGAAGTTTTCTTTTATGTGGTATACAGGTTTTTGAATCGTAAATCGACACGTATCTTAGAGGTTTTAAGAGTCACGTTTTAAAACTCTTTATGTCCCAATGTCACCTACAGGTGCCGCTTACTAAAAACTGTCGAAAATTACCAGTAAATTATTTTAAACATAAATCAGCATCGAAAATGCCTTAATAGACATCTGATAATCGAATTCCAACGCTGATTTATGTTTAAATTGTGACATTGGGACATCAAGAGTAAGCCTGTCTTTTGATTTTGTGGATGTAAAATTGTTACTTACGTTGGAACTACGGGCCTACTTGGAGATTGCTGTGGAATTGCAGTTTCTAAATGAAAGTCTTCTTGGAGATCTCAAGAGCAGTTAAAAATCAGAACTTCTACACGAGTTTGTAACGAGTTGTACCCCCGGGTGCTTCAGCGCCTCTTCAATAACAGTGGCAGTTTAGAGACACTCGACAGTGTGAGGAACTTATCGCTAATGAGGAATCTAAGTACTGCAGCTGTATGCCAGAGTACAAAACAAATCTAATATGCTCATGTCTGTTGGTTTTGTTAATAGAATTTTATTTGTAATACTTGGGTTTTGCTGCAGATCAAACAATGCCTTGTCTCTTAGTTTCATACTTAGAATTAGAACGAAGGGAGAGAAAGAGATGGAGCGAAGTCTTGATGCAAATGTCCTTCAAAACTTGTCTAGTGCTAGTACTCAATTACAGTCCTTCCAGCTGCTCCACCCTGGCCGAGCGCTGCCTGCAAGTAATAATTATTCTATTGTGACAGCGACGTGAGATTCGAACTCACGACCAGCGTCCCGCAAGAGAGCAGATCGCGCGGAGCACTGAGGGACGGCGCGCGGCGGAGAGAAGAGAGGGGGGTGTATTACGTCAACGCGACGAGGGGAGAGTGCGCGCGCAGCTGCTACTTACGGAGTAAAGGGGGACGGACCCTCCCGACTCTTCTAGAGAAGTCCGTCCGAAGTGGAGATAGTCAGATAATTCGAGAAGTCGTACTTTCCAGAAACTGTGGTGTGGGTATAAATTACGCGCGCAAGTGAACGCGAGGAGTTTTCAGTTGATTAGTCAGCCAGTCAGTGAGTAAGCCAGAGCAAGCAAGCCAGTCTTGTGTACCGGAGTTCGACTCGAGTGTGCGTCCGCAACTGTGTCAGCATCCGAAGGCCTGAGTTCGAGTGCAGTGGACCGCAGTTGGAGGGACCTGAGTTCGAGTGCAGTGGACCGTAGTTGGAGGGACCTGAGTTCGAGTACAGTGAACTGTCTCTGAAGATCTGTGGTTCGAGATACTGTGAACTCGAGTGACTGAGCTAGAAGAACTGTGAACTGAGAACTGACAGTTCTGATTTGTAAATAGTGCTTTGTAAATATTAGTTAAGATTAATAGTTCATTGTTGTTCGTAAGAGTCCAAGTAAATTGTCATTGCCGTCAGTGGAGTGCTATAACGAATACTGTGTTGAGTGGAAATCCTATTCTTGACGAGAGCGTTTAAGGTGAATTGTAGAAAGGAATTATTGTTGGAAGAATAAAATCCTATTGTTGAGTGGAAATAAAGTTACACTATTATAATTAAGTATATTAGTACAGTTCAGTTCTTTTAAGCAAAAAGCAGCTGGCTGTACTTATTATGAACTCTAACGAGAAAGTATCAAGATTAAAACAGGTGATGGGAAGCACAGTGCTTTTTTTCTGTAGTCTGAGTTTCACCTAGAAAATACTTTAATACTAGATGCTTTTTTTCAATATTTCATTGATTTTCATCCTGGAAACTTTTTTCATAATGGCTGAGTAGTTTATCATTTTTTTAGGTTACTCGTAATATAGCGATGACAGCAGCACACGGGAATCGGCTTTTTGGGCACGGTAATTAAAAGTAGCGCAATAGACCTATGGAGGTTTCATTACTGTGTCAGTCCTAACCATTTTCAAACGTCGTGATACTATGTGACTCACAGGCATCTATATCTGCTATGTCAAGTTGCTCGAGGACCTCAGTATGTAACGATTAGAGAGCGGATTTTTCTGTGCTAAAAATGTAAATAAATTTATTTTTATGTGCTAAAAAGTACGAAAATATTTGCTAAAAATAAAATAAATATTTTTTTAATATGACAAAAAATATCTTGCATAGTTTGGAAAAAATGTTACTAGGCACTCACCAATCACACTTGAGTAACAGTTGCTAGTAGTTGTCCGAGAACTGCAGTGAACAACAAAGATCATTTCCAAATTCTCCATCACAAATGCATGCCCATTATCTCTGAACAATGGCATACTGTGAAAACGATCTTTCCACATCACAGGACGTCAGACATGCATATTTAACACATACATAGTCAATTTCACATACAGGCATACCCTCCAATACTTGAGCAACTTTACATATTTATTTATATCCACTGTTTTGCCTTGAATGCACACGTGAAGCAGCGGGGATGTGTTTGTTTCCAGACAAATGTTGGGTTACCTGAGAGCTCTGATCTACACTTACTGATTTACCACATTGTTGGCAAAATAACACTTTTCCGTCAGTAGTAAAAATGTTTTAAAATTCATCTACATGTTGCTGAAGACGCGGTCTTAAACTCGATTTGATTTTAGGCATCTTAAAAGGCTAATATACACACGTCTTAACGTAAATAATGTTTCTAGCTACTGACTGACAATGGAGAAAAGCTTCCTATAGCGACGCCACTATATCTACACTTCGCAGCTTATGCTTATGGCCAGATAACGGGGAATCACAACAACATGTATTGCCTCACTTGATAGGCATGATCGAGAGGCAAGAGATTTGTTTAAATTAAATAATGTTTATACCCAAGCTCTTATCCGTTGTGTTTCACAAACAAAGCGTGGAATAAAATCATCTTCAGCAACAATAAACATTCCTAATTATGTGTTGCAAAATCTCTCCTCCTTGTCCATGTTAATTTATTCTCTAATAATAACACTGATATGCTGCCTAGCAGTTCTCAGAACTTGAGGCGATACTATTACAAAAATGGATCACGGATACACCACACAGCCCATAGAAACACGAAGCAACCAAGAATTCTTAAAAAGAACCAAGAATTCTTAAAAATATAACGCACTTCTGAGTGATATAATTGATTTAGTTTGAAAATATTTAAAAGTTCTTTTAAAAAAATAATTTAAGTAAAAAACTCCAAGATTTATGTGTTTATAATAGATTTCCTGAAAATATGTATTTACATAAATTTTTTGTGAAAATATGTGTTTTTATGTGAAATAGAATTCGTCTTTTAAAGTTGAAACTTGACATTCAGAATTTTTAACTTTGTTAATTGTGTTTTATCACACGCAAGAAAAATATTTAATTACATAGGAATCCGCTCCTTAGTAATGATATATTGGACTACAAGAAACTGATTAAAACTCTCCTTGCAATGAATTCAATCTCATTGTGGCATTCCTGGTAATATTTGTAAGATGCAACTTTATAAAGTTCCTCGAAGTAAAGGGAATGATTGTGACAACCACGTTTAAGGAATTGGTGACTCATAGGGATGGCTAAACATTGCAGTATGTTTGGTTGTTAATGTGCTTGGATTAAGCCATCTCCCAAGAAGAAGAAAAGAAACTGTTTATTCGCAGCTCAGAATCGGACGACTTCGGATAGCCGTCTCTTAAGTTCCAGCGAATCTCTTTGCAGGACAGGCACTAGTTCGCTTCGTTTGCAGGAGAGCCTGGAATTCGTAATAGCATGCTACTCGTTCTTGCCTAAGATCATTGAAAAAATTGGAGACGAAACGTCTACATCTCCTTGAAACCTTGGTGGTATAGAGAAATTATCAAAATATTCATCATAGTGTCCCAGAAAAATAGTGATCTAAGTAATTTGCAGAAGGTGGCATCTATTATCGGTTGTTCTTTATGGTTGTGAAATTTGGACTCTCACTTTGAGAGAGGAACATAGGTTAAGGGTATTTGAGAATAAGGTGCTTAGGAAAATATTTGGGGCTAAGATGGATGAAGTTACAGGAGAATGGAGAAAGTTACACAACACAGAAATACACGCATTGTATTCTTCACCTGACATAATTAGGAACAATAAATCCAGACGTTTGAGATGGGCGGAACATGTAGCACATATGGGCGAATCCAGAAATGCATATAGAGTGTTAGTTGGGAGGCCGGAGGGAAAAAGACCTTTAGGGAGGCCGAGACGTAGATGGGAAGATAATATTGAAATGGATTTGAAGGAAGTGGGATATGATGATAGAGACTGGATTAATCTTGCTCATGATAGGGACCAATGGCGGGCTTATGTGAGGGCGGAAATGAACCTCCGGGTTCGTTGAAAGCCAGTAAGTAAGTAAGTACGCCTAAATACCTCGAAACACAATAATTTGAAATATGTCAAGTCAATAATAAAAGGCATTTTGCCAAACATCGGACTCTTGCTATATGCATTAATTGTGGCCTCTGTTGGGAACAACGCTGAGAGACAATTTCCCATTCAGAAATAATTATTATAAAAGACAATGAATTATGTGTTGAGGGAACAAAGATGATGAGACGTAAGGGAATAAAAAACATCAGCGCATATGTCGACAGATATCTCACTGTTGAAAACGATCGCTGCCATTGGTATTGTCGTGATGCCAATCGGAGGCCTGGGAATGAAGTGAAGTGCCATTTCATGTATCATACAAGCGTTTGATTAGTTGCCTGCGCCTTTGTCGACACTCCACGTGGCGATGAGAGACCACAAGTGGCTCACAGCTCTTGTCACCCACAAGCTGGATGCTCGCCTTCCTGTTACTATATGACGGCAATGAAGCAATACAAGAATAAATTATAGCGGTCATTTCAAGCATTCGGAGAAAGTTCTCTGTAAAGAAACAGGACGTAAAAATTGTAGTTATGTTTTCATGAAGCTTATTTTCATGCGGCTTTTGATTCTGAACCGGTTGATACTTAGATTTTATTGTTTCATATTTTTAAGATTAATTTTGTCTTTTAAATGGACACTGTAAAGTAAATTATTTAATGAAAAGTGTTTTATAAAATCTCAGGTTCAATTTTGTCGGGAAATAATATAGCTATCACTTTAAAATTTTCCACTGCAATAAATCGGCCAATTAGAAAGTAAATGTAAGTAATCTGACACAGTTGTTAACATTGTGAGATATCTGAACTGAGCAAGCTGAAAGATTTTCCAAATTGAAGTTGCAAGAATTAAAAAATATAAGGTACCTGCGGGTATTAAGGCCCAGCATGTTATAAGGCCCACTACCTAGTTTTGCCGTTAGTTATACACCTTTGCAAAACAGAGCAACAGCTCTTAAGACCTATTTCTTCTTGCATTCGAGTGAGGTATAAAGAAATTAGATTCTCGTTCTTGTTTGTAGCTGACTGGTGGCAACAAGTTATGTGTGATTATTTCTACATTCTTCATAAAATTCTGCAAAATTTAAGTTGATATTTAATCGTTTTATGTGTGTTATTAATATAATATTAAATGCACGTTATTGTGTAAACATTAAGAAGTTTGGGGCTACGTGAAACTTTCGGTAATGGGCATATGAGCACTCCATAAATAAAAATTGGCGCGAAGTAACAGAGCAGGAAATAAGGCCCATGAAATAAATACGTGGAAACGCCCGCAAGTTCATAGAAGTCTCTGAACTGTAAAGTTCTAACTCTGAAGCACAATCTTTTTTTCAAGAAATGAAACAAACGAAAGATTGGCAATTCCTAATGCGGAAAGAGCATTGGATGAACCATCAACTTCAGGATTTGTAAACGTCCAGGGGACGCGGATGTGTTCTGTCTGCGAAGAGAATTGTTGCAGATATGCATGTGTGTGTCTCTTGTGAATGTTGGATGCACGATGAATGTGTAGGTCTCACTGAGGGGAAAAACTGAAGACTTTGTATGCCCAAATTGTGTTCAATACTTACATTCTTTATTGTGGGCCTTATTATCTGTCACAGCAGGATATAAGGCCCAGTGACATGATGTTAATTTTCATTGTTCACAGAATTTATGTGTTCGAATATTTATTTGAAGTAAAATATTATAGGATAACTATAAAGTATGCTATTCCATTATTTAAAAATTGCTAAATATCTCCATTTCAAAGAAAGAACGTTTTATTCCTTAGGTGGGCCTTATTACCCCCGTTTACCTTATTACACTCAGACTTGAATTCCATCATTGACTGTTTGATGGACTTGTATGTCTTCTCGTTGCTGAAGTTCTAAGTGCTGTAGTTCAATGATTTCAGAGATTTTTTTTTACCTAACTTATGTTTCTTATTATTTTTTTTTTAGTTTTGAATTTTCTAAATTCGTTTCATTCATACCCTCAAAGTATACAAAATATATTAAGGTAATTCTAATTACTCTGTCCCCTTCCTTGTCTTTTTATAAAGCTGTTTCACACAAAGTTAGTTTTATAAACGATTGCAGGGCACTTTTATTAACAACTGGTCACTTTTCATGAGAATCCCAAATCTCAAGCTTGTTCTGTAGCCTATTTAAATGTCTTCTTGAATTACGAAAGGCGATCCTCTGTGCTCGAGGGGTCATTGAGGACAAATACTAAGCCTTAGCAAGACTTTCTTCGGAAGAGAAGTGAGGCGAAGAATCCTGTGAATTTGTAACACGTGAACAGCTTTGTGACTGAGGCAACAACTACTGGCCAGTTAGTCACCGCCTGTCACATTTTCAATTTTGAACATGGCAAGTACAGTCTTCCCAGATTCTTGCATCACACATTGCAGTGCATCAACCAACAGATCCCGTAGTTCATACAAAATGAAACTTTCCTTATTGTTTGCCGCTTGTCTCTTAATCTGACTTTTCATGATTCGAATTGCAATTAATTAGTAATAACTAAAGATGAGGGGTTTGTGCGCAGCACGAAAAACACGTTGACTCGACAGGGAGCATAGGTGGACAGACAGGTGAACGACTACGACCAGTGCAACCAAAAGAAATGCAACTACACGCTATCCATTTGCCTTCTTGCCGCCTTATCATAACAACATGAAACGAACACAGGCCTTCATAGTCCAATGCACTAGAGTGGTGAACGGACGTAGTGAGCAGTGGTTACCTACAATGACGGAAACTAAGAAAACAAAGGATGTGAAATTAAATACTTTGTTACGGAGATACAGCAGTGATATGTTGCGCATCCAAGCAAAACAGAATTGTATTACATACAATGAAATTACAATATTATGTAGGAAGTAGGCCTATTACGTAGAAAGGCATTGTAACAACAGAAAACATAAAGACAATATTGCACACGCTTTAAAGGTGCTGATTCCCTCAACATCAAAATTAGTATCAAATGCAAAATCAGAATTTGCTAAGGATTTATGTGCGATGATGATTAAAGCAAATAATCTGTTCGAGCATTTTTGCAAAAATATACCAAGTAGCGTGTTCCGAATCAGACAACTCTCCGTAAAGACTATGTATCTGATTGCACAGCAATAATAAAAGAGGTGTCGGAAAAAATCAAGAAAGGACCTCCAGGACCTTGCACACAGAGAATAAAGAATAAATAACAGAAAAATAAGAGCTATTTAACAATTTGTAACATGCTGAATAATGCAAAATCATCAGACAATAGAATAGTATACTTGACATATGCAACGTTAACGTCCTGTGACGTTGAAAGAAGCTTTTCGCAGTTCAAAAACTGTTTGAGTGATCGACGACGGCGTTTGTCATTCGATAATTTAAGAGTCTGTAGTAGTGCAGTGCAATTCGGCTTGTGATGGCTCTGAAGCTATGGATGAATCATAAAGGCAAGTTTCTTCTTCTAACTATACTAATGTTTCAACATATTCCTCATATTTGTATATTGTCATCTGCTAGACCTTAACGGAGTGTTGCATTTGTCATATTTGGACTGTACTCTTCGCGTGGTTTGTTTACGTCGGAAGTCAACACAGGCACTGTGCATACAGCTGTATTAACGTCTATTCACACGCAACCTGACGACAATCCGCACAAATCCCTCATCTTTAGTAATAACATTAGGACAGTCATAAAACTCCCCTCTTACTTCCAGCAGCCATTCGATAAATTTTATTTCTTGCTTTTTTTTTCTTTTAAGGACTGCTATACAGCATTGCCATATTTAGCGATAAGTCGCTAAATATAGGGAATTTTGAATCAGTCTCGGCGACAAATTTTGTAAAATACGATTAGCGACTTTTCTGCTGATTTTTATATTCTTCCACTTTTTTCTTTCTTTTAAGTTAAAACATTCAACTGAAGTCATGCACTTCTTAGTTTTAGAAGAGGCACGGGTGCAAGACTGAGTCGTCTGATGATTCATACGTGAAAGCCCTGATCTCATATATTTGTGATCAGTGGTCAGGGGTGAAAGATGCTGATTCAATGATTCTCATGGTTAGGTCTCGCCCAATGCTACTGCTCCAACGCCGATAAACGTTGGCAGCTTTGATTGGCACGTGACGAGTCTTGCTTCTTCCCCGCAACGCGGAGATTTTCCACTCCGAACCGACCCGAGGCAATTGAGTTTTGCAATTTTTTTGCCGACAGTTCGTGTGAAGCAAAGGAGACTGTAGTTTTAGCTGGTTTTAATACATTTTAACATATAAGGTTTAAAAAGTGTTAGATTTCACCAAAAAAAAATTGTGGTCAAACGCTTGGGTGAAAATTTCCACACTTACAATTTGCCAGGAAGTATAGTGTCAATGATCGGATCAATTTCAGTGTATTCACAATCAGCTGTTCCCACAGCTTCCACCTCAACATCAAAGCCGTCAACAATACAACCAGACTCCGCAGAAGAGGGTGACGATGAAGAAATTGTATTTTTCTCCGCATGTGCACATTTTTCTTATTTTTATTTAGTGATATTATTATTAATTTTTATCGACAATTCTGGGGATTTTTTTAACAAACTTTGGAGAGATTTAGCTACTTTTTGTTGAAATTTTAGCGAGATTGTAGGGCGATATGTTGGCAACAGTAATGCTCCACTTTTCAGCGGTTACCCTAAATTTCCTTCCGCCATCCTTCTCGATCCTACCAATGTTCCTCCTGCAGGTACCGGTTCCTCATCATTTGCAGTACTCTCCCACGCGGTGACGATTTCAGAAGTATTTTCGACCATCTTTCTGCTCCATTCTTTTCAGATACCATAATGGAGATCTCGCATCTCTACGTTTAGGCCTAATTACTGATTCGTCCATGTCCATCAGCTGTGTCACATTTTCATCTAATCTCCTCTTCTTATCCCATCCAGTTTCAATACTTGGATCTTAGATTTCAACAAGAGTCGAGCCCTCTTATACTATTGAGAAATCTTTTCTTCGTCAGTTTGGATATAACCCTTCTTCATCTCTCCCCTTCCTGCCGTATTCTATGATCGACGTCTGCTTCGCAGCTCCAGTCTCATGAATAATTGATCTCAAGTATTTAAACTGTTTCACTGCTTAAATTGTTCCTTGAGATAGGATATCTCTTCCTCCAGCTCCCACAACGGGATATTCGGTTTCATTCATATTTAATCTAAGATTTATTTTGAAGGCTTCAACAGCTTTCTCATCATATACTTAGCGTCTGCACGGCCTTGAGTAATTAGTAGCCTACCTGGTGTTCTGCGTATGTGGAGGTGTTTTGTAATTTTATCACATCACATGCTAACCACACTCACAGAGACATCAACACAGACATGGAAATACTACACATCCAACAAAAAAAGCCAGAAACTAAACACATTAGAACAATATGAAATATACAGACACAAGGAAACACACCCCAACTAAATTCTCAACACACAACTCAATTTCAGAACACACACACTCTTTGACTCTACACTATACCACACGAATACACCCTCACAGGAAACAAAACAAGAGGCGCCAAGACCAACAACGACCAGTTCTGAAGATGGCCCATAAAAAGGTGGAAACATGTTAACAAGGTACGTTAGAATTTAACACAAGAAAGTCTTATCATACATATTCCGAAATGATACAGTGTTAAAGTTGTGTAATGAAGATGCATAGTTGATATTTGTTACATACATGCAAAATGTTTTTATTGGTCCTAAAGTGAACTTTCCATTAATTAACACTTACTTTCAATGAACTCGGAGGTTCAATGCCGCCCTCAAATAAGCCCTCCATCGGTCCCTATCCTGAGCAAGATTAATCCATCCTACCATCACATCCTACCTCCCTCAGATCCATTTTAATATTATCCTCCCATCTAAGTCTCGGTCTTTTTCCCTCAGGTCTTCCAACTAACATTCTAAATGCATTTCTGAATTCATCCATACGTTCTACATGCCCTGCCCACCTCAAACATCTGGATTTATTGTTCCTAATTATGTCAGGTGAAGAATACAATGCGTGCAGTTCTGCGTTGTGCAACTTTCTCCATTCTCCTGTAATTTCATTCCTCTTAGCCCCAAATATTTTCCTGAGCGCCTTATTCTCAAACACCCTTAACCTATTTTCCTCTCTCAAAGTGAGAGTCCAAGTTTCATAAAGAACAACCGGTAATATAACTGTTTTATAAATTCTAACTTTCAAATTTTTTGACAGCAGACTGGATGATAAAAGCTTCTCAACCGAATAATAACAGGAATTTCACATATTTATTCTGTGTTTAATTTCCTCCCGAGTATCATTTATATTTGTTACTGTTGCTCCAAGATATTTGAACTTCTCCACCTCTTCAAAAGATAAATTTCCAATTTTTATATTTCCATTTCGTACAATATTCCCGTCACGAGTCATAATCATATACTTTATCTTTTCGGGATTTACTTCCAAACCTATCTCTTTACTTGCTTTCAGTAAAATTCCCATGTTTTCCCTAATTGTTTGTGGATTTTCTCGTAACATATTCACGTCATCCGCATAGACAAGCAGCTGATGCAACCCGTTCAATTCCAAGCCCTCTCTGTTATCGTGGACTTCCCATTCTGTACGAAACCTTCTGTTCCTGCTCGTACCCACACTGCTTACCTTCAGTACGTGAGCGAGACAGAGTGCAATGTACAGGAAACCCTCACCAGTATGAATGTCTGTGATTACACGATGTAATCACGACACCCGCTTTGGTCACCGCTGGTCTAGATGGAAGACCAGAGCACTGGCACTTGAGCCACAGAGACGGCTATTGGTGTTCGGAAGTAAGATATTGTCCTCCTTAGTGTTATGCTAATGTTACCGTATCTGATTATGAACCAAGACGTTCCATGTCCGAATCTCGACTATAGGCTACCCAAGACATTTTTTAAAGATTTCGTATCTGGAATGTGAGCCATCGAACCTCGTGACCAGAAAATTGTGGAGCTACGAACGGGTGGGCACTGCGGTCAAAGAGAAGCCGATTAATAACACTTCAGCACCCTATCCTTCCTGGTAGTTAGGAAGTTGTCTACTTGATTGCAGGTGCTAGACTCCTCGTGTGGCTGTAGTGCCAAGGTCGTATAGAAGCCAATCATAGATAAGAGAGCGTGCGTCAAGAGAAAGTGCAGGCTACAGAAATCAGATTCCACATATTAAGCTAAAGGTGCACAAGAAGGTATTACATAGGAAATAAAATGTAGAGGTAGTGGAAAATGTATTGCATTAATTCGTACGAGTTAAGGGCCTATTTACAATAAAACGTAAACGAAAACGCAACGTGAACACAAAAGCTTGCAAATAGGCCCTAAATTTATTCAAATGCTCAATCATATGATTTATTAATCTGCAAATTTATTATTTGCTAATATATCTTGAAAAAAGATATTCATGAACGTTTTCGCCTGTACGGCATCATCAGATGTTCAAAAGTTTGACTAAATCGAAACATAAGTTATTAAGTTGTACAAATGTACTATGCATTACAGTGGTTGAATGATTAATCATGAATTTTATGTAATGAAAAACTTATAATGGAAAAGGGTTCAATTTTGAATAATTTTTCTAATGTATTGATTTGCCGAAAAATGAAATTAAATTTATGATTATAAAATGAGAATATGCCCCCCAAGTGCCTTCATGGCATGTTACGGGGATACCTTTACCTTTATTATTATTATTATTATTATTATTATTATTATTATTATTATTATTGCGAGTATAACAATTATGAATATCAGAACACAATTGGTAATTTTCAATATTTTTCCTAAATGTAGGAGATATGCCAAGACAAATATAGACGGTGCAGTAAAAATATCTGTATCAGCAAAGAGAGGTCGATAGTGATATCAAAAACCAACTCCACATATAATGCTAACAGCTCACTTCTCCAAAAGTAGAAGTCTTTTAGTTGATGAATGCCCCAGAACAAGATTCCACAATTTAGATGGCCATGGATAAATCCATAATAGGCCGTGATTATTATTTCAACTGCCAAGCTATTACGTAATATTCTCGAAAAATATAAACCATTACTTACTTTTTTGAAGCATGATTAATATGTGAAGTCCAACCCAAGCCGGGTTCAAGATAAATACTAGAATTTCCATGACATCTAATGTTAAAATTAATATAATTGATTTCATGATGGTTGAGAGGAAGGAGATTTTTATTGCACCAGTCTATTACCACAGTTTAGTTATAGTCACGAAGCTCAATAGGTAGTAAATATGCATCCATAGATAGTTGCTAACCACTAGGATCGGTAATATCGCCTCATTACAGACAATGCGAAATAGTACCGGAACAGTCTATTGCTCTTAGCACCCTCACAACTCAAGCTTCGTGACTGTGTATACTAGACTGTGTTATTACGATGTTAGTCAAATTATCTAGTTTTACATTATAAAGTTCTTTATTAGTGACAATAATGTTAACAGCTAGATCATCAGCATACAAGTAGGGTTGGAAACATTATACACTAACTGAAAACTATTAGTAAGATACGAGTTTAGTAAATAAAGGGACGAACTATTAAATTCATAAAACTTCAACTTTGTTACCATATCAGAAGCTTTCGTCATGTCAAACAATCTAGTTGAAACTGTGTCACCATGTTCAAGATTTTCAAAACTACGTTTAAGAAAGGAAACAACTGTATCGATAGTACTACAGGACTTCAGAAAACCATACTGAGATTTAGAAAGCAATGCATAATCTTGGAAATAGTTATAAATTTGTTTTTGTAATTAGGTTTCAAACAGTTTAAAAACAACTGGTGTGATACTAATACGTCTATAATTTCCTAAATCACTCCTGTTGACCCTCTTAAAAATAGAAATTACTTTTACGTATTTCAAAAGATCAGGAAAAACACAAGCATCAACAACTACACAAAAATTATCTGGTAATTTTAGTAATCAAGAATTCATACCGTAAACATCTAAACAGCAGCTATTATTTAATTTACAAATTGCAAAATAAACTTCAACTGTGAAGGCTCATTCACAATGAAAATTAAACATAACGTAAACATTAACATAAGCACATAAACATATGCCACAAACTTAAGTAGCCAAGGCCTATTCACAATGAAAATTAAACATAACGTAAACATAACACGTGAGTGGAAACAAACATACCGAATCAACAAAACTACAGAATATATTACATAAAAATGGTGAATTGCACAATGACTGACGATGTAGCTATTCAATTTATGTTTCTAATAACTACAATGGCATCAGTATATGGCTTTCAACACTTGAAATCAAAGAAACGGAGATGTAAAATAACAAACTTTTCGTCATATGATTCCATGTTGCGCGCCTAGCTGTCATCACGGCCAGTAGATCAAAATATTGCCTGTAGGCAAAGCCCATGAGATGTTAAACAAAAAGTGAAAACACGCTTTCCGCTTGTGTATTGTTTCCAAATCGCATAAACATAAGCATGAAAGTTTGGAGTTTGCAAACTTTCATGTTAACGTCTTATGATTAAGATTAAGTTTATGCTTATGTAATTCATTGTGAATGCTTTCATTAAATAACATGGACACAAGGTTTTATGCTTACGATGAAAGAGTGATGGAACGGAGAAAAATTCTCTCCGGCGCCGGGATTTCAACCCGGGTTTTCAGCTCTACGTGCTGATGCTTTATCCACTAAGCCACACCGGATACAACCCCGACGCCGGTTAGAATCGTCTCAGATTAAGCTCCATCTCTTGGGTTCCCTCTAGTGGCCGCCCTCTCCACTACGTCATAGATGTCTATGAACGCAGGACCGAAGTCCATACATGTGTTGAGGTGCACTCGAATGAGTGACTGGTTGGCCGGGATCCGACGGTATGGGCGCCGTCTTAAATCACAAAGTGATTTATTACGCATATCATATATATTTTGATGTACCGAAGTACATATGATATTTCCATCACTCTTTCATCATATGATGACGCAGAATATCTGCATGGAAATATCATATGTACTTCGGTACATCAAAATATATATTTTATGCTTACGTTATGTTTATGTTTAATTTTCATTGTGAATGGGCCTTAACAGTATTAAAGGAAAAATTACTATTGGATAGTTATAATTTAATAATACATAACATCGTTATTATGATGTATATGGTTTACAATTTCTTCAACTGAGTTAACAAAACATAATAATTAATAACATAACTAACCTGTACACAAACATACCCATAAAAGATACACTATAGATACTAGAACAAATGCTCAGAAACAAACAACACACCATAAGAACACATTAAAGAAATCGTCCACACCACAGACATCATCACAAAACAAAACTACTTCACATACAATAACAAATATTACACTCAAACCGAAGGCCTACCCATGGGATCACCCATTTCCAGCATATTAGCAGAAATATTTTTACACCACATAGAACAGACATACATACTAAACAAAGACAACAACAAATACGCAGACAACATCATACATTGGCACAGATACGTAGATGACATACTAATACTATACAAAGGAAACAAATGACAGATCCAAAACCTGCATCAACACATAAACAAAATACACCCAAAGCTACACTACACATTAGAAATTGAAAACAAAAAATCCATAAGTTTTCTAGACATCACAATAACAAAAGTAGACAATACACACACATTCAAAGTATACAGAAACCCCACAACAACAATAACAATACACATACACAAAACATCCAACCACCCAACACAACACAAACAAGCTGCATTCCGAACAATGGTACACAGACTACTCAACATACCAATGAACCAACAGGATTACAACGAAGAGCTAAACACAATCAAATACATAGTACAAGAAAACGGATACAACCCTAACACAATAGACAACATAATACGTAAGACAAAACATAATCACAAAAAACAGAAGAATACAACACAAACACAAGAACACAAAAAATACATCACACTAACATACGAAAACAAAAACACACACAAAATTGCAACCTCATTCAAGAAATTAAATTATAACATCGCATACAGAACAAATAACATTCTACAAAAACATCTCAACACACAAACAATACAAACAAACAAATGCAACCACACAGGTGTATACAAACTCAAATGTAAGACCTGCAACAACTTCTACATAGCACAGACAGGCAGATGATTTCAAACACATTACAAAGAACACATCACAGCCATAACAAAATTACAAAACACCTCCACATATGCAGAACACATCACAAATGCTAACCACACCCACAGAGACATCAACACAGACATGGAAATACTACACATCCTACCAAAAAGCCAGAAACTAAACACACAAGAACAATATGAAATATACAGACACACGAAAACACAACCCAACTAAATTCTCAACACACAATTTAATTTCAGAACACACACACACTCTTTGACTCTACATTATACCACACGAACACACCCTCACAGGAAACAAAACGAGGCGCCAAGATCAACAACGACCAGTTCTGAGGATGACCCATAAATAGGTCGAAACATGTAAACAAGGTACGTTAGAATTTGACACAAGAAAGTCTTATCACACATATTCCGAAACAAAATAAGTGTGTAAACTATTTGCATTCAGATTAAGATCATTCATAATTGGTATACTATTATTATTGACCAATTTGGAAATTACAGACCATGTTGGTTTAGATTTGTTGATTTTATTGGAAAAATATTTAACTTTTTCTGATTTTAGAGATTTTTAAATGTACATACTTAAGATCGTTATATTTGCATTAGAAACTTCACTTCCAAATTTCAAGTAGAGTTTATAATAAAACATCCATATTTTTTTTAATTCTTTAGATCTTGTATACACAATTCGTTGCTGACTCCACTCTTACTGGATCTTAAATATACAGATGACTGTGGAAATGCTCTGTCAAGAAAATATAATAAAATATTTAAGAAACATTCAACTTGATAATTAATATTATGTATGCTGTACATAGAAAACCAATTAAAATTTCTTACAAGTATGACTTACGCTTAGATCAATAATTGGTCGATAAAACTTAAAAATATTCATAAACTACTTTGAATCTTTACCCATACTAATATTAGCTTGAAATCAAATGACATCATGATCAGAAAATCCTGTTGAGACTTACTTACAAATGACTTTTAGAGAACCCGGAGGTTCATTGCCGCTCTCACATAATCATGATATTGGTTCCTATCATCAGCAAGATTAATCCAGTGCCCATTATCATATAAAACCACCCTCTCTCAAATCCATTTTAATATTATTCTTCCATCTACGTCTCGGCCCTTCCAAAGGTATTTTTCCCTCTGGCCTCCGAACTAACGCTCTATGTATATTTCTGTATTCACCCATACGTGCTACATGCCTTGCTTATCTCAAACGTCTGGATTTAATATTCCTAGTTATGTCAGGTGAAGAGTACAATGCAGGCAATTCTGCGTTGTGTAACTTTCTAAATTCTCCTGTAACTTCATCGTAATTAGCCCTAAATATTTTCCTAAGCACTTTAAATTAAATTGTTTGGTTATCTGTTACAGTACGAAGACCTTCATGGTTAAGCCACCACAAGCATTAACTTCCGATTAACTAGCCAGGCGTTCTTAGGGAGAATAAATCGCCTCACTCACTCACTCACTCACTCACTCACTCACTCACTCACTCACTCACTCACTCACTCACTCACTCACTCACAATTTTATAGGTCTTTCATCACAAACCCAGCATTCTCCGATCTTCCATCTCTTATTCTCCATATATGATCGTCATATCTTAATGTAGTTATCACCTGATTTCTTATACCCTGAACTTTTACTATTCCTTTCAGTAAGCAGTTTCTCAGCCAGTGACCAAGAAAATTCTTTTTCTCGTCCTGATCAGTTTCAGCATTATGCTTTCTTCACCCACTCTTTCAAGCACAGCATCATTTCTTATTCTGTCTGTTCATTTCACTGAAAACTTGGTATTTATTCTTGTTTAAAAATAAATTCAAAGATTGAAATATTCTTTATACAGGAACATCATTTTATTTTTACTAACGTTTTTAATATTAACCTGGCTATACCTTTGCTACCCCCTTCCATGATTGGAGTTCGATGATACTAGCGTAAAATACAAACAAATCACTTTACTAGGTATAGGAGGGAAAACAGTAGTTCATCCATTTACGTAAACTAGGAAATATCGCGCATTTGAGTTTGATAATTTCATTAGGATTTTGTTTAATCAAAATACAGTACAGTATTAACAATGAGTGTTTTTACTCATGAACTGAGCTGTCCATGTTGACGTATTCATTATGCAGTGTATATTATACTATCTACAGCACATTAGCGTACACTATAGAGAATGAAGTTAAATTGAAAAATAATCATAATATGGATAGGCCTATTTAAACACATTTTTGAAAATGGTGGCCGTTCATTTCGATACAGGCTTCAGTTCTAATGTGCATATTATCGCACTATAGACTATTGTACCTATTCCCAATTACCAGTGTCGTCCTTCGTACATTACGTACTGTAAATTCAATCTTCACTTCTACCCGATCCGAAAAGATAAAATTACTCAGACATACTATCTACTGTCCGTCCAAGTGGTTATGTAGTAGGGTCGCAGAAAGGGAGGAAATCACGTGACAGTTAATTACTTAACGAGGCCTTTTATTTAAGTTATTTTAAATAGTTGTATAATATTACGTAGACGTGCAATTCCAAAGAGAAATTAATGTTCTTAGAAAAGAGCTAAGACAGCCCAGCCACTAGCTGGCGAATAAAATCAGGTGGGGGAAACCGGGATACGACGTATGCAAATTAACGACAGCACCTGTGCGAAAATGATTCAATATTGAAAGCTCTTTCGTCACTGGAAAACGCGAACATATTTTTGGAACGTACTGTTTACTATGACCGTAAGGCTACTATGTTTGTATATGCGGTCTTGGATCTGTGTGGAGGACGGTTGAACTTCATTAGTAGAAGGGGTGGGAGTGAAGTACATTAAAAAACTCAGGTACAATAAAAATTGAAGTAAAAATAAAATGATGTCCCTGTATAATGTGGTTCAGTCTACTGTACCCGATTACCTCTAAAATATTTGCACGTATACCCCTAACACCCTGTGTATGCATATAAAGTCACAAATGTTACAGTATAAACGCACAAATGAAGTAAAATATTGTGGCCTAAGAGTGGACCTGACCTCTATAGCTCGGAGCAGTGCATTACATACTGGCACACACACTTTAATTAATCTCAAGAACATAAGTTAATTTTATCGGACTAGAAGTGCAGCGATTTGGTGGAGGAAGTTTCCAAGTGTGTGGTGGTTGTCTGGGGCTGGAGCCGCTGATAAGGGACGCGAAGGGGTGGTGTGGGGTATCTCTCCTTCATTGATCCTATGCGGTACCAACGATAGTTGAATCGGGAGAAATACCAAGGCAGTGGAGAGAGCTAAGAGGGATTTGAGCTACGCTGACCCCATCAGAATGCACAACACACCTTGTCATGAAATGTTCGGCAGGTCCTTCGGTGGAACTGTTTCGTTCTTAGTGTCGCTAAGAGATCCATTTGCATCTGAATTTCATAACGTATGTTTTTCTCGTCAAGTTAAATTAACAAGATCCTCAGAATATATTTATTACATTCTTGTAACTGCTGCTTTTAACCTCTTCCCTTACAATATACTAGCCGTACCCGTGCGCTCCGCTGCACCCGTTAGAAATAAATATAAAGTAATTACATAATTAAAATAGGACGTTTGATCCAGGGAACATTCGTGTTTGATAGAAGGATAAATCGTTTAATATGTTACTTAATTTAAATTGCATCCAAATAATTAAAATGCGATCATTTTGGTCCAGAGACACTCATTTGGTGCAATGACAATTCCTTTAACCTGTTTCTTAATTTTTATTACATGCAAGCCTAGTTTAATGAAGATTGACACCATTTAGATTTAATGTGTATATTTTATTTTACTTGTTATAGGTTTCCATTGAATTATGGTAATAACTTAATTTTAACCCTTGTTTTCTATGTATTCAGTAAATGGCGCTTGGCCCACTATGGTTCTGAACCCTTCAAATAACTTAAATTATACTATACAGGGTGTTTCAAAAATACGGGGCATAATTTCAGGTATGTATTTCCCACATGTAGACAATGAAAATAGTTCATTACAACATGTGTCCGGAAATGCTTTATTTCCGAGTTATGGCCTTCACAACATTGACATTCACTGGAACCATACCTCATGTTTTAGAAGACACTCCACTGATCAATCGTCAACACATTCACTTCTTGCATGATGGCGCTCCTGCACACTTCAGTCGTACGGCTCGCCAGTACTTGGATCGAAGGTTTCCTGATCGATGGATAGGTAGAGGTGGCCCAATTGCTTGGCCTCCACGCTCACCTGATCTGAACCCTCTCGATTTCTACTTGTGGGGCCATTTAAAATCATTGGTTTATTCGTCTCCGGTGCCTGATTTGGAATCCCTTCGGAATCGAATTGTGGCATGTTCTGAGGACATACGCAATACTCCTGGAGTTTGGGATCGTGTTCGCAGGTCAATGAGACATCGATGTGAGGTTTGTATTCAAGCAGGAGGTGGACATTTCGAACATCTTCTGTAATGACAACGAACTGCGGAAAGAAAAACGTTCCGGTGAATTTCAATGTTGTGAAGGGCATAACTCGGAAATGAAACATTTCCGGACACATGTTGTAATGAACTATTTTGATTGTCTACATGTGGGAAATACACACCTGAAATTATGCCCCGTATTTTTTAAACACCCTGTATAATATAATAGAAGTTACTGTAATAACATTATAGCATTATGTCCATACAGAGAAACTACACTTTCCAATGGTGAAATAATAATTAATTATACAAATCGGTTAATTTAGCTTCCGATATTACTTCATACAAACACAGAAACATTCTCTGTAGGCTATCTTTCATAGTTTTCGATTGTTGCTGTCCAAGGCCCCTTATAGACGAAGTCATTTGTTTTTTAATTCATTACATGGCCTTAGATGGCAGTTATTTCAATTTTAAAACTTATTTATCTCATTAAATATCAGCCCTATCAAAATTTTTCATGGAATAAAACTTATCGCAAATTATTTTTAAAGAAACTTTTGTTATGTAACATTTTTCACAAAAATCAATAATAAGCGAGATATTGCGATTTATTTAATTCAGGCCCCCTTATAACCCCCCTTTTAAATAATGTATTTTGAATGCCATATAGCCTAAAATCTAAGTTACAACGAACTTAATTTATATTCAAATTTTCATCGAAATCCGTTCAGCCATTATCGCGTGAAAAGGTAACAGACAGACCTACATACAAACAAAAATTTCAAAAAAGCGATTTTCGGTTTCAGGGTGGTTAATTATATATGTTAGGACCAATTATTTTAGGAAAATCGAAAATTACCAGAAAAATTTCGGCTACAGATTTATTATTAGTATAGATTATACCAGTTTTGTGAAAAAAAGTATCATATTTTTTATTTTCGTAAAGAGGTCATTTAATATTGTAGAATCACTGTACATCACTAATTTTCTTACATACCTAAAAAAATCACTATGAAATAGACATTCATTCATACCTGAATTATTACCCCGAATTATCTCGTGCACCTTGATTCCAGCTCTGGTAGTTGTCCCACTTTGATTTTCTCCTGAACTATTTACCAACTTATGTTTTTTTATGGATTAATTTATGAGGTACAATACCAGTGCTGTTATCAAGGCGTTAAATGTTGCTTGTCGTGTGATAGACTCGAAAGCAGGGTATTACGCACAGCGGCACATTGCATTCCGGACAGTAGTATCTGCTCTCCTATATGAGAGCGTTTTGGGAAGAATGGTGTAGGAGTCATTGAATATTTGTACCAGTACATCTGTTCTTCAGGTTTGTGAATAATGTTCTGCAGTATCACTATGCCCAAAAGTACACGTATTTCAGAGTCTGTAGTAGGCCGTCACGAATTATTTTCAGCATTCTGTGAACACTTATTAGCATGCCGAGTCGTCTCCTCGAATATAATGTTGATGAGGTCATTATTAAAGAATAATTTTAACAATTGAGAATTATCGTTATCAGAAACAATGTTACAATTTCAGAGAATGGGGACCTCGGAGGTGCAGAAGAAATGGTGTCGGATGTCTTCTATTCAAACCACTGTCGAAAAGACGCGACATCAACTGATCTGAATTTGTTTGTTGGTCTATAACTTCGTCTTCTGATATCGATGTTCCATTTCCTAATCTTCTACAGGAATATATTCCTGATCAAAAGTTCCGGAATCACTAACTTGATCCATCTTTACATAAAACAGCACAAAAAACACAAACAGAAACCGCCAAAACTAACTAGCATCTACTCACTACTGTGTGTGAATGCTATATGAGCATAGAATTCCACTCGCAAGGAAGGAATACAAAAAAACACGACCAGATATAGCAATATCACTAATTTCTTGTAGCCATCTAGTGAGGAAAAGGTTAATGAAAGAATGGAAACGTATATATTCGGGATATAATCCTTAGCAGCGAAAATGGGACTCAAAGGAGTTAACTCGGGTTAATAAATTTTGACACAAGTTAGCAACCCGAGTTAACTCGGGTTAATCGGGGAAGTGGTTAACCCATGTAGAAAACATCGTCGCCAGAAACAGATATTTTAATAAATACTAATAAATTCCTAAATCCGCTAAAGAATGACTGAAGAATGAACAAATGAAAAGCAAACGCAACGGTAGTAGTAGCTTAAGTAGCCGCGTCTGTAGCTTGCTGGTCTTTCATTTAGGCGGCCCAGGTTTGACCCCGGCCAGGCATTTTTGGAGAAAGCAGACGCTATAGAGAGATCTGCACGGAATACTCCAGTTTTCCTCTATCATTCTACCAACACACTCTACCTCCTCTCATTTCATATATCATTAGCAATATTGAAAAAAAGGCTTGGGTGAAGTCTTCAGGGTCGTACTGGTTTCCAATGTTGATACACTATCCGTTCGAGTGGTTATGTCCCAGGGTCATCAAAACGAGGAAATAACAGGACAGTTATTTATACATCTTGATTACATAATTTTTAACACTGTATCACTTCGGAATATGTGTGATAAGACTTTCTTGTGTTAAATTCTAACGTACCTTGTTTACATGTTTCGACCTATTTATGGGTCATCCTCAGAACTGGTCGTTGTTGGTCTTGGCGCCTCTTGTTTTGTTTCCTGTGAGGGTGTGTTCGTGTGGTATAGTGTAGGGTCAAAGAGTGTGTTCTGAAATTGAGTTGTGTGTTGAGAATTTCGTTGGGTGTGTTTTCGTGTGTCTGTATATTTCATTACTGTATAACTTATTAGCTAACATGTTTCGTTAGGTCATTAGCCTCTTACCGATATTTCATATTGGCGGCTTTGGCAATAAACCTCGCCCGTAAGATGAAAAAGACTACCAGCGTAGTTCAGGCCGTGGACGTGTTTGCCTGCCGATCCAGGGCTGGACTCGGGAGTTGGTTTCAAATCCTTTTGGGATCGTTACATGGTTTTTTTTTTTTTTTTTTTTTTTTTCGAGGTTTATACCAACTTTAAAATGAATGTCAGGAAATAACATGACGAATTTTCGGCTTCCTCTTCTGAAACCATTTCGCTATCACCAATTCCATTGACTCTAAATAATCTAGTAGTTGATGCCGCGTTGTTAAATGACCAACTTAGGGAATGAAAAAGACTCGTGTTCCTTACCTAGGGATGTTGTATATGTCTTGCCATTACAAGATGTACAGGGACATCACTTTATTTTTACCAACTTTTTTAACATTAACCTGGCTATACTCGGAAACACTGTTGCCCCCTTCCATTACAGGAGTTTGATGTTACTAGTGCAATATGTAAACAAATCATTTTACTAGGTATATGAGGAGAGAAAAGTAGTGTATCCATTTATGTTGTAGGGAAATACGATATTACGATTTTCAGTTTGATCATCACTTTTACGGAATTTATCAAAATACAGTAGAGTAGTAACATTTTTTTTTTCAAAAACTAAACTTTTCAGGCGGCTATGTTTGTTATGTAATGTCTACTTTATTTAGCATATTAATTATTGATGTTATCATACAATATAGAGAGTGCATTTAAATTGAGGGGGTCATAAGTAAAGGGCTGTAAGTGCACTTAAGTTACTTTTGAGAAAATGGGGTTTAAATATTTAAGCTTTCGTAAAATCGGTGAAATTTTTATTTAAATTTTAATGTGTGATGCGATTAAAATATCCCTTTGCCACTAAAATTTTAGATACTTTTGCTTACACTGGATGCACTTAACTCATGTTATTACAAATGTTACTAGCATTCCTTTGCTTCTAGCCACCTCAATTCAAAAAAAGCTAATCTGAATTTTTAAACAAGTTGCTGAAAATGGTTATCGTTCATTACAATGCAGGCTTCAATTCAGTACGCATATTATTAAAAACATTTTGAAGCATATTCTCTGAAATTGAATTTATCGTTTCTTGAATATAATTTTTAGTACGATATTATTAATATAGGTTCTTTCTTCTATAGAAAACGCAATCATATTTCTGAAACACACTATACACTGCAGTGTTTACTTCACTGCTTGAAGACTTCGAATGCAACAGCGGCCGTAAGTTTGTGTGTCTGACGGGAGCAAGGACATTAGTGAAGGGATGAGAGTGAAGTACATTCAGAAATGCAGGTACAATAAAAATGCAAGTAAAAATAAAATGATGTCCCTGTACATACATACAATTTATTTATTTAAGTTAGTCAATCTGAATACGAGAATATTCTGTTTGATTCACATGCAAAGTTAATATGAAGGAAATCGTGTTTTATCCTATTATACATTATGAACAAATTCAACACATGCAATTAACATAAGGGAAACATGTTTAACTAAGCTTTTTCATGTTAGTGATCAGTTGGGAATTTAAATTAACCTGTAACGTTATACCTAAAATAATTCGTTATTTGTAAATAGCAAAAATAAGTTTATCTGACTGTAGATTATTTGCAATTTGTTCGAAATGCGTAATTTGTAGGATGACTTCATTCTCTTAAAATATTAATAATATTTACTGAATTCCTTAAACAGATGGATGCTATTTTGAACGATAAACTACAGGAACTGTCACAGATTGTTGTGATCAGTAACGATAAATGAGGTCATTTGTACGTCAAGTCTTATTATCGGGTTGCACAATTTCCAGGCATAATTTAGAAGATACGTCCAATGCAGGTGAAACACTGTTGTCACTACTGTTGCTATATTCGGGGGAAACAAGCATGGGAACAGTCAACTGGCGTTTATGAATGTAATTTACACTAGGGAGATGCAGAATAGGGCATACAACCGGTTTTCATTCGGCCGATCAAAGCTCACCCGTCAAAGTAGAGCATCGGATCGAATATTTGAATTTCAACCGGTTGCCTCTGATGTTTTGCAGGCTAGACAGAACACTGACATTTTCTGAGTACACCAACGGAGTAACAATTGAAGGAAATTTGCTATGTGTAATTGGAAAAATGTATTTGCTTAATATACTTACTTACTTGCTGGCTTTTAAGGAAACCGGAGGTTCATTGCCGCCCTCACATAAGCCCGCCATTGATCTCTATCCTGAGCAAGATTAAACCAGTCTCTATCATCATATCTCATCTCCCTGAAATCTATTTTAATATTATCTTCCCATCTACGTCTCGGCCTCCCCAAAGGTCTTTTTCCCTCAGGCCTCCCAATTAACATTCTATATGCATTTCTGGATTCTCCCATACGTGCTACATGCCCTGCCCATCTCATAATATAGGCCTACAATATTGATTGCATACGTTAATACAATATCTTCGTAACATACAGATGAACAAATGGACACCGGTAACAAAAAAGGAAATAGATGCAATGCATAATATGAAATCTGGTGTGTAAAGAAATGCAAGCATAGAAATAAATTACAATTACATATCTACTAAATAGAAGACAAAATAAGTATATACATTCCACTATAACGTTTACACTTTAAACTCAAAATGTATACCTCCAAGACAGTAGTTGTTAATGTCTTTTAATTAGTTTAAGCAGATCCATTATTAAATCATTTTTAACAAAAAATATATTTTGCTCTTGACGATACCTGAATGAATGAATGAATGAATCAATCAATCAATTAGTGAATGAATGAATGAATCAATCAACTAATAAATCATTGAATGAATGAATCAATTAGTGAATCACTGAATCAGTCAATGAATCAATAAATCCTTGGATGAATCAATTAGTCGATGGATAGATGGTTCGATGGAAGATTGGTTAATTGATTGATTGTAGTGAGACAAGAATTATCAATTAAATAGTAGGCCTATACGATAATAAATTCGTCGTTGCAAGGGCTCTTGTAACTCCTGCATGGCTCAATGTCGTCAGCCTTTGGTGTCAACCCACAAAGAGTGAGAAACAACTCGAATATTCGTTAAACCGAACCTGAAACACTCCGCGAGCTTTGCATACTGATTACAGCGCCAGGCGTTCAATACCAATATATAATTTCTATTTTTCGTAACCGGTTGTGCACGACTCTAATTTACACCTCCCGATTATGTAGAAGACATGGCATTGAAGCTGGATATTTGGCGATCCTATTATGGCGGTCCAATAGTGCACGTAACTTCGGTAAGTGAACATGGAACATTAATATAAATGAAACCACATTGATAAATAGCCTTATACGTACTGCAGAGTGACTGTCTTCTTTGTGTGCAGTGTTAGAATTTTGTGCCACCGGCGTAGATGAGGTGAATAACAGGTAATCTATGGTGAATCCCCGACCTCACCTCGCCGAAGACCATCTCGCTATCACCAGTTCCATAGATGCTAAATAACCCAGTAGTTGATGCAGGGTCGTTAAGTAATCAATAAAAAAATATATAATTTAGAGTGTCGGTTATTGCAATGCTTACATTTTTGGCATAGGTCAGTAGTAGGAACAAGTTATCTCTGTAAGAGTTGAAGTCTGGCACAATAGGCCTGGGTACTGAACTCTAATTAGCGCCATCGTAATTGTCGTATATCGGATGAATGGTCTGATTCCTTTTCGCTTCTAATATAGGGCTATTATTTTATTTTCCAATATTTAACTAGTCATTTCATTCAGTTTTGATAAAAAATTTAGATTTCTTATTTCACTTTATTGTATATTTCATTTATTGCATTCCATGCATGTAACATCAGCACCGTAGTTTTGAGATGTACCACAAGTAACAAATTATACAAAAATATGTAATGCACAGAAAGTTGATTAAATTCATTTTACAAGTATAAACAATCCATCAGTTGAGTAGAAGGTATGAATGTGAAGAAATCATGTTAATTCTTTTCTAAACTTTTCTTATAGTTCTTCAAAACTTTAAGATAGGCAGTAGGCCTACACTTGAAGACTGTAATACATGAATAGTTAACTCCTTTTCTAGGACAGCTGAGGTTAGATAAAGATCTAATTTGTCTCCTATATTAAAATGATGAATATTATGATTAGTAATACAAGTATTTTGATTTTTAACACCAAATATGATCAGAAAAGAAATAATCCAGATTTCTATGTTTCGGAATATATTTCAACACGATGTCTTTTTATGCACTGCTGCCATTATTCTTAGGGCTTTCTTTTGTGAAACTAATACATACTGCATTTCGGAATATGTATGATAAGACTTTCTTGTGTTAAATTCTAACGAACCATGTTTATATGTTTCGATCTTTTATGGGTCATCTTCAGAACTGGTCGTTGTTCGTCTTGGCGCCTCTTGTTTTGTTTCCTGTGAGGGTGTGTTCGTATGGTGTAATGTAGAGTCAAAGAGTGTGTGTTTTTTGAAATTGAGTTGTGTGTTGAGAATTTCGTTGGGGTGTGTTTCCGTGTGTCTGTATATTTCATATTGTTCTAGTGTATTTAGTTTCTGGCTTTTTGGTTGTATGTGTAGTATTTCCATGTCTGTGTTGATGTCTCTGTGGGTGTGGTTAGCATTTGTGATGTGTTCTGCATATGTGGAGGTGTTCTGTAATTTTGTTATGGCTGTGATGTGTTCTTTGTGACGTGTTTGAAATGATCTGCCTGTCTCTCCTATGTAGAAGTTGTTGCAGGTGTTACATTTGAGTTTGTATACGCCTGTGTGGTTGTATTTGTTTGTGTTGTTTGTGTCTTGAGATGTTTTTGTGGAGTGTTATTTGTTCTGTATGCGATGTTGTAATTTAATTTCTTGAATGAGGTTGCAATTTTGTGTGTGTTTTTGTTTTCGTATGTTAGTGTGATGTATTTTTTGTGTTCTTGTGTTTGTGTTGTATTCTTCTGTTTTTTGTGATTATGTTTTGTCTTACGTATTATGTTGTCTATTATGTTAGGGTTGTATCCGTTTTCTTGTGCTATGTATTTGATTGTGTTTAGCTCACATCACAGCCATAACGAAATTACAAAACACCTCCACGTATGCAGAACATATCACAAATGCTAACCACATCCACAGAGACATCAACACAGATATGGAAATACTACACATCCAAACAAAAAGCCAGAAACTAAACACATTAGGACAATATGAAATATACAGAGACACGGAAACACACCCCAACGAAATTCAGAACACACACTCTTTGACTCTACATTGCACCACACGAACACACCCTCACAGGAAACAAAACAAGAAGCGCCAAGACCAACAACGATCAGTTCTGAGGACGACCCATAAAAGGTCGAAACATGTAAACAAGGTACATTAGAATTGAACACAAGAAAGTCTTATCATACATATTCCGAAGTGATACAGTGTTAAAAGTTGTGTAATCAAGATACATACTGTATTTAGTTTCAAATGAATCAGCCCAGAATATTAGTCCAAATTGCATTATAGAATGATTGTATGCAAAATATGTCATTTTAAGCTTGTTATTTCGCCAATAGGAGATAAAAATCTTATACACAACAGATAGAAACTTCATTGTAATACAGTCGTTGGCTGGAGAGGTTCACTTGTTCATTGAAGGCCCAGGTTATGTTCTGCTACGGCTACGTGTATCCTGTGCGCTTGCTTCCACTTTAAGTGATTATCGTTATCCAATATCGAACTAAGAGAATTTGTGCTTGTAGGTTCTTTCAGAAAATTGAAAATTCTTACTTGGTATGTATACTACAGATTTTATCTACAGTAATCTTATTAGATGTTTGATTTATCTAGAGAAAATCAACACGCGAATGGGATTTAATTGACTATTACACGATTACAAGAAAGTATATGAAGATTACAAGAAATAAAGTAGGCCTACTCTAATACAATAAAATATTAATTGACTTACTGAAATACTAAACTGTCTTGAAAATGTATTATTGTACCGTTTCATCATTACAAATATTCCGCTAGATAGCAGTAGTATCTTATGATGAGCTGTTCTCTGTTACCAGTTGTGTCAACTATACAATTAGGGCTGGGAACGGAGCGGTTCGGTTCGGAGCAGTTACTGTGACGTCATTACTCGGTTGAACCGAGTACAGTACAGAGTACAAATTTGTCGCGGCAGATTTAAAATTGAGATAGATTGAGCCGATTTTAGAACGTACTTTGAAAGTGAAGCCAAGCGTGTTTTAAAAGCGTTGCAGTAAAACACTTTCGCTTTGCCAATTGACGAGAAAAAAGTGCTTCTCTCCATTGCAAAATGGCGGTTGTAAATTTTATTTGCGTGATTACAAATATTTCCAGAATTATTTTGTATGAAAGGCAGCAGCTAAGTAAAAAAGAAGATAGAAAGAAACGGGCTCCATGAAGCGCTGCCTAAAACACTTAAAAATAACACACACAATTATTTACTATTACGGAAAGTGGATAAAATAATCAATAAAACGTGGAATCTTAAACTGAAGAACGTAATGCTTATTTATTTTATAACATTACTAGCCTTCAATACAACCATGTTCTCTTTGGTGAAGAGTATATTATTGATAAATTAAAGTAATAAGGTAACATAATTCGTAGAAATAAATACAAATAAAATGATGACTGATGAGGTAACACAAATCCAATAAACACAAATAGAAGAAAAAATATAATGCACTTCCTTTTTTAACATATTTTAATATTAATCTAATATGATGATGATGATGATGATGATAGTAATAATAATAATACTTATGGCTTCTAAGGAAACCGGAGGTTCATTGCCGCCTTCACATAAACCCGCCATCGGTCCCTTTCTTGAGCAAAGTTAATCCAGTCTCTATAATCATATCCCACCTCCCTCAAATACATTTCAATATTATCCTCCCATTTACGTGTCGGCCTCCCCAAAGGTATAATTTCCTCCGGCCTCTCAACTAACACTCTATATGCATTTCTGGATTCGGCCATACGTGCTACATGCCCTGCGTATCTCAAACGTCTGGATTTAATGTTCCTAATTATGTCAGGAGAAGAATAAAATGCATGCAGTTCTGCATTATGCAACTTTCTCCATTCTCTTGTAACTTCATCCCTCTTAGCCCCAAATATGTTCCTAAGCATCTTATTCTCGAACACCCTTAACCTCTGTTCCTCACTCAAAGTGAGAGTCCAAGTTTCAGAAGCATATAGAAGAACTGGTAATAGCCTATAATATTGTTTTATAAATTCTAACTTTCAGCTTTTCTGAGAGCAGACTGGATGATAAAAGCTTCTCAAACGAATAATAATAGGCATTTCCCATATTTATTCTGCGTTTAATTTCCTCCCGGGTGTCATTTATATTTGTTTCTGTTGCTCCAAGGTATTTGAATTTTTCCAGCTCTCCAAAGGATAAATTTCCAACTTCTATATTTCCATTTCGAACAATATTCTGGTCACGAGACATAATCATATACTTTGTTTTTTCGGGATTTACTCTCATACCTATCTTTTTACTTACTTCAAGTAAAATTCCCGTGTTTTCCCTAATATTTTGTGGATTTTCTCCTAATATAGTCATGTCATCCGCATAAACAAGGAGCTGATGTAACCCGTTCAATTCCATAATTTCTCTGTTGTCCTGGACTTTATTATTATTATTATTATTATTATTATTATTATTATTATTATTATTATTATGTACAGTAATATGTTCAGACTGTCAGTGTTCATTAGGCCCACTTGGCAGGTCATATAATAGAATGAACTCCTCTTCAATATTAGAGGCCTTTCAGCCTCCCTTGAGGATAAGGAAATAATTTGTTCTGCAGCAGAAAATATTTAAATAGAACAGTACTTACATTGTTGTCTGCTAGATTTAAGTAAAACACGTGAACTCTGTTTGAACGTTTCAACTGACCGGTAACGGCTACGGTTAACCGAGTAACTTCGGTGCTCCGCTGCTAAGCACATAAACCGATAGAACCGAGGAACTCAACAGTTCTACTCGCTCCGTCCCCAGCTCTATATACAATCTTCATTGAACTCTGTGGACGATTATTAGTCAAGAAGATTTTGTTGATTCACTTCCATTTTTATTAAAATAGTTGCATTTCACTTCAGTTATCAGTATACTACGTGGTATAGTCATTAAGTTCTGACACTGACGCCTGAAGGGTAGGCACCCACAAGAATCTGGATGTCTCAGAAGATGCCGCGTGATACGGCGTACACTTAAACAGATCGACATCCTCCCTCGATATAGTCGCCGTTGGCCGCTATGCACGTCTGCCAACGTTGGTGTAGCTGCTGGAAGCACCGCTGAAAAATGTTGGCAGGAAGATGCCGTACGGCTTGTCTTGTGGCAGTCATGACCTTTTCGGCCGCATAAAAATTACGCCCTCGTAGGATTGATTTCATGAGGGGAAAGAGAAAAAAATCGCATGGTGCGAGATCAGGTGAGTACGGAGGGTGTGGCAAAACAGCGACCTGTTGCCTTGCAAGTTCCTCTTGGACAAGGATGGAGCGATGTGCAGGGGCGTTGTCGTGTAGCAACAGCCAATTCTTCCTATGCCAAAGCTCAGGACGCTTAAGACGAATTGAATTGCGTAAACGGCCAAGAATCTCTTTGTAGAGGATCTTGTCTACAGTTGCACCTTGTGGGATGAATTCTATGTGAACAATTCCATTTGAATAAAAAAAACTGTTAAAGCATCACCTTGCCTTTTGATCTGTCTTGTTGCGGATTTTTCTGTCGTGGAAATAATGGCATTTTCCAGGTGGCGGATTGTCGCTTCAGTTGTGGATCGTAAAGGAAACACCATGTTTCGTCTCCAGTTATGATCGGTTATAGCAGTTTCGCCTAATTTCTGACAGAACGTGACGTTTGCCCGTTGCTCAAACTGCAACAGACTCGAGTTCCGACGCGCGCATTCAAATCACCGTCACAACAAAGACCGTAGTTCTGCTTACAGTGCATGCACTCCAACTGTCTCTTGTTGGGTCGAGAGACTAACTGACAAGGTATCATACCATGGCGCCACCTATGCGCTATAGTGCACCACAACGCCACTATGCGCTCAGTATTAGAACTTAATGACTATACCACGTATATTAAACAATCTCTGATACGTGACTACCCATAATCTTTTTTTTTTTCATTTTTTTTTCATGTTGAAGGTGGTGTTGATCGATAAGCAGGGATAATTGTAAGTGTGAATATATGGGGCTCTCTTTTTTTTATAAAATGGTAAATAGTGTTAATGACTGTCAAACATTATTATTATGATAAACGTTTTCAAAATGAAATGCCATCATCAGAACATTCAATTCACTCGTTAGAACATGTTTAATACAAGGAACAACATATAGTAGATGCAATTATACAATATAACATAATCATGGTTAGATTACTCGCTGTGTGGTTGTGAGCTACTCCTATTATCTCGTTCAATAGACAAATGCCGTAACGACTTAACGCTACTGTGACTGTTAATATCGTTCCGGCATAATACGTCTTTTTCCTGTTAATATTCGCTCCGGTTGATTTTGTATTTGTCAATTTTAATATTATTTCACTCTTCAAGGGCCCTGATGTATCTAGAATCAACCTGCCATTCGATTTTATTACATATTTTAGACTTTTAAACAAAATCCAGCAAATTTAAATGCTTTAATTATATGTTATATGTGGTGGTGGTGGTGGTGGTGGTGGTGGTAGTAGTTTATTTATTTATTTAACCTGGTAGAGATAAGGCCGTGAGGCCTTCTCTGCCCCTCTACCAGGAGATTCCAACTATAATATCAACAATAAAATTACAATTAGTATTAAATTTACAATTACAATTACAAACAATATTACAATTAGTATTAAATTTACAATTACAATAAAATCAAAGTACGAAAAGATTACCTGAATAATTAAAGCTAGATAATTTATCATAGAGAAACAAAGAATATTTTATATTTACTGAATTACAAATTAAATCTAGAATAACAAAATTGTATAGTGATGAAATTACTGATTATTGAAATATTTTGCGATAGATTAAAGAAACTATTTACAAGTAATCAATTACTGACCAAGTGCCTAGTAAGCTTTCGTTTGAATTCAATTTTATTTGGACAGTCCCTGATGCTAGCAGGTAGCGAATTCCAGAGTCTTGGCAGGGCTATTGTGAAAGAAGATGAGTATGAGGAGGTGCGATGGGATGGTATTGTTAGTATTGTTTCATGACGAGAGCGTATGTTCAGATTATGGTGGGAAGAAAGGTAAGTGAAGCGAGACGACAGGTACGAAGGAATAGAAGAGTTCAAGATTTCGAAGAGAAAGAGAAGTGAATGTAAATTTCTTTTCTT
The DNA here is from genome assembly GCA_025594305.2 of Periplaneta americana. NCBI lineage: Eukaryota > Metazoa > Arthropoda > Insecta > Blattodea > Blattidae > Periplaneta > Periplaneta americana. Next base: position 141,666,305 of record JAJSOF020000017.1, on the reverse strand, counting down.
ATCTAGTTTAAGCCAACCTATTGCTTCCAGGGATGGGGTAATATGATCATATGTCGTATGACGACGCAGAATATCTGCATGGAAATATCATATTATGTACTTAAGGTACATTAAAATAATATATATATATATATATAATATATGTTACCTGGTAAACTATGGCTTTGACGAGACGAGCATGCACAATGTTGTGTCTGGAACTTAGAAATTGTCGCCGGCCCTTTCTTTTTGCCGTTAAGTGTACTTCGGTACATCATAACAATCACTTATTAGCTCTGTGTTAGAAGTACTGTATTATTTAATTGAAGTAATCACACTTGTATAATGTGCAAATAACATTACCTGGGATAAATTTTTTATGATTGAAGTTAAGCCATTAATATAAACTAGAAACAATAATGAGCTTAAATTGATCTTTGGGGTAATCTATGTTTAATATTCGTAATTTATGAGTGAGTAATTTTGTGGTTGTTTAGTATATTTATTTCGGGTTCTTGTTTCCTATTCGATTAGTAAGATGTAAACCAACTTGAAGTCTGATTTTTAATGCCATATAGGACCTATTTCAAGTTTTTAATCAATATATTTTTATGATCGACACAGAGAAATGCTTTAGCTAAATCACAAAATATTTCTCCAATATTTAATTTCGAATTTAAAGAACTCAATACTTCATGCGCCCACCTAATACTGCACTCTCTGTCGATTTTTGTTTTTGAATCCAAACTGCTGTTACATTTTTTGACATCCAATAATGGTATAATTTGTTACAGTAACTTTCTCAGATAATTCCCATGTATTCCAATGGTGTTTAGGACAGGGCTTCTCAGGGTATACTGTCACCTCTTCTGCGGGCACTCCCACAGTTCTCCATTAATCATCACTAGACTTAAGGAAAAGTGAAGTTGTTTCATATCAGAGTATATGGCACGTGCTGCGCCTTCCGTCTTTTGTGTACCTGGCGAGTACAGCAGCGTACAAAACGATTCCAATGCAATGTGTGCAGTTGTGTTATACTGCTCAAGTATTTAGTACGCGTTGAATAATAATATATAATATAATATAATATAATATATAGGCCTAGTGTAGTGTAGTGTAGTGTAATGTAATGTAATATAATTATATTATTGCTTTACTATTATTATTATTATTATTATTATTATTATTATTATCAATAATTGTCTTATTTTTATACTTTCTCTCATTTATTTGGACCTGGTGTTCACATTTGATTATGCCTTTTCCTTTCTTTCTGTATGTTTATATTATGTCTGATTTCTACTTACTTGTTGTTTACATTACGTTATTATTATTTTATTCAGTTTTGTGTGTAAAATTGTAGTGTACTTTGTAAATTTGTAGTGTTTTTGTAACGCAGTTTTACTCCTGGTTGAGTGTTAGAGAAGGCCGTATGGCCTTAATTCTGCCAGGTTAAATAAATTATTATTATTATTATTATTATTATTATTATTATTATTATTAGTGTCGTGCTGATCCATTCATAATGGCAAAACGTTAAATTCGCTTAGAGATACGAAATGCAATTAGGTATGAGAGTGACATTTTATGTATTAACGAAGAAAATATCGTGTGTAATGTATGTAAAATTGAAATAAAAACCAGAACAACTCAGGCTATAGAGAAACATTGCAACAGTACATCGCACAGGAAATGCGTTGAAATGAAATCTCAGGAAACATCATCATCATCATCATCATCATTTAGTTGTGCGGGTCTAAACGACACGTGCAACATGATGCTCAGTACAAATATTCCTCTAAAGAAATTGAGTGATCCCCATTTTAGAGGTTTTCTTCAGAAATTCTCTCGATACAAAAACTGTTTAAACGATAGGCGAAGACGATTAAGCTTCGACAACTTAGGACAATATATCGGCGTTTACTGCAACGCTGGTAAATGCATCAATGATTACGAAGACTGAACCTTGCAAGATATGTACAGCTCAGTTACTTTATGGTGACAGCTCGTCGACGCGAGAGAGGAGAAGGTTCGACTGTAGGAGGGAGACCGATCCGAGACGGAGCGAATGGAGGGAGGGAAATACAGTCATATTAGAAATGAAGACTCACGTTGGTCTCCCGCACGCGGCAGCGTCTGCATAATTTTGAGCTCCTGTCACTGTGTTCACTTCTTATTCCGGAACAATAGTCACTAATAATCACTAAAGAAGTAAACTAATGTGGAAATACAATGAGCAGCAGTTCGGAACAATAATAAACACTAAAGAAGTAAACTAACATAGAAATACAATGAGCAGGAGTTCGGAACAATAATAAACACTAAAGAAGTAAACTAACATAGAAATACAATGAGCAGGAGTTCGGAACAATAATAAACACTAAAGAAGTAAACTAACATAGAAATACAATGAGCAGGAGTTCGGAACAATAATAAACACTAAAGAAGTAAACTAACATAGAAATACAATGAGCAGGAGTTCGGAACAATAATAAACACTAAAGACGTTAACTAATGTGGAAATACAATGAGCAGCAGTTCGGAACAATAATAACAATAGTCACTAATATACACTAATGTGGAAATACAATGAGCAGCAATCGAATCACTATTTTTAACAGTGAATCACTAATTAACAATGAAATATACTCATGCGGAAATACCGGTAATATTCATCAGTGCTTCACTGTTACCTTTCCCGTCATCATCATCATCATCATCATCATCATTATCATCATCCATGTAAAAGATGGAGCGGCCTTCTTCTTTGTACTTCTTTATTTTCCTCAAATACTGCAAACTTTCGGCCCTAATGCTGTGATGCTCCATCACAATTTGGCGATTAGTTTGTGTTTTTTTTTTCCAATGAAATTCTAATTTCAAAATAACTTTCCTCAAAGTCGAGATACCTCCCTGAAAGTCGATAATCTTTCAATTTCAATAATATATATATATATATATATATATATATATATATATATATATACACACACAATTTTTTTAAGTGTGGGCCTTTATTTCTGTGAACTATAGAACTCGTGCTTTGGTTCGTCCTATGACAGCTTCATTAAAGTCGTCCACAGTTGATTTTGGCGCCGATTATCAATGTCTTTAGTCTCCCTTATTTGGCTAACACAGCTCTCAGACACAGCGGTAATCTCTGCTACAAGTTTTCCAACATTCGTTAGGTTTTTTCTTCCGACGCTATCTTCATAAAGCGCTACACGTTGCTCACGACTTCTCGCGACTGCGAATGCAATACCCGATCTTTCAGTTTGCTTCTAACAGGCAGCATTTTCACAAACAGAAAATAGCGGTGAATCTAGACAATAAATACTACATACTAAACAATACAAAACAGAAACACTACAACTATTTAAGTAACCAAATGAAATGTACGTAACAAACACACTAAATTGCAATACACAAGACAGTGGTGGTGTAGTACGTCCTTAGCGCGACTGTACGCCCACACTAACGCTCCCGAGATGTGACCGCTAACGCAGCCAGGGGAAGACTAAAATGAACACCCCTTCGAACAAGCAGTGAACTCGCCCAAACCACTGCGTCGCCAGGCCAGAGCTGTCACCATAAAGTAACTGGCCTGTACTACAGTACGTTATTTTTCTTTTCCTTCTGACTGTACGGAGATACAGTAGCATGTTGACGTCATCTGTTTACATTTAAAGCGTGTTGAGCCAATGGTCTGAATGAAAAAAATGTAACATACAGTAAATGTGCACCTACATTCAACGATAAGTCATCCCGCACTGTCTACTCATCATATTATTACAGCCATCTTTTTGTAACGCAGTTTTGCCGCTTACCAAATGCTCTAGGGGTAATGTATATGACGGAGAAGTGATATACAGTTACGGCATATTACTATTCTAGAGAGAGACATTTTACAATGTAGGCCCTACTAATTTTATTATGAACTAAATATGCGTGTATGCAGTAAATGCAGGTATTTTAGTCTAAATACGAAATTAAAAATAAATTAATATATCTGGTCAACGAGCATTTCAGTGTAAGAAAACTTACAAAGCGTTCCGAGAAAAGGTACAGAAATTAATAAGATACTGTAAGATATTAATGCTGTAAAGAAAGGGAATGTGTACAAATTGATATTAACATTTCGTTTTATTCTGTATTCTTACCATTTTTTCATCACTTTTCAAACATTGATGAATAAAAAGTTGCCTGAAATCTCCTAAGGTTTACTTACAACTATTTGTACATACTGATGTATTATTTCAATGAATATCAGTTTTTAAGTTTATTAAGGGTATATGTACGTAAACGACCACAAACATTTTCAGAAAATGCAGGCTCTAAATATCTAGAATTTTATAAGGAAATGAACTCACAAATGGACAAAAATTACAAGGTACCACAGCAAGACTTATTAGAACTTAAATATCTGATGAAAATATAAAAAAGGTTACTAGTAATAATTTTTAGAATTCACTTTTTACTTTAAATTAAATTTTCCAAAATTTGAAAATTTCCACACATTTTTTCATAACTGCACAACCATTAGAGATAAAAGTATTACATTTTGTACACTGATTTAACATGCATTTATGCAAACCGTAGACTACAATAATGCTCTTTTCTTCAAAAATAGAAAAATTAGGTCACAAAATTTGTAAATTTTAATATATTTTATATAGGACAAACAAAAAATTAATTGTATTAAAGTAAACAACTCAATATGTTTTCGGACATAAGTGTTTAATACATGCAGGAAAAATATTCAAAACGTCAGAGGGACCATAACAATGTTACGGTTAGCAAATGATGTAACTGCAGAATTTTCTTTTTTCATACTTAGATTAAACTGGTTTGAAAAATATTATTAGAAACTTTTTTTTATACTTTTATCAGATATTCAAGTTCTAATAAGTCTTGTTGTGGTACCTTGTGATTTTTGTCCGATTGTGAGTTCATTTCCTTATAAAATTTTAGAAATTTAGAGCCTGCATCTTCTGATAATATTTATGGTCGTTCACGTACATATATCTTAAGGTACGTTTTCCTCGGTGCTACTATTGCGATGATCGTGCAACGATGATCGTTGAGCACTATTTCTTTGTATTTTCTAGAGTCGCGGCAGTCGCTCGGAGGAAAACCGCTCCATAGAAAATGCAAAGAAATAGTGCTCAACGATTATCGTTGCACGATCATCGTTGAACGATCATCGCAATAGTCGCACCGAGGAAAACGTACCTTTAAGCATGCTGTTATGTTGAATTTAACTATGTTCTTATTTTTGTATTTAAAAAAGTAAATACACAATTTTTACAACACTAATGAATACAGGGTATATGAACAAGATTTGTCAAATTTTCTTATTCAGCATTGCCAATCTTAACCCCTTTTACAATCACGCAGATGCAGACAGACTGGCAGCTCGAGGGTGTGATATGGGGAGATGAAATATGTGAATCTCCGTGTTGATTACGAAACCAATACTCGAATACCAATAAGGTCGAGTCGACGAGCCCCATTATTCAAATGAAGCGATAGTGCCTGTCGGGGAACATCTTATTGCTGGGTCTGATTAAACATCCACATTGTTTGTGTAGTGCGGAGTAAGGTATGATGCTCCTTTATTGAAGAAGGACTTAGTCTGATTTTGATTCTGAAAATTCTGTTAGCTGTATCGAAAGTTAAACCAACATATCCGAACAGACTTAAATGTCAACGCAGTAAACTTGCAGTTGAAATGCAATAAACAAGTGGTGGAATATTGTTCTGTGGAGTCTTTGGAAAGAGTGTGGCAAGCCCTGATTTTTACCGTGATCCTTCTTGTGGCAATTGTCATTGTCCTTGTAGTGGTCCATGTCGTGATACTTATCGTCGTAATAGCCAATATCCTAGTGGTCCTCATCGTCATTGATATTGTCCTTGTAGTGGTCCTTATCGTGATCCTTATTGTGGTAATTTGACTGTAGTGGTCCATGTTATACTTATCGTGGTCATTGATATTTTCCCTGTAGTGGCCCTTATCGTGGTCATTGCCATTGTCATATAATGGTCTTCATAGTGGTCATTGTCCTTGTCAGTTGTCCTTATCGTTGTCAGTTATTGTCCTCGTAATGATCTATCGTGATCTATATCGTGATCAGTCATTGTCCCTGTAGTGGCCCTTATCGAGATCCTTATCGCTGTCATTGCCATTGTCCTTGTAGTTATCCTTATCGTGATAATTTTGCGGTAATTTTCATTGTTCTTGGAGTAGTCCATATCGTGATCTTCATCGTGGTCATTGTTATTGTCCTTGTCGTGGTTTTTATCGTGACCTTTGTGGTTTTGTCGTGACATGTCTTGTGATCCTTATCGTGGTCCATTTCGTTGTCCTTGTCATGGTTTTGCCCTTATCGTGGTCTTTGTCTTTGTAATGATACTTATTATGATGCTTTCGTGATCTTTGTGGTCCATATTGTGGTCATTATCGTGATCCTTGTCCTGGTGCTTGCCGTTGTCCATGTTGTGATAATTAACGTGGGCCTTGTGTTGATCCTTTTCGTGTCCCTTATCCTCTTAGAGGAACTTGTTTGTCTTCGTTATGTTCCTTATCAAGATCCTTGTTGTCTTTGTCGTGGTCCGTATCACAGTCGCGTTTATTGTAATGATCCTTATCGGTCTTCTTTTCGTCTTTTTCATGGTCCTTATCATGGTATTTGTTGTCTTTCATGGTCTATATTATGGTTAGGTATTTGATGAATTTTTCATGGTCCTTATCGTGGTCTTAGTTCTTATCATTGTCCATTTGTGGCCCTTGTGATCCATATCATGTCGTGATTCTTGTAATGGTCCTTGTCGTCCTTGTCTTCGTCTTTGTCGTTGTCATAGTCCTTATAACTGTAGTTACTGTTGTCTTCGCCATGTTCCTTATCGTGATACTTGTTCTCTTCGTCATAGTCGATATCATGGTCCTGGTTCTTGTCGTGATCATTATCGTGGTCCTTATCTTTGTACTTTTCGTGGTCCTTGTTATGTTTCTCGTTGTCCTTGTGGTTTTTATCATAACTCGATGTTTATCATTTCATGATAAGTGTTTCTTCCCCTGCGATAAGTGACTTTTTGCCACATGGTTCTTTCCATTCTTTCATAAATGATAAAAGATAATGGTACGTAATCAGGGACCTGCATCAGAAATGAACAGATATCTAATAACATTTTGACTGATAGGGTAAAAATACACATGTACTGCCAGATGTTTTCCTGCATGATTACGTCGATAACGTGTGAACCACGCTATATAACTTTGATTTTCGCATCACCAAGAGTCGTCTCATTCCTTTTTGGGAACCTGTACATTTTCAAACTTCGATAGATCTTCCACCAGCAAAAGACAACCACGAAAATATCTGCCAGAAATGTGGAAATTTCAGGGCTTAAATTGAATCTATCCGAATTTATTACTGAAAATCAAAATATGAATCAGTATCACTGTGTCGGTCAACGGAAGTATTAGCTATGTATCTATATACAGGGACATCATTTTATTTTTACTTCAATTTTTATTGTACCCGAGTTTTTGAATGTACTTCACTCCCACCCCTTCTAGGTACTAATGAAGTTTCAACTGTTCTCCAGACAGAATCAAGGCCGCGTGTAGTAAATAGCACTGAGTTAGTGAGTATAGTACGTTCCAGAAATATGTTCGCGTTTTTTCAATGACGAAAGAGCTTTCAATATTGAATCATATTTTCGCACAGGTACTGTTCGTTTGCCTACGTCGCATCCCGATTTACCCCACCTGCTTCTGCACACCCCTCTGTAAAAGCTGGGCTGTCTTAGCTTTTTTCTGAAAACATTAATTTCTGTTAGGAATTGGACGTTTACGTAATATTATACAACTATTTAAAATAGGCCCTAACTTAAATAAAAGGGCCTCGTTAAGTAATTAACTGTCACGTAAGTTCCCCCCTTTCTACGATCCTGCGGCATAACCACTTGGACGGACAGTAGATAGCATGTCTAAGTAATTTTATCTGTGCTGGTCGAGCAGAAGTGAAGATTGAATTTACAGTACGTAAGGTACTCTTTTATAGAGTAGGTACAGAATTATTTCAACGTGAGTTACTGTTACGAAGGACGAAACTGGCAATTGGAATTAGATGCAATAGTCTATAGTGCAATAATATGCACAAAAGAACTGAAGCCTGTATCGAAATGAACGGCCACCATTTTCAAAAATGTTTTTAAATATCCATATTATGATTATTTTTCAATTTAACTTCATTCTATATATTGTAAGCTAATGTGCTGTAGACAGTATACAGTAATATACTCTGCATAATGAATACGTTCGAATGGCTAACTCAGTTCGTGAGTAAAAACACCTTATTCTTAATACAGTATTGTATTAAGATTAAACAAAAACCTAATGAAAATTATCGAACTCAAAATCGCGATATTTCCTAGTTTACGTAAATGGATGAACTACTTTTCTTCCCTCCTGTACTAGTAAAGTGATTTTGTGTTTTACGGCAGTATCATCGAACGCCAATTGTGGAAGGGGATAGCGAACGGTTCTTTCCGGTTCTCTAAAGGTATAGCCAGGTTAATATTAAAAATGTTAGTAAAAATAAAATGATGTACCTGTATACCTATCTATTAAGTTCTTATCCACAATTTTTATAGCATCGAAGAATTAACATATTGATATAGTGGACAGAATTTCTGGGTACATCAAGAGAACTGGATTACAACGCATCCGGTCCCCCAGCTTCAAGCTACAGCCACATTGACAATGAAACTAAAACTTACATTCCAGAGCACAAGTAAAATAAAATACAATAAACAGTTACCCTAATTAAATCAATCATAGTAGATTGTAAGACACGTTTAACCAGACGATTATGACACGTGTGAATGCGTAGCAAGAAGCTGCATTAAGTCCATAGCAGCTCCCAGTTGAGAGGAACTGGAATGGAACGGGTTTCATCAGCCACCGCTGACTCATTGTAGCCGGTTGATATAAACCAGCTCTGAAGTTAATAAAAAAATGGAAAATTAAAACATTAACAAATTTGCGAAAATTTAACATTACTAAATAGAAAGAACTCCCGCGGAATCAATGATACGATTGCATTAAGTTTGAAGAGATCTATAAGGAAGAGAAAGGAAACTCAAACTTCAGAATGCGGAAGAAGTGGGAGATATTTTCAGGACATATTGCGGCCACCATTTCCTGGCATCTTTCTCAACGACATATTCTTCATGTTTTTGCCATTATAGATTTCTTGTCCTTTCACTCACCATAATTTTCACTGTAGTCTTGCGTTTCCTAGCTAAATTGCATTTTAAGACATTTTCTTACTAAAATTATGTCTCTTCTTTCACATGCACACTGTACATACTCAATAAGTGATTCACTTAAAAGTCCTTATTTCCTCATCGCTACATTTTCCTTTATATTTACTTCGACATTTGCCAATTATTAATATAATTATTTTCATTTAAGACTTCACCTATATAAACTAACATTAAAAAGATTACCGGTATTTACACGTAAAATGAAAATTAACAACTGTATTCCTCCTGCTCAAACATCCGTTCCTTTACGAGAGAATCATAGGCTTCAAAAACATCTCAATTTAGGTGAATTTCTTATTACTTCTAGTCTCCTCAGTATTCCCAGATATTCTCGGATTCGGTAATCTTCTCACTATTCGTTGTCTTCTCAGTCTTCGCTCCTTTCTTATTTTACTTAATTTTTATCTTCTTCTCGGTCCAAGTAGTCTTCTTACTTTACTTACATTTCATCATCTTCTCAGTTTTCGTAGTCTTTATATTTTATTTGTTTCTTAGCCTCTACTCAGTCTTCGTAGTCTTCTTGTTTCACTTACCTTTTCATCCTCTTCTCAGTCTTCGTAGTCTTCTTATTTCACTTACCTTTTCCTCTTCTCAGTCTTCGTAGTCTTCTTATTTCACTTACCTTTTCCTCCTCTTCTCAGTCTTCGTAGTCTTCTTATTTCACTTACCTTTTCATCCTCTTCTCTTCTCTTCGTAGTCTTCTTATTTCAGTCTTCTTCCTTTCTCAGTTTCTTATTTCCTTTTTTCATCCTCTTCTCAGTCTTCGTCTTCTTAGTTCTTCTTTTTCCTCCTTTCTCAGTCTTCGTAGTCTTCTTTTTCACTTACCTTTTCCTCTTTCTCAGTCTTCGTAGTCTTCTTATTTCACTTACCTTTTCCTCCTCTTCTCAGTCTTCTTAGTCTTCTTATTTCTTTACTTCTTTCTTATTTCACTTCCTCTCTCTCTCAGTCTTCGTAGTCTTCTTATTTCACTTACCTTTTCATCCTCTTCTCAGTCTTCGTAGTCTTCTTATTTCACTTACCTTTTCATTCTCTTCTCAGTCTTCGTAGTCTTCTTATTTCACTTACCTTTTCATCCTCTTCTCAGTCTTCGTAGTCTTCTTATTTCACTTACCTTTTTCCTCCTCTTCTCAGTCTTCGTAGTCTTCTTATTTCACTTACCTTTTCTTCTTATTTCCTTACTTCTCCTCTTCTCAGTCTTCGTAGTCTTCTTATTTTTTCATCCTTTTTTCTCAGTCTTCGTAGTCTTCTTTTTCATTTTCCTCTTCTCAGTCTTCGTAGTCTTCTTATTTCACTTACCTTTTCCTCCTCTTCTCAGTCTTCGTAGTCTTCTTATTTCACTTACCTTTTCATCCTCTTCTCAGTCTTCGTAGTCTTCTTATTTCACTTACCTTTTCATCTCAGTCTTCGTAGTCTTCTTATTTCTTACCTTTTCCTCCTCTTCTCAGTCTTCGTAGTCTTCTTATTTCACTTACCTTTTCATCCTCTTCTCAGTCTTCGTAGTCTTCTTATTTCACTTACCTTTTCATCCTCTTCTCAGTCTTCTAGTCTTCTTATTTCACTTACCTTTTCCTCCTCTTCTCAGTCTTCGTAGTCTTCTTATTTCACTTACCTTTTCATCCTCTTCTCAGTCTTCGTAGTCTTCTTATTTCTTATTTTCCTCCTCTTCTCAGTCTTCGTAGTCTTCTTTTTTCACTTACCTTTTCATCCTCCTCTTCTCAGTCTTCGTAGTCTTCTTTTTTCTTACCTTTCCTTCATCTCTTCTCAGTCTTCGTCTTCTTATTTCTTATTTCACTTTTTCATCCTCTTCTCAGTCTTCGTAGTCTTCTTTTTCTTACCTTTTCATCCTCTTCTCAGTCTTCGTAGTCTTCTTATTTCACTTACCTTTTCCTCCTCTTCTCAGTCTTCGTAGTCTTCTTATTTCACTTACCTTTTTCCTCCTCTTCTCAGTCTTCGTAGTCTTCTTATTTCACTTACCTTTTCTCCTCTTCTCAGTCTTCGTAGTCTTCTTATTTCACTTACCTTTTCCTCCTCTTCTCTCTCAGTCTTCTTATAGTCTTCTTATTTCACTTACCTTTTCCTCCTCTTCTTCTCAGTCTTCGTAGTCTTCTTATTTCACTTACCTTTTCTCCTCTTCTCAGTCTTCGTAGTCTTCTTATTTCACTTACCTCTTCTCAGTCTTTTCTCATCTTCTTAGTCTTCTTCTTCTCAGTCTTCGTAGTCTTCTTATTTCACTTACTTCTTCTCAGTCTTCGTCTTCTTCTTTTCACTTACCTTTTCATCCTCTTCTCAGTCTTCGTAGTCTTCTTTTTCTTTACTTTTCCTCCTCTTCTCAGTCTTCGTAGTCTTCTTATTTCACTTACCTTTTCATCCTCTTCTCAGTCTTCGTAGTCTTCTTATTTCACTTACCTTTTCATCCTTTCTCAGTCTTCGTAGTCTTCTTATTTCACTTACCTTTTCTCCTCTTCTCAGTCTTCGTAGTCTTCTTATTTCACTTACCTCTTCTTCTTCGTCTTATTTTTCACTTACTTTTCCTCCTCTTCTCAGTCTTCGTAGTCTTCTTATTTCACTTACCTTTTCCTCCTCTTCTCAGTCTTCGTAGTCTTCTTATTTCACTTACCTTTTCATCCTCTTCTCAGTCTTCGTAGTCTTCTTCTTTTTCACTTACCTTTTCCTCTTCTCAGTCTTCTTCGTCTTCTTATTTCACTTACCTTTTCCTCCTCTTCTCAGTCTTCGTAGTCTTCTTATTTCACTTACCTTTTCCTCCTCTTCTCAGTCTTCGTAGTCTTCTTATTTCACTTACCTTTTCCTCCTCTTCTCAGTCTTCGTAGTCTTCTTATTTCACTTACCTTTTCCTCCTCTTCTCAGTCTTCTTAGTCTTCTTATTTCACTTTTTTTCCTCCTTTCTCAGTCTTCTTCTTATTTCACTTACTTTTTCCTCCTCTTCTCAGTCTTCGTAGTCTTCTTATTTCACTTACCTTTCCCCTCTTCTCAGTCTTCGTAGTCTTCTTATTTCTTACCTTTCCTCCTCTTCTCAGTCTTCTTCGTAGTAGTCTTCTTATTTCACTTACCTTTTCATCCTCTTCTCAGTCTTCGTCTTCACTTACCTTTTCCTCTTCTTCGTAGTCTTCTTATTTCACTTTTTTCATCCTCTTCTCAGTCTTCGTCTCTTCTTATTTCTTTACCTTTTCATCTCTTCTCTCTTCTAGTCTTCTTATTTCACTTACCTTTTCTTCTTCTCAGTCTTCAGTCTTCTTATTTTCACTTACCTTTTCTCTCTTCTCAGTCTTCGTAGTCTTCTTATTTCACTTACCTTTCCTCCTCTTCTCAGTCTTCGTAGTCTTCTTATTTCACTTACCTTTCCTCCTCTTCTCAGTCTTCGTAGTCTTCTTATTTCACTTACCTTTCTCTTCTTTCTTAGTCTTCTTATTTCACTTACCTTTTCCTCCTCTTCTCTCTCTTCGTAGTCTTCTTATTTCACTTACCTTTCCTCCTCTTCTCAGTCTTCGTAGTCTTCTTATTTCATTACCTTTTTCATCCTCTTCTCAGTCTTCGTAGTCTTCTTATTTCTTACCTTTTCCTCCTCTTCTCAGTCTTCGTAGTCTTCTTATTTCACTTACTTTTCATCCTCTTCTCAGTCTTCTTATTTCACTTACCTTTTCCTCCTCTTCTCTTCTCAGTCTTCGTAGTCTTCTTATTTCACTTACCTTTCCTCCTCTTCTCAGTCTTCGTAGTCTTCTTATTTCACTTACCTTTTCATCCTCTTCTCAGTCTTCGTAGTCTTCTTATTTCACTTACCTTTTCCTCCTCTTCTCAGTCTTCGTAGTCTTCTTATTTCATTACCTTTTCCTCCTCTTCTCAGTCTTCGTAGTCTTCTTATTTCACTTACCTTTTCTCCTCTTCTCAGTCTTCGTAGTCTTCTTATTTCACTTACCTTTTCCTCTTTCTCAGTCTTCTTAGTCTTCTTTTTCACTTTCTTCGTAGTCTTTTCATCCTCTTCTTCTCAGTCTTCGTAGTCTTCTTATTTCACTTACCTTTTCATCCTCTTCTCAGTCTTCGTAGTCTTCTTCTTTTTCCTCTTTCTCTTCTTCGTCTTCTTTTCTTTTTCTCCTCTTCTCAGTCTTCGTAGTCTTCTTATTTCACTTACCTTTTCTCTCTTCTCAGTCTTCGTAGTCTTCTTATTTCACTTACCTTTTCTCTTCTCAGTCTTCTCTTCTTATTTCACTTACCTTTTCTCCTCTTCTTTCTTCTTTCACTTAGTCTTCTTATTTTACTTTTCTTTCCTCTTTCTCTCTTCTCTTCGTAGTTCTTATTTCACTTCTTTTCCTCCTCTTCTCAGTCTTCGTAGTCTTCTTTTTCACTTACCTTTTCTCTTCTCAGTCTTCGTAGTCTTCTTATTTCACTTACCTTTTCATCTCCTCTTCTCAGTCTTCGTAGTCTTCTTATTTCACTTACCTTTTCCTCCTCTTCTCAGTCTTCGTAGTCTTCTTATTTCACTTACCTTTTTTCCTCCTCTTCTCAGTCTTCGTAGTCTTCTTTTTCACTTACCTTTTCATCCTCTTCTCAGTCTTCGTAGTCTTCTTATTTCACTTACCTTTCTCTTCTTCTCAGTCTTCGTAGTCTTCTTATTTCACTTTTTCCTCCTCTTCTCAGTCTTCGTAGTCTTCTTATTTCACTTACCTTTTCTCCTCTTCTCAGTCTTCGTAGTCTTCTTATTTCACTTACCTTTTCCTCCTCTTCTCAGTCTTCGTAGTCTTCTTATTTCACTTACCTTTTCCTCTCTTCTCAGTCTTCTTAGTCTTCTTATTTCACTCCTTTTCTTCTTATTTCCTTTCTCTCTCTTCTCAGTCTTCTTATTTCTTATTATTTACTTTCCTCCTCTTCTCAGTCTTCGTAGTCTTCTTATTTCACTTACCTTTTTCCTCTTCTTCTAGTCTTCTTATTTCACTTCTTTTCTTTTTCTTTCTCAGTCTTCGTAGTCTTCTTATTTCACTTACCTTTTCATCCTCTTCTCAGTCTTCGTAGTCTTCTTATTTCACTTCCTTTCTTCGTAGTCTCTTCTTTTCTCAGTCTTCTTCTTCTTATTTTCTTTTTCCTTTTCCTCCTCTTCTCAGTCTTCGTAGTCTTCTTCTTTTATTTCACTTACCTTTTCCTCCTCTTCTCAGTCTTCGTAGTCTTCTTTTCTTTTTTACCTTTCTTCTCTCTTCAGTCTTCGTAGTCTTCTTATTTCACTTACCTTTTCCTCCTCTTCTCAGTCTTCGTAGTCTTCTTATTTCACTTACCTTTTCATCCTCTTCTCAGTCTTCGTAGTCTTCTTATTTCACTTACCTTTTCTCCTCTTCTCAGTCTTCGTAGTCTTCTTATTTCACTTACCTTTCATCCTCTTCTCTCAGTCTTCGTAGTCTTCTTATTTCACTTACCTTTTCTCTCTTCTCAGTCTTAGTCTTCTTATTTCACTACCTTTTCTCTCCTCTTCTCAGTCTTCGTAGTCTTCTTATTTCTTACTTTTCATCCTCTTCTCAGTCTTCGTAGTCTTCTTATTTCACTTACCTTTTTTCTCCTCTTCTCAGTCTTCGTAGTCTTCTTATTTCACTTACCTTTTCCTCCTCTTCTCAGTCTTCGTAGTCTTCTTATTTCACTTACCTTTTCATCCTCTTCTCAGTCTTCGTAGTCTTCTTATTTCACTTACCTTTTCATCCTCTTCTCTTCGTAGTCTTCTCCTCTTCTCAGTCTTCGTAGTCTTCTTATTTCACTTACCTTTCCTCCTCTTCTCAGTCTTCGTAGTCTTCTTATTTCACTTACCTTTTCTCCTCTTCTCAGTCTTCGTAGTCTTCTTATTTCACTTACCTTTTCCTCCTCTTCTCAGTCTTCGTAGTCTTCTTATTTCACTTACCTTTTCTTCCTCTTCTCAGTCTTCTTAGTCTTCTTTTCATTTCACTTACCTTTTTTCACTTTTTCTTCTTCTCAGTCTTCTTATCTTCTTCATTACCTTTTCCTTTCCTCTTCTCAGTCTTCGTAGTCTTCTTATTTCACTTACCTTTTCCTCCTCTTCTCAGTCTTCGTAGTCTTCTTATTTCACTTACCTTTTCCTCTTCTCAGTCTTCGTAGTCTTCTTATTTCACTTACCTTTTTCATCCTCTTCTCAGTCTTCGTAGTCTTCTTATTTCACTTTTTTCTTATTTCTCTCTTCTTCTAGTCTTTATTTTCTTACCTCTCCTCTTCTCAGTCTTCGTAGTCTTCTTATTTCACTTACCTTTTCATCCTCTTCTCAGTCTTCGTAGTCTTCTTATTTCACTTACCTTTTCCTCCTCTTCTCAGTCTTCGTAGTCTTCTTATTTCACTTACCTTTCCTCCTCTTCTCAGTCTTCGTAGTCTTCTTATTTCACTTACCTTTTCTCCTCTTCTCTTCAGTCTTCTTAGTCTTCTTATTTCAGTCTTCCTTTTCTCCTCTTCTCAGTCTTCGTAGTCTTCTTCTTTTCACTTACCTTTTCCTCCTCTTCTTCTCAGTCTTCGTAGTCTTCTTATTTCACTTACCTTTTCTCCTCTTCTCAGTCTTCGTAGTCTTCTTATTTCTTATTTCACTTACCTTTTCATCCTCTTCTCAGTCTTCGTAGTTCGTCTTCGTCTTCTTATTTCACTTACCTTTTCCTCCTCTTCTCAGTCTTCGTAGTCTTCTTATTTCTTCTTCTCAGTCTTCTTTATTTCACTTTTTTTCTCCTCTTCTCAGTCTTCGTAGTCTTCTTATTTCACTTACCTTTCTTCTTCTCAGTCTTCTTAGTCTTCTTATTTCACTTTCCCTTTTCCTCCTCTTCTCAGTCTTCGTAGTCTTCTTATTTCACTTACCTTTTCCTCCTCTTCTCAGTCTTCGTAGTCTTCTTATTTCACTTTCCTTTTCCTCCTCTTCTCAGTCTTCGTAGTCTTCTTATTTCTTACCTTTTCCTCCTCTTCTCAGTCTTCGTAGTCTTCTTATTTCACTTACCTTTTCCTCCTCTTCTCAGTCTTCGTAGTCTTCTTATTTCACTTACCTTTTCCTTTCTTCTCAGTCTTCTCTTCTTATTTCACTTACCTTTTTTCTTCTTCTCAGTCTTCGTAGTCTTTATTTCACTTACCTTTCCTCTCTTCTCAGTCTTCGTAGTCTTCTTATTTCACTTTTTTTCCTCTTCTCTTCTTATTTCACTTAGTCTTCTTCTCAGTCTTCTTCTTTTTCACTTACCTTTTCTCCTCTTCTCTCAGTCTTCGTAGTCTTCTTATTTCACTTACCTTTTTTCTCCTCTTCTCAGTCTTCGTAGTTATTTCACTTACCTTTCATCCTCTTCTTCTCTTCTTCTTCTTATTTCTTCTTATTTTCTCTTCTCAGTCTTCGTAGTTTCTTTCTTTTCTCCTCTTCTCAGTCTTCGTAGTCTTCTTTTTCACTTATTTCTCTCTTCTCAGTCTTCGTAGTCTTCTTATTTTCACTTTCCTTTTTCTCCTCTTCTCAGTCTTCGTAGTCTTCTTATTTCACTTACCTTTTCCTCCTCTTCTCAGTCTTCGTAGTCTTCTTATTTCTTTTTCTCAGTCTTTTCATCTCTTCTTCTCAGTCTTTTCCTCCTCTTCTCTTTCGTAGTCTTCTTTTTCTTACCTTTTCCTCCTCTTCTCAGTCTTCGTAGTCTTCTTATTTCTTACCTTTTTTCCTCCTCTTCTCAGTCTTCGTTCGTCTTCTTATTTCACTTACCTTTTCCTCCTCTTCTCAGTCTTCGTAGTCTTCTTATTTCACTTACCTTTTCTCCTCTTCTCAGTCTTCGTAGTCTTCTTATTTCACTTTTTCCTTTTCCTCCTCTTCTCAGTCTTCGTAGTCTTCTTATTTCACTTACCTTTTCCTCCTCTTCTCAGTCTTCGTAGTCTTCTTATTTCACTTACCTTTTCTCCTCTTCTCAGTCTTCGTAGTCTTCTTATTTCACTTACCTTTTCCTCTTCTTCTCAGTCTTCGTAGTCTTCTTATTTCACTTACCTTTTTCTCTCTTCTCAGTCTTCTTAGTCTTCTTATTTCAGTCTTCTTCTTTTTTTTTTCTTTCTCAGTCTTCTAGTCTTCTTATTTCACTTACCTTTTCTCCTCTTCTCAGTCTTCGTAGTCTTCTTATTTCACTTACTTTTCCTCTTCTCTTCTCAGTCTTCGTAGTCTTCTTATTTCACTTACCTTTTCTCCTCTTCTTCGTAGTCTTCTTATTTCACTTACTTTTCCTCTTTCTTCGTCGTCTTCTTTTTTTCTTTACCTTTTCCTCTCTTCTCAGTCTTCGTAGTCTTCTTATTTCACTTACCTTTTCATCCTCTTCTCAGTCTTCGTAGTCTTCTTATTTCACTTACCTTTTCCTCCTCTTCTCAGTCTTCTTCGTAGTCTTCTTATTTTCACTTATTTCACTTACTTTTCTCCTCTTCTCTCAGTTCGTAGTCTTCTTATTTCACTTACCTTTTCCTCCTCTTCTCAGTCTTCGTAGTCTTCTTATTTCACTTACCTTTTCCTCCTCTTCTCAGTCTTCGTAGTCTTCTTATTTCACTTACCTTTTCCTCCTCTTCTCAGTCTTCGTAGTCTTCTTATTTCACTTACCTTTTCCTCCTCTTCTCAGTCTTCGTAGTCTTCTTATTTCACTTACCTTTTCCTCTCTTCTCAGTCTTCGTAGTCTTCTTATTTCACTTACCTTTTTCCTCCTCTTCTCAGTCTTCGTAGTCTTCTTATTTCACTCACTTTTTCTCCTCTTCTCTTCTTCGTAGTCTTCTTATTTCTTACCTCTTCTCAGTCTTCGTAGTCTTCTTTTTTTTCATCCTCTTCTCAGTCTTCTTCTTATTTCACTTACCTTTTCTCCTCTTCTCTAGTCAGTCTTCTTCGTAGTCTTCTTATTTCACTTACCTTTTCCTCCTCTTCTCAGTCTTCGTAGTCTTCTTATTTCTTACTTTTCTTTCTCCTCTTCTCAGTCTTCGTAGTCTTCTTATTTCACTTACCTTTTCCTCCTCTTCTCAGTCTTCGTAGTCTTCTTATTTCACTTACCTTTTCTCCTCTCAGTCTTCTTAGTCTTCTTATTTCACTTACCTTTTCCTCCTCTTCTCAGTCTTCGTAGTCTTCTTATTTCTTACCTTTTCCTCCTCTTCTCAGTCTTCGTCTTCTTCTTATTTCACTTTTCCTTTTCCTCCTCTTCTCAGTCTTCGTAGTCTTCTTATTTCACTTACCTTTTCCTCCTCTTCTCAGTCTTCGTAGTCTTCTTATTTCACTTTTTTCCTCCTCTTCTCAGTCTTCGTAGTCTTCTTATTTCACTTACCTTTTCTCCTCTTCTCAGTCTTCGTAGTCTTCTTATTTCACTTACCTTTTCCTCCTCTTCTCAGTCTTCTCAGTCTTCTTATTTCACTTCTTTTCTCCTCTTCTCAGTCTTCGTAGTCTTCTTATTTCACTTACTTTTTTTCCTCTTCGTCTTCGTAGTCTTCTTATTTCACTTACCTTTTCCTCCTCTTCTCAGTCTTCGTAGTCTTCTTATTTCACTTACCTTTTCTCCTCTTCTCAGTCTTCGTAGTCTTCTTATTTCACTTACCTTTTCCTCCTTCTTCTTCAGTCTTCTTATTTCTTACCTTTTTCCTCCTCTTCTCAGTCTTCGTAGTCTTCTTATTTCACTTACCTTTTTCTCTTCTCAGTCTTCGTAGTCTTCTTATTTCACTTTTCCTTTTCAGTCTTCGTAGTCTCTTTTCTCTTCTCAGTCTTCGTAGTCTTCTTATTTCACTTACCTTTTCCTCCTCTTCTCTTCAGTCTTCGTAGTCTTCTTATTTCACTTACCTTTCTTCCTCTTCTCTCAGTCTTCGTAGTCTTCTTATTTCACTTACCTTTTCCTCCTCTTCTCAGTCTTCGTAGTCTTCTTATTTCACTTACCTTTTCATCCTCTTCTCAGTCTTCGTAGTCTTCTTATTTCACTTACCTTTCCTCTTCTCAGTCTTCGTAGTCTTCTTATTTCACTTACCTTTTCCTCTTCTCAGTCTTCGTAGTCTTCTTATTTCACTTACCTTTTCCTCCTCTTCTCAGTCTTCGTAGTCTTCTTATTTCACTTACCTTTTCATCCTCTTCTCAGTCTTCGTAGTCTTCTTATTTCACTTTTTCCTCTTCTCAGTCTTCCTTTCTTCTTATTTCCTCTTTTCTCCTCTTCTCAGTCTTCGTAGTCTTCTTATTTCACTTACCTTTCCTCCTCTCTTCTCAGTCTTCGTAGTCTTCTTATTTCACTTACCTTTTCCTCCTCTTCTCAGTCTTCGTAGTCTTCTTATTTCACTTACCTTTTCTCCTCTTCTCAGTCTTCGTAGTCTTCTTATTTCACTTACCTTTTCCTCCTCTTCTCAGTCTTCGTAGTCTTCTTATTTCACTTACCTTTTCATCCTCTTCTCAGTCTTCGTAGTCTTCTTATTTCACTTACCTTTTCCTCCTCTTCTCAGTCTTCGTAGTCTTCTTATTTCTTAGTCTTCGTAGTCTTCTTATTTCACTTACCTTTTCTCTTCTTCAGTCTTCGTAGTCTTCTTATTTCACTTACCTTTTCCTCCTCTTCTCAGTCTTCGTAGTCTTCTTATTTCACTTACCTTTTCCTCCTCTTCTCAGTCTTCGTAGTCTTCTTATTTCTTCTTCTCAGTCTTCGTAGTCTTCTTATTTCACTTACCTTTTCCTCCTCTTCTCAGTCTTCGTAGTCTTCTTATTTCACTTACCTTTTCCTCTCTTCTCAGTCTTCGTAGTCTTCTTATTTCACTTACCTTTTCCTCCTCTTCTCAGTCTTCGTAGTCTTCTTATTTCACTTACCTTTTCCTCCTCTTCTCAGTCTTCGTAGTCTTCTTATTTCACTTACCTTTTCCTTCTCAGTCTTCGTAGTCTTCTTATTTCACTTACCTTTTCCTCCTCTTCTCAGTCTTCGTAGTCTTCTTATTTCACTTACCTTTTCCTCCTCTTCTCAGTCTTCGTAGTCTTCTTATTTCACTTACTTTTCTCCTCTTCTCAGTCTTCGTAGTCTTCTTATTTCACTTCTTTTCCTCTTCTCAGTCTTCGTAGTCTTCTTATTTCACTTACCTTTTCCCTCTTCTCTTCTCAGTCTTCGTAGTCTTCTTATTTCACTTACTTTTCCTTCTTCTCAGTCTTCGTAGTCTTCTTATTTCACTTACCTTTCCTCCTCTTCTCAGTCTTCGTAGTCTTCTTATTTCACTTACCTTTTCCTCCTCTTCTCAGTCTTCGTAGTCTTCTTATTTCACTTACTTTTCCTTTTCTCAGTCTTCTTCTTATTTCACTTACCTTTTCCTCCTCTTCTCTTCTTCGTAGTCTTCTTATTTCACTTACCTTTTCTCCTCTTCTCAGTCTTCGTAGTCTTCTTATTTCACTTACCTTTTTATCCTCTTCTCAGTCTTCGTAGTCTTCTTATTTCACTTACCTTTTCTCCTCTTCTCAGTCTTCGTAGTCTTTCTTATTTTCATCTTCTTCTCAGTCTTCGTAGTCTTCTTATTTCACTTACCTTTTCCTCTTCTTCGTAGTCTTTTCATTACTTTCCTCTTCTCAGTCTTCGTAGTCTTCTTATTTCACTTACCTTTTCCTCCTCTTCTCAGTCTTCGTAGTCTTCTTATTTCACTTACCTTTCCTCCTCTTCTCAGTCTTCGTAGTCTTCTTATTTCACTTACCTTTTCGTATCTTCTCTTCTCAGTCTTCTCAGTCTTCTTCTTATTTCACTTACCTTTTCATCCTCTTCTCAGTCTTCGTAGTCTTCTTATTTCACTTACCTTTTCCTCCTCTTCTCAGTCTTCGTAGTCTTCTTATTTCACTTACCTTTTTCCTCCTCTTCTCAGTCTTCGTAGTCTTCTTATTTCACTTACCTTTTCCTCCTCTTCTCAGTCTTCGTAGTCTTCTTATTTCACTTACCTTTTCCTCCTCTTCTCAGTCTTCGTAGTCTTCTTATTTCACTTACCTTTTCCTCCTCTTCTCAGTCTTCGTAGTCTTCTTATTTCACTTACCTTTTCCTCCTCTTCTCAGTCTTCGTAGTCTTCTTATTTCACTTACCTTTTCCTCCTCTTCTCAGTCTTCGTAGTCTTCTTATTTCACTTACCTTTTCCTCCTCTTCTCTTCGTAGTCTTTTTCGTTCTTCTTATTTCACTTACCTTTTCCTCTCTTCTCAGTCTTCGTAGTCTTCTTATTTCACTTACCTTTTCCTCCTCTTCTCAGTCTTCGTAGTCTTCTTATTTCACTTACCTTTTCCTCCTCTTCTCAGTCTTCGTAGTCTTCTTATTTCACTTACCTTTTCTCCTCTTCTCAGTCTTCGTAGTCTTCTTATTTCACTTACCTTTTCTCAGTCTCTCTTCTCAGTCTTCGTAGTCTTCTTATTTCACTTACCTTTTCCTCCTCTTCTCAGTCTTCGTAGTCTTCTTATTTCACTTACCTTTTTCTTCTCAGTCTTCGTAGTCTTCTTATTTCTTCCTTTTCCTCCTCTTCTCAGTCTTCGTAGTCTTCTTATTTCACTTACCTTTTCCTCCTCTTCTCAGTCTTCGTAGTCTTCTTATTTCACTTACCTTTTCTCCTCTTCTCAGTCTTCGTAGTCTTCTTATTTCACTTACCTTTTCCTCTCTTCTCAGTCTTCGTAGTCTTCTTATTTCACTTACCTTTTCCTCTTCTCTTCTCAGTCTTCGTAGTCTTCTTATTTCACTTACCTTTTCCTCCTCTTCTCAGTCTTCGTAGTCTTCTTATTTCTTACCTTTTCCTCCTCTTCTCAGTCTTCGTAGTCTTCTTATTTCACTTACCTTTTCATCCTCTTCTCTTCGTAGTCTTCTTATTTCTTACCTTTTCCTCCTCTTCTCAGTCTTCGTAGTCTTCTTATTTCACTATCTCTTCTCAGTCTTCTTATCTTCTTATTTCACCTTTTCTTCTTCTTCTCAGTCTTCTTCTTATTTCACTTAGTCTTCTTCTCAGTCTTCGTAGTCTTCTTATTTCACTTACCTTTTCATCCTCTTCTCAGTCTTCGTAGTCTTCTTATTTCACTTACCTTTTCCTCCTCTTCTCAGTCTTCGTAGTCTTCTTATTTCACTTACCTTTTCCTCCTCTTCTCAGTCTTCGTAGTCTTTATTTCTTTTTTCTCTTCTCAGTCTTCGTAGTCTTCTTATTTCACTTACCTTTTCCTCCTCTTCTCAGTCTTCGTAGTCTTCTTATTTCACTTACCTTTTCCTCCTCTTCTCAGTCTTCGTAGTCTTCTTATTTCACTTACCTTTTCCTCCTCTTCTCAGTCTTCGTAGTCTTCTTATTTCACTTACCTTTTCCTCCTCTTCTCAGTCTTCGTAGTCTTCTTATTTCACTTACCTTTCCTCCTCTTCTCAGTCTTCGTAGTCTTCTTATTTCACTTACCTTTTCATCCTCTTCTCAGTCTTCGTAGTCTTCTTATTTCACTTACCTTTTCATCCTCTTCTCAGTCTTCGTAGTCTTCTTATTTCACTTACCTTTTCCTCCTCTTCTCAGTCTTCGTAGTCTTCTTATTTCACTTACCTTTTCCTCCTCTTCTCAGTCTTCGTAGTCTTCTTATTTCACTTACCTTTTCCTCCTCTTCTCAGTCTTCGTAGTCTTCTTATTTCACTTACCTTTTCCTCTTCTCTCTTCTTCTTATTTCTCAGTTGGTAGTCTTCTCTTCGTATTTATTTCACTTTCCTTTTCCTCCTCTTCTCAGTCTTCGTAGTCTTCTTATTTCACTTACCTTTCCTCTCTTCTCAGTCTTCGTAGTCTTCTTATTTCACTTACTTTTTCCTCCTCTTCTCAGTCTTCGTAGTCTTCTTATTTCACTTACCTTTCACTCCTCTTCTCAGTCTTCGTAGTCTTCTTATTTCACTTACCTTTTCTCCTCTTCTCAGTCTTCGTAGTCTTCTTATTTCACTTACCTTTTCCTCCTCTTCTCAGTCTTCGTAGTCTTCTTATTTCACTTACCTTTTCCTCCTCTTCTCAGTCTTCGTAGTCTTCTTATTTCACTTACCTTTTCCTCCTCTTCTCAGTCTTCGTAGTCTTCTTATTTCACTTACCTTTTCCTCCTCTTCTCAGTCTTCGTAGTCTTCTTATTTCACTTACCTTTTCCTCTTCTCAGTCTTCGTAGTCTTCTTATTTCACTTACCTTTTCATCCTCTTCTCAGTCTTCGTAGTCTTCTTATTTCACTTACCTTTTCATCCTCTTCTCAGTCTTCGTAGTCTTCTTATTTCACTTACCTTTTCCTCCTCTTCTCAGTCTTCGTAGTCTTCTTATTTCACTTACCTTTTCTTCCTCTTCTCAGTCTTCTCAGTCTTCTTATTTTTCACTTACCTTTTCATCCTCTTCTCAGTCTTCTAGTCTTCTTTTCACTTAGTCTCTTCTCAGTCTTCGTAGTCTTCTTATTTCACTTACCTTTTCATCCTCTTCTCAGTCTTCGTAGTCTTCTTATATCACTTACCTTTTCCTCTTCTCTCAGTCTTCGTAGTCTTCTTTTCACTTACCTTTCCTCCTCTTCTCAGTCTTCGTAGTCTTCTTATTTTCTTACCTTTTCCTCCTCTTCTCAGTCTTCGTAGTCTTCTTATTTCACTTACCTTTTTCTCCTCTTCTCAGTCTTCGTAGTCTTCTTATTTCACTTACCTTTTCCTCCTCTTCTCAGTCTTCGTAGTCTTCTTATTTCACTTACCTTTTCCTCTTCTCAGTCTTCGTAGTCTTCTTTTTCTTACCTTTTCCTCCTCTTCTTCTCAGTCTTCGTAGTCTTCTTTCATTTCTTACCTTTTCCTCCTCTTCTCAGTCTTCGTAGTCTTCTTATTTCTCTTACCTTTTCATCCTCTTCTCAGTCTTCGTAGTCTTCTTATTTCACTTACCTTTCCTCCTCTTCTCAGTCTTCGTAGTCTTCTTATTTCACTTACCTTTTTTCATCCTCTTCTCAGTCTTCGTAGTCTTCTTATTTCACTTACCTTTTCCTCCTCTTCTCAGTCTTCGTAGTCTTCTTATTTCACTTACCTTTTCCTCCTCTTCTCAGTCTTCGTAGTCTTCTTATTTCACTTACCTTTTCCTCTTCTTCTTCGTCTTCTTCTTCTTATTTCACTTTTTTCCTCCTCTTCTTCAGTCTTCGTCTTCTCAGTCTTCTTATTTTCTTATTTCACTTTTTCCTCTTCTCAGTCTTCGTAGTCTTCTTATTTCACTTACCTTTTCATCCTCTTCTCAGTCTTCGTAGTCTTCTTATTTCACTTACCTTTTCTCCTCTTCTCAGTCTTCGTAGTCTTCTTATTTCACTTACCTTTTCCTCCTCTTCTCAGTCTTCGTAGTCTTCTTATTTCACTTACCTTTTCCTCCTCTTCTCAGTCTTCGTAGTCTTCTTATTTCACTTACCTTTTCTCCTTCTTCTCAGTCTTCGTAGTCTTCTTATTTCACTTACCTTTTCTCCTCTTCTCAGTCTTCGTAGTCTTCTTATTTCTTACCTTTTTCATCCTCTTCTCAGTCTTCGTAGTCTTCTTATTTCACTTACCTTTTCCTCCTCTTCTCAGTCTTCGTAGTCTTCTTATTTCACTTACCTTTTCCTCTTCTCAGTCTTCGTAGTCTTCTTATTTCACTTACCTTTTCCTCCTCTTCTCAGTCTTCGTAGTCTTCTTATTTCTTCTTATTTCACTTCTCAGTCTTCTTTTCTTATTTCACTTACCTTTTCCTCCTCTTCTCAGTCTTCGTAGTCTTCTTATTTCACTTACCTTTTCTCCTCTTCTCAGTCTTCGTAGTCTTCTTATTTCACTTACCTTTTCCTCCTCTTCTCAGTCTTCGTAGTCTTCTTATTTCACTTACCTTTTTCCTCCTCTTCTCAGTCTTCGTAGTCTTCTTATTTCACTTACCTTTCCTCCTCTTCTTCTCAGTCTTCGTAGTCTTCTTATTTCACTTACCTTTTCCTCCTCTCAGTCTCAGTCTTCTTATTTCAGTCTTCTTATTTCACTTATTTCACTTACCTTTCCTCTTCTCAGTCTTCGTAGTCTTCTTAGTCTTCGTAGTCTTCTTATTTCTCAGTCTTCGTAGTCTTTTATTTCCTCCTTTTCTTCTCTTCTCAGTCTTCGTAGTCTTCTTATTTTCTCACTTCGTAGTCTTCTTTTTCCTCCTCTTCTCAGTCTTCGTAGTCTTCTTATTTCACTTACCTTTTCCTCCTCTTCTCAGTCTTCGTAGTCTTCTTATTTTACCTTTTCCTCCTTTTTCTCAGTCTTCTCTTCTTATTTCACCTTTTCCTCCTCTTCTCTCTTCGTAGTCTTCTTATTTCACTTACCTTTTCCTCCTCTTCTCAGTCTTCGTAGTCTTCTTATTTTTACCTTTTCCTCCTCTTCTCAGTCTTCGTAGTCTTCTTATTTCACTTACCTTTTCCTCTCTTCTCAGTCTTCGTAGTCTTCTTATTTCACTTACCTTTTCATCCTCTTCTCAGTCTTCGTAGTCTTCTTATTTCACTTACCTTTTCCTCCTCTTCTCAGTCTTCGTAGTCTTCTTATTTCACTTACCTTTCTTCCTCTTCTCAGTCTTCGTAGTCTTCTTATTTCACTTACCTTTTCCTCCTCTTCTCAGTCTTCGTAGTCTTCTTATTTCACTTACCTTTTCATCCTCTTCTCAGTCTTCGTAGTCTTCTTATTTTCACTTACCTTTTCCTCCTCTTCTCAGTCTTCGTAGTCTTCTTATTTCACTTTTTTCTTATCTTCTTCTTTCTTCTCTCAGTCTTCGTAGTCTTCTTATTTCACTTACCTTTTCCTCCTCTTCTCAGTCTTCGTAGTCTTCTTATTTCACTTACCTTTCATCCTCCTCTTCTCAGTCTTCGTAGTCTTCTTATTTCACTTACCTTTTCCTCCTCTTCTCAGTCTTCGTAGTCTTCTTATTTCACTTACCTTTTCCTCCTCTTCTCAGTCTTCGTAGTCTTCTTATTTCACTTACCTTTTCCTCCTCTTCTCAGTCTTCGTAGTCTTCTTATTTCACTTACCTTTTCCTCCTCTTCTCAGTCTTCGTAGTCTTCTTATTTCACTTACCTTTTCCTCCTCTTCTCAGTCTTCGTAGTCTTCTTATTTCACTTACCTTTTCCTCCTCTTCTCAGTCTTCGTAGTCTTCTTATTTCACTTACCTTTTCCTCCTCTTCTCAGTCTTCGTAGTCTTCTTATTTCACTTACCTTTTCCTCCTCTTCTCAGTCTTCGTAGTCTTCTTATTTCACTTACCTTTTCTCCTCTTCTCAGTCTTCGTCTTCTTATTTCACTTACTTTTCCTCCTCTTCTCAGTCTTCGTAGTCTTCTTATTTCACTTACCTTTCTCCTCCTCTTCTTCTTCGTAGTCTTCTTATTTCACTTACCTTTTTCCTCCTCTCTCTCAGTCTTCGTAGTCTTCTTATTTCACTTACCTTTTCCTCCTCTTCTCAGTCTTCGTAGTCTTCTTATTTCTTATTTCACTTCCTTTTCCTCCTCTTTTCTCTTCTCAGTGCTTCGTAGTCTCAGTCTTCGTAGTCTTCTTATTTTTCACTTACCTTTTCCTCCTCTTCTCAGTCTTCGTAGTCTTCTTATTTCATTTTCTCCTCTTACTCAGTCTTTTAGTCTTCTTATTTCTTACAGTTTTCCTCTTCTTCTCAGTCTTCTTATCTTCTTATTTCACTTACCTTTTCTCTTCTCAGTCTTCGTAGTCTTCTTATTTCACTTACCTTTTCCTCCTCTTCTCAGTCTTCGTAGTCTTCTTATTTCACTTACCTTTTTCCTCCTCTTCTCAGTCTTCGTAGTCTTCTTATTTCACTTACTTACCTTTTCCTCCTCTTCTCAGTCTTCGTAGTCTTCTTATTTCACTTACCTTTTCCTCCTCTTCTCAGTCTTCGTAGTCTTCTTATTTCACTTACCTTTTCCTCCTCTTCTCAGTCTTCGTAGTCTTCTTATTTCACTTTTTTCCTCCTCTTCTCAGTCTTCGTAGTTCTTCTTTTTCACTTACCTTTTCCTCCTCTTCTCAGTCTTCGTAGTCTTTATTTTTCACTTACCTTTTTATCCTCTTCTCAGTCTTCGTAGTCTTCTTATTTCACTTACCTTTTCCTCCTCTTCTCAGTCTTCGTAGTCTTCTTATTTCACTTACCTTTTCCTCCTCTTCTCAGTCTTCGTAGTCTTCTTATTTCACTTACCTTTTCCTCCTTTCTCCTCTCTTCGTAGTCTTCTTATTTCACTTACCTTTTCCTCCTCTTCTCAGTCTTCTTAGTTCTTATTTCTTCTTATTTCACTTCCTTTTTCCTCTTTCTCTTCTTAGTCTTCGTAGTCTTTCGTAGTTTCTTTTCACTTTTTCCTCCTCTTCTCAGTCTTCGTAGTCTTCTTATTTCACTTACCTTTTCATCCTCTTCTCAGTCTTCGTAGTCTTCTTATTTCACTTACTTTTCATCCTCTTCTCAGTCTTCGTAGTCTTCTTATTTCACTTACCTTTTCCTCCTCTTCTCAGTCTTCGTAGTCTTCTTATTTCACTTACCTTTTCCTCTTTCTCAGTCTTCGTAGTCTTCTTATTTCACTTACCTTTTCCTCCTCTTCTCAGTCTTCGTAGTCTTCTTATTTCACTTACCTTTCCTCCTCTTCTCAGTCTTCGTAGTCTTCTTATTTCACTTACCTTTTCATCCTCTTCTCAGTCTTCGTAGTCTTCTTATTTCACTTACCTTTTTTTCCTCTTCTCAGTCTTCGTAGTCTTCTTATTTCACTTACCTTTTCCTCTTCTCAGTCTTCTCAGTCTTCTTATTCTTCTTTTCCTCCTCTTCTCAGTCTTCGTAGTCTTCTTATTTCTTTTCCTCCTCTTCTCAGTCTTCGTAGTACATCCATCCTCTTCTCAGTCTTCGTAGTCATCTTATTTTACCTACCTTTATCTCCATCTTAGTCTTCGTAGTCTTCTTATTTTACTTACCTTGATATTCTTCTCAGTCTTCGTAGTCTTTTTAATTTACTTACCTTTAGTCCTGTTCCTCTTTTTGGGGTTCTTAATTTTTTCTGCACTTACCCTTGCTACTCTTCTCAGTGTTCGTAGTTTCCTTTTTCTGTTTTCATCTTGTAGCTATTGGTGTTCTTTTTTATCCCGTTAGTGTTCTTCATAATCGTAGTTTGATCAGTTTTATTTGTCATGTGAAACTTCGTACTTTCCTTTGTTGTAGGTTTCGGAAATTTCATAGTATTTCTAGTCGTCTTTTCCATCTTAGTCTTCTCAGGTTTAGTAATCTGCTGGAGGTCCTAATATAATGTGTGGGATTATAAGGAAATTATATTTCACCTAGTGACCTACAGGAAAATATTTATTTTCAATAATTTACTTCCCACTGTGATATAGTGTCATTGGGACGGTCTCTGTTAGCTTAATAAGCTCTGAAATTTTATTAGGATTCATTTTTTCTCTTAACAACTGATAAAATATAATGCATAAATGTGTTTGAAAACAATGAAATTCACATCTGTAAAAATTTTTAACTACCCCCGAAATAGTGTCCCAATTGCATCCTAAATATGTTGTTGCGATGTTCAGATTGATAACAGATCGTTATTATTTGGCAATTCGTCTGCACAGTATAATAATTTTCCGTACGTGTTCCTGTGTATTATTTGATGCAAATAAAGAGATTCATATGTGATACATAAATCTTGTACAGCATTGCCACCAGAAAATTACATCGTACTAAATGTCGTATTGCAAGACGGCAAATGACTTCATTGTCAAGTGCCTAGACCGGGCATGTCAGAAATCAGACTCTGAATGTGCAGTTATGTGCGCGGATCGGCGGTCTGTGCGGACTGCATCATTCAAGGGTTGCTCTTACCAGTTCTTAGCTGGAGGGGTGTACAGTAATCTATTCTGCGCTTCTAGGGTTGGATTAAATAGGCATTTGGACATCATAAATACACTTAGCAGAAGGAAAAAAACACTGTTATTATCAGTGTCTATACTTGACAATTGCAATACAAAAAACTTTAGGCTTACTCAGTTATACAGTGGTTTGTAAAGCATAATTAAATAAATTATTTTCATTTCACGTAGTAGGTACTAATTATTTAAATAATAGATCCTATTCTTTCTTTGTTCGTCAAGCATTATTGTTTATTGGGACCATTGGTACACAACTGTTAAAGAAAATGTACTCCCAATTAATTACATGCAGTAGGACATTGTGAAGTTTTTACACTGAAATAATTTCCTTGCTGTATGTCAGTATAAATTAACATTAATATTAATAAATGGTATAAATTAAGCTTAGAATTTAAATTCACATATAGTTTATTTAGAAAACGTTGAGAGCAAGTATGGACAAATTGGAAGTGTTACTGAAAGAAATTAAAAGTGTAGTTCACAAGCTGTGAAGCGACGATATTCTATTTATGTCAGGTTTAAAGATTTATTAATGTAAGTATATTAACATATTGATCAGATTTTTTGTATTCGACAGATATTGGAGAAAAAAGGGAGTATAAGGGTACAGTACATCAGTTATTCATAGATTTCAAAAAGGCGTATGACTCGGTTAAGAGAGAAGTTTTATATGATATTCTTATTGAATTTGGTATTCCCAAGAAACTAGTTCGATTAATTAAAATGTGTCTCAGTGAAACATACAGCAGAGTTAGTATAGGTCAGTTTTTGTCAGATGCGTTTCCAATTCACTGTGGGCTAAAGCAAGGAGATGCACTATCACCTTTACTTTTTAACTTTGCTCTAGAGTATGCCATTAGGAAAGTCCAGGATAACAGAGAGGGTTTGGAATTGAACGGGTTACATCAGCTGCTTGTCTATGCGGATGACGTGAATATGTTAGGAGAAAATCCACAAACGATTAGGGAAAACACGGGAATTTTGCTGGAAGCAAGTAAATAGATAGGTTTGGAAGTAAATCCCGAAAAGACAAAGTATATGATTATGTCTAGTGACCAGAATGTTGTACGAAATGGAAATATAAAAATTGGAAATTTGTCTTTTGAAGAGGTGGAGAAGTTCAAATATCTGGGAGCAACAGTAACAAATATAAATGGTACTCGGGAGGAAATTAAACACAGAATAAATATGGGAAATGCGTGTTATTATTCTGTTGAGAAACGTTTATCATCCAGTCTGCTGTCGAAAAATCTGAAAGTTAGAATTTATAAAACAGTTATATTACCGGTTGTTCTTTATGGTTGTGAAACTTGGACTCTCACTTTGAGATCGGAACAGAGACTACGGGTGTTTGAGAATAAGACTCTTAGGATAATATTTGGGGCTAAGAGGGATGAAGTTACAGGAGAATGGAGAAAGTTACACAACACAGAACTGCACGCATTGTATTCTTCACCTGACATAATTAGGAACATTAAATCTAGACGTTTGAGATGGGCAGGGCATGTAGCACGTATGGGCGAATCCAGAAATGCATAGAGAGTGTTAGTTGGGAGGCCGGAGGGAAAGAGACCTTTAGGGAGGCCGAGACGTAGATGGGAAGATAATATTAAAATGGATTTGAGGGAGGTGGGATATGATGGTAGAGACTGGATTAATCTTGCTCAGGATAGGGACCAATGGCGGGCTTATGTGAGGGCGGCAATGAACCTCCGGGTTCCTTAAAAGCCAGTAAGTAAATAAGTAAGTAAGTAAGTAATTAAGTAAGTAAGTAAGTAGGTAAGTAAGTAAGTAAGTACTGTATCTTGTACAATAATGAAAATTGGTATGTGTAAAACACTGTCTTTCTGCTATATGAAAAAAAAATTACGATTTATAAAAAAAATTATATATATATATTTTTTTAATTCATAATGGTTGTAATTCACTGTGTAATGATGAAGCGTTTCCCTCATAACTCATAAACTTAT
>JAJSOF020000017.1:141416336-141635108 GCA_025594305.2 Periplaneta americana | reverse complement strand
TAACTCTGAACTAAAGACAAGGAAAAACTACGAAAAAAACATACAACTAACCTCTTTCTTACATGCCTTGCCGAATATAATTTTTCCATTTGTCGAAAAGTTAGGAAATTCTTGACGTCACTGTCTTAAGGCTCGTCTCCACTACTAAACATTTAACAACAACAAGTTAAATATAACATGTTGAATTTAATATGTATATAGACATTTCAAGTCTCAATTGACTTAACATGTTAACTGAGTATGTTGAAGTTAACACTTTTAACATGTTGGCGTGTTTTCCAGCAGCAATGGAAAACATGTCATGTCAATTCATTTGCTCGTGTAGCGTCGGTACAGTTCGGCAAAGTTCGTACAGTTTCCATAGTAACAGATAACTTCCAATTTTGTGGCGCGTATCTTGATTATATTTTTATACTATCTTTGGTTCTTGGTGTTGGCTATAAGTTGTTCGAGGTAATGGAATGGACGAAAGAAAATACGTTAGAATAAAATTATTGCATGATGGAGAGGCCTTGTTTGTGGATGTATCTGCAAAAAAATATAGAGACAAAACAAAGACAAATGAAACCAACATTAGACCTAGATATAGGATTGTAAACTATATTTAGCAGTACTTGATTGTCCAAACTGTGTTTATATAAGAGATTGAAAACAAAACAAAGAAGAGAACTGGAATTATTATTTAACTGTTCTCCAGAATACAATAGAGTTTTCGCACTCTCGTCGTACGCTAAACGTTAATGCTGTGTTGACGTCGGTAATGGTCGTATTTGGTGACGTATGTTAACGTTCGTAAAACTTCGGAAAGAATAATTATACGATATTACCCGTTCCTTTAACGTCTATCATGTCGTAGGTCCTATGATAATCAATCAATCGCGCTGTAATTTTTTTAATTGAGATGAAATGGCTGCTTTTAAATTGTGTCTTTCTTTGATGTAACAGGAAGTATTTTTGCAGCACTTTTTTGAATCCAAATCGATCTTCAACTTTAAGCTCGTTTAGAATGTCTTCTCCATAGTTTCTTTTATTAAGATATTGCCGCATCCACATTCTCATTTTCTTCCTTTTCAAGCAATAAAGGCAATTACAAAAGTCAAATCATCATCTGAGTCCGTTGTCCAAGGTTTGAAAATAAGACATTATCTACTTTAAAATGTTATGGACTTTTTATGGTGGACTACGCAAAGAAAGTCAAGTTTAACATGTTTAACAGTGTGGACAAAGCGTTAAATGAAATTAGCATTAATATGTTCAATCAACATGTTGAGATGTTAACTGTAAAGAATTTAACATGTTCTTGTTAAATGTTTAATAGTGGAGACGGACCTTTATATGGCTTGCTTTGGAACTCGCTACTTGGCATTGTCACTACTTCACCATGGTGACAAGATTGTTGTTAGGTCAAGTCAAGTCGTTAGCCCAAAAGATTTTAATCGCTCGGCCACATTAACTTACGGCTCAAATCTTCTGCACGAGTTGAGAGGTGTTTGAACATCCACCCTGCATCCTGAATCTCGCACCCTGCGATTATCATCTATTCGTACACTTCAAGAAACTCCTGTCCGGTCAGTATTTTCACAGGGAGAGAAGTGCAGACGGCTCCCTTACACTTGTTCCGATCCCAGCGGCAGACTTCTACGACACGAGGATAGAAAAGTTGATCCCACAGTATGTCAAATGTCTCAATTTCGGTGGGGAATATGTTAAAAATAGCTCAACAATTGCTGTTGGCTATCTCCTCCAGGAAATGGTTAATGAAATTGTGTGTTTTTTCTCTAAACGGCCACAGGAAACTTACTTTCTGGACACGCCTCGTACAGTGCAGTTTCCGAAGTTGTTTTTGTTTTTTTCAAATTGATCTCTGAATGACTAATCCTGATTTTGATCTCAGTAGAACAAAGAAATGTCAAATGTTCTAAAGGAACAGCTTGAAGGACCTGTGTACAGCGAGAAACTAATATTCTTGCGGGAAAATCCGGCGCAGTTCCTTGCAACATGTACATTTGTTGATACAGAACGTTCATTTTCAGCATACAAAATTGTTCAGAACTTCCGCACCAAATTCTGAGGGATGATAGGTCTCGCATTGAGGACAATTCTTTGTCAGACAAAACATTTTCTGAGCCGTGTCGTTTAGGAGATATTCTTAAACAACAATTGTTCAGGTGATTCAATTTCAGCAATATCTTGTGAAAATGTTCACCGCGTTCGTCACTGAAGTGCTAAGATTTTGAGGCGGATACGTCTAACAAGTAAACCTTCAGGTGGGGTAAAAAAACAAAGACTTACCTTTATTACCATTCGATTAAGCATTAAAAGCAATGAAAAATACGTAAATTTTACAACTCGAACGCAATGAACAACAGAGATCTCGACCAATCAAGATCAAGTTGACATGGGCTACTTAGATTGCAAACAACTATACCACGCAGCAATGCTAGACGCGAGAGCGAAGACAGTACTGCTGTAGACGCTCTGTCAGCTAGTTTGTACCTTGCAGTTTATTGTGTAATGTTATGTGCAGAGAGCTGAAGAAGATGAACCCAGTGAATATAGTGATTAAAATTCTGGATAAACTAAATGAAGAGGGTTATAAGGAGACAGTGAAATGTCGCGGAAGGAACTTGAAATTGTTGATGATATATATGACTTATTAAAGAGTTATGAATCGGAAGCAGTTGAAGAAAGTCATACTCTGGACACTGATGAAAATGAACCATGAAATGATGACAATGTCATGCCTCATGTACGAGAATAGGAGACTGAAAAAAAAATACTACGTCAGAAGAGGAATTAAGTGCTTCACAAAGTTCCGGCTCTCAATACGTTCCTTCCCCTCCCAAAACATCCCGAGTCGTTGACTTTGAAGAAAAATGTGAAGTAACAGAGTATTGGATTCTGTCAGGTGTACCGACAAACAAAAAGAAAAAGTTTAACCATAGGTCATGGAGCAGTATGAAGCATAAATTCACGTGGTTAACATACGAAAGTCAACTGTCAAAAGATTGCAACTCATAAGTCGTATTTGGTGGCATGATTTTGGACAATTTGGACATGTACAATGATGATCAAGTGTTTAATACAGACGAATGTGGGTTCCATAAGGAAATGCCTTTCGGCACAACATTAGAACGTCAAGGAACCAGTAAAGTGCATGGTGTCGTGCAATCCAAGGGGGAAACTACACATTCCTACACTATAACGCAGGTGGTTTCTAATGCTGGAAAACGGATGCCAAAATTGCTACTTCTTCTCCAAGAACAAAAAGGTATAAGTAAAAGATTTACGGAACGCATTTTCCAGAGTGACAACCTTGTAGTAAAATGGACTTCGTCGAGAAACATGACCAAAAAAATATGGATACAATTCTTACGAGAAATATTCCTTCCTAATTCTGCAACTTGCAATCTTTTGCTGTTGGACTCGTATGGTGTCCACTGCGACGAAAATACAATTAAGCAACTGTTAGAAGAAGGGGACTATGGTCTTGAAAAACTAGTAGTTAAAATCATACCGCCAAATACGACTTATGAGTTGCAATCTTTGGACAGGCACTTTTTTCGAATGTGTAAGCATATGATTTGACACATTTCTCATAATGTAGATTTTGATGATTCATCTGATACATTACAAAAACGCAACAATAATATACTGAAACTACAGTCGCTTTTTACCAGAAGTTTCTTTTTCCACGATTCCAACAGGCGCATGGGTATGGTTGGGTGTTAGCTGAATTGGGATCCAGAAGTGGACAACGTTTTCAAAACACTGCAGAGTACTGTAACCGAAATGTACAAGGAATATGTATGATTTGTGCAAAATCAGCCTGTATAAAGTGCGGGTGGTGTACTGAATATTTGTGTTTCCAATATTTTGCATTAGCTATCACTGTTGTGCGACATATGTTTCTGGATAAAAACAAATCAGATTCTGGAATACGATGCGTTAAGTAACATGATGACCACATCATCGTTTTCCTTCTTATGCATTAATCGCTAGTTGAAAGTATGTTTTCTTGCTGCTTGAAGCCTCGTGTTCTGCGCTCTGTATCGCATTTGATAATTGCAGTCGAGTTACGAAATTTTAGGATTATTCATATTTTATTATGCTGATTCCAAAAATATAAGTTTAATTTTCATTGTTTTTTACCTCAGGTGAAGGTTTACTTGTAAGTGTAAATGCAAGAAATAAATATGTACAGACACTGTATCCAATGGAGGTGGAAATCTAACTTGCTTATGGACTGTTGTTGGACAATTTGCAAGAACGGCAGAGAAACACACATCTAATCGGCATGAATAATGTGACACGATCTACGAGTTGACCGCGTCACGAATTAGAATGACGATTACCATCGTAAGCAGTATGTTGGTAGCAGTGGATACATTCTAATCTAGACACATCAGTCATGTAGTGTTGTGAAAAACTGAAGAGATGTATCGTCTTTATCTACGGTGATAAAACCGTTAGGAAAAAATGAAATGTTTAGAACCATGGAACTTTTGTACTACATTTGCAATGCTGGCACCTCATATCTGATCAGTATCACACAAGGAACATTCACTACACCTAGTCGATGTTTCAATTTGTGCTTGTCTGTTATTTGGACGGTTACTGCCACTACAAATCTATCGTGTTTAATCTCACATCCACACACACTTTGGAGAACTTCATCGAAAGTATATTGTTTAACAATGTTCCATGTTATAGTTTTACATGTTACAGTCATCATTTTATATAAATTGTTTTCCTCGAAGAAAGGTCATCACTATCATCAGATTTTATATGCAACGTTTCGAAGGTGGAAAAAATCCTGTTCGCAAAAAACAAAACAGAGGAAATGTATAACAGAACGGCGGAATTGATGTTAGAGGATAAAAATTCCCTCCGGCGCCGGGTCCTCGGTTCTACCAAGCGCTCTAACCATTGGGCTACGCCGAAGTTCAATCCACAGCACCGGATCGAATCTCTCTCTTCCAGTGTTTTTCCCTTTATTGTCTGACTCCAAGTTCGACATGTATGTTGACATTTTATATTAAGTCAACTGCCATTATACGAGGAGCGCACTCAATTGAGTGACTTGGTGGCCGAGATTCCACAGTAATATGCACTGTTGGGCGAAGACTCTACATAAAGTTTAATTTTTGATCGTACAGAATATATTTTATGGTAACAATTGATATTAGAGGAGAAAAATTTACTCCGGCGCCGTGGATTGAACTTCGGCGTACCTCAATGGTACATACATACATACATACATACATACATACATACATACATACATACATACATACATACATACATACATACATACATACATACATACATACATACATACATACATACATACATACGTGTTCTGCTCATGGACAGGTCTTTCAATACAAACCCAGTATTCTCCAATCTTTTCTATTTTCCTCTTAGTCTCCGCATATGATCCACATATCTTAATGTCGTCTATCATCTGATATTTTCTTCTGCCCCGAACTCTTCTCCCGTTCACCATTCCTTCCAGTACATCATTCAGTAGGCAGTTTCTTCTCAGCCAGTGACCCAATCAATTCCTTTTCCTCTTCCTGATCAGTTTCAGCATCATTCTTTCTTCACCCACTCTTTCCAAAACAGCTTCATTTCTTATTCTGTCTGTCCACATCACACGTTCCATTCTTCTCCATATCCACATTTCAAATGCTTCTTTCCGCTTCTCTTCACTTCGTCGTAATGTCCATGTTCCTGCCCCATACAATGCCACACTCCACACAAAACACTTCACTAGTCTCTTCCTTAGTACTTTTTCCAGAGATCCGTAGAAGATGCTTTTGTTTCTATTAAAACGTCCTACGCCCTTGCTATCCTCCTTTTGACTTCCTGGCAGCAGCTCATGTTACTGCTTATAGTACACCCGAAGTATTTGAAGCTGTCCACTTGCTCTACTGCCTCATTTAGAATTCGCAAGTTTACTTTGTTTACTTTTCTTGCGACAACCATGCATTTATCTTCATCCCATAGTGCTCACAGCTGTAATTTAGATCCAGTAGTATATCCCTTGTATACACACATACACATATACTTATAGAGCAATTCCATGAAAATGCCATACTGAGGTGAACTTCTTGAAATTGATGTAGGACTATATTTGTTGAAGAAATATGTTTCTTTATACTTTAAATTGCCTTATTTCGTAAGACAATGTTTCAAATACTCTTTCGTTTAGTCTATAACTTGCTGTAGTTCATGTCATATTCCAAACACTTAAAAAAACACGTATGAACCCCGGGAGCGATTTCCTTGAATTTTTGTATTCGGGAGGGTGCTTTCAGAAAAATTTTCTTAACTTTACCTATAAAGCTATCGACGTCACAATAAGAAGAGCGGATTACTTCCGCCACCCTATGGAGTCCATGTGCTAAGGAACTTAGGATATATTATTTTTATGTCCTTGGCCGCCTTTCTCACATAGGGCGCAGCGTCTGTGATACCTGATACCATTGGGCCACAAAATACCCATAGCATTAGAAAATACAGTTGTCATTGTTGTGTGGTTCACTTTTACTGTCGTCTGACACGTTAGTAAATATTTCTTTCCAGTAGAGTTAGGTACAATTACATTTACGACGAACCTCCCTGTCACATCTGTTGTTTCATCCATATTAACGTATATTTTGTTGTCACCCACTTCGTTTCTGATTTTGTTCACAAAGTCCTGGTACAAGGGGAGGGGCAAGTAATTTTTCCGTAGTGTTGACTCGCTGGGAATATGTTGCTTTGTATATTTACGTGGAAAACCTCGAAAGTGTGGATTATTTAATTTTTAATGGAATATTTGCACCGATCATCATAGCACACAAGTTGCTGCAAAATATCGCATTTGAATTTGCATCCGATTTTGACGGATTCTCTTGTATGCATTCCCTGTGATGTCTGCTGTTGCAGTGCCTTTCTAATTGCCATTGTTTCGTAGCTCTTAACTTTACTTTACATATATTACACTAATTATTTCTCCTTCACTGCTGAAGATATTACCTCCGAACTGGTGTACAAGCGTTCACTTTGCAAACGTTTTTCCTTAGGCATTCTGGCAGTTTATAAATAACAACACAAACACCACACGCTTGTTCCTAACTGCTCTGTTTACCTGTAGGCCCATTACTATGCGTAGTTCATCGTATTCACAAATAGCATTTGCTTTCACTAGTAGTAGCATACGCCACTGTTGTGATGTTCCTACAAAATAGCCTACTGTATAATTCTTTACCCACTGTCTGTACCTAGGGAACACGTGCCGTGACATTCTGCTCTCTGCATCAGTAACATGAAGCCACGGAACCTGGTCACTCTGATCCGCCCTCTGTTCATGAGGCAACTAGGCCAGGAGATAATGGGGTATAATGTCCAGTTCCTTTTCCTCTCCAATGCATAGGCCTACATCGTCGACTAGATACATATTCCACTAATCAGACTTCAGATGCACACAAAAAATGTTTTCTTCCTCTGACTCATAGGCTAAGAATGTAATTATGCACAGATAATACTATAATAAAAATAATAATAATAATAATAATAATAATAATAATAATAGTAGTAATAGCCAGTGGCGTAGCGTCAATGTAAGCTAAAAAGCTTAGCTTCCCCTGTTAATAATAATTTCATATAAACCTGTAGTTTATGGAGAAAATTATTTATTAATTTTAATAGAATTTATATTTACGCGTTAAATATTGTGATGCGGCAGCTCAGGATTATTTGTGATGCAGCAGTAAACAAGAAGCCTGCACACACCAGCTTCCAAGCAGACCGGTTTCTTCTGTGTAATCCACCCCGCAGATTTTCCATCCCTTTTAAACTACCCTAGTCGCAAGGCTCGAAAAGAAGCAAGCTTTAACATTTAAAATAAGCAGTTTCTGAGTTATCCCTATTCGTGAGTTGTGTTCATTTGAAGTGTTAGTGTGCATTGTGGCTGATATAATAAATAATGAGTGAAATAACAGTTCCTGACACTAATTTACTTGAATTTTTTTAGGACAATTGTATTATCAAGACTGACTTACGAACAAAAGTGTGATTTAAAAAGCAAATGACCGACTCCCTTGCTGTCAATGAAGGACACAATCAAAAGACAGACGCATACTTACGTAATGATACTAATATTGTGATTCCTCTAAGTATGACAGGGAGTGAGCTAATGTTATACGTATACGTGTCTATTTGTTAGAGATATGTGTAAACCGTGAAATCGTATTTTACTACGTCTCATTTGAGGTTATGCCTTATTGGTGTTACTTACGATGTTCCAACCAATCTTCGACTGCTGACTTGAAATTGACTACTATTTATTTTAAGACTGTATTTTTGTAATACATTTTCTCATATTGCATGAAAGACAACTTGAGTTAGCTTCCCCTGCTCAAAATTTCATGCTACGCCACTGGTAATAGCCTAATATAATATAGGCCTATAATAAAAACATAGGCCTAAGAAATAATATGACAAAAATATACCTATAACTTATAATATAATAATAAGAATAATGATAAGTAATGAAGCAGATTTTCGACTTAGACCTTCTTTGTTTTGGCGACAAGTCCTACGAGGACCGCAGCCGTGGAAGGTGTTCCGTAATCCCACATAGTAGGCGTAAGCTTTATACAGTCACGAAGCTTGAGTTGTTGAGGGTACTAGGAACAATAGACTGTGCCGGTACTATTTCGCATTGTTTGTGATGAGGCGATAGTAGCGATCCTAGTCGTGGATGCATATTTACCAGTGGCGTAGCATGAAATTTTGAGCAGGGGAAGCTAATTCAAGTTGTCTTTCATGCAATATGAGAAAA
Source organism: Periplaneta americana (assembly GCA_025594305.2). Taxonomy (NCBI): domain Eukaryota; kingdom Metazoa; phylum Arthropoda; class Insecta; order Blattodea; family Blattidae; genus Periplaneta; species Periplaneta americana. The sequence goes on along the minus strand of JAJSOF020000017.1, from coordinate 141,626,275 downwards.
CGTATTACAAAAATACAGTCTTAAAATAAATAGTAGTCAATTTCAAGTCAGCAGTCGAAGATTGGTTGGAACCTCGTAAGTAACACCAATAAGGCATGACCTCAAATGGTACGTAGTAAAATATGATTTCACGGTTTACACATATCTCTAACAAATAGACACGTGTACGTATAACATTAGCTCACTCCCTGTCATAGTTAGAGGAATCACAATATTAACGGTCAATAGATACAGTATTAGTATCATTACGTATGTATGCATCTGTCTTTTGGTTGTGTCCTTCATTGACAACTAGGGAGTTGGTCATTTGTTTTTTGTGTCTTGATAATAGAATTGTCCTAAGAAATTCAAGTAAATTGGTATCAGGAACTGTTACTTCACTCATTATTTATTATATCAGCCACAATACACACTAACACTTCAACTAAACACAACTGGCGAAAAGGGATAACTCGGAAACTACTTATTTTCAATGTCAAAGCTAGCTTCTTGCGAGCCTTGCGACCAGGGTAGTTTAGTTAGAAAGAGATGGAAAATCTGCGGGGTAGGTTACACAGAAGAATGAGTGTAAGAAACCAGTCTGCTTGGAAGCTGGTGTGTGCAGGCTTCTAGTTTACTGCTGCATCACAAATCATCCTGAGCTGCCGCATCACAATATTTAACGCGTAATTATAAGTTCTATTAAAATTAATAAATAATTTTGTTCCTAGGCTGCAGGTTTATTATGAAATTATTATTAACTGGGGAAGCTGAGCTTTTTAGCTTACATTGACGCTACGCCACTGATATTTAGTACGTATTGAGCTTCGTGACTGTAGGATAGGCTATACTAGACTGCGGTAATCCCGTCCACCCCGGCGCGCGTCCAGACGCCGCCTCCTGTTTTCTAGCCTATAGATTTACGTGGTTTAACTGTAGAAACAACCGCATTAGCCCAAATAAATTTGAAGAATGATAACTCAAAGGCAATAGAATAATGGGTCTTCAAACTTTTAACTTTCTCCCCTGCAAAAAAGTAAAATGAGACATCAGATTTTTCCCTATGACATAGGCTAGACTTAATAGAGCCACGCTCTGCCTGATATAAACTTGATACGCCACTGACTGTCGCTAGTGTTACTGCTGCTCACATGTACAGCAATACTACGGCCATTTTGTAAGTGCAGCTGCGTTTTCTTTATTTTTTTTTATTCGGATATCAGTTGGCAATGTCTAACTGGAGATAAACATTTTAGCATCACTGTTTCTCCAGGAACTCAATAGGCCCTGTTCAGGTCTAGCGGCTTGTCATAGTCTTCTTCTTCTCCCAGACAAAAGTTTAGGCCTTTAGACCTGCTAAAAACTGGTCTGTCCATCTCCTACATGGTCGACCCCTGTCATACGCTACTGATACCCTGAAAAAATCGTAGAGGATTTACGGTCACATACGTACATATTGGAGTAAGTACAAAACAAAATTAAGCAGAGGGTTAGCCTATTAAATAAGTTAGGCGCACTATTGTGTTAATCTTAGGCCTATGCCTGACAGACCTAAGTAGCCTAAATGTGGTAACAAACATTGGCAAGAATAAAGGAGACGGTTTCAGGACAGTCTGAAATGTGTTTGGCAATCCAGTAATTCTATATAGCTACGTGTTTAACCAAGGATAAATCAGTCTGATCTGAAGTTGTTAAGATAACTCAAGCCGAGACATTGTACCGCATTTACCGACATCAGTACGTCGTACGGACGTGAGTTTCTCTTGCTCTTTTTCTACACTCCTCAATTGGTGTAAGCCCTACATGACACAAGAATGAGTCCGGAAGTACAAAAAGGATGGCCGCAGAGAAATTGAGACAAGTAAGGAGTTACGCAAAGTAGGCTATTAGGCCTAGGCCTACATCTTTTCGAGTTGTTATGTCCAGTTCTTAACTTGGTAGGCCTACAACTTGTTGTCCGTGTTATTTCTCTGAACATTTCAGCTGCTACAATGTGAGTTAAACCCACTTAGTCTATGTCCGTAACATTTTGAAAAATGATAGCCTATTTTTTCGGTGTAGGGAAGAGGGAGGTAGGTTGGCTCAAATTGTCGTGATGTATATAGGCCTAGGGGATAACGTTACCCATCTTCACTATATCTATATATATATAATTTGAACTGGTAATGGAAATTACGGGAAAACGGCTGAACGGATTTTAATGAGTGACCCCTCATTTTCATGCCTGGCATCCAAAGTTTTTCGAAAAAGTAGTAGTTTTCAGTGAAATGTCAACTTTCCTACATAATTTTCCTATTTTCCAAAATCCATCTGTCGTCAGTTCTGAGAACTAATTTTATCGAATCACGGCCGATTTGATTGAATTTCAGAACAAAACACACACTACAATAAACAATAGGCTATTACACGAAGGTCATGACCTGCAGGATTGCCGACATATTTAGAGCTCAATTCAATTTGTTATTAAAAACTGATTCTGTAGTGTATAATTTTCTGAGTACAGCTGTGTATTGGATATTCAAATCTACGAAACTTGAGGTGGTTTGATACATTATTACCATTAGAAATTAAATATTATTATAGTTAGTATCATAATGGGTCTATTCTTCATTAATTGTACATAATATTGATGCTATATTGATGACATGAAAGTGAAACGTTTTGAGGTTATGTAAGTAAATGTAGGGAATATCTTAATTTAGATCTTCATTTCTATAATTTACTGAGTGACTGCTATATATAACTACAAAACTTAAGAAAGATAATAATATTGTTATTAAAAATCAAATATTTTTTTGCTTGTTAAACCAGTGGGGTTGGGTCTTTTTCATATATTTAATGGCGGTGTAGTGCAGATATTGATATGTATCATTGTCTTCAGTATTGGCTCGAGAGAGTGCAAAAATTAGTTCCTAAGGAAAGATAAAAGGGTATTACTTATTGATAAAATAAGAGGCCTAGAAAATTTTGTAGTCTCCAGATCATTTCAGCAAGATCTCTTAGTAGGATAAAATGATTTTACGCTCTACATTTGAAGTTCTACATGTAGCAGCTATACGAAAACGCTATTGTTCGAAAGCTTAGCAAACCTGGCATTTTTTTAACTTTTGCCTACAATCCACAATGACCTGAAATAGCTACTGCTATCGTCCTGACATTGATACTTGCGTTTTCGCGTTGAAACTCAAAAACTGAAGTTGGATAGGTTCAAGAAAAAGTATTTGGCCTAAAAAATCCATTCAGAGGGAGTATGTTTCATTATTACGGAAGAAAATAACTATTAAAAAGACAAGTTTTCTTCATTGAAAATAAATCTGAAAAATGTTTATTTGAACGTCTAACGAACTTAGTTTGCAGCAGCATTTGCTGCACAAGCCACTAGTTACATTTAATCCGTAGGCCTATCAAGGATAGTATTAGGCCTATTACTAATTTCGCTTATTAAGTAAATGCATCAAGTAAGAGATTTTAGTCAGATGGTAAATTCCGAACTCGTCATTTGAAATATCCCTCAGATTTGCTTGTCTAAATTAAAATAAAATGATCATCATGTTGCATTCCTAATAATGAAGTGGCTTCCACAAGAATTCACGTATTTGGTCATCAGACAAACGCAATGAAATACGGGAAACAACATGGCATCCAGCGAAAATCGGAATAGGTCCATGGTTTGCCACATCAAGAGCACGAATCACAGAGCCGATCTGATCCGTTGTTGCCGTCATATTACATGTCTACTGTTCCGAGCCAGTGTATCCATTCTTCACCCAGCTACTGTATTACCTGAATGTTGTGATGAGAAAGTGAGTGTCAAATATACAGCCCGATGTTTTAGATTATACAGAAATGTATTTTGTGTGGAAAACATAAATTGATAATTTTACTTGTTTTGTAGAATTTCTTAAAGAGAAACGTATAATAATGAATTGCTCATATCCTCATTTTTTAAATTTTTTTCTATACAATCTTAGAAATTTTGATACAAGTCATGGTAAGAGCTTGATTGTTTACTTATTTATTTATTTATTTATCTGTCTGTCTGTCTATCTATCTATCTATCTATCTATCTATCTATCTATCTATCTATCTATCTATCTATCTCTATCTATCTATCTATCTATCTATCTATCTATCTATCTATCTATCTATCTATCTATCTATCTATCTATCTATCTATCTATCTATCTATCTATCTATCTATCTATCTATCTATCTATCTATCTATCTATCTATCTATCTATCTATCTATCTATCTATCTATCTATCTATCTATCTATCTATCTATCTATCTATCTATCTATCTATCTATCTATCTATCTATCTATCTATCTATCTATCTATCTATCTATCTATCTATCTATCTATCTATCTATCTATCTATCTATCTATCTATCTATCTATCTATCTATCTATCTATCTATCTATCTATCTATCTATCTATCTATCTATCTATCTATCTATCTATCTATCTATCTATCTATCTATCTATCTATCTATCTATCTATCTATCTATCTATCTATCTATCTATCTATCTATCTATCTATCTATCTATCTATCTATCTATCTATCTATCTATCTATCTATCTATCTATCTATCTATCTATCTATCTATCTATCTATCTATCTATCTATCTATCTATCTATCTATCTATCTATCTATCTATCTATCTATCTATCTATCTATCTATCTATCTATCTATCTATCTATCTATCTATCTATCTATCTATCTATCTATCTATCTATCTATCTATCTATCTATCTATCTATCTATCTATCTATCTATCTATCTATCTATCTATCTATCTATCTATCTATCTATCTATCTATCTATCTATCTATCTATCTATCTATCTATCTATCTATCTATCTATCTATCTATCTATCTATCTATCTATCTATCTATCTATCTATCTATCTATCTATCTATCTATCTATCTATCTATCTATCTATCTATCTATCTATCTATCTATCTATCTATCTATCTATCTATCTATCTATCTATCTATCTATCTATCTATCTATCTATCTATCTATCTATCTATCTATCTATCTATCTATCTATCTATCTATCTATCTATCTATCTATCTATCTATCTATCTATCTATCTATCTATCTATCTATCTATCTATCTATCTATCTATCTATCTATCTATCTATCTATCTATCTATCTATCTATCTATCTATCTATCTATCTATCTATCTATCTATCTATCTATCTATCTATCTATCTATCTATCTATCTATCTATCTATCTATCTATCTATCTATCTATCTATCTATCTATCTATCTATCTATCTATCTATCTATCTATCTATCTATCTATCTATCTATCTATCTATCTATCTATCTATCTATCTATCTATCTATCTATCTATCTATCTATCTATCTATCTATCTATCTATCTATCTATCTATCTATCTATCTATCTATCTATCTATCTATCTATCTATCTATCTATCTATCTATCTATCTATCTATCTATCTATCTATCTATCTATCTATCTATCTATCTATCTATCTATCTATCTATCTATCTATCTATCTATCTAACCTACCTAACCTACCTACCTACCTACCTACCTATCTACCTATCTACCTATCTACCTATCTACCTATCTACCTATCTACCTATCTATCTATCTATCTATCTATCTATCTATCTATCTATCTATCTATCTATCTATCTATCTATCTATCTATCTATCTATCTATCTATCTATCTATCTATCTATCTATCTATCTATCTATCTATCTATCTATCTATCTATCTATCTATCTATCTATCTATCTATCCATCCATCTATTTTGCTAATAATTGTAACATAAAATATAAAATATACAGAGAAAATTTAGCTCGCCCCTGAAAGAGTAGAACTCGTGCTCAGGGGCGGATTCCTGAATTGAAATTAATAATTCGCGGGTGCTCGTGTAAAGGGGGTTAAGTATGAATTGGCTAAACTGGAATAAGTACAGATTTGAACTATCCACAATTACTTTTCTCTTGTGTTAAAGAGGTTAAGTTATTCTTCCATCTATGATGCAGTTACAGTGCTCCATAGTTTATGACAAAGGGGTTTTATTCATTACCAAAGGAGAGAAGATTACATACCTTACAATTTGACTTAACCCCTTTACACGAGCACCCGCGAATTATACAATACAATTTGTCTTATGTCTACTGTGCAATTATAGTATATAAATTTAAATGTACAATTTTTCAATTTTTATAAAATGCATACATAACTTTCTTAATTTAATACTAAAACTATTAGAATTGACAAGATTATGATATTTAAATATAAATTTGTTATATATTCTTGGGCCTAAATTACTACTATGATTAAATACTGTAACAGTGTTGCATTTTGGTTCAAACAATCTTAAAGAATTCATACCTTTTGTTTCATTACTATGAGAATACAAAATTATTTCGATTTTTATGTAGGCCTATGAATTTTATTAATACAATATAATAAATTTGTCTTACGTAAAGTACATTAAAGTCTAGAAACAAATTTTGAGATGGAAAATCAATAGGTTTATGAAGACATATTTTAATTATTTTCTTCTGTCATAAATAAAGTGGATTAAAATTGGATTTAAATGAGCTACCCCATCCTATAATTCCATACATAATTACCGATTGAAATGAAGTTAAATTTATTGTACGTAATAAACTTATTGACAAGTAATTTCTCAATAAAACAAAATAATATACTATTTTACGTAATTTATTACAAAGGTAATTATTAATGTGTTGGTTCCATTTTAAATGATTATCGAAAATTATGCCTAAATACTTAACTTCAGAGGACTCTTTAATAATCGGACATTTACACTGTATAAGACAACAATCAGAATTATGTAATAATACTTAATACAGATGTAGGAGTTGTTTGTCTTAGTACATGCAATAATACTATATATGAGTTTGATGATTTTAACGTATTCCTATTAACTGGAGTAAAATGCTACTGTACACTTTTATTTGTATTTGTGAAGAGAAATGCTGTTACCTCTGCAAATTCATATGAAGAATTCTATTCCGAATGTAGAAGTTGTAAGTGTATGTGTCCACCATTTTCTTCTTGTACAATTAGCAGTCTCTTCTTTTCTGTACAAAGAAGTTCTCAGCATATGTTCTGGAATATGTTACGTGCTATATGGTAGGTCTATATTACTTAATCTAATGAATAATCGTAGTTATGCCCACAAACATTAAGGTTATGTATAAAATAACAGAGATATGAACAATTAAAATTGTCTCTTACGTTTAAAAACAATACCGTATATTAAATCATTTTATTTATGTACGATATAAACTGGATATAATTCATAGCATGAAGAACTAACTGAAAATTAAAAATTTTATGCGTATAATGAGAAATATGTGTCGTATTCATGATATACTGCATCTACACATGCAATGTGATGAGAATATTGAAGAAATCAAGTTGAAAATGCACTTTCAGCTAAGAAGCATGCACATTTTGTGTCTACATGGTGCGCCGTGATGAACGTCATCTTTACTACGTGGCCCTTATTTTATTGTGCTACCCTTGGAAATTGTGACAAATGGCATAAAATGAATGTCTGCAAAATTTTACAGAAATAAAATCATATTTAGAGGTCGCTACCATAGTTCAAAATTTTCAATTTAGCGTATTAATAAACATACCCAATTACCCACGAATAAGAAATAATTATTATATATTTTACAATACTTTAACTTAAATTCCTTTAATTTACTTTTATTTGTTAGAATACCCACCGAAAATGAAGGTTGGTTTCCCCAAGTCCACCATGCCTTGAAGATTCAACGAAAACTAAGAAAATATTTTGCTCCTAGAAATTCAGCAGTGGATCAATTAAAATATTTGGGATCGGTTCTCCACCAAACTGGTACATGCTTTAAAGATGTGGAAAACCGTGTCATACGAGCAAGAAACGCTATAAAAACAACTTAATGGTTTGCTTTGGAATAGGGATGTTAGAATGGAGACAAAGAAAATGATACTTGATGTACCTGTAGGGAGTATCTTGACTTATGGAGGAGAGAGCTGGACTCTGACAGAAAGACAAAAAGACCGTGTTAGATCTGTGGAAAGGGATGGACTGAGAAGGGGTCTATGCATATCTCGTCTCCAGAGGGTCAGAAATGACACGATTTTGGAAAAGTGGAACATATAAGAAGATGTGATCGACCGTTTGGAATGTCAAAGGTTTCAGTGGTTTGGACATGTTCAGAGGATGTCCGAGGAATGATGGCCTAAAAAAAAAAATTGAATTGGTCACCCCAGGGAGGAGAAGAAAGGGACGACCTCGACTTACATGGAGAGGAGGAGTTTCTGAGACCATGGAGGCTAGAGGGTTGGAAAATAGATCTTGGGATGACCAAAAACAATGGAAAAGGGGATTAAAAGGCAACCGCTGAAAGTGGAAACGTCTATAAAAGTAAAAGTAAGCAAGTAAATTCAGCATCCTATTCTTATTGTTCTCCTCCTTGTAAAAATGTTGTTAGCCTTCAACTAGCACAAACTCTTGATCGTACTTGTTAGCCTTCAACTAGCACAAACTCTTGATCGTACTTGTTAGCCTTCAACTAGCACAAACTCTTGATCGTACTTGTTAGCCTTCAACTAGCACAAACTCTTGATCGTACCCGTTAGCCTTCAACTAGCACAGACTCTTGATCGTACTTGTTAGCTTTCAACTAGCACAAACTCTTGATCGCACTTGTTAGCCTTCAACTAGCACAAACTCTTGATCGTACTCGTTAGCCTTCAACTAGCACAAACTCTTGATCGTACTCGTTAGCCTTCAACTAGCACAAACTCTTGATCGTACTCCTCGTTAGCCTTCAACTAGCACAAACTCTTGATCGTACTTGTTAGCCTTCAACTAGCACAAACTCTTGATCGTACTCGTTAGCCTTCAACTAGCACAAACTCTTGATCGTACTTGTTAGCCTTCAACTAGCACAGACTCTTCATCGTACTTGTTAGCCTTCAACTAGCACAAACTCTTGATCGTACTTGTTAGCCTTCAACTAGCACAGACTCTTCATCGTACTCGTTAGCCTTCAACTAGCACAAACTCTTGATCGTACTCGTTAGCCTTCAACTAGCACAAACTCTTGATCGTACTTGTTAGCCTTCAACTAGCACAAACTCTTGATCGTACTCGTTAACCTTCAACTAGCACAAACTCTTCATCGTACTCGTTAGCCTTCAACTAGCACAAACTCTTGATCGTACTCGTTAGCCTTCAACTAGCACAAACTCTTGATCGTACTCGTTAGCCTTCAACTAGCACAAACTCTTGATCGTACTTGTTAGCCTTCAACTAGCACAAACTCTTGATCGTACTCGTTAGCCTTCAACTAGCACAAACTCTTGATCGTACTTGTTAGCCTTCAACTAGCACAAACTCTTGATCGTACTCGTTAGCCTTCAACTAGCACAAACTCTTGATCGTACTTGTTAGCCTTCAACTAGCACAGACTCTTCATCGTACTTGTTAGCCTTCAACTAGCACAAACTCTTGATCGTACTTGTTAGCCTTCAACTAGCACACACTCTTGATCGTACTCGTTAGCCTTCAACTAGCACAAACTCTTGATCGTACTTGTTAGCCTTCAACTAGCACAGACTCTTCATCGTACTTGTTAGCCTTCAACTAGCACAAACTCTTCATCGTACTTGTTAGCCTTCAACTAGCACAAACTCTTGATCGTACTCGTTAGCCTTCAACTAGCACAAACTCTTGATCGTACTCGTTAGCCTTCAACTAGCACAAACTCTTGATCGTACTTGTTAGCCTTCAACTAGCACAAACTCTTGATCGTACTCGTTAGCCTTCAACCAGCACAAACTCTTGATCGTACTTGTTAGCCTTCAACTAGCACAAACTCTTGATCGTACTAAGTTCAATAGCAGGAAAGCGTCGCTTTCCATTGCTAGTTGTGCTAGTACCTTTGGTCGTACTGTTACAGATTTAAATGTAAATCATTCATCTATTCGAAGACATCGAGCTAAACATCAAGAAAGCATTGCACAAACATAAAGAACTCCTTCAACCCAAACACTGCTCATTGGGACGAGAAACTTCTCCCCGATATAACTGGCAAAAATTTGACAGACTTGCAATTCTTGTTTCTGGAGGTGGAGACGAACAACTTGGTGTTCCAACATGGAACTGGACAAGCTATTGAGAGTGTTGTGCATACTGTATTGAATGATTGCAACATTCAGGGCAAAGTTCTTCTAAGAAATTGATCCAGAGATAGCAAATGTGGCCAGAAATAAGTTCTGTCAACATCTTTGGTACCTACCGGAGGAACTTAGGCCTATAGGGCAGTGGTGGCTGATTGACTGAGGCAAGTGAGGCCGGGCCTCAGTCACTTGGCTTAACTGAAATCAAATTTTGTGTTTTCATATAATGTATTAGTTATTTGAATGAAGCATATATCGCTGTAGAAGCATTTTAAAACTTTGATGTATATAGACCTGTTTTTCAGTAAAATTTGTTCCTGAGGCAGGGATCGCTCGTGCCGGGTCTGGCTTGTGATGTATATAGACCTGTTTTGCAGTAAAATTTGTTCCTGAGGCCAGAATCGTTAGTGCCGGGTCTGCCTTGTGATGTATATAGACCTGTTTTGCACTAAAATTTGTTCCTGAGGCCAGAATCGTTCGTGCCGGGTCTGGCTTAATGCATTTCATGTCCTTTCGCGGGCTTTGAGTTTACGCTTAAAACGTTGTAGCTGGGGCACAATTCGGCTGGCCTGGTCAGGTTTCACTCCTCCCATCCATGGGCCGGCCTCAAGGGTAGAGTGGGGTGGGAATAGTAGTGGTGACGTGTCTTCCTAACTAGGCCATAAATAACAAAATTCCAGCTCTTTGGCAGGCAGAGACCCACACCATTCTCTCCCCTTATGTCTCAGTTTATGACATATAAGCGAGGGTGTAGTACAGTAGTGAGTGTGGGCGAATGTTGTTATGTATTTCGGGAAAATATAAACAGAAACAAATGAGAGAAGTAATGCTGGTGCAGTTAATTCATTTTTAGAGTGTCCTTTTTTGAGAAGAAATAATACTGAAAGAAAGGAAGTTTTAAATAAAAAGAGAGACTACCGAGATACCTACGACATCGCTGATAATTTTTCTCAGACATAATCTTAAAACGCGAGTTTCTATTGCATCCTGGTATGGACAACATAAATGGTTAAGTGGTAATGTGATGCAAAATAAACTTCTCTTGGCCTTGTTTGTTGCTGCCAAAGAAAAAAATAAAAAGAAAAGAAAGAAAGGGGAATTTCAACACATAATATGGGTTGCTTCATCACACTGAAACAATCACTGAAACTCAGAGCATAACAGCTTATTTGGTGAGTGAAATTATTATTTTTCATTGATAGTAATAAGAATAGACTAATAATAATAATAATAATAATAATACAGTAATCATGATATTAATAATATAATAACAATAATAATTAATATCATAAACAAACATTTCCTATCGGAGGCACTTGAAATACTTGCATCTGGCCTCACCGAGGATTTCGATCACCGGCCGCTACTGCTATAGGGTTTACTATTTTGATAGGAATGTCTCATCACAAACCAAGCGTTTGATGATTGAAACTCTATATAGAAATCGTGACATTAGAACTACCATAATCAATCAGCTGGAAATAAATGAGCTTGTTGTTTCTAACACTTCCTTCTTCTTTGTTTAGATTTTGTATATCAATTCTAAGGCATTCGTCTCAAAGGACCCAACTGAATGGAAAGATACAAAAGAATCTATCAACGCTGAAGGAGTGTCAACGACACTGCAGAGCGAGGCGTAGTACTAATTCAAGAGTTGAACCACTTCCTACAGCGACTGATAAGCAGCAACAATGCTTAATGTGGTGTTAAAAGAGGATTCTGATGCAAGGAACAGCACAATTTTAAAATATAATGAGAAGAAAGTTTAAAACTGTTTTATTTTTTGTTTAATGACCGTTATTGTTCGTGTTTAACATATTTTATTATAGAGGTCTGAAAATTTAAGTCCTGGTAGCGACCTCTAAATTTGTTTCTTTTGTAACAACCTTTTATACAATTCTTTTTATGTTATTTCTCACATTTTCATCCCTAAGCCCATTAAAATTTATTAAGATTAATTTTTACTTCTCTGAAGGACAACCCTAACATATACGGTAGGGCATATATATATATATATATATATATATATATATATATATATATATATATATATAATGACGGTCATTTCATAAGTTATGGCAACTATGTTATGTCTTCCGAATAACCGAAAATGTGGTTAATTCAGTACATACTGTACGTTTGAAAACCTCTTGCACACTGTACGGGACAGGGTTGCCATACAGTATGTACGACTATAGTCGTATGCACACGACTGTTTTGACTAATTGTACGAGGTACGACCGCACTGTATGTCGTATGCAATTTTGTACGACTATTTGACTGAAGGGAAAAATAATTGAGAACATATAATGTTGCTTTATAATTAAAATAAACTTGACGGTTAATTCGTCCCTTTTAGATAAGTTTTCTTCATTTATTATATCCTGGACTAATGTTTCTTGAGTTCCAGGTTTCATGTATACGGCGGGGTTGTAACAAAGTAATACGAGTTTAATTTTATTATCTTCCTTGTTTGTTCGACAAACAGGTTATATAAGTTTATTTTGCGATTATTCATCAATTGCGTAATGACATGAAGATGATAGGGTTAGCGAAATGACTCCAGCGCTGAAAGTTACCCAGCATTTACTCTTAATGGGTTGAGGGAAAACCTGGAAACAACGTCAACCAGATAACTCGTCTCATTCAGGATTTGAACGCCGGCCCGCTCGTCTTACAGCAGGTATGCTCAAAACTGTAAAAGCTCCGATTACACGGATGATGCTGCACTGCATAACACACACAGCGTACGGACTGGGCTCCGCAACTACATTGCAGCACCGCCCGTGCCATCGCTCTCACTGTCTTACAAATACGGATAATAAGCTGAATTTGAAAAAGGAAATATTTAGTTATTACATTATTTATTATATTTTATACAGTTATGATAATATTATATCATAGATAATGTTATTTTCATATTCCACATTCAACTTGTATAGGCCTATTCTTTTCTGCAAGTAATCGGAAATCTATTTCCAACGAATTTACTGCAATGCACAAAATATTCTCATCTGTTAATCGGGATCTATGTTTGGATTTTTGAATTTAGCAACCTTCATTCTCGAAACTAATTGTTTGCACACATATTTCGAGTGACAACGAATAAGCTCATCTTGGGATATTGCAGTTTGTTCATTTTTGAATACTTCTATGCTTGGTAAGTCATATTCTCCGCATTTAGTTCTGAATTCTACGTGACTTTGTAAATCAATTAACTCGTCCTGGAACTGCACTCTCACGGATTATACTAAATTTACTATGAAAGGATTAACAAAAAGATTAATATCACTCTCCATACGTCTAAAATCATTAAATCTATGTTCTGTGAATTCACATTTGAGCTGTTCAAGTACGGAGATGTAATTAACTATATTTTGTTCAGGCACCATAGATTTCTTTACAAGTTCACCATCCATGAAGGGTTTTTAGTGCCTTAGCTAATTCCCAACATACTACACAACTTGCTCCTAAACGTAGAATCCGAATTGTTCGACTATCTTCAATGTTTGGCCTTTCATGAAGTGCTTTCAATTCTTGAAACTGTAGTGCACGTTGCACCCCTGAAAAATTATTTTATCATAACGTGTATTTTTGTTGGAATAAAATCACCACAATAACAATAATTGTGCTAGTAATAATAATAATAATAATAATAATAATAATAATAATAATAATAATGTTGATATATGAATACATATTACAGAAAACAGCTTCCCTGTCACTTCGGCATGTTCTGGATGGCAGAGCGTGTAATGTTTTATGTTGCTCAGTAGTATTCCTGACAATGCCTTACAACATAGTAAACACTTTACGTTTTCACAACAAAAATAGTCTTCCTGCCACACTGTACGGAATGATCGTTTGCTTACAGAAGCTTTTGACTGTGTCATTGTCCCGCACAGTTCGTACGTTTACCAAGTACTTGAGCTGCCTTCCGCAGTCATCCGTCGAGCTTCGAACGAGGAACAGCACGCTCTACATTGGAAGGTTGCGATTACAGAACGTAATCGGGAGTCAGAGAATGAGCATACCTGTCTTACAGTCAGACATGCTAACCATTACTACACAGCGGTGGACTAGAAATACATTAGGAAGTTGAGAAATGTACGACAATTTAATGCTGAAGTACGACAATTTTCATAAGTTAGTACGACGGTTTCGATTCCTTTATCTGGCAACCCTGGTACGGGATGCCACCGCCAGATTGCGTCTGTGTGCATTGATGGCTAGTTGATAGAGTTAGTATCTCTATTTGTCTATGGTTAGTATGCTATAGGTCTAAGTTGTGCTCCAAGATGGATGTAAGTAAAGTTGAACAGCGGTTATACGTGAAAATTGCAGTTCTTCGTGGCAGAAATGCTCGTCAGTGTCATTCTGAGCATTGGGTGACAGCGCGTTGCCTTATCGAACTGTTGCACGTTGAGTGGACGCGTAGCAACTGCCCCGCAGTGGACGTCCCCAGTCTGCTCATACAGTGCTGCACGTGGCTGTTATCGAACAGTGCTTAGCACATGCGGAGGAATTATCATCACATACGGATATTCCTGCATCGACAGTGACCCGCAGATTTGTGCAAAGTGGGTGCCACATCAGCAGAAGTGCAAAAATGGACTGTATACGAGAAAATGCCGTATTCTTCTGGAGCGGTTCCAACGTGAAGGAAATGACATGTTGAATCGAATTATTACAATTGATGAAACCTAGGTACGAGCGTATGACCCTGAACTAAAGCGTCAGTCAAATGAATGGCGTCATCCTGATTCACAACGAAGACAGAATCCATCACCCACAAAGATCATGATCATTTTGGCGTATGACAGCCAAGGTGTTCTGGAGTGCCATCCTGTTCGTGAGGGCCACACTGTCAATGCCTAATACTGCAGATCATTCTTCATCTACCATCTGCGTCGTACAATCCGGAGGACACGTCCAGACTGCTAGACAATGCCATAATACTCCATCATAGAGATGGGTAAAAAATAACACAACAGTTATTTTGGAACTGTTCCGGTCTCGGAACTGTTGCAAAAATGAACAGTAGGTCGGAACCTCCTGTTCCGAAATAACAGTGTTCCGACTCCGAGCTGCTCACTTGCCCAGCTGTTGCGGGCTCGCAGTACCGCGTTGCACAAGGTATGTTCCGACTCCGAGATAACAGTCGGAACGTCGGAGCTTGTTCCGATGAACCAACGACAGCTGCAGTTACACTGTACTTGAAACTCTCACGTGGTTGGAGGGGGGCGCATGGAAATTGAAATCCTTGCGGTGGCGCGAACTTTAATATCAACATTTGTAAGACTGGCCAATCATCTGTAATGTTATAGTAAGTATTTAATAATCTGTAATATTGATTCCCGCTTTATGGTTTATTTCACCATTAGTTGACTAATTCTGTTTTATAAACATTCTACAAAGTCATAAAGTACGCATACTATTATTAATTCATTGATCAGCTGATTCTATACAAAGGTTAAAGTCGTAAATGGTAATGAGTGGTTTAGTTACAATGTCTGTATGTCGTTTGTTGAGGTTAAGTCTGACAAGCACAAGTTTTTGTGCTATCTTCTCTGTTATCAAAGAACGACAAAAATGTTGTAGCATTATTTGTTGGAAACTACCCATATAAGTACTGATTTGGAGAGCGAGGTTTAATGCGAAGTTTAAATTACACTTTGGTAAAGATGCGATTCCAACATTTTACTAACCCACTGCGGGGTTTCCAGGTTTCAGTACTGCCAACATATATCTTTTTATTTATGAAATTGTAATATTTATTATTATTATTATTATTATTATTATTATTATTATTATTATTATTATTATTATAACTGTGCATTAAGAAAAGTAAAAATAAAAATTAATGATTTGTTTTTTTTTATTATGTAATAGAGAGAACAGAAATTACATACCATATGTTTTAAATGTTATGTTATTTTTTTAGTTGGCTACCATGTCTGTATAACTTTATGTACGAAAACAAAGTGTTGTATTTTGTCCTTGTAGTCAACAGCTGTGTAATTACTAACATTAAGCTTTTGAGTTCTGTCCGCATGCACAGCAATTTTCCAAAATCGATTCGAATGTGCATTGCAGTGCCATCTATAGATAAGAATGTGTACTATGTCATGCCTATGAGTGCTCCAGTGTGAGCTGCATGGTGTTATTTGTCTATGGTGAAGAGGGAGGGTACTGTACCGTTCGTTTGAACGACTCAACGACTCCGACTCATCACCACTGGTGACTGTTATTTCGGAACTGTTATTTGGAACATAGTATTTTTTCGGAACCGGAACCGTCGGAACTGTTCCGGGAAAAGAACAACTTCGCCCATCACTACTCCATCACTGCAGCTCCAGTCAGAAACCTTTTGCAGTGGTGGGGGTGGGAGATCTTGGAATCCCTTCCCTACTGACCTGATCTCAATCCGTGCGCCTTTGATCTCATTCCGCAATTGGAGAAGGCGCTACTAGGAAGCGGAACTCTTAACAAAGCTTCGACAAGATGTGCTACACATAGACGAATCGCATACAGTCGATGGTATTCAACCAGAGTGCGAATTAATGGGAGGGGTGGTGGTGGGGGATTTCCCCCCTGTTGGAAAGTTATCCCCCTCTCATAAATTCATATTAATATCCCTGTCAGGGATAACTTCTATCCCCCCTCACAAAGTATAATTTTATTATTTTAATACGAATATACTTTACAAAATATTGTGACAGCTACGTGAAATTCGATCTCACGACCGGCAGAAGAAGGGGCAAGGTCGATGGTAGTTCGGCGCGGTAGTTGCTCGCGCATCTGCTTCCTGTGGCATGTGCTGTGGCGTAGAGAGGAGAGGAGAGAGAGCGACCGCGGCAGAAGGGGAGAAATCCAGAGAATTCGAGAGTGCCATCTCTGGACATCCGTGGAAATTTCTAGCATCGTACATTCTCGAAGCTATGGTTTGGTTATAAATTACGACACGCGAGTGAACTTGAGCAGTTGTTGTTATAGATGTAGCAGTGAAGCCAGCTTCGAGACCGGAGTTCGACTTGAGTGTGTCCGCAGTTGTGTGAGCGTCCGAAGTCCTGAGTTTGAGTGCAGTGGACCGCAGTTGGGGGACCTGAGTTCGAAGTTCAGTGGACTGTCTCTGAAGGTCTGGGGTTCGAGATACTGTGAACTAGAGTGACTGAGCTAGAAGAATTAGCCAAGGCAAACGAACGGAGAACTGAGAACTGACAGTTCTGATTTGTAAATAGTGCTCTGTGAACATTAGTTAAGATTAACAGTACATTGTTGTTCTCAATAATCCAAATAAATTGTCATTGTCGTCTGTGGAGTGCAATAACGAATACTGTGTTGCTGTGTGGAATGCAAATCCCATTGTTGACGTGAGTAGAATTAAATTGTAGAAAGTGATTATTATTGGTGTGAGAATAAAATTACATTATTGCTTTGAATAAAAGTTACAATATAAAGTAAGCAAAGAAAATAATATTGATGTATTATCATCACCGGCAAGCTGACAACAATCAATAACTGAAGAATTTTTTTTTAATTTAATTTAATTTTATTCAAATTCAAATATACAGAATAAAGAAATATAATTACAAAACAAACAAAGAGAAATACAAATAAAATAATACAAGCAATATAAAAAGAAGATACAGTAGTATTAACAAAATTTGAGACAGAATGAGCAGCGCTCGTGCTCGGTCGCAGTTCAGATATAATATTAAAATTAAATAATAATAATAATAATAATAATAATAACAATAATAATAATATAAATAAGTAAAATAAAATAGGAATTAAAATATAATTACAGCCGCAATGGAATTATATAATATAATATTAACACTAGAGAAGAATAATATCGCACGTGAAAAGTAGGACTAATATATATTTCAAAATTATACTGTAGAATACAAATATAATATAGGTTGATTAATTCATACACATAGGCTATAAATTTATTTAATCAAATTGAAGATATTAACACGTTTCTAATTTTCTTGTTATATGTTAGTGGGTTACATGTTAGAAGTTCTGGGTGTAATTTAGTTAAAGCATTGTACAACCGAGGGCCAAAATTTATGCTATGCTTTAGACCAGCAGATGTGAGACATTTAGGTTCTACTAATGTTGAATTAATATTTCGTCTTGTGTCATAATTATGTGTCTGTAATACAAACTTATCACGATTTTTATGATAAAATTTTAACAGCGTATACTTATAAATTTGTTCAATATTAAATACATTAAATTCAGAATAAATTAATTTAGTTGGATAATCGAAACGTTTCTTCAAACAAATTTTAATTATTCGTTTTTGTAGTAAATTTAACGGACTAAGATTAATTTTTGTACTTCCACCCCAAACAATTATACCATATTGAATGATAGACTGAATAATGACCAAATAAACATTTCGTAGAACTCTAATAGGTAAGTAGCATCGAAGATTAACGAATTTATAAATTGTTTTACGAAGCCTCTTACAAAGATAAGTAATGTGATGAGGCCATTTTAAATTCTGATCAATAATGATACCCAGATATTTGACATACGTGGCTTCTTTCAAAGGTGGACATTTACAACTTTCGGGATCTAAACAATTTTCAATGTGTATTATTAGTCTATATTTATCGCTAAATTTTAAATTTTGAACACTGGAAGCTGTTAACGAAAAAGGAACTAAAGTTGATTTAGATATATTTAAAGAAAGGAAGTTGGAATTAAGCCATTTTTTAACAATGTTAGCACCTATATTAGCATTTCTATACATTACACATTACACATCTTATCTTAAGCCTGCTCATGGATATAATTATTATTATGATCAAGATGCAAGACAAGCAACTCAGTGCTCAGTTGGGCCGTATCGAATGAGGATAATAATAATTTTATGTATGGTATTCTCTATCTAGAATTCTATCCCCCTTGTCAGAAATCTTAATTCGCACTCTATTCAACGCCTGCGTCATCGTTGGCAAAGATGTGTGGAAGCCTTGGGGGATCATTTTGGAGGGTTCTAGCTCTGAGTAATGTACTTTGTTTCTTTTTGTGATTTATAAAACAATGATTTCTGTTTACGCATCTTTCAATTTCCCTTACCCATTGCCTCCTGTACCAGGATCCAATTTGGTAGTAGCATTGCGAAGGACATCCCAGTGACTTTCAATCGCATAGAGTGAATTTATATTTCTGCAGCTTTATTGGCTGACATACTGTAGTATAGTTGCCATAACTTATGAAATTACCCTCGTATAAGTATATAGATTAATAAATATTAAATACATCAATCCAATATTTAGATCTACTTGATTCTCAAAATTGTGGTTGAACACTGCATAGGCACTCGTATTTGCGATAGTCTTCAATAAAGACAATCATACCTGCCGCCATTTTCAGCTTAAAAGGTCCGCCATCACCGAATAGAACAATTTTTCAGTTTATCCTCAGCTACCTAAAACAATCAGCTGCTCACTACATGCTACTGTTGAATGAAGCAACGCACAAGATACCCACCGGCGATAAAGCTTCCAATTGGTGCATATGCTCTCATTTTTTGCAGTAAAAGGCATACACCAGGCATATCAATTGATGCCCCCAGGAGCAAGCGCGCGCTTTAGAGTCCAAGAGAGCCTGAGCGCTTTACAGCGGAAAGGAAAGAGACAGACGAAAGAGGCGGTATATGCCGCTTGGTCGAGCTATATTCAGGGATGGCCAGCACTGATTCAATAGATAAAGGGAAGAGAACTTATTAAAACTGTATCCATGGTAATTTTTAGATTTGCCTGAGAAGTATAAGTGCATTATAAGAATGTAAGTTTTAATTTTAATGCTCATTTTCACAAGTTTGATTTTTTTTATTAAAAAAAATATTTTCTCAACTTTTCGTATAGAAAAGTGAAATTTTCAGGTATAGGCCTATTTATTTAGTAGCCTTACAGAATGTTTTCATAAATCTAATATACCGTATATACGTATTACTGAAGATAGTGTATTGAACATTTTGAAAATATTTGCATGGAAATTGTTTGTAAGGAAATGAATTAACAAAGCAACTACTGTTACATCATAAGCAAAAGATACGTGCCCATGTGTTGTAAAAATGTCATCTCTATAGCTTCAGCAGATTTCGAGAAAATAATTTAATATTCTGATGATAGGAAGTTGCTCACAAATATCATCTTAAAAGCATAATGCGATAAGAGTTTTGTTATGTAATATTAGTTACACTTAAAACAGATACAGTACCTAGGTAACTTTGCTTTGTACTGTAATATTGTTTTGATTAGTTTATTGATTACTTTTGTAAGGCTAAAGATACCATCAATATAAATTCCAACTTATCATGTCATACTCAATCTCTTTCTTTGGAATATCACTTTCTTTATGAATGATGTGTTTCATCCACTTAATATAGTATAATATTATACTACTATGGAATTTAAGTGAATATTCCTTCTTAACTCTCTATTGTGTTATTAAGATTTAAAACACAAGTGCAATATTAAGAAAACAGTATTAGTACTTTTGTTTTATAGACAATATAGGTAATATTAAACAGAATGAAGCCATATAGAAATAACGACATAAAATTTCACTTTCCGTTTGAAGTTTGTGCACCACTGTTTTCTTAATCCAACAGGTTGCTTATTCATATACACAACCCTTCCTCTTTCCATACTTAGCGCTTGATGCCCGAGCACGACGTCAAGGTCAGAAAAATGCGCTTGCTTTGACATCACTGGCATACACCATTGAATGCGTTTCATTCACTCTTGCATGCATTGCTTGAATCCGTAAAGTTGAGAGTAAAGTTGAATTGTGTAGATGCACCTACTGTTCGCGCAACTTATCTGGGCAGCTAAAAGAGCGGGAAAGCGGGGTGTAGCGGGGTTGCTTGTAGCGGTAGCCGGGCAGGAGACGGAAGGATGTTCTACTAGGCGAGTAAAATACATTTGCTTGCTTAGTGTGATCTGTACTTCCAGTAATTTTGCGTTCTGTGAAGACATATTTATGCAATGGCCGTAGTAATACGAGATGCAACAAGATTATACGCGCCTTCTATACTCGAGATTGCCTCTTCGATCTCGGCCGAGGTCGATGGCATTTAAGTGTGTGTAAATGCGACAAGCTTATGTCGTAGATTTACTGGCATGTAAAAGGACTCCTGCGGGACAAAATTCCAGCACATCGGCGACGCTGATATAACCTCTGCAGTCGCGAGCGTCGTTAAATAAACCATAATTTAATGTTGATATAGCGTACACAGTAAGGAGAGGGAGATACTAAGGTCAGTGATTGTTGCGATCAAGAGGCAAAAGAGAAATGTCTTACTTACTTACTTACTTACTTACTTACTTACTTACTTACTTTTACTTACTTACTTACTTACTTACTTACTTACTTACTTACTTACTTACTTACTTACTTACGACTTTTAAGAAACTCGGAGGTTCATTGCCGCCCTCAAATAAGCCCGCCATCGGTCCCTATCCTGAGCAAGATTAATTCAGTCTCTACAGTAAGCATATCCCACCTCCTTCAAATCCATTTTAATATTACCCTCCCATCAATGTCTCGGCTTCCCCAAAGGTCTCTTCCCTCCAGCATCCCACTAACAGTCTATATACATTTCTGGATTCGCCCATACGTGCTACATGTCCTGCCCATCTCAAACGTTTGGATTTAATGTTTCTAATTATGTCAGGTGAAGAATAAAATGCGTCCAGTTCTGCGTTGTGTAACTTTCTCCTTTCTCCTGTAACTTCACCCCTGTTAGCCCCAAATATTTTCCTAAGCACCTTATTCTCAAACACCCTTAACCTCTGTTTCTCTCTCAAAGTGAGAGTCCAAGTTTCACAACCATACAGAACAACCGATACTGTTTTATAAATTCTGACTTTCAGCTTTTTTGAGAGCTGACTGGATGATAAAAGCTTCTCAACCTAATAATAGTAGGCATTTCCCCTATTTATTCTGCTTTTAATTTCTTCCGAATGTCATTTACATTTGTTACTGTTGCTGTACTATGTTCTAGTCACGAGACGTAATCTTATACTTTCGTCTTTTCGGGATTTATTTGGAAACGTTTCTCTTTACTTGATTCAAGTGTTTTCCCTAATAATTTATGGATTTTATAATACGTCTAGACGGCACCAGTAGTGATGACTATGATGATGATGATGATGATGATGATGATGATGATAATGAAGAAGGGAAGAGGATGAGGAAGAAGAAGAATATTGATAATGACTGTATGTGAAAGTGAACTTTTTGGAAACCCAACAACACAGACCTGTGCTTCTAGTTAAAGACTTCATGCATCGCTTACCATCAGTAGCTGACGGCCAGATACGAATATTGTAATAATTGGAGTTGTGGTCATTCTGTTTAGCACACAGAAGAAAAAAATGTAATTTATGTATGTTTGTTATTTTGTGAAACCATATACTTTCACCTACCATGTCCAATGGAATGCACTGAAATTAAATACCGAATGATGTTTTTGTAACTGTACGTACAACTGCTGCAGCGACGTCAGGTACCCAGCAGACAGCTATGGGGCAGCGAGAGAGCACTAGGGGACCCAGGTGCCTAGATAAGTTGCGCAGACAATATACTCGCATTTTGTTAACAGATACTGTATCTCCGAGGGCTGGTGTCTCACTTGAGATTAGAGAGTCTGCGCAGAACAACGTCTAGGCATAGCTGATTGGTCCTCAATATTAAAAAGAAAAAAAGAAAAGTTTGTAGTTTGCCTGAAATATATTAATAAATGCGCGCGAGTGAGTATTTCACTGCTGACATGTGACTGTAGTCGACTTGTAGCTTGCCTTGAGACTTGCTGAACAACGTTAATGCGGAAATCCCAGGTCCAGTTTAAAACCTGCTGACTGAATTATGATCGTTACACGAGTGCCGGAACTGTGATATGACGACAATGCAATAATTATTTTACGTTTTATCTAACGACACTTAGAAGCGTCAGTAAAACAGTACGGGTATGCTGACGACGAGATGATGATGATGCCAAGGAAGCCCGTTCGATACAACGATTTGACATATATTCAAAGAGCTTGGGTTCTATTATGGATGTTAATAAAATTATAGTCTAGACCAGACGTCTCCAAAAGCGTACTCGCCAGTGGCGGTTCCTCGGGGGAGGGAAGGGAGGAACGTCCTCCTCACATTTTTCTTAGTTTGACAGTAAATACCAAATAAAATAAAGGGTGCGTCAGAAAGAACGGATGGATTTCAAACTATCGATACGCAACGAGGAGAGAGATATAGTGAGGGGGACCACGACTGTTGGGTCAGCCATAGAATGCAGTTTCAGTTGAGAACATGGTGTTGGTCTGGTGTACAACGTGCTTTCATCGTAGAGACATTTTTGAAAAATGAAGAGTCTGTGATCGCCACTCAGGACTCATTTCGACATCGGATGTCACGCTAGGATTCCAACTCGGAATACAATTTTGCGGTGGGTGGCTTCATTTCGTATCACAGGTTCAACATTAAAGAAGAAATCACCTGGACGAAATTCTATTGCACTGAGATTGTCCGAGGCTACGGTAAGATCTCGCGCCCTGCGACTTCTTTCTTTGGGACCATTTGAAGGCGTAAGTTTGTAAACATCGATCACATACACTGGACGAACTGAAGACAGCGATTCGTGAAGAAATCGTGGCAATTGCACCAGCTATGACTGTGAAAGTGATGGCGAACATCAGAAAACGCCTCGATGCCTGTATTGAAAGCCAAGGACATCGTATGGATAATGTTGTATACCGTAAATAAACTGCATGTATTGGTGAATATGTTGATAACAATAAATTTTTGATTTGATGAATCTTTATAATTTTCTTGCCATGTGAAATCCATCCGTTCTTTCTGACGCACCCTGTATGTGCCTTGAAATTCGAGGAAGATTCGATAATTTTTAAGTTCACAGCTATCAGAAAACCTCGGTTGAACGAGTTTTAAACGACGCGTGCTCATGTGCTGTACGAAAACTGTAAAAAGAATGCGAGATTGTTTGTGAGGAGGAAAGTGAATCCTTTCCTCCTTTACTCCAGTTAACACACATAGACAACAGCGCACTAGCGGCCAGAGAAAGAAGCACAGTTTTAAAGCAAGTAAATGGACTGATAGGGAGGAGATCCTCCTCTGATTCTGCGCATAGACGGAAAATAGTGTAGCAGACAGAAACCGACGGTCGTACAGCAAGCCAGACTCCGTGGATGTAGCAGACTAGCGAGTCGGCCCCCATTGTTATTCCTTTTCAACACGCGTGGGATAGAAATATTTAAAGTAAAACTTAGACATTTTTAATTTGAAGGGAAGAAAATTCAAAATGATATTAGTATAATACATAACATTACTGTCAGTCAACATACAAATGTACAAAACCCTCATTTAATAATATTATTACAGCATAAAGCCGCATTTAAGTGTTTAATACATCCCTCCATGTAGGCCTACATCACAATTCTAGCTATTACAGGAGCATGAACTTAATAAATTACAAGCAATAATTGAAAACAACAATGTTGCGTGACAGTAGCTAGTCTCTTCCAACACGTATGATGTTGTAGTGTGCGCGAAAATGCTGCGAAGTAAATGTTAATTTGTGCAACAATGAATGGAAGTGAAAACATATTTTGGACAATTTCGAAAACTCAGTTTACAAGAAGAGATTATTGCTATGCAAAAGGGAAGGCCAACCTCAACACTATCTGGTCTTACATGTATGCATGTAGGCTAATTTATAGCATGTTTATTCCAAGAAAGTGTCATTTTGTACTGTTAACTTCTTTCCTCCTCTTAAAAAATATGCAGGAGCCGCCACTGGTACTCGCGAGTAAGTCCCTGAACGGAACCGAAGGCAGTACATAATGAGCCGCTCCGCCTCACCCATCCCCACCTGTACTGTACTCAATGTTTATGCGCAAACGAAGAGCAGTGGCGGACTGCCATTATCATTGTGTTGGTCGGAGTGTTCCACATTTTCAAAATGTCTTCTAATCATGGACGTAGTACATTCAAGGATGAATAGGAAGAGAAATTTTTTTTGAGTTAGTGGGGAGAATGTGAAATGCTTAATTTGTTCGAAAATTCTTAAGGGTGTGTTAAAATTCAACATGCGACGACAATACTCGACTCTTCACAAAGAATATCACACAAATACAGGCATGTTGGACATGTGAAAATAATTTATTTTGGGGCTATCTGTATAACTGTTGGTTATACATAATAATCAGCATATTACAAAACGTTTACACTCAGTTCCGCATGACAAACATACAGTTTTTCGTTTAATTTTAGGTGAAGTGCGTAGGCCCACAAATATTTTGATAAATATAAAACAAGAAAATACAAACACAAATTACACATGTGTCCTCAGTCTTAAACAATAAAATCTTCTTGCTAGCTATGTTCTAGCTTGGAATATTGGAAAGTGAATGAAGCCCAGAACAAAGTCGAAGTTTGAGAAAATTAAATTGTTTCCAATTACAGTTCAGAGAAGCAATTTCAAGATTGTAAATTCAATTGAATCTAAAGTCGAAACCACAATTAACCAGTTTTTAGCTTACTCACTTGCATTGGACGAAAGCACATATAGAAATGACAAAGCTCACCTAGCCATTTTCATCCGAGGAATTAATGAACATTTTACTGTGTCTGAATGTCTTCTACATGTAATTACAAACTACAACTGGAGAAGATCTTTTCCAGGCACTGGAAGGCACCATAGAACAGAAGAGGTTGAATTTGCAATGGCTTGTGTCTATAGCAGCAGACGGGGCTCCAGCTTCATAGTATGTCAAAATAATATACAGAGACATCATTTTATTTTTACTTCAATTTTTATTGTACCTGAGTTTTTGAATGTACTTCACTCTCACCCCTTCTACTAATGAAGTTCAACACACAGATCCAAGACCGCATATACAGTCATAGTAGCCTTACGGTCATAGTAAACAGGACGTTCCAAAAATATGTTCGCGTTTTCCAGTGACGAAAGAGCTTTCAATATTGAATCATTTTCGCACAGGTACTGTCGTCCATTTGCCTAAGTCGTAACCCGGTTTCCCCAACCAGCTTTTATTCGCCAGCTAGTGGCTGGGCTGTCTTAGCTCTTTCCAGAGAACATTAATTTCTGTTAGGCCTAATATTATACAACTGTTTAAAATAACTTAAACAAAAGGGCCTCGTTAAGTAATTAACTGTCACGTGATTTCCTCCCTTTCTACGATCGTGCAACATAACCACTTGGACGGACAGTAGATAGCATGTCTGAGTAATTTGATCTTTTCGGATCGAGTGAAGATTGAATTTACAGTACGTAAGGTACTCTTTTATAGAGTAGGTATAGAATTATTTCAACATGAGTTACTAGTACGAAGGACGAAACTGGTAATTGGGATTAGGTACAATAGTCTATAGTGCAGTAATATGCACAAAAGAACTAAAGCCTTAATCGAAATGAACGGCCACCATTTAAAAAAAATGTGTTTAAATATCCATATATATATTTTTTTCAATTAACTTCATTCTCTATATTGTACGCTAATGTGCTGTAGACAGTATAATATACACTGCATAATGAATACGTTCGCATGAACAGCTCAGTTCGTGAGTAAAAACACTTACTGTTAATACAGTACTGTATTTTGATGAAACAAAAACCTAATGAAAATGATCACACTCAAAAGCGCAATATTTCCTAGTTTACGTAATTGGATGAACTGCTTTTCTCCCCTCCTATACCTAGTAAAGTGATTTGTTTGTATATTACGTCAGTATCATCGAACTCCAGTCGTCGAAAAGGGTAGCAAACGCCGTTGATCCAGAGGTATAGGCAAGTTAATATTGAAAATGTCAGTAAAAATAAAATGATGTCTCTGTACAAACGTAGGAAATTTCTTATTCTTTTAATGGTATTATTTGTAAACATAAGCACACCGTTGCCGCGATCCCCCACTGATAGCTCCGATCTGTTGAGGTACGAGTATCTTTCCCTTACAGCACACTGTGTTCGGCGGGCTGCATCGAGAGCACGAAATACGATACGCTTTTTGGAGACCTCTGGTCTAGACCTCCTTAAAATTACAAATGCCCCTCAGAGACGTTGTGATTATGGTAAAGCTGTAAATCACATTCTGAAATGAAATATTAGTAGTCTTCTAAAAGACCTGTGCCACAGTCGTCTCATCTACTATAAAAAAATTCATCAGTTAACTGAGATATCATTAGATGCAAATCTAGTCTTTCAGGTGAAGCTCCCTGTAAAGCAGATTTGGATAATTTCAAGGGAAAAATTGTTCCGGGGCCGAGTATCGATCCCGGGACCTCTGGTTGAACGTACCAGCGCTCTAACCACTGAGCTACCCGGGAACTCCACCCGACACCATCTCACCTTTTCCCTTTATATCCACACAACTCGCGTGGGCTGACGAAACGCCAGAGACCCACATCGAGTGCACACAATCTCTGTGTGACTTGGAATTGTGGTTCTCTGTTAACGTACACAGTAATGTATATATTATGCAAATCTAGTCTTTCAGGTAAAGCTCCCTGTAAAGCAGATTTGAATAATTTCAAGGGAAAAATTGTTCCGGGTCCGGGTATCGATCCCGGGACCTCTGGTTGAACGTACCAGCGCTCTACCACTGAGCTACCCGGGAGTTGTGTGGATATAAAGGGAAAAGTTGAGACGGTGTCGGGTGGAGTTCCCGGGTAGCTCAGTGGTAGAGCGCTGGTACGTTCAACCAGAGGTCCCGGGATCGATACCCGGCCCCGGAACAATTTTCCCTTGAAATTATTCATGTCATTAGATGTTTCAGTCACGCAGGGATGTCAATCAGAGCGTATATGCGCTAAGAGAACACTTGCGCCACTGTAGCACGTAGAGCGCGCCAGCTACGAATACAGTACGAGCTTCAGTGTACAGTGTGCAGTTGGCATTAATCATGCACCAGCGAAGAGATCGTATAACAAGTTCCAGGTCGAATGGGCACTGGAGTTCCTATGCAAGGAACAGGAAGCAGATATACAGTGCTTAATATGTGGACAACATACGATTAGCACAGTCTACTATACACAATCGCGAAGCTTGAGGTGATTTTTTGCAAATCTCGCGATAAAGCGCTCCAAGCGGTTAGCAACTAGAAACAATAGACTGTCCACGGTCGACTTTGGATTTAGAGTGGACTGAGTCGTATTTCCATCGAGTGCTAGGTCGTTGCTGTATTTCGCATTGATGCTCGTGAAGAAAAATCCTAACATCTATTTCTTATTTTACTTCTAGATGCAAAAAGTAGTTAATAAACAGCAGGAGGGAAGATCTAATGACAAAGAATGAAGCATATCTTTATAATAATACTAGCTGAAAGCACCCGGCGTTGCCCGAGTTGTTCTTTTTGCTTCTTTTTTTTTTTAAATTAAACTGGTTGTACCAAAGAATCAATAGATACATATATCATTTAATTTATATTGGAAGATTTTTTTACCCCTTGACTTCTGCATGCCTATTTTTTTTATGTGACTTGAGAAACTCTATCTCTCAAATTCAGAACATATTAGGCCTATATTAATTCTTATTTCATACACAGAATACAGATACAATATAAACTCGCAATAAGTCATTTTTTAAAATAGAGACTAATATTCTGAAGACGTATACGAGTTTTTTTTTTTTAATTAAGAGATTATTTCCACAACGCATAACATACTACATTGGTAACGTGATTATACAGTTATAATTTCGCAGTAACACATTTTCGGACATGAACAACAATATTTTGAGAGACGTATGATATTATTTTTATTTTTACTATCTGACCTGACAGTGCTATTTTCAGTCGGCTTACGTACATTCACATACTACATTAGCAGTATGACAAAAGTATCATTGGATTTCTTTTTGATGTGTGTAAAATCTTTTTTTTTTTCCTACTTCTTTGTACAAAATATAGTTGAGAATGTGAAAAACACGGAGTTTTTAAGTTAATGTCTGCAACTTTGAGCGACTGTCCTTGAGCTTAATTTTAATATGGCCATTACAAATGCTAGTCGCACTCAAATTGCTGTTACTTAAAATCGAAACGCATGTTAGTGGGTATCATAAGAATGCGTGGATAAAAACATCTTCTTTCGTTTTGCCAGTTAATATTGTCACTTCTATTACTACGTTCTTAATGAGTTTTTTCACACCAATTCTTGTTTCATTGCATAATTTTGGTGGGTCAGTATTTCACTATTGGTGATTCAATATTAAGTATTAAATTATATGATAGCAATCCTTGTAGTTTCAAAGAATTCAAGAATTCAGTTGGATGCAACACAGTCTGCTCACTATGTACAACTGCATTGAGAAATTCATAATACGTTCCTGGACTGAGTAAAGATATTGCATGAATTATCTAGTTTTAGCCTTCGCGATCTGTAACAACAATGTAATTTAATTTCGTGTTAAAATTTCCAAGGCCTCGTGAAGTTGAATACAACAGACAATAATAAAAGAACAATTGACTGTAGAAGATTTTGTATTTTAATATTATACATGAAGATTTGATATATTTATTTTTATATTTTATAATTTTAATTAACTTAACTTCCATTTGCACAATTTTAATGTAGCCTATGTTCTTCTCCTGGTTATGAAGGTTAAATGTGCAAACTTTAGCACATATTGGTCAAAGCGTGTAGATTTGTATAGAGTACATACATACATACATACATACATACATACATACATACATACATACATACATACATACATACATACATACATACATACATACATACATACATACATACATACATACATACATACATACATACATACATACATACATACATACATACATACATACATACATACATACATACGTACATACCCACATTCAATTTTATATATTAAGATAAAGTTTTGCTCTCTTCATTTCGAAAACATACAATTTATGAATGAAAACAAAAATAAATTAATCTAGAATGCAGTTCCAACTTTATTTGATTCAAATAAACATGTTATATTATTACCTGCAGCTGAGAAACAAAAGCTTTGCACTAATTCTACGTCTGTATCAGCTGATTCCTTGAATAATTGCACATTTTCAGACAACTTAGGCCTACTTTTTTTTCAAAGGATTTGTTTTTAATTATAGCTGTTAATTTTGTTGTTATTTTTATTTGTTACTTTACTAGAGACGTAGAAAAAGTAAGTCTGTTACAATAAAATTTATTGATCACGTTTTATTTCCAATTCTGGTGTGATTATTATTGCTTAACCTCATCCCACTTTGTTAACTACGTAAGCCTACACTACAAGTACCGGTACACGTAAGTTAGGCTGCTCCCATTAATTCATATTTCCATTATTATTGTTATTATATTATTGTTGTAAAGGGAAATGCAAATTAATATGTATTGATTTCATAGTTCATTATCGCTATAATCTTGAGTGAGTGAAGCGATTATAGTAAATTTCAGTTCGTTTTGCACAAACAAAAATAATATTAACCTATTTCTTGCAGGTATCTTCGAGTTTATGGTGGAATTTAATATACTTCATTAAAATAATAAATGAACTTTATCCATTTAATATTTCAATAATGGAAGGAAGGTGTTAATTTTTCCAAAAGAACACGACAACGAAAGTGTAACATATTTTGTCATCTGCTAGGAGAGATCTGTGATGATGAGGCGATAGTAGCGATCCTAGTGGTGGGCAACTACCCAAGTTTGCATTTTTACTACATATTGAGCTTCGCGACTGTATATAGTAGACTGTGCGATTAGTACGAAAAGCAGCATGCAGCGACATTATTCAACATAGAATGAACAAACATACAGATATATCGAGGGGGAAGAACGATTAAAATTATTAGATACATTACAGACTACTGTACGTGCAAATATATCTAGATTATTTACTATGTATCAATTAATTTATTATTTCTTTATTGAGGGTCCATACAGGGAGTTATCCCCAATTACAAGCACATCAACATAAAGAAATACAAACAACAAATTAAAAACAAATGATACATAAACATGTGCTGTAAACACAAAGTTTACAAAAGTTCGGTGTATATACTAATGTGATAAACTTCTAATTTCCAAATACGTAAACTGAATTGACAGATATATAGGGCTACATAACAAAAAAAAAAAAAAAAAAAGTACAATTATTAAAGAGGTATTCAATTGAAGGCAGTCCTTTAGGCCTAAATAAATAGTGTTCAAATTTAAAGTATGGGCTATTCCATCTCAAATCCACCGAAATATAGAGAAAATTGAAACTTTTTCTGTCCGTTGACAACTGTGATACAATGCTTTGTGTAAAGTTTGAGGCATCAGAACTTCATAGTGTTTAAATTAAAAATATTTAAATTTATCGTATTTTCACAAAATTAGCAACTTTAAACTGTTGTGGCTCCGAAACCCTTCCACCCAATGACCAAAATCATGGTTTATTTTGATGCTGAGAAGTTAAAGTTTATATTGACATGTAAACAGTTTTTCTTACTTTCTATGGAAATGGAGAAATTTAGATTTTTCTTCATTAAGACGCCTTTGCCCACGAAAAAATATTTTTAAATTATATGGTTAGATTCCGCATTGAAAGTACAAATAAACACATATTTTTTACTGGTGCACCATTGATAAGAAAGTATTGAAAATGTCAAATAAAGAAAATAAATAGTAGGCGCGTGAACTAACCAGCTGAAGCCTGGTTCAGACGGTGCGTGTTTCTGTGATGGATTCCAAGGTGGCTAGCAGGCTGGGTGCCGTGGTGGCTACGGTGATGGTTTTCGTTCACACGGAGCGAGCTGCCTTGCATGCTGGATCCAAAGAGTTTCAAGCATTACAAACTCTTTGGCTGGATCCCAGTTTGGAAGTTGGGGATGCTGGCGCGGTACTATTTGTAAACATCAAATATGGAAGCTGTATGTGAAGCTGTACGAAGAAGACGTTTAGCAGCCTTTGCTGTTTTGCTAGCTTTGAACACTGAGGACACGGATCAAATTAAAAAGAGTAGAATGTGGAGCCGAAAATGGTTACTACGTAGAAATACGGGCCAAGATGTCTTAACAATGCTGTTTGTATAGCATATAAACATGTTTCTTCTCTGTAAGCCTCAATTAAAGTTCTAACTTGGTCTTTGGTCCAACCGTGGGAATTCATAATCAACATTTTCGACTTGCTCTCTTAAGGGGAGAGGATGGTATTTTTCAAAACTTTTTTTCCTATTTGGTGTAAATTATTAATTTTTTGTATGTAGAGAGCTCATAGCTGTGGTAACTCAACCAATTAAAAATATTTTGAAAAAAAAAAAAAAATTTGGGGGCCCAAATTTGAAAAAAAATAAATATATACCCAATGCAGGATTGTACTAAAACCGATATATCTAAACCGTTTTCAAAGATATATTCAAACAGTTTTTGCAATGTATTTGCAAAAGTATGTTCTACAAACTGTCTGTAACAGAATTTTAATATTAGTCCCTACGTTGGTAAAATAAACAATTAAAATTTAATAACAATTTTATGATTTCCTTTCTTGCAAACAAACGCACGTATTTTTAAAATGAAATCAATTAACAAAATTCTGTTACAGAGAAAAGTTTCCTAATAGTCTAAAGAATGTGTGTTCTAAATGTCATGCATGTATCTTTAATAGTTCAGAAATTATATTCATTTTGTCTGGCAATGTAGCAAAAAAAAAAAAATGAAGTTACTGGAAACCAATAAACGCGGGCGTGTGATTTAAAAATCCATAGCGCAGGAAGTTTAAAAATGACGTCTCAACATCCGATAAGGGCACAAATACCCACAAAATGTTATATAATGTATTCCACGCATACTTATCATAGGGTATTTTAAAGAAAAAAAAATTTTTTTGAAAATTTAATTTACCGGAAACAACAATAAAAGTGGGCGAGTGATTTAAAAATCCATAATGCAGGAAGTTTAAAAATGGCGATCCACACATATCACAGAGTATTTTAAAGAATTTTTTTTTTTAAATTTAGCAATTTTTCATCAAAAATTCCATCCTCTCCCCTTAAAATAGTAGCTTCTGCAACCTTCCCGAAGTTGATCCACACTGTTGTTTTCTCGCTCCCATGGTCCTCGAACAATCTAGACAACACTAATGATAAATAAGAAACTAACCATAAGTGGAAAACAACTAAAATTCTACATTAACAATAGTAGATGTTGCAACAAAGCAATTAAAAAAGAAGTTTAAAACAACTAAAGTTCTATATTTGATTATTCTATCCTTAGAAACTAAGAAATACATAAATAAAAAAGATTTAGTTGGAGAACAACTATTTTGGTAACACTGAACCAGCACAGAAGCACGCAGGAAAAATAGCAAGGAACCTACCCTCGAAATCCAGCAAGCTAGCCATCCACGGAGCCACCAGAGCGCATTATTAACGGTGAGTGACCACGCAGGCGACCCATCCGCGCAGCCACCTTGGAATCCATCACAGAAACACGCACCGTCTGAACCGGGCTTGACTGTGAGGCGGGAGCTAGCCGAGATAAGAAAGGCCAGGAGACAAACACGTGATGTTTCGTCTAATAACGCATAGTTGGGCTAGCTTTATCACAAGTTTTCATAAACACAGGAGTAAAATGACGCCCAACGCTCGCTTATCTTCAGCTCTCGGCCAGTGCGTGCGGTACATACTGCTCCGTTCAAGTCTAGGGGTGTGAAAATAATTCACTTTGTTCGCCCCTGTGTCTTGCTCGTTTCTGTGTTTACAGAATTCCACTCCAGCACGTAAGCGCGCGGAGGAATCGAACGTCCATTATGCGCTCTTTCTTTGACATCATTAAATTATTTAATTATTTATTACTAGCCGTACCCGTGCGCTCCACTGCACCTCTTAGACAATAAATATAAAGTAATGACATAATTAAAATAGGACATTTGATCCAGAGAACATTCGTGTTTGATAGAAAGATAAATCGTTTAATATGTTACTTAATTTTAATTATATTTAAATAATTAAAATGCGGTAATTTTGGTCCAGAGAGCACTCAGAAGTTACTGTAATAACATTATAGCATTATGTCCCTCTAGAGAAACTACACTTTCCAATGGTGAAATAATAATTAATTATACAAATCGGTTAATTTAGCTTTCGATATTACTTCATACAAACACAGAAACATTCTCTGTAGACTATGTTTAATACATTTCGATTGTTGTCATCCAAGGCCCCTTATAGACGTAGTCATTTGTTTTTTATTTCATTACACCGCCTTAGATGGCGTTGTATTTTAATTTTAAAACTCATTTATCTCATTAAATATCAGTCCTATCAAAATTTTTCAAGGAATAAAACGTATCGGAAATCATTTTCAAAGAAACGTTTGTTATGTAACATATTTCACAAAAACCAATAATAAGCGAGATATTTCGATTTATTTAATTCAGGCCTCCTTATACCCCCTTTTAAATAACGCATTTTGAATGTCATATAGCCTAAAATCTAAGTTACAGCGAACTTAATTTATATTCCAATTTTCATATAAATCGGTTCAGCCATTATCGCGTGAAAAGGTAACAAACATACAGACAGACAGACAGACATACAAACAAAAATTTCAAAAAAGCGATTTCGGTTTCAGGGTGGTTAATTATAAATATTAGGATCAATTATTTTTGAAAAATCGAAAATTACCAGAAAAATGTCGGCTGCAGATTTATTATTAGTATAGATTAAAAGAAATAAAAAAAAGTGGATTCCTCTCTCCGCTACAACTAGGATCCACACAATTAAGTGCGGTAGAACTATATTATGTGCTTAACAGGAAATCGAAACGATAGTCTATGCAACTATTCATCTCGACTACGAGACTGATAAAAGCAGGGATCGAACTGACGGTTTTCCCACTCGTAAAAAATTATTCCCTGCTCGTGAAGACAGAATTCCTTTTACTAAATAAATTGCGCCTAATTGTATACGCTCTGTGGATTTATTATTATTAATGTGTGTGACATCGTAGAACTGAAGTCATTAACAAGAGAAGTCTTGTTTCTTTAATAGGCGTAATAATATTTCTGAAGAGACTTTGACCAATCAATTAATTTGGTTTGTTTAACTTGGAGGTGCTGATTTGAAAGGTGTAAAAAAAGAACTGAGGAAGAGACTAGTGAAGTGCTTTGTGTAGAGTGTGCCATTGTATAGTGCAGAAACATGGACATTACGACGAAATGAAGAGAAACGAATAGAAGAATTTGAAATGTAGATATGGAGAACAATGGAGCGTGTGAAGTGGACAGACAGAATAAGAAATGAAGTTGTGTTGGAAAGAGTGAGTGAAGAAAGAATGATGCTGAAACTGATCAGGAAGAGAAAAAGGAATTGGTTCGATCATTGGCTGAAAAGAAACTGCCTACTGAAGGATGCACTGGAAGGAATGGTGAACGGGAGAAGAGTTCGGGGCAGAAGAAGATATCAGATGATAGACGACATTAAGATAATATGTAGAGATTAAGAGGAAGGCAGAAAATAGGAAAGATTGGAGAATGCTGCGTTTGCAGTAAAAGACCTGCCTAATGTAGAACACTAACGTATGTACAGGGACATCATTTTATTTTTACTAACATTTTTAATATTAACTTGCCTATACCTCTGGATCAACGCCGTTTGCTACCCCGTTCCACGACTGGAGTTCGATGATACTGGCGTAATATACAAACAAATCACTTTGCTAGGTATAGGAGGGAAGAAAAGTAGTTCATCCATTTACGTAAACTAGGAAATATTGCGCTCATGAGTTTGATCACTTTCATTAGGTTTTTGTTTAATCAAAATACAGTACAGTATTAACAATGAGTGTTTTACTCACGAACTGAGCTGTCCATGTGAAAGTATTCATTATGCAGTGTATAATATACCGTCTACAGCACATTAGCGTACAATATAGAGAATGAAGTTAAATTCAAAAATAATCATAATATGAATATTTAAACACAATTTTGAAAATGGTGGCCGTTCATTTCGATACAGGCTTCAGTTCTTTTGTGCATATTATCGCACTATAGACTATTGCATCTAATTCCAATTGCCAGTTTCGTCCTTCGTACTAGTAATTCAAGTTGAAATAATTCTGTACCTACTCTATAAAAGAGTACCTTACGTACTGTAAATTCAATCTTCACTCGATCCGAAAAGATCAAATTACTCAGACATGCTATCTACTGTCCGTCTAAATGGTTATGTCGTAGGTTCGTAGGAAGGGAGGAAATCACGTGAAGTTAATTACTTAACAAGGCCCTTTTATTTAAGTTATTTTAAACAGTTGTATAATATTACGTAGACATCCAATTCCTAACAGAAATTAATGTTCTGAGAAAGGAGCTAAGACAGCCCAGCCACTAGCTGGCGAATAAAAGCTGGTGGGAGAAACCCGGATACGACGTAGGCAAATGGACGACAGTACCTGTGCGAAAATGATTCAATATTGAAAGCTCTTTCGTCACTGAAAAACGCGAACATATTTTTGGAACGTCCTATTTACTATGACCGTAAGGCTACTATGACTGTATATGCGGTCTTGGATCTGTGTGTTGAACTTCATTAGTAGAAGGGGTGGGAGTGAAGTACATTCAAAAACTCAGGTACAATAAAAATTTAAGTAAAAATAAAATGATGTCCCTGTAGATATGTATTGACGTTCTGGCTGATATGTACATCTAGTATGAGGCAATACCGGTACATCTCACTTGGCGATATGTATCAGAGGAAGAACAGTTGTTTATGTACATCTGAAGTCTGATTAGTGTGATATGTAGCTAGTCAGCGATGTATGCAATGGAGGAAGAATGGAACTAGCAACCTACTCCATTATCTCCTGGCTTAGTTGCCTCATGCGTGATGCCATTTATGGAATTCCAATCTGTCTTCGGACAATTATTATTTGAGGAGAAAAATTCTCTCCAGCGCCGGAGATCGAACCCGGGTCCTTGGTACAACGTATCAAGCACTCTGACCACTGAGCTACGCCGAATTTAATCCACAGCACCGGATCGAACTCTCCTCCTTCAATGTTTCCCTTTGTGGCCTGACTCCAAATTAGGCATATACGTTGACGTTTTTTTATGTTCAAGTCAAGGGAAACATTGAAGGAGGAGAATTCGATCCGGTGCCGTGGATTGAATTTGGTGTAGCTCAGTGGTCAGAGCGCTTGGTACGTAGAACAAAGGACCCGAGTTCGATCCCCGGCGACTGAGTGAATTTTTCTCCTCAAATAATAATCGTCAATATTACAGATATTATTCTGTAGGACAAATTAATAAAATCTTTAATATGTCTTCGGACAGTTTACTAAACAACAACAACGATCATATAAAGGAACATAAAACCAATATGTTATTCACTGTTTGAACCATAAACTGTAACTCGACATATACAGTGTGGGACTCACCTCACCGGCCCGGGCGGAGGAGAACTTCACAGGGCAAGGTATGAGTGGGGATGCAGTGGAATTGAAAAGAGGTGTTACAAGCTGAAGGTCTGACCATTAAGCTGCTACAGGGGTTAATACATGTATAGTGATTCGTTAATGCTTTTGTGAAGCTTGTACTGTAGACGTTATCAGTTCGGAAGCTGGCGAATAGGGGCATGGCTTGAAGTACCTTTGTGGTGAGTGACAGTTGATGCATCCCTTTTGCATTATTCACACTTCCGGTGAGGTGAGTCCAGTATAATACTCATAATTGCAGATCCAATTCTCACAGTTCTCTGAATGTGACGTAACAGAGAAATAGGTAGGACATTGCGATTGAATCTGAAAATAGGAAGAATATTTTATATTCCTTTGAACAGTATCGTCCTGCACGACCCTGACAACTATGACGCTAAGCTATTAAGTCAGCGTAGGCTTTATAGGTGGGAAAAGAGGGCATTTGTCCGAATCCTCCTGCCATACAGGCCCATATATAAAAACATAATTGTATTATAATACCAATTTATTTTAACTCTACGTACTTCTTTTGCTTCTTTTCATTTTCAGTCTTCGCCTGCACGAATGGGTTGAAGTGGAAACTACGAGCACTTCACAGCTCTGCTGCAACATCCAAAAGTGCAATTTCAGATATATCTAAAAGTCAGTTTTTATGCATCTAAAAATGCGTTTCTAATTACTCAAATTGCAATAACTGTAAAATGGAATTAATTAATGAGTATTAAGCATTATGGTATGCAGTGGCAAAAATTATTATGGTTAGAAACTTTATTATTCCAGTGCTATTTGACCATTAGCTCACATTTTATTCATAATTAGCAGCAGTGGCGGTTTTTCATTGATGCGTTAGAATCGCCGATTTACTTGTTTGTAATATATATGTAGTGCGACCGTCACTTAGGTCGCACTGATTGCTAGCCGGATGGCTACTGCGTTCTTCTTCTGCTCATTCTCGTCAGGATTTCTGACACCACCATTGTACACAACAATGGAAAACTACTTTTCGGGAATAACTGGAGCTCAGGATACTATAGGAAACTACATGACTACTAAACTAAGTCTGAAAATGATTGCGTTATTGTACACTACTTGATTTATTCTATATTTACAAAATATGCAAGGTTACTTACAGGGTATTTCATCAGATGACGCCATGCCGCTAGAAAGTCTCTCAAATTCACACTCTCTACCAGTCTTCTCCAACTACCTCCCTGCGTCTCCTTTCCAACACTTTTTACGTTTCGGTACCCGTTTCCCTCCCGGGGTACCGACCACGCCATCCACCAAGTGAGATGGTCTTAAAACACTTTTGATTTCACGTACTTACAAATATCGTCTTAATCAATCATTTCTTACATTTAATTTTGATTTAGTGCATTATAGTGACAAGTCACTATAATAAAATTACGCGCAAGAAAAGAGTCCGAACAATGCGTGATATAATTTGACCAATTAAAATGCATGCTTTGTCCTACTGGACCAATGGGATTGGGCCAGCAACGATCTGAAGCGTAAGAATACTTTCGTTGTAGGCAGTGATTTTACCACACGCCCGACAAGACTGTCTATACCGCTGGCTAAGCATCTCAAGACCGTGTATTCCGCTGACACTGTTCCTGGTTTCAATTTAATACTCCACAGGAAATCATGCTACAGGGCGTTCTTTAGCCCTGGGGCATAACATATATGTTTATATCCAAAGTTAATACATTCCTTATATCGTTTATAAAAAAATTATAATTTATAATTGAGGCGGTACACAGTGTCCAATAACGCAAATCTAGCTGGACAAAATGCATAACTTCTCTGCAGTCCAACGGATTATTATGAAACTTTGTACAGACCTTATAGATAGCACATATTCTTTGTATGCAAACTCTGACTACGATTGTGTAAGAAGAACTATCCCTTTATACGGGTTGATTTTAGACAAAAATAGTAACCGCTCCTATCTAACAGATTTTTATGAAAAATTGTACTGAAGTTACAGGTAGGATATATTTTTTGTGTATGAATTATACTTACAGTTCCAAAAGAGGAAGTACCCCTTTATAGGGGGTGCATTTACACAAGATTAACTTCTCTCCTATATAACAGATTTTATGAAACTTTGTACAGGAGTTACAGTAGCATATATTATTTGTGTACAAATTCTGGTTACATCTGTATGCTACCTGTAGGCCTAGTAGTTGTACAAAGTTGCATAAAAATATATTATATAGGAGAGAAATTGTTAATTTTGTCTAGATGCACCGCTATAAAGGGGCAGTTCCTGTTATAAAACATGATCAGACTTTGTAGACAAAAATATATTCCACCTGAAACTTCTATATAAAGTTTCATAAACATCTGTTAGATATGAGAGAATTTATTAATTTTGTTTAAATGCATCCCTACAAGGAGTAGTTCTACTTATGGAAACGTAAATATAGTTTGTACACAAAAAATATATGCTACCTGTAACTTCCGTTCAATGTATCATAAAAATCTTTTAGCTAAGAGAGAAGTTTTTAATTCTGTCTAAATGCACCCACTATAAAGGGATAGTTTTTCTTGTGCAAACTTAATCAGAGTCTGTACACAAATCATATGTGCCACCTGTAAGTCATGTACAAAGTTTCATAACAATGCGTTAGAGTGCAGAGAAGTTATTAATTTTGTCCAGCTAATGATTTGCGTTCTGATTCACTGTGCATTTGTTAAGATTAGATAAAAATGTGTCCAATGCGTTTTTAAACTGATATTCCATATCATGTGAATAATATTGTAGGCCTAAAACACTCTCACAGTGATTAAAAATTTCCTTAATCAATGGTTCTTTTCTGCTGTTAAGCCAAACATTGAATAGTTACCGTACGCCCCACCACTGGAAAAAATTAATTACTGACAAATACGCAAAAAAGCGCAAACTTTATAACCAGGATTCAACACTCTAAATGATGCTGTATTAAATGGTAAAAGAATTGTTATAACCGGACGTGACCGGCTATACTAAAACTCACATTATATTTGGAGAATTTTAAAAACATAAGTTTTTCAATAATTGTAATATTTAAACCATACTGTAAGAAGGAAAATACTTTATAAACCAGTAATTGAAGTTACATTAGCAAGAACGTACCTATATAAACAAATTCCATGTTTCAGAACACAAAAAATCACTAACAATTGTCTCTTTTTCAACCACATATTAAGCCTCTCTCTCTACGACTGAACCGGAGCTACAAGTGTTGGGAAGAACTCAAAGTTTATACCCTTCTAAATATAGTTTGCTGCTGATAAATCAGTAAAAGCTCACAACATTCTTGAAATATTAAAGGACACGAATTCATATTCACTTATGCATAACTAAACAGTCTACTTCAAACCATCAACACTCCCACATACACCGAGACATATACAATTCTTCCATATACACAATATTAATTAAACACAGCAATTCAACAACGATATGCATTATAAAAGATACTATTTAGATCTAAAGGAACAAGGATAACCACTTTTGCATCGAAACTAGACAACATTTAGATTACAATCAAGCAAAGTACTCTATATGAATGATAATTTATACGCACATCACAATCAACCTACAACATCGATTACTACAGTTCTCCAAGACGTATTTTTCTAAACATTGAATAACTATAACCCAAGATTTTATCCAGTTATTCATTTTAAAATGACCATAATTTGCATAACACTATTTGATAAAATGTATTATAATGTAACATGAGTTATATGTACACACAATTCCAATTTTAATCATATTTAAATTTACACTACATTGAAATTCATCATTTTTATCTTATTTCTTGTTACAATTAGTATACATATAACTCATGAAATTTTTATCACCATGTATTAAGTGCGGTTTTCGGCGTAATAGATCGACTATTGATCAGATTTTTTGTATTCGACAGATAATGGAGAAAAAATGGGAGTATAAGGGTACAGTACATCAGTTATTCATAGATTTCAAAAAGGCTTATGACTCGGTTAAGAGGGAAGTATTATATGATATTCATATTGAATTTGGTATTCCCAAGAAGAAACTAGTTCGATTAATTAAAATGTGTCTCAGTGAAACATACAGCAGAGTCCGTATAGGTCAGTTTCTATCTGATGCTTTTCCAATTCACTGCGGGCTAAAGCAGGGAGATGCACTATCACCTTTACTTTTTAACTTCGCTCTAGAATATGCCATTAGGAAAGTTCAGGATAACAGGCAGGGTTTGGAATTAAACGGGTTACATCAGCTTCTTGTCTATGCGGATGACGTGAATATGTTAGGAGAAAATACACAAACGATTAGGGAAAACACGAAAATTTTACTTGAAGCAAGTAGAGCGATCGGTTTGGAAGTAAATCCCGAAAAGACAAAGTATATGATTATGTCTCGTGACCAGAATATTGTACGAAATGGAAATATAAAAATTGGAGATTTATCCTTCGAAGAGGTGGAAAAATTCAAATATCTTGGAGCAACAGTAACAAATATAAATGACACTCGGGAGGAAATTAAACGCAGAATAAATATGGGAAATGCGTGTTATTATTCGGTTGAGAAGCTCTTATCATCCAGTCTGCTGTCCAAAAATCTGAAAGTTAGAATTTATAAAACAGTTATATTACCGGTTCTTCTGTATGGTTGTGAAACTTGGACTCTCACTCTGAGAGAGGAACATAGGTTCAGGGTGTTTGAGAATAAGGTGCTAAGGAAAATATTTGGGGCTAAGCGGGATGAAGTTACAGGAGAATGGAGAAAGTTACACAACACAGAACTGCACGCATTGTATTCTTCACCTGACATAATTAGGAACATTAAATCCAGACGTTTGAGATGGGCAGGGCATGTAGCACGTATGGGCGAATCCAGAAATGCATATAGAGTGTTAGTTGGGAGACCGGAGGGAAAAGACCTTTAGGGAGGCCGAGACGTAGATGGGAGGATAATATTAAAATGGATTTGAGGGAGGTGGGGTATGATGATAGAGACTGGATTAATCTTGCACAGGATAGGGACCGCTGGCGGGCTTATGTGAGGGCGGCAATGAACCTTCGGATTCCTTAAAAGCCATTTGTAAGTTGTAAGTAGGTTATTTTACGACGCTTTCTCAACATCTTAGGTTATTTAGCGTCTGAATGAGATGAAGGTGATAATGCCGGTGAAATGAATCCGGGGTCCAGCACCGAAAGTTATCCAGCATTTGCTCGTATTGGGTTGAGGGAAAACCCCGGAAAAACCTCAACCAGATAACTTGCCTCG
The DNA here is from genome assembly GCA_025594305.2 of Periplaneta americana. Classification (NCBI taxonomy): domain Eukaryota; kingdom Metazoa; phylum Arthropoda; class Insecta; order Blattodea; family Blattidae; genus Periplaneta; species Periplaneta americana. Next base: position 141,583,318 of record JAJSOF020000017.1, on the reverse strand, counting down.
ACCGGGAATCGAATCCGGGCCACCTGGTTTCGCAGCCAGACGCGCTGACCGTTACTCCACAGGTGTGGACATTTGCTTTTATAAATCTAATTTAATCTAAGTTCAGATCACATAATTTTAATATATCTGATGATGCCCCACAAGGCGAAAACGTTTATATACCTTATATTCATGTAGCAAATAAACATTTGCAGATAGTTGTGTCTTTGATTGAAATTTATAATATTATTTTATGACATTACTAGACACATCTGAAATATAAAATGAATTGCAAAAAAATAACTAAACAAGTCGAAATTTGATTTTTGTCCACCTAGATCGGGAAAATTGCACTGTGGGGTAGGTGGAAGAAGGGCATGTTGGTCGATGTGTCCTTTTTCCGTAGAACGCATTTTTGAACTCCCCATATCTTAAAATTGCAATCCCGATTTTTTTAAATACGTAAGTGTTGCCGCATTTTAGTGGCATCACTTTAAAGGAGGCAATGTAAAGCTACAAATTGTCACTTTTGCACAATGTTGGGGATCGTTTTGTATGTATATTGTTGTGAGCGCTGAATAATATGAATAATAATGCAATAATCTTGGTAAAAAGAAAACTGTCCATAATGCTGAATGGAAACGTGAAAAATCAAAATTAGCAAAGCAATCTGGTCAACCCTATACTAGTTCTTCTGGGAAACAAGTGAAAGGTAAATCGTTTTCTGTTATTTTGAAATGTTGTTCATCAAGATACAGTAAATTTCCTGTTGAAGTACAAGAGAAAATATTTGAACATTTCTGGGTGTCGAAGAATAAAGAAACACATGATACTATGTTAGCTAATTGTATGAGAGTCATTTGGCATGAATAAACCAAGAAAAGCCCAACGATCCGAAAACCCCGTGAACATATGTGGGATTACTTTTTATCAGTACCGTAAGTGGATGTACAAGTATGTCGTAATATGATACTAAAACTTTTGCTGTGTCAATAAATAGGCTGAGAGTTCTTCGTCCTAAAATATCAGCCAATGTAGGATATTCTGATGGAAGGGAAACGCATCAAACGAGACCTCACAAACTAGATGGAAGTGTTTGCGGACTTATAGAACATTTGACTTCTATTCCTCACAAAACAACATATTACTGCCCACAAAATACTTATTTTAGAACAGTAATATTGCTACTGAGTTCTCTGTTATCTTTACATGACTGTCCTATGGAATAAGGGACCATACAGGGCGACTTAAATGTTCTCGTTTTGTATTTTATCTATATAAAAAGTTATATCATAATTTCATATTAACATGTAATAAGTTTCTTCAGTGACATTCCATTCCATTCCATTCACAGAAACCTGCAGAAAAGTATATTCTATTATCCATGTGCTAAAAAGGATAAATGTTTATCTCCCCTCTTGCTTAAAAAAAGTCCCTTGTGTAGACACTTGCATTTCCCTATTTCGACTATGCGGACATTTTACTGACAGACCTCTCCAGCGACAACAAAATGAAACTTCAACGTGCTCATAATTTGTGTGTACGTTTTGTAAGTAATGTTCGTAAATATGATCATATTACCCCTTCCCTGGAAGCAATAGGTTAGCTTAAACTAGATAAGAAAAGAAATTTACATTCACTTCTCTTTCTCTTCGAAATCTTGAACTCTTCTATTCCTTCGTACCTGTCGTCTCGCTTCACTTACCTTTCTTCCCACCATAATCTCAACACACGCTCTCGTCATGAAACAATACTAACAATACCATCCCATCGCACCTCCTCATACTCATCTTCTTTCACAATAGCCCTGCCAAGACTCTGGAATTCGCTACCTGCTAGCATCAGGGACTGTCGAAATAAAATTGAATTCAAACGAAAACTTACTAGGCACTTGGTCAGTAATTGATTACTTGTAAATAGTTTCTTTAATCTATGACAAAATATTTCAATATTCAGTAATTTCATCACTATACAATTTTGTTATTCTAGATTTAATTTGTAATTCAGTAAATATAAAATATTCTATGTTTCTCTATGATAAATTATCTAGCTTTAATTATTCAGATAATCTTTTCGTACTTTGATTTTATTGTAATTGTAAATTTAATACTAATTGTAATATTATTTGTAATTGTAATTGTAAATTTAATACTAATTGTAATTTTATTGTTGATATTGTAGTTGGAATCTCCTGGTAGAGGGGCAGAGAAGGCCTGACGGCCTTATCTCTACCAGGTTAAATAAATAAATACTACTAATACTACTACTAATGTCATAAATTGAAACCCTTGCACGATTGATAGATACTGTAAAACACACAAACACAAGGGTAGATGATACAAAACACATTCCAACAGGCTACGTAATGTCTTTACAGATCTAATAACATGAACTGTTTTTGTCTTCGTGTGCTTTCTTCGTCGAATTTGTTGACATAAAATCTTCTACTCTGACTAAGAAACGTTTTTAAGTCTGCCAGGTTGTGTTTATTTTTAAATATGTAGTAGTTTACACCCAATGCTAACCGGAGTTGAACATATCGATTAGATATATTTTCGAGTTCAAAAAATCTTATTAATTTTAGATGGTCATTTGGATTTGGGTAAGGATCTATTCCATTCAGACGAAGAGATTTAGGCAGACCTCACCAACATTGGACGGACCAATTCCATTTGTGTTTCACAGACCAGAAACAACCCAAAACTGTGTATTGGCAGAAGAAGAAGATCTATTCCATTTAGTTGTTGTTTAATTCACCTGCATATAGGTGCTATGTTCGTACAGTTTGTGAGAAAATGTAGCGTTCCAATGTGTCCACACTTCTTACAGGCCGGTGAACCTGTTAAGTTGTGACTATACTTTTTCCTTCAATGAGAACAATGCTATTCACTACACACAGTGAATAGTTGCTTCGTTAATAATCTGCTTAAGTCGTGTGAACTGTCGTGGCTGCTGGGTTACTGCAAGTTTCGCGTGTTTGTTTATAACGCAATACAGAACAGTGAGTAACTATGCCGGGTATGAGGTGTACTGTTGCAGTGTGCAATAACAGCTGGGCGAAAACAAAGAAAGACAATTCCAGAAGTCATATAAAATACTTCACTTTTCCGAAAAATGAGTGGATTCAGAGATGTAGGCGTGACGGAAAATGAAATCCGAATTCGTGTAGAGTGTGTTCCGAACATTTTCATGCCAGCAATTTTAAACGAGACCTAAGGAGCGAATTATTAGGACTTCCTCCCACACGCATACTTAAGAAAGATGCCATCCCTTCTCCAAATTTGGGTATTGATCCCGACACATACAGGAACATCATTTTATTTTTACTTGCATTTTTATTGTACCTGCATTTCTGAATGTACTTCACTCCCACCCCTTCACTAATGTCCTTGCTCCCGTCAGACACACAAACTTACGGCCGCTGTTGCATTCGAAGTCTTCAAGCAGTGAAGTAAACACTGCAGTGTATAGTGTGTTTCATAAATATGGTTGCGTTTTCTATAGAAGAAAGAACCTATATTAATAGTATCGTAATAAAAAATTATATTCAAGAAACGATAAATTCAATTTCAGAGAATAGGCTTCAAAATGTTTTTAATAATATGCTTACTGAATTGAAGCCTGCATTGTAATGAACGGCAACCATTTTCAGCAACTTGTTTAAAAATTCAGATTAGCTTTTTTTTTAATTGAGGTGGCTAGAAGCAAAGGAATGCTAGTGACATTTGTAATAACATGAGTTAAGTGCATCCAGTGTAAGCAAAAGTATCTAAAATTTTAGTGGCAAAGGGATATTTTAATCGCATCACATATTAAAAATTAAATAAAAATTTCACCGGTTTTACGAAAGCTTAAATATTTAAACCCCATTTTCTCAAAAGTAACTTAAGTGCACTTACAGCCCTTTACTTATGACCCCCTCAATTTAAATGCACTCTCTATATTGTATGTTAACACCAATAATTAATATGCTAAATAAAGTAGTCATTACATAACGAACATAGCCGCCTGAAAAGTTGAGTTTTTGAAAAAAAATGTTACTACTCTACTGTATTTTGATAAATTCCGTAAAAGTGTTGATCAAACTGAAAATCGTAATATCGTATTTCCCTACAACATAAATGGATACACTACTTTTCTCTCCTCCTATACCTAGTAAAATGATTTGTTTACATATTGCACTAGTAACATCAAACTCCTGTAATGGAAGGGGGCAACAGTGTTTCCGAGTATAGGCAGGTTAATGTTAAAAATGTTGGTAAAAATAAAGTGATGTCCCTGTATAAAGAACAATTATCGTAGATCAAGATATTAGGAAGGAAAAGAGAGATCATAAGAAAGTTGTTACAGAAATGTTGCAAGATTCGGATATTTGTACGCCTAATTCTACATTAAGTTCACCATCTCCTTCAGTCACTCCACCTCCCCAGACCTGTGATGAGAATGCAGTGGCTCTGATCGAAGAAATTGAAAGATTGGAAAAGGAGTTGGATGAAGAGAGAAAAACTACTCTTGTTCTGAATTTAAAATTGGAGGCAGCTGAAAGGAAGTTACAGCAACACCGTACAAAAATAAATAATTTACAGAAGGAATTAATAGAATGTAGAAAGAAAGAACGTGTGCTCATAATATCCATAAAAAATTGGTCGATGGTCTTTCGGACATTGTTACTAAAACTCAGATAAAAGTACTGACAAACAAACAAAAACGTGTGAATTGGACTGACAAAAACATATCTGCAGCTTTCACTCTAAGATAGCTGGGGAAGAAAACATATTGTAAATTTATTTCAACTCAACAACAATGTAACTTTATTATCCCAACAATAGGATTTGCTCTCCACACAGTAACACAGTATTCGTTAGTGCACTCCACTGACGACAATGACAATTTACTTGAACTATTACGAACAACAATGAACTGTTAATCTTAACTAATATTTACAAAGCACTATTTACAAATCAGAACTGTCAGTTCTCAGTTCACAGTTCTTCTAGCTCAGTAACTCGAGTTCACAGTATCTCGAACCACAGACCTTCAGAGACAGTCCACTGTACTCGAACTCAGGTCCCTCCAACTGCGGTCCACTGCACTCCAACTCAGGTCCCTCCAACTGCGGTCCACTACACTCGAACTCAGGCCTTCGGATGCTGACACAGTTGCGGACGCACACTCGAGTCGAACTCCGGTACACAAGACTGGCTTGCTTGCTCTGGCTTACTCACTGAATGGCTGAATAAACTGAAAACTGCTCAAGTTCGCTCGCGTTTCTTCTTTTATAACCACAGCGACGTAGCCTGGAAAGTTCCCCGCGTGTCCAGAGATAGCACTCCAGAACAATCCAGATCCTTCTCCTCTCTGCCAGCACCAGATGCGCGCGCAAACTCCCTCGCCGCGTAGGCCCTTTCCCCTCTCTTCTCTCCGCCGCGCGCCGTCCCACAGTGCTCCGTGGAGCCCGTGTCGGCTCACGCGCGATCTGCTCTCTTGCGGGACGCTGGTCGTGAGTTCGAATCTCACGTCGCTGTCACAATATATTTAAATGAGACAAAAATTGCATTACCCACTAACTGTACTCTCGACGTTGGAAAAATGGGCTTCCAAAATTGACATGCGAAACAGAACTGGTATCCTCGAAGATATGTCGGGTGTGATGAAGATAGCTGCTATCACATATGGAGAATGAGATAAAATTGCAGTCCTTCAGTTTGACGAAGTGCATGTTAAACGAGTACGACTCTCTAAAGGATGAAATCGTGGGTCCCCATTCAAGATTGCAGGCAGTGATGGTGTGAGGTCTCTTCAAGAAATGGAAACAATTAATTTATGTTGATTTTGATAAAAATATGACAAAAATTACATTAGATAATCTAGTATCGCGTCATGCAGAGATAGGATACAGAGTAGTAGCTTGTGTTTGTGACATGGGTGCAGCGAATCAAGGTTTGTGGAAAGAATATGAAGTTAATCCAACAAAAACATGGTTCTATAACCCAAAAATATCATACATATATTTCTTTGCTGATGCTCCTCACCTTTCGAAATTAATCAGAAACTGGCTCCTCGATACCGGCTTCATATTTTCTAATGGAAAAATTGTCTCGAAAGAACATTTAGAATCTCTTATTAATAATGACGACCACGAAATTAAAGTCATAAAATTGATTCCAGTCACTTAAATTGTAGGGGAACTGAAATAATGTACGTTAGGAAAGCTGCAGAATTAATGTCACATAGTGTTACAACTGCTTTACTGTTATTGTAAGTTATCTTGAACCTTCTGAGCGGGTCAGAGGGGCAGAGGGAAGGAAGCGCGTAACGCGGGTGGAGCCAACTGAGTTGTTTGCGCATGCTCCGCAGCATAATCTCTTGTCAAGAGACATAGTACCGTACTATTTCCTTCACTGCGTACCAGTAGTATTAACATGGAGCAGCAACCACAGGGTAGTAATTATGGTGAAATCACACCACCGCGGAGAAAAAGTATCGCTGTTATCCACAGCGGAGAAAGAGAAATTATTGCAAATATAATAAAATCAAGCGTTGCGAGGAGGAAAAATTAAACGAATATTTGCTGGAACCTCTTGCTAAGGAATATGAGAGAGCGGCTAAATACTCTGGCAAAAGTATTAGTTCCGTGAAGAGAATTAAAAATAATATTAAATTACAACCGAATGAACCTCACATTACTCCGGGAAAGAATAGGTATGTAATGTTTAGAAATTATTGCTATAATAGTTATGTACAATAGTGTGTGTATTGAGAGCGACATAATGAATTACTGTTACAAGTTATTATTTTCTTATAGTTCTACTAAACATATTATTTCATTCCAGAATTAGACTTGTGTAAAGTTGAAGTGGACGACTTCGATCAACATGTTATTCGGGATACAATCGAAGAATTCTATCTTGTTCAGAAAGTAGTACCTACGATTAAGAAGATAATTCCGAATGGATGATGCCATTGACGAAATAATTAATTTTGGAACAAGAGATTATGGCAGCAATGATAGGGATATGGATTGTGTATAATTGTAAATTAATGTAAATTCAAATAATAAGCCTGTAAAATATTGTTATAAGAATATTATGTACTTATTAGCTGAAGGTGTAAGTCATGCAGGCCTATATAATGTATAGAAGTAGCTGTAGTAACTCCTCCATTGCCGGTCCCCAGCCCGGATGAGAGAGGAGTGTACACACGATTATATTTAAATACTTACTCATTACAGGTTAATTAAAGCTTGCTACGAAACTATGTTCTCCTCTCAAAACCGGAGTATCGAGAGAAGATGATGTCTGTATTGAACCAAGTTCTTTTACAGTAGAGAGCCGTAAGGTAAAAGAACCAACGTTTTTTGAAAAGAGTCACGTTATCCGAGGGAGGGGCATCCTTGCCGTGCCGTTACGCTGATGAGTACACGCCGTACCGAGCAGTTCCAAAGACAGACTTAGGGGATGTAAGGTTCAAGAGTCGTTTTAAACTTGGCGGCGGTTCATCTATCGCTGAAAACATGAGTGCGTTTATTGAAATAAATAATAATTGGTTTGATCTCATGAATTCTTATAGTCCAGCTCATTCTAAAGTTCCTAGCAAAAATGCATATGGGCTTAAATTATAAGAACAAGATAAAATTCTGAAGAATATGTATGACACTATTAATAGCATGACATGCAGGGGTAAAAGAGTAAAACAGGTATTTCAGACAGCCATTCTTGTATCTATATCTTCCTTGAAATATCTTCTTCTCGATGTACAAAACTTAGGAATGACATATATTTCAACGCATCGACTGAACCAAGATTCACTTGAGAATTCATTTTCCCAGATCCGTTCTCCAGGTGGTTAATACGACCATCCTACTCCATTAAACTCTCTATACCGCCTGCGAATGATCATTCTTGGCAATAAAGTCGGAAATATAGAAAAACATAAAAATACACATACTGAATCTAGTGAGGAATATCTTTCATCCCAATTACTTCGTAAATGTGGTGTAAAGTGTACAGATTTAGTAGAAAATTATATTCCTGACATCTTCATTCAAGAAGACGACACATCTGGTATAGATTCAACAATTGTAGGTGAAAAGGAAACTGAAATGGAGGCTGAAGGTTTGAGATACATTGCTGGTTGGATAGCAAACAAACATAGTGAAACTCATCCCAACTTAGGTCTCCAAACAGATACAGAAGAAACAGACCATAGTTCTTACTCTCTGGTCTCCTGGATTTGTAGTTTGTCGTATGGTGGACTTACAGAGCCGACATACACATGGTTAGACATCGTAAAGGAAATGGAGAAACGCTTTTGCTCTTATCTTGGACTTGAGGTTCGAAGAGGGGTCGGAGTTATGAAGAACTTGGTTTCTTCAACATGTGCAAGTGATCCTTGTGTGAGTAGTGACTTGGTGAAAACCTTCGTCAAAGTAGGACATATGCTCGTATAAAGTTTTAAAATAAATGTGGCGAAAAGATTAATAATCAGTGGCCAGAAAATAATTAAAAGGTCGGCGCCTAAAGTGAAGAGGAAAATGAAGTTTACAAATTAAGGTAAAATTTATTCCTTCATATACTAACTCGCGGCTTGCTTAATTATACGTATTACGCTACGTAGGCCTATATCATAAGCTAAACGTTATGGTCTGTCCAAAACAACTTCCGACCTGACAAATGGCGCCTTTAGCATGTTACCATGGCAACCATTCAAATCAACCACTCACGAGAGACGCGTAACCATGGTAACGGGACGGTGTTGCCGTGTCTATGTTTACAAGCCGCACGTGAATACCACGGCCTAGAGGTGAATACAGTGCCCGGAATGACTTTGAGTTGGCTGGTTAGCGCGTGCTTTGTGTGAATTAAAAATATTTCGTTGTATTATTGTTTTAGTGTACCGATAATTATTGTGTTTAAATTATATTACACGTATTATCTTCGTTCTCATTGGTGGAGTGTGTGGTTAGTGTGCGTTTTCTAGTTTCTGCGAGAGTTTCTAAACAGGTGACTTGTGCAATGTCGGAAGGAAGGAAAGGCAGGCGGAGAACATAGAATATTGTACAAGGTGCCCCGTTAAAGAGTCAAGCTTGAGACGGAAAAAGATAATGGCGGGTCTCTTTTACCTTCGGCGCAAGTCGTAATGAGAACTGCTACTTGTGTTAAAATTAATAAGAGCACTGTTATCGATATTGGAAAAGATATTTTTTAGTTTACTATTTTTTCAACGTCTTTCTAACAACATTACATTGAAGAATACCGACACTCATAAAAGTAAAGGCTTCGTATTAAATTTAAACCTGTTTTTACAGTTTACAATCCTTTCGACGCTTTTCTAACGGTATTACATTGAAGAATACCGGTACTACTACTACTACTACTACTACTACTACTACTACTACTACTACTAGTAATAATAATAATAATAATAATAATAGACTAATAAAAGTAATAATGTACACCAATTTTAATGCCTAGTGTTCAACAAATTGGTTAGAAATGTATGTGTTCATGTCAGCCGTTCATTACTGCACTCTATCGGCAGCGCGCTCGCTTACACAAAAGATGGGCAACATGACAACACTGCTCCACCTTCTCTGTAAACTAAGTCGGAAGTAGTTTTGGTCAAGGTATAGTAACGAAGCAGTAGAGTATACTGGGTGTTCATTTCAAAGTGTGTCATGACGTCACTGTTGTTGGGTCACCGATTTGAAGCGAGTTTCAGCTGATATGTTAGAGAAGTTGCCTATTATTTAAGGCGTTCTTCAATCTGAACTTGAGAACGTGTACGGTATAACTTGAACGTCGTAGCAACAGATGGCGGTCTGTACGGTCTGTGTGCTACCATAACCTCTTTCGAACTGTGTTTTGCGCCGGCAAGTCGTACGCAGGGTATTTGTTATCATCGGTTGCGTACGGTAACATTCCACAACACAAATCAAATGCTCCGTGTTCATGTTGACCGTCGAAGTTAATGTCAACAAATACGTAAGTAATCGTCTTAACCCTCTCCCCATATCCCGACAGTACGTATTTCCAAACAGTTCACATTCCTGCCACTACCGGCGTTACCGTACGTATCGGCACGTACTCTTCAGAATGAACGCCGTACTTGCTAGCCAACTTCTCTGCCTCTTAGATTATACACCTGAGCTGCGGAAGTGTAGGAAGATTGAATTCTCTAGGCTCATCAGCTAGCCACATGACGGCATACAGCGAGCCAAGACACATTTTGAACTGAACACCCAGTAGTAGGAATCCGTCCTGGTATCTGAAGCAGACGACAAGGGGTATCAGTGTGACGTCGCCCATTCTGAGCCAATACCAGTGACTCATGCGTTTAAGTTCTCTCTTTATAGTGGTCAGGTCAGGATAGCCAATAGTATAGTTAGCCGCAAAGTTTTAAATATACTGATGTTAATATTATGGAACATATTTTACTCTTATCAAATTTAAAGTTTCCTGTTAGTTGTAATGTAACTTGTTAATGAATAGTAGGCCTACATAGTTAGTTTATTTAATATGTTTTACAATGCTGTAGTTATTTCTGGACTAACTTATATTGCATTCAGTTTGTTAACCTGGTAAGCGCGGCGGGAATTTGTGTTTACTCTTTAGAATTTACACGTATCGTGAAGAAGCTAATGCAGATCGCATTGTAGCATTATGATTTCAGTATTCATGTAGTTGTTACATTAATTTTTTTATTAAGAACATTTGTAATTTATTATTTTGTAATTATCTCGGCCAGTCAGCCTATGTGTCTTCATGAAAAATGTGTCGGAGTGCATAATTGAGAAGCTACATGGGCGACCATTTTCAACTAGGTCTTTTCAAGAAAAGAAGAGCATTGTCCAGGAAGGTAGGCCAAATTTGGTACATAAATCTAAAAATTGTACCAGACATTTCACAGTTTTCACCTCTTCAAGGTAGAGTATCCACCGCGCAATGAACGAATATTGCACACTTTTGTCACTGTCAATGTGGCGCTATAAACCACTTTTCAATACTCCTATCACAGCCACAACACATTTCAATTCTTATATATATGGAATGATCACTACATTAACACATTTAATATATCACAAAACATACACTGAACGAACTAAATGTAATTATTATGAGAGTCGCCATATTTTCTTCCTGGAATTACGATTCACTTCCAGTAGATGGCTACCGACACAAGTAGCAGGGTCGCCAATACAGGCAAACGAAATGATACTAATCCTGGGAAATGTTATTACAGGTGTGTGACAGGTTACGTTAGATTAGGTGTGGAGTACGGGTCGAGCTTCAGTTGTGTTAAGACATATAGTGTTCGCGCTCTTGAAGTTTACAACCAGTGCATTTAGTGTAGTGTTAGTGTGTACGCCTTTTTGTGGTGTTACCTTCGTATAACCTAGTGATGGTGAACCGTTGCTATATTAGTAGGGGCTTTGTCCTCCAAATACATTTATAACGGAGTATTCTCCGCCCATATCCTAGATTCATTTGAACAATATATGTTGAACACTTACAATGTTGTAGATGATACGACATTCATTCCTGATTTAGAATTTAATGTCAGCCAATGGTAGTTTCCAAGGGCAATGATGATGTTATAACTGTAAATTCACCATCAAATTCAGTATATAATAAAAATATCCAATCGGGAACCACAATTAAATACCCAATTATCAGAAAAGCTACCTTACCATTTCAATATCTACTAGGCTACCGAACAGATTACTGAAGGTGCCATGATGGATCAAACGAATTCAATCTGGCATCCATAGTTACCAATTGCACTTTGCCGCTCTACAATAAGCTAAAAGGTATCATCACTATATTGTATGCAAGAGAAATACATACATATAAATTTCAATTACCACTGATAACTTATACCAGATATTTCAATCATCATATCTCTCCAGAACTCCTCCATTTTTCCAAGGTTCCCAGTATATTGTATCCCCTATAATATGTATTTTAGTTTGGTCAGTCCCACCTGACATTACCACATTCCATAAACAGGATCTGCAAACCCCTAAAATATTGTCCGAATATATTACAAGAGTACAGCAGCCAACACAACATACACAGATGATATTTACTGATGGATCGAAAACCAAGGCGGTAGTGGGGGCAGCCTGGTTTAACCAAACTATGAATGGCTGATGAGTCAAAGTAAAACCACCTAATGAAAGTTCAATCTACATGGCCGAACTTATAGCTCTACGGCAAGCCTTAATATCACATATCACGATAACAAACAGCTCCATTTGGGTCATTCCAGTGAAAGTGATCTACATAGAGGAATTTTCAATACATTCGAAATTATTACCCTTTAACACTATTAAATATAGAGTATAATCTAAATTTAACACAAGAAATACTGAAATCAGAAGTAAACACTGAAATACTGAAACAATTGTCTTTAGAGACAATTAATACTAGGTACCCTCCACAAAACTGGCTTCATTTATACACCGATGGATCCTTGATCTCCAGGGAACAAGGTGCCAGTGCAGGTGTTACGTGCTGTCTCTTCTCACTTAATAGATCTCTTGGATATGGAACAACAAATTTTGATGGAGAAATCATTGCAATAAGTGAAAGTCTCAGGAATCTTCTATGCCACATCAATAAATTTAAAAATGCGGTTATATTGCCAGACTCCAAAGCAGCTATTCTATCAATAGTCTCTAGACACACACCTTCATCTCAAACAGCAGAAATAAATAAAATACTATCTCGACTAATAACACTCAATAAAATAATTGTATTCCAATGGATACCATCCCATTGTGGAATCCTGGGAAACGAGAATGCGGATGCTTTAGCAAAGAAGGGCAGCACTGCTACTTACAGACCTGTTACTAAATCTACGTATTACTCTGTGAAAAGATTTGTTAATCAACAAACAAAATTTGATAACTCAATCCCAAGGGAAAAAATGGAACTCTCTGCATCAAAATCCACAGTTAATTCCCGATTTACCACGAAAATCGTCTGTAGCTGGATTTAGATTGGCAACAGGCCATGATGTTTGGCCAAACACCTGCATAGAATTGGAATATATCAGTCTCCTAACTGTTCAGTGTCCATTGTGCAACTCAAATCAAGAAATGGATTCAGAACATCTCAAAATCTGTGCGTCAGTGGCTAACCATGACAATATCTTTGAAAAATACTGGAGTGCAAGAGGTCAAATGACTTTATTGTCAAATGCCTGGCATTAGAAAACAACAAAAACAACATATTTTAAATACCGGTATGTAATTGATATATTAAAAATGTGAAAATATTTATTGTAACTTATGAATCCTTCTATCTTACTGTTATTGTTTAATCATTTTCACTGATAGTTTTACTAAAATACAAAAATATGTCTAAATGGACAAAAAATATTTCCATTTGTTGAAGTAATTGTGCGAAAATATACACTGACATTTCAATTTTTTTCTTTTATTATAATACATACTATTTGCTGATAACAAATGTCAAAAAATTGTTCAAAATTAAACATTTCTGTAGTTGTCACAAAGTACCCTACTCACCTGTTGGTACTGCATGTTATTTAAAATACCTTGGTATTGCTAGGGATAATGTATAATTTTATTTATATCTAATTTTGGTCCACCATTGTGGAGTTCTGGTTAGCATGTCTGACTATGAAATGAGCGGACCTGGGTTCATATCCTGGTTGGAACAAGTTACCTGGTTAAAGTTTTTTTCCGGGTTTTTTCCTGAAGACTCATTTTGCTGGCATAATAACCTTCATTTCATTCAGATGCTAGATAACCAGTGCAGTTGGTAAAGCATCGTAAAATAAACTGATTATATATATTATTTTGGTGTTAAAGATCTATAGTAATTTCATTGGAAATAATTAAATTTTGGTTTTACATATAGCCTTTCATGTTAACTGTAGTATTTGAATCTTATAGAAAAAAATAAAAGCAGACTAACTTTAGGTTAGATTCATCTTCTCTTAACACTGCAATCAGAGGTGTTTTCATTGATCAAGTTACTCTTAATGTCCACAATACAGACATACTTTCTACTGCGTGAAATAAGGCATCAAATTATATCTATGATATGATAGTGTTAAATTCACATTTATTTACTAATAATTAAGAAAATATACATCTGATTACACAACTTTTAAGAAATCAAGGAAAGCTAAATGCTTAATTGGTATAACGATATCCGTGGTTAAATGCAGTTTTTGTATGGAGGTAAGAAAAGCTGCATTCTTGTACCAGTTATTCCTTTACTTTAAACATATCATTTTCCAAGGCTGGGTATATATACACAGGTCCATATATAACCCTCCAGTTCTTCATCCTTATATGCTGAACCAGGGAAAGAAGTCTGTCTGCATGCATATCTGTCAACATAAGAGAATAACTGATTAAAGTAACACACACACACTCACAGATACACAGAATAAATAAATAAGGGATATTGCTATTAATTTATTAATTTCAATTTTACTATAGGCCTAAATTGTTGGAAATAATTAAAGTAATATTATGTCATTACTTTATTACTTCCTTAAAATAGCTTTAAAGAACCTGGAGGTTCATAGCCTCCCTCACATAAGCCCGCCATCAATCCCTATGCTGAGCAAGATTAATCATAGCCCACCTCCCTTAAATTCATTTTAATATTTTTCTCCCATCTACGTCTTTCCCACACCAAAGGTCTTTTTCCCTCAGTCTTCCAACTAACACTCTATGTATATCCATTTCAGGATTTGACAATGTCATTAGCTTTTGCTATAACGACAGCTAATAAATACTATACTACACTATACTACTATACTATACTATACTATACTATACTATACTATACTATACTATACTATACATCCTACATGTCCTGCCCATCTCAAACGTCTGGATTTAATGTTTCTAATTATGTTGGTGAAGAAAAAACGCGTGCAGTTCTACATTGTGTCATTTTCTTCATTTTCCTGTAACTTCATCCCTCTCAGCCCCAAATATTTTCCTAAGCATCTTATTCTCGAACACACTTAACCTCTGTTTCTCAAAGTGAGAGTTCAATTTTCAAAACCATACACAACAACCGGTAGTATAACTGTTTTATAAATTCTGTCAGATTTTTAAAGCAGATTGGATGACAAAATCTTCTCAACCGAATAATAGCAGGCATTTCCCATATTTATTTTGCATTTGATTTTCTCTCGAGTGTCATTTATATTTGTTACTGTTGCTCCAAAGTATTTCAATTTTTCCACATATTCAAAGGATAAAATTTCAATTTTTGTACTTCCATTTCATACTATGTTCTGGTCACGAGACATAATCATATACTTTCTTTTTTCGGGATTACATGCAAACCTATCCCATTGCTTACTTCAAGTAAAATTGCCATGTGTTCCCTAACAGTTTGTGGATTTTCTCCCAACATATTCGCGTCATATGCACTAACAAATACTTGATGTAACCCTTTCAATTCCAAACCCTCTCTGTTTCCCTAGATTTTCCTAATGGCATATTCTAGAGCGAAGTTAAAAAGGGAAGGTGATAGTACATCTCCTTGCTTTAGCCCATAGAGAATTGGAAAAACGTCACACAAAAAATTGGCGTATATGGACTCTGCTGTATGTTTCACTGAGATACATTTTAATTAATCGAACTACTTTTTTTGAGAATACCAAATTCAATACGAATATATTTTTATACGTGTTACCTGTCTGCATTCAATTATGTACAGGGTTTTCATTTCAAAACTTCCCAGTCTAAATAAGTAATTATTTAAATTGAATTCAATTTAAACCAAAAAAACACGTCAATTTAGATATTGAGGAAGTCTGAAACCAGGCTTAATTACATTTTAGATTTCACCTCCAGCCACCCCCACTTTGAAATTTCAAATGGCACCCCTATATTTTTATACTTAAACTAGCCGTACCCGTGCGCTCCGCTGCACCCGTTAGAAATAAATATAAAGTAATTACATAATTAAAATAGGACATTTGATCCAGGGAACATTCGTGTTTGATATAAGGATAAATCGTTTATTATGTTACTTAATTTAAATTGTATTTGCATAATTAAAATGCGATCATTTTGATCCAGAGACCACTCATTTGGTCATAAAAATTATTTTAGGAAATGCAGGAAACGAATGTACAGAATAGCCTATCAAGTTTTCTGTGCATAAGAAGCTATTTTAATCTTACCTGTCCTCGATTCACTCAGAAGTTACTGTAATAACATTATAGCATTATGTCCATCTAGAAAAACTACACTTTCCAATGGTGAATTAATAATTAATAATACAAATCGGTTAATTTATCTTCCGATATTACTTCATACAAACACACAAACATTATCTGTAGGCTATGTTTCATAGCTTTCGATTGTTGTTGTCCAAGGCCCCTTATAGACGAAGTCATTTGTTTTTTTAATTCATTACACGGCCTTAGATGGCAGTTATTTTAATTTTAAAACTCATTTATCTCATTAAATATCAGTCCTATCAAACTTTTTCAAGGAATAAAACTTATCGGAAATAATTTTTAAAGAAACTTTTGTTATGTAACATTTTTCACAAAAATCAATAATAAGCGAGATATTTCGATTTATTTAATTCAGGCCCCCTTATAACCCCCCTTTTAAATAATGTATTTTGAATGCCATATAGCCTAAAATCTAAGTTACAACGAACTTAATTCATATTCCAATTTTCATCGAAATCCGTTCAGCCATTATCACGTGAAAAGGTAACAAACATACAGACAGACAGACATACAAACAAAAAATTCAAAAAAGCGATTGTCGGTTTCAGGGTGATTAATTATATATGTTAGGACCAATTATTTTTGGAAAATCGAAAATTACCAGAAAAATTTCGGCTACAGATTTATTATTAGAATAGATATGAAAGAGCATTCAGTTATTGTTTATACACCTCATTCATTTATTTCACATTTTTTGTTTTATATCATTGTCTGGCAACTTCGATTGTTGTTACTGTTGATTAGAGCTGAAGCTACAAATACCATTGAACATTTATTTTAATAGTTGTGTTCTTGTATTAAATTATTGTAAAATGGTGTAGACCCTTCAAGAAAAAACAGAAATCATATTTATTTATGAAGCTGAAAACCATTGTGCTCGTAGAACTGCTAGAGCTTTCAACGAGAGGCATCCTGAGAAAAACGTAAGTCACCGATACGTCATAGATCAAATATGGAAATTTGAAGAAGCTGGTTCTTGTGCAATAAAGCATATGGCCAACCTAGAAAACTCGATGAAACTCGCAGATTGAAATACTACCTCCATTTCAAAAGTAGCTGCTGTAACTAACATTTTGGTTGGTTCCATACATGAAGTGCTGAATTTTTCCCCTACAAAGTACAAAGTCACCAACAGCTCAGCGAAGACGATTTTGATAGAAGGGTAGAATTTTGTGAACAGATGACTCAGAGAATTGAAGATGATCCAAATTTGACACAAAATATTTGCTTTAGTGATGAAGCGACTTTTTTCTTAAGTGGGTTTGTCAAGAAACACAATTGTAGGTACTGGGACATTGAAAATCCTCACGTGGTTCGTGGAGATAACACTTTTCCTCAGAAGATCAATGTGTGGGCTGGCATTTTTAGGGATGATATTGTTGGATCGATTTTCATTGAAGAAAGCCTGACTGGAGAATTGTATCTGAACATATTAGAAAATGTAATTGATCCACTTATTACACTGTCGCTAGAGAACCAAGTCAATGAAGGAAACTTGATGTTGGGCGAAAAAAAATTTGCATTTTCAACAGGACAGAGCTCCCCCACACTATGCAGTACCTGTGCGACAATGGCTGGATAGAGGATTTCCTAGAAAATGGATTGGTAGGAGAGGTGCTGTAGAATGGCCAGCGAGATCTCCAGACCTGATGCCGCTTGACTTCTTCCTATGGGGTCACTTGAAAACAGTTGTTTATACTCCTCTGCCTGAGTATATTCAAGAACTGAAAAATAGAATAACCCAAGAATGTAATCGAATTAGTAAGGAAACACACCAAAATATTCGCGAGGAGTTCCAAAATAGACTGTACTACTGTTTAACCAACACTGAAGCACATTTTTAACACTTGATTTAATGCAAAATAAACTGTTTCTTGTCCGGTTGTCAGGCAAAAGATGTGAAATAAATCAATGAGGTGCGTAAACAATTGAATGCTCTTTCATATTCGAGTATAAAAATATAGGGGTGCCATTTGAAATTTCAAAGTGGGGTTGGCTGGAGGGTGGGGGTGAAATTTAAAATGTAATAAAGCCTGATTTCAGACTTCCCCCTCAATATCTAAATTTACCTGTTTTTTGTTTAAATATTGAATTCAATTTAAATAATTAGTTATTTAGACTGGGACGTTCTATCTATCTATCTATCTATCTATCTATCTATCTATCTATCTATCTATCTATCTATCTATCTATCTATCTATCTATCTATCTATCTATCTATCTATCTATCTATCTATCTATCTATCTATCTATCTATCTATCTATCTATCTATCTATCTATCTATCTATCTATCTATCTATCTATCTATCTATCTATCTATCTATCTATCTATCTATCTATCTATCTATCTATCTATCTATCTATCTATCTATCTATCTATCTATCTATCTATCTATCTATCTATCTATCTATCTATCTATCTATCTATCTCTCTGTCTGTCTGTCTGTCTGTCTGTCTGTCTCTCTCTCTCTCTCTCTCTCTCTCTCTGTCTATGGCATGCCGTATTAGTTTTATACATCCCTAAGTGGAAGAGAACTCGGTCACTGTAACTCCCCACCCTTACGCCCATGTTTGCTATGAACCTTAACAACAAAGATAAATACAAGTGAATGATAGAACAAATATATTTAAAATAAAAAAATAACATTAAAAATACTTAGGTCTACAGTAGAGTCGAAAAATTCCTTGATATCATGAAAGGGATTTTCTCTTAGCCAACATTGGAAGATAGTTTTAAATGTTAAAAAGTACAACATGTACTTGTTAATGGCAATTTATTTAACATAGCAACTGTAACCAAGCTAAAATAATTCTTTGATTTGCTCAGTGTACCATTTGATTCAGAAATAATAATAAATTATATCTCGTGATGTAACTCTGAAGTTCAGATCTATTAATATAATTGTTGAGGTTTTTCTTAATACCTAATAAACAGTTAATATGTTTAGATTTACTACAGCTAAAAGTTTTTCAAATAATAATGTTAACATAGAGCATGTAAATAAACATAACCTTTTGGGAATATGTACAAAAATTTGCCATATAAATATGATTTACAAGAAATGAGTAAAAAAAAAAAAAGCAGAAATATACAGTATATAATTATATTGAAATATTTTGCACGACATTTCAGTACTGAAGCTTTAAAATCAATATATTGTATTATGAAATAATATACACACCTGGAGTATGGAATAGAAATTTCGGGGAGTGGGGGATGTGATATAACAAAATTAAATGGCTACTTATATTACAAAAAAGGTGTATTAGATGCCTGTGTCACCTAAACATTATTGAATCTTGTAAACCAATTTTAAAAAATAGTAGTATCATGACAGTAATAGGTATATACTTCATTTTCAATCAATAAACAGCTCTGCAAAGAAGTGGCCCTTCTTGACTTGAAGGATTCAATTCAGATCCTGAGGAGCCATGTACGTGGAACATACATATTGTTTAAAAGCATCTGAGTAATATCTGTATCTGAATATTTATTTTATTATTTCTTTAGTTTCTCTACTGTATCATAATTATTGTTCTCAGCTGTAGTTTTTATGGTATTGTATTGTTTATGATTTGGTCAATGTTTTTTTTTTTTTTTATTCTTCTGGTATTCTTTGTCTACAAGGGAATCTGTAATGGCAGAAAGATAATAAAATAAAATAAAATAAAATTCATTTTATGTAGTTGTATTCATTTTTTTGACAATGTATTTGATTATAAATGTTTAGTATTACAGACGTAAATTTGTTATTAATTCATATAATACTTGTACTATGCAATTATTGTATGATCAATAAAGAATTATTATTATTATTATTATTATTATTATTATTATTATTATTATATTTTGACATAATTAGGAACATTAAATCCAGACATTTGAGATGGGCAGGGCATATAGCACGAATGGGCAAATCTAGAAATGCATATAGAGTGCTAGTTGGGAGGCCAGAGGGAAAAAGACCCTTGGGGAGGCCGAGACGTAGATGGTAGGACAATATTAAAAATGGATATGAGGGTGGTGGGATATGATGCTAGGGACTGGATTAATCTTGCTCAGGATAGGACCGATGGCGGGCTTATGTGAGGGTGGCAATGAACTTCTGGGTTCCTTAAAAGCCATAAGTAAGTAAGTATTATTATATTTTGTTCTTAAAGTGTGCTTGTAATAGAAGCGTCTCAGATGAAATTTGTATGAAATAGCTTTAGAGAACCACATAACATACTGATTAAGGCATGTAATGATATTTATGTCTTTACTATTTATAAATATAAAAACATTTGAACATTTTGAGCAGATGAATTTATTTTGTTCAGAAATCTTTGTCACATGCATGTATTTTGTATGATGTGATACATGAAATTAAATTTGTTTAAAAGTTGGGCTACTCACTGATGTAGGAGTTTTCTTTTCTCAATCGTACTATCAGGGACTACTAGTGCAGACTTACTAAAGGCTTTACCAATAACCAAAAATGTATTTAAAAATAGGCTTAAGGACTTTACTAATAGACAGTAATACATTATGCAGACTATTTCGTGGTTTTACAAGTATAGTGAGTAAGCAGAGAAACATAGTGAATCTCCAGTGATTTATATTGGGTGTGCAGTGTTTTGTAGTGAAAGTGTAGTGAGCTTATAAGTAAATTTTGTGAGTTATAGTGGCAGAAAAATAGATTTATAGTGAACGGGTGTGAGTTATAGTGCTTGTAATGGGGTCTAGGTTAGCGATTTGAGGTTAATATAGTAAGTACAATTCTACGGAATAATAAGGGTGTAATTGATGTTCTGTTATTTGAAATGTTGTATCAGTGAAGAAGTGTGTTGTGTCTGTGAAATGTGAGGTGACAGTGAAGTGTGTTTGTGTCAGTGAAGTTCTATAGATTACAGTGGTAGTGCAAAGTATCTGAACAGAGAAATGTTTTTGAAGTGTTAGTGAAATCAGGATAGTGTCAGTAAAATGTGTCTTAGTTCCAGTGCAGTGAGTGAATTGATAGCGAAATGAGTGTAGTGCTGAAAGGTACTTATGCAAGTTTGATCATATATCATATAAAGGGTGCGTCAGAAAGAACGGATGGATTTCAAACTATCGATACGCAACGAGGAGAGAGATATAGTGAGGGGGACCACGACTGTTGGGTCAGCCATAGAATGCAGTTTCAGTTGAGAATATGGTGTTGGTCTGGTGTACAACGTGCTTTCATTGTAGAGACATTTTCGAAAAATGAAGAGTCTGTGATTGCCACTCAGGACTCATTTCGACATCGGATGTCACGCTAGGATTCCAACTCGGAATACAATTTTGCGGTGGGTGGCTTCATTTCGTATCACAGGTTCAACATTAAAGAAGAAATCACCTGGACGAAATTCTATTGCACTGAGATTGTCCGAGGCTACGGTAAGATCTCGCGCCCTGCGACTTCTTTCTTTGGGACCATTTGAAGTTTGTAAACATCGATCACATACACTGGACGAACTGAAGACAGCTATTCGTGAAGAAATCGTGGCAATTGCACCAGCTATGACTGTGAAAGTGATGGCGAACATCAGAAAACGCCTCGATGCCTGTATTGAAAGCCAAGGACATCATATGGATAATGTTGTTTTACATAAATAAACTGCATGTATTGGTGAATATGTTGATAACAATAAATTTTTTATTTGATGAATCTTTACAATTTTCTTGCCATGTGAAATCCATCCGTTCTTTCTGACGCACCTTGTATATATACTCGTGGTTTTAAGTTCTAACTTAGGGTTAAGATATAAATTAGATTTACTTTAATTATGTTATAATAAATGATTCATTTAATTCAGGATGCTCCTTGTTAATATTATTATATATTGCTATTATTATTATTATTTTATTATTAATATTATGACTGTATTTTATTATTATTGTAATTATTGAGTGTAATTAGTTACCACTGCCACCGGGTATTTACCCATTTGCAGTGTGAATACATACATACATACATACATACATACATACATACATACATTCATTCATTCATTCATTCATTCATTCATTCATACATACATAGAAGTTGAACTGATTTTTCCATGCACAAGTTTTAATGTCACATGTTTAATATGCTATTAAAGTGAAATTCTAATGTTAGCTTGTACAATTTACAATGTATTAAATTTTATCCATATTTGTGTGATGTAACTGGATTATGTGGTTACAGTGCTTCATTGTGGAATGTTGTCTCATTGTATCATTATCATCACCAGCTACACCATCATCACCACCACCATCATTATCACCATTATTACTGTTATTGTTATTTTTATTATAAATGTAGATCTGTATTAAAGCAAAGGCTTCTTAACTTTGTCGAAATTAGATTTGTCATCTGGAGCAAATTTAACAAGAATTTAACATTCATTTTTTTCTCATATAATACATTTAACTTTAATATATCTTGTTGATTAAAATACTTCCTGTAATCATTTGTTATACACTATGGATACTTACGGAGGAGCACATTAAACTGTAAGGCAGCTTCATATCGTGGAACATTATTTGGGCACAGTACGTTAAATGATAAGACTTCCTCAGTTTCTATTAACTTCATTATCTTTAGCGCCATCTTTCTGTAATAGGACTGGAAAGCAAATGAGTGCCTGAAACATGAAATAAGTTCCCAGATTCATACTAAATACAAGTACAGACTACAAGAGTGAAGTAACAACCAGTAAATGGAGGTTCTCGGGGATGAATGTTAAGTACTTCATTGTTTGGAGTTTATATTAATAGTTTAGCCTCAACCATAAATAATTTACGCCATGTAATCTTATTTGCAGATGATGCAAGTGTGATGATATCAAGCAAAGCATATCATCATTTTATAAAAATTTCTAATACAGTGTTAAAGCAAATCAATGATTGGCTTAATGAAAATATACAGGGACATCATTTTATTTTTACTTCAATTTTTATTGTACCTGAGTTTTTGAATGTACTTCACTCCCACCCCTTCTACTAATGAAGTTCAACCATCCTCCACACAGATCTAAGACTGCATATACAGTCATAGTGGCCTTACGGTTATAGTAAACAGTACATTCCAAAAATATGTTCGCGTTTTCCAATGACGAAAGAGCTTTCAATATTGCATCATTTTCGCACAGGTACTGTCGTCCATTTGCCTAGGTCGCATTCCGGTTTTCCCCGCCAGCTTCTGTTCGCCTCTCTGTAAAGGCTAGTGGCTGGGCTGTCTTAGCTCTTTTTGAGAACATTAATTTCTGTTAGGAATTGGACGTTTACGTAATATTATAAAACTGATTAAAATAACTTAAAAAAGGGCCTCGTTAAGTAATTAACTGTCACGTGAGTTCCCTCCTTTCTACGATCCTGCAACATAACCACTTGGACGGACAGTAGATAGCATGTCTGAGTAATTTCATCTTTTCGGATCGAGCAGAAGTGAAGATTGAATTTACAGAACGTAAGGTACTCTTTTATAGAGTAGGTACAGAATTATTTCAACATGATTTACTAGTACGAAGGAACGAAACTGGTAATTGGAATTACACACATTAGAACTGAAGCCTGTATCGAAATGAACGGCCACCATTTTGAAAAAATGTGTTTAAATATCCATATTATGAATTTTCAATTTAACTTCATTCTCTATATTGTACGCTAATGTGTTGTAGACAGTATAATATACACTGCATAATGAATACGTCGGCATGGACAGCTCAGTTCGTGAGTAAAAACACTCATTGTTAATACTGTACTGTATTTTGATTAAACAAAAACCTAATGAAAATTATCAAACTCAAAAGCGTAATATTTCCTAGTTTACGTAAATGGATGAACTACTTTTCTTCCCTCCTATACCTAGTAAAGTGATTTGTTTGTATTTTACGCCTGTATCATCGAACTCCAGTCGAGGAAGGGGGTAGCAACCATTGATCCAAAGGTATAGCCAGGTTAATATAAGAAATGTTAGTAAAAATAAAATGATGTCACTATAGTAGCAGAGAGAGAGAGAGAAAAACTCATCCGGCCTTAATTAAGGATGACCACGGAATAGGAAACAAATACAATTAATTAAATATGAATGTTGTTATAAAAATAAAGTGATAAAAACCAGTGTAATTAAATTTGTTATGGGTATGCATAATATTGCTCAGTTTTCTTTCAATATTAGCTTCAATGGAGCTGATCTCAAGTAATCTGCTTTGCTTTGTTAATTGTTGAATATGGAGTATTGTGGACTACATAGAACTGTTACCTCCTATACATTACCGTAGCTCACCAAATACGTAATTAAGCAATATGTACTGTTATGTTACTGAATAATTAATACTTAATATGTGCTGCGTGTATATTTGTAAAATTATTCCATCTCTAACTTTCATTCTTTCATAAAAAAACGCAACACAAATCAGACATCAAATTTCAATATGGTACCTCCAAATAGCATTAAATTTAACTACATATAGCTAATTATTAGTTTCGAAAATATATAAAGTTTTCTACGTGTAAATTTCTGTTTAGTCCTACCTTATATGCATTTGTGCCCAGTCATTGATTCACTCATGAGCTTCTGTAATGACATAAAGCCTACGTCCATCTAAAGGAACTACACTTTCCAATGATGAAAGAATTATTTAAATCTATTAAATAGTTTCTTGAGATTGCCTCATGCAAACACACAAATACTCTCTATTTATAATATAATAATATTTAGTATATTATAAACACATATAATATCATCCGTATATTAATCTGATTGTTGTCCAAGGACTCCAAAGACGCCCTAAATAAATGCATAGTCATTTGTTTTATCTTTATTACTCGTATTTTAATCTGCCTGGCCATGATATAAAAAGCATTGTTATTTTAAAGCGGGAATTATCTCGCCATTTGGTAATGCAGAATTCCTGCACGGAAATATTATGTACTTCAGTACATCATATCCTTGGCTTCTGCCCCTATAGTGAGGCCCTTCGCAACATCCTTCACCATGCTGTCCGTTCTATCCTGGCCGAGGCACTGAAGGAGGTAGGGCTTACGGTCCATCAAGAGGTGCAGGGACTAGCCACGCAAGGAAATGTTCGGCGAATTGATATCATTGCCATTAAGAACAACTCGGCATACATTCTCGATCCCACCATCAGATTTGAGACACATGCAGATCAACCACATCAGTGAAAAGAAACGTATCTATGAACCAACAATCCCGTTCTATAAAGATAAATATAGCCTGTCCCACATTGATGTAATAGGTCTGATGGTGGGAGCACGAGGTACCATACCCTCCTTCTTTGCCAACAAATGTAAAAACCTGGGCCTGACACACAGCATTGTGAAGGAAATAGCCATTAGTGCCCTCAAAGGATCAGTTCAGATATTGAGAAATCATTTGTATGGGAGTGATAATGGAAATTTCAAGTTATCTTAACCGATGGCTGTTGATTGGTTCAGATATCAATGCCAATTAATCCGTACTATTATTTTTCTCGCGGTATATGGCATTCAAATCATTCTAACCTATCTGATGGTATTCCCCTCCCCCCCCCTTTCTTAACTGTAAATGAGCACAAACGCTACTTAGGTGTAAATTTTTCTGACATTTTGCATATTCGATTCCCTAACTGTTTCAAATGTATATCATTTTACCTTTTAGGTGTGTTTCCAAATTATATGTGGTACGCTTTGTCAAGTCTGGCAACCTTTTCATAAGGGAAGCTAACTTTATTATTATTATTATTATTATAGATCTATCAAAATTTTGCATAGAGTAAAACTTATCGGAAATCGTTTTTAAAGAAACTTTTGTTATGTAATATTTTTCATAAAAATCAATAATAAGCGAGATATTTTGATTTATTTAATTAAGGCCCCCTTATAATCCCTCTTTTAAATAAAGTATTTTGAATGCCATATAGCCTATAATCTAAGCTACAACGAACTTAATTTATATTCCAATTTTCATATAAATCAATTCAGCCATTATTGCGTGAAAAGGTAACAGACATCCAGACAGACAGAGAGATATACAAACAAAAATTTCAAAAAAGCGATTTTTGATTTCAGGATGATTAATTATACATGTTGATACCAATTATTTTTGGAAAATCGAAAATTACTAGAAAAATTTCGGTTACAGATTTATTATTAGTATAGGGTCATTCCATATCAAATCAACAAGGCACTCAACCCGACCGACTCAGATTTCTTTCAAAATTTGAGGGTTTGTTTGACCTGCCACGCTAACTAAAACTGCCGAGTTTCATATGTCCTGTGCTTTTCATTTTCTGTCAGTGGCGTTTCAAACATGAAGAAAAATCACATTTTTGTAAGCACGCCGCTTCAATTAAAATTATATATCTCAACAACGTCTCCAGATAAATTTACAAAAATTGGGTGATACATTCTTAATATGTGATAGTTTTTATTACTTATATTGTTTTCTGCATGTATTCAATTACACTAAAAAAAACATGGTGAAACAATTTTCATATATTCATATTTAAAAATGCGGGGGTTCTATTTTAATGAAAAAAATATATAGTACGCCTCAATTAGTGATATAATGAACTGATAAGTTTCAACTTGGAATCTTCATAGGTTATAAAGATAAAAATTATTATGTCACAGCAAGCGTAAGCTAACCGTATAAGTCGCGATAATTATGTCCCACACATTCGTTGTATTTAATTATATTTGATCATATTCTTGAATGTCGCTATGTAATTTAACATGTAGTACATAATTCGAATTTTTTAAATTATTACCTGAAATAAATTATTGTCACATGGATTTTGTTAAACTTGAAGTTCTGTAAGAAATGCTTACATTTCGTTGCTGAGATGAAATAGCCTGATCATCTTTCCAGACAGGATGCTGCGTTGTTTCAACTGCATTTTAAAACTGCTTAGCAAGTATAATACCCATCCTAAACAGCAGGACTGTATGAAACTTGTGTTCCAGGCACTGCGGTGGATTTTGCAAATCGAAGAGCAAGCATTTTTCCTCTTCAGTATAGCCTTTTTAGTCACATAAACGGTATTAATGTTTGGGAGATGATGCCTTGTCCAGTCGTACAATTCCCTAGGTGTAGTTATTTGTTTATCGGATGGTCTCTGCAAACTAGCACAAGCCGCAAACCTTTTAAGTGTCCCACCTACAACGTCGCATGCTCTTTTGCCATGCGATATGCAAAAATAATGCAATTCTGTTGAAATCCAAAATCTTCTTCATGTAATGTGAGGTTCAGGAAATTTTTTTCTATTTTTATACTGTGCAGAGAATCCATCGGAGAAATACATAATTTTTGTGGTGAATTACAGATGTTTGTTTTAATGACTCCATTAGATATTTTTGAAACAGATTACAGCTGTAGTGTCATATTTCGGGCAGTGCGAAATTATTACCAGATTTTTAATAGAGACTGTATCGGATGACGATTCGTTATGATATATTACGAAAGTATGAATGATTGTCTGCACATTAGTCCTGTGATATGACTGAATTTCATCTTGGATTACGAAATAATAGTTTTCAGCGAAGTCGCATAACACAACAAGCAGGCATAGCTGTAGAAATGATTTCATATCACGTAGAAACTTACTTTGTTCAGATGATATAAATGAGTGAGTCAGTAAATCACCAAGTTTCTCCAAGAGACAGTCGAAAAATTTGTCTGTGGGTTTCATTATGGTCTCAAGCGTTGATCGGTCAGTCGTCATCCACTGCTTGTAGGTCACTGATTCACTGCAGTTTTATACGAAACATTTCTCTAAACCCTCTCTTATTTTGAATGGTTCAGGACATTCTGTACATTTCCTGAACAAGCAATTTATATGAGGAGGATTGCACACCATAGTAGCCAAGAAATGTCAAGTTGGAAAGTATAAAGAAAAATTTTCTTGAAATCCACATAGACCTGAAACTTTAATAAATTGCTTCCGGCATAAGTTTACATTCTGATAGGACACAAACACAGACAGTATAGTCCACTAACTCCAGCTAGAATACAATTTCTTGGTCAGGGTTAGAATTTTTAAACACTGCATATAATTAATTTCTGCTCATGTGATTTATTCCCTGATTCTTTAATCACAACAAATATTTCTTACCAGGCATCATTCTGCTTATCTCGTCAGAACAACAGAATTCTTTAACTTTACCGGCAACAGCCGCGTGCAAGGGTTTTCCAGGTTTTGGATTTGGTGAACACAAAATTCCCTTTCCCTTTGCCAGGACTTTGGCTTTCCGAATTATGTATTCGAAAGCTGAAAGAAACTCTTTTTTATATTATTTACGATGCAGCTTTTAGGTAGTACTGTTAAAATGGTGATTTTCTCACTTTTATCTGAATTTTGACAATTTTCCTGCAACTGAGACAAAATTTCAGAATCAGAAAGGTCCTGGTTCCTCGGCATCTTTATATCAAAGACTTTGTCTTTTACAATATTTTCAAATTTCTGTGTATTATATTTCTCTTGTTGTAGCCTTTCTTGTTTAATAAGGAACACACCTTGGTCAAAAAGACTTGTATTTAATGAACTTACATTTGCTGTAGAGTCGACGTATTCTTCATTACTAGAGTCATTATGAGGATTCTGCGTAATAGCATCATATTATATTTTTATTTCTTTGCGACACATAGCGGACACCTTTTGTTCCTGTTTTAAATCAGGAAATACATTAAACATCCACGATATAACACTTCTTAAATTTTTCCTCTAATTACAGTGCCCTGATTTCTCGAAGGGATTGCAGCAAATATAGGCCTATAACTTAAAACGCGACTCCATTACATTGCACAAAACTACCACATACTACGAAAACTAACGACACTGCACTTGAAACAGATTGCACGTTTTGTATAAATTGAAGACTGTATAAACTGCCACTCATGATGGCCTGACAGATCGATGACGCAGCTTATCAGACAAGTAGGAACTCGTGCGCATGCAGTGTTGGTGTAAGACGGGGTTAAGTGCTACAAACCAATACATTGATATATTTTTTTACTGATATTCCTGAAACGTTTCCAAAATGAAACTTACACCAAGGGGAGAATACTCTTACCTCTATAACATACATTTTTCGCGAAATAATTTATGTCCCGCATTTATAGATATTCAATATTAAAATGTGTTTCACGTGACTATTCAATAAAGAATTCATTATTTTGATGCAAACCTATTTTTATTGAAACGTATGATCCCTTAGCTTTAAAATAAGCCCAAGTTTAAAATTCTACCTCAATTAGAAGAGAAGTTATGAATTATTTTTGTTGACATAGTATGCGACATTTTTACATTTTTTCTCGTATTGACAGAATTGCTGTAGGGATATCGTGCATTATTGAGGGCTAAAATTTTACATAATTACTTAACTTAAGGTTCTTTACCATCCTACCAAATTTAATGAAAATCTGAGGTGGTCGGGTTGAAAAGTCCACTTTTTTGTGTTGATTTGACATGGAATGCCCCTATAGATTTCTCTCGTGACAGTATACTAAGAGAGTTGACAATAAATTAAGCTAATTCTTTTAGATTACTGAATGGATGAATGAATTGGAAGAACAGGAGTCAGAGGAAATCTTCCCTCCAAACTTTCCACACACTTTTCCAACAGTTTAACTCTGGCTGTTTCAGTGAAAAGCTCTCTGTGTACTAATTTATATATGAGGCGTTCAGAAGTCAACATGATTAACTTCTTTTGCAAAGATTCTGAGATATTCAAGGTTAAAATTGAATACACATAATTGATTCTGTGTTGTAGTCAAGAAGAATATTGCATTCTGTGGGCTTTTTACTGAACTTTAGAGTTAATCACATTGACCACTGAAAATATGGTCAATTTAATACATTGCCAACTTGGAAACTCTAAAATAACCAAAAGTGGAGTTAAAGATGTTGACTTCTGAACACCTCATATGTGCCTCTCAATGCTAAACACTTTGTAGTTTAAAATGAGTTGTCACCAGCTGACAGGAACAACATTATTTCACTACTGTGATCTTTGTTTAATTTCATAATGTCTCTTTTGGTATCATTTATATAATAACAAATTTTATTTTATAATTCATGAGTGCTCTGATACGAGGGGGATCCAGGAAATAACGGCCGTTCGCGCATACCCACCGCGCAGCTGACTTCCCTTCCTTGTTTGAAGGTCAACTGGCTTCCTTAACATGTGTTCTCATAATGTTGTGAGTACTGGTTGCAACAAGTCGCCATTATGCATTTTGTGTTACTTCAAAATGAACGACGTGATTGATAATCCAGCCGACTGTAAGGTGAGGAGTGTGATTCGATTTTTGAATGCCCGACATTTGAAACCTGCAGAAATGTACCGGCAATTGAAAGAAGTGTATGGTGATGCTGTAATGAATGAAAGAAATGTGAGAAAATGGTGCGAAATGTTCAACAATGGGCGAACAAATGTCCACAATGAAACTCGACCCGGACGCCCATCACTCATCACAGAAGACCTGAAGACTAAAGTGAACGACAGAATCTTGCAAGACAGGCGCACATCACTCGACGAATTGCATATTGCCTTTCCTGACATTTCTCGTTCTTTGCTTGGTGAAATTGTGTCGCAACATCTTGGCTACCACAAAATCTGTGCACGATGGGTTCCACGGCAACTGAGTGACCAACACAAAACTCAGAGAATGGCCTCAGCATTGACATTCTTGATGTGATATCACACAGATGGAGACGCTTTTCTTGATCAAATTGTGACTGGTGATGAGACCTGGGTGTCTCACAACACCCCAGAGACCAAGCTCCAATCACGTCAGTGGCATCATCCCTCATCACCCAAGAAACCGAGAAAATTCAAACAGACTCTCTCAACACAAAAGTCATGGCTACTGTCTTTTGGGATCGCAAAGGTGTTCTTTTGCTGGATTTCATGCCAAAAGGCACTATGATCAATGCAAATCGTTATTGTGAGACTTTACGAAAACTACGGCGAGCCATCCAAAACAAGAGGCGAGGAATGTTTTCGAGAGGAGTTGTGCTTCTTCACGACAACGCCCGCCCGCACACTGCTGCTTCAACTCGAGAATTGCTGGATCAATTTGGTTGGGAAATCTTTGATCATCCACCCTATAGTCCAGACCTTGCTCCTAGCGATTTTCACTTTTTCACTAAGCTGAAAGACTTTGTGGGTGGTACGCGTTTTGGAAGTGATGAAGAGTTGAAGAAGACAGTGAACACCTGGCTTAATGAACTGGCGGCAGAGGAGTATAACACGGGAATTCTAAAGCTAGTGAACAGATACGACAAATGTTTAAATGTAGGTGGTGATTATGTAGGGAAGTAAAGGAAGCTTCAGTTATGTAACAGACTTTGTTTTTTTCAAATAAATAATTTTTTTTTAATTATTACAACAAAACGGTCGTTATTTCCTGGATCCCCCTCGTAGCATAGCGTATTTGCTGTACGAGAGCTTTTGGAAAGATTAGGCGATAAGCCAAGATTATTTAATAAAATATTTGATATAATTTGATATCATCATCGGTTTGTTGTTCAAGCATTGTACTTACATATTTCTATCTGCTTGTGAAGTGATTCTCTGTCCTTCATCCACATTTGTCAATTCCAGACTGCACCCAGCTTGGGGGTTGACAGTTGCAGAAGACATCTGGTCATAGTTGGGAACATCAGCAATATTTATCTGCAATTTGTTTTGGACAAATGTTCCATAAAGAACTTAAATAAATACAAATTACTAAGCCTGTAAATGTTGCAATACTGTACATGGACATAAGAGAATGATCCTAAAGGCTAGGCCAAAAGTCCAAGACAGTTTAAAGAACTCCAAGGAGAACAACTTTTGAATAAGACATATATGTCTTATTCAAAAGTCATTAGTCATATATGTCCGCTAGTGTCAATCTACGGTTATAGTTTGATGACTAATTTTAACTCATTGAAGTTTCACAGCAACAAAGAGAATCCCAATACGTCAACACTAGGGCTCAGAAGTTGGTGACCTAAAATCACAGAAAAATGACCTATAACATGACCTTAAATCTCTGAAAATATGACATTAAAATAAAAAGAAAAGACCATGATTTTAATAGTAAAATACATGCAAAATAATATACTTCCATCTGTGGAAAATACATTGTCACCAAACTCAGTCACTGACTTTCACATTTTGCTTTATTTTCAGCATTTTTACATTTTCACAATATAGTATTTAGTATTTATTTATTTAACCTGGTAGAGATAAGGCCATCAGGCCTTCTCTGCCCCTCTAGCGGGGGATTACAACAATAATATGAAGAATAAAATTACAATTAATATTAAATTTACAATTGAGGGGTTTGCTGGAAAAAGGGCGTATACATCAATATGGCGAATTGAGATACATGCAATCTAAGATTTTAAAACGCACCTGAATAAAATGTTATACACGCACGCAGCCCTGTCCTGCAGGTATGTACAGTACAATCGAAACAAAATTTCGCTACTATAATTATTCACTACATTTTAAACTGTTTTCCTGAAGAAGGGCGTATAGATCTATCTGCCTTTCTTCCGGCAAAGCCCTCAATTACAATTACAATAAAAATTAAAGTACGACAAGATTACCTGATTAATGAAAGCTAGACATTTTATCATAGAAGTTAAGAACAAAGAATATTTTTGTATTTACTGAATTAAAAATTGAACCTAGAATAACAAAATTCTATAGTGATGAAATTACCATATATTGAGATATTTTGTGATAGATTAAGAGAACTATTTACAAGAAACCATGTCTGAACGAGTCTCAATTACTGACCAAGTGCCTAGTAAGTTTGCGTTTGAATTCAATTTTATTTCGACAGTCCCTGATGCTAGCAGGTAACGAATTCCAGAGTCTTGGCAGGGCTATTGTGAAAGAGGATGAGTATGAGGAGGTGCGATGGGATGGATACTGACTGTGGACACTGCGGCTGCAGTATTTGTTCTGTGGCAGTGAATGGGGGAAGCATGTAACACATGTGATCAGGAGTCAAGAAGGAAAATTGTCGTATGATGCAATCGAATTGCATAAGCAATATGCAGTAGGTTCTTGAATATAGACTAGAACTACAACGTAAGAAAAAAGTCCATTCATAAGCAGAAAAGGGCAAAAATGCAACAAAAAGTAGAACATTTCCTAAAAGTGACCAATAGAAAATCAAAGGCCGAAAAATGCAAAACAATGCAAAATAGAAGTAGCCTGTATTAGTTCACACTGAAGTAAAACGAGTTTGTATTGCATCTTGCATTGCCTATGATATTTCATCAACTTCCGAGCTCTAGTCTTGGCTTACAATTTACATTAGCATGCACAGTGCTTTTCATAGAAGTATGGGACAGTGAGAGCACCACAGTTATAGGCTATTCACGGAGCTCAACATGAAAGGTTTCTACCCGATTTCAAAATAGTTCACCTGTATAATTATATTTTGCTTAAGTTTTAATAAGTAAGATTTTTAACTCACCTAGCACGAAATATTGATAATGCCAGATGTGACGGATATTTTTGCAATCAACAATTTTGAGACAACTTTTTGAATCATCCTGCGTGTGAGTATGTGTTTGTGGGTGTGCGTGTGTGTTTGTGGGGGTAGGATATATATTGTTACTTCAGATTTGACATTTTTCTCGCAGTGTTAATAAAAAACTTACAACTGCTACTAATACTACTACTACCAGTACTATTACTATTACTGCTACTACTACTACTACTACTACTACTACTACTACTACCAGTACTATTACTACTGCTACTACTGCTGTTGCTACTACTACTACTGCTGTTGCTGCTACTACTACTACTAATAATAATAATATTGGAGGAAAGATTGGAGAATGCTGGGTTTGCAGTGAAAGACCTGCCAATGGGCAGAACACTTCATCATCATCATCATCATCATCATCATCATCATCATCATCATCATCACCACCACTGCTATGGAAGGCCAAGAGTCAGTTTCCAACTTCCGTTTGTGGTTGGACCACAGTTTAGAATAGGCATTTCTTGTGTTGCTCCCAATATACCAGTAAAATCTTTTACAATGGGTGGAATGATATGATATGATATATTTATTCCACCAGCTTACATCGGTCGAGATGGCCCTTCACATTTCTGTATACAGTGCCATCACTCCCTTGGATACATAACATTCTGCTTACGCTTTTTCTCAACCTCCGGCTATTACATATAAATGACCCTGATCACTTTTCTATCACGTCCCTCACCTCTGTTTCCCTCCCTTCTTCTTATATTTACCCTTCCCTTTCCTAGTTATCTATCTTATTCTTACTAATCTCATTTAACTAAACAATGACTTCTCTCAATCTCTTATTAATTGTTCCGAACATTGTTTATATTTGTTGAACTCTTCCATAGTTGTTAACTTATTTATTAGATTAGATTAGATCTTTATTAGCCGAATAGAATTACAAGCATTCATGCCGTCGTCAGTACACAAGAAAAATGACATAACATACAATATAATACAAAAATAGACTTAATTCTAAATAAATTTAACAGTTTAATATTAAGTGACATGCAAATATATATATATAGGACAAGCTTGATCTTCAGTCTCCACTGTTCTATCTAGTATGTTCTCTTTTTGCTTTTCCCTGTCTTTTCTTCAACTCTGAGTTACCTGAAACATAATAGGTCAAGGGCAGTATCAAGAAACGTTAAATACTAAAATTTTAAATTTAGATATTCATTTGTGCAAAATGGCATATGTGTTAATAAAATGTTCTTTACCTCTTTTTTTAATTTTCTTATGTTAAGTTCTTTGAGTTTCTGTGGAAGTTTATTATATAAATTGCTGCCTCTATGTGATATGCTGTTAAGACTTCTGGTAAGCCTGTAGTAATTCAGATGTATGTTTTGGGATGTTCTGGTGTTATACTCATGATAGGTTGAATTTGTTTTAAAGGAATCTATGTTTTGATGAATAAAGCACACTGTTTCTAAAATATATATGCAGGGTACAGGTAAGATTTTTAGTTCTCTGAAAATTTTTATACTTTCAGTCCGAATAGGAACTTTTTTAATGATTTTGAGTATTCTTTTCTGCAATTTGAGGACTTGTGTCACTTTTGGTGAAGATCACCAAGTAATAATGCCATATGATAGTATTGAATGAACATATCCAAAATAGACTGATATTAAAAGTTCCATGGATGATATCTTCGCAAGGACTCGAAAAGCATAACATAAGCGACTCAGCTTCTCAGTTACATGTTGTATATGCTTTTCCCATGTTAGACTGGAATCTATCCATATACCTAAAAATTTAGAGCTTCTACTTCCTTGATTATGGTATTACTAAGAACTATGTGAATCTGGTCAGTTGGATATTGATTGAAAGATACATAGACAGTTTTATTTACATTTAATTTAAGCTTATTATTTGCTAGCCACTTGTCTAGTTTCGTTGATGTTGCATTCACTTGAATTACTTAACGTTCACTGACCACTTATTCCCATTAACCTACTCTGTATATTTTCAGACGAAGTAGTTTCTACAGTTTCATTATATTTCCATTATATTCCATTTTCTGTCACTATCACTCTTTTCACTTTGTCACTTTCTTAAGTAATGGGTGGAATGAGGAATAACCATAAAGTGTTAAGTGAAAGTTGAAATTAATTGAGTGAGGATAGCAAAGTAATATTTACACTGAAACAAAGTTTTGATGAGTTCAAATAATCTATACAGTCAGAGATAACTGAATTACAATAGCCAGTCCAATTCATGCCAAATTTTACACATTCTAAGACAAATGAAGAACTAAAAATAATAAAGTGAAGTGCAGGATCTGAAGAAGAGAACGAAACACTTGTGGGAACAAATAAATTAACTAAATTAATTATTAAAAATATTTTGGAAGTCATCAGAGAACCAGAGCTTGTCGCTAACCTAAGCGTAGTACATAGACTACCTGCAACACTGGGCAAGATGAACCTGTTGTCAGTTTCAACAAAAGGACAAGTCGAGACACATGACTCCAGAAATTCAAGTTGGAAGCAAGAAAACACCCAGAAATCCACTACAAAGTATCAGTCCTCTGCTACTGCTGGAAGGTTGACAGCTGGAGAACATTTGACATCTAGTCAGAAAGGGTGCTGATTTGTATGGACAACTAACCCTGCCTATTAGATCAATTGTCTTGTAATTGTCTTACTATTCGGTTTTTGCTTTTTTTTAATGTTAATGTTCTCATCAATGGATGGTTTAATAAATGAGCTAAATTACTATTCCATCAAATAATAGTCCTCACAGCAGTCTTGAATGACGTTGATTCATACAACAATTACAGTGTTAACTCTTTACATGATTTTAAGTTATTTCATCTAAATATACGTAGCTTAAATAAACATTTCCTGAAATTCTGTGCCACTGTACAACATTTTGCTATTCCTTTTGATTTCGTAATATTGACGGAGACTTGGTTAAATCACTACTCTGGTTATGGCGTACCAGCTTGCAGAAAATTTGATAAAGCTAGTGAATACAATAAATGTGATAGCTTAGTTGTCTATTGCAAAAATAACATTGATGTCACAATAGTAGATGTAGATATCCCATAGTGGAATTTTATTCATCTGAATTTTTTATTTCATAACTCTCTTCTCCATGGCACAGTGGGCCAGAATTCAAATCTAGCGGGAAAAAATTAAATAAGTATGGAATATAATTTTAAATGGTTCTGTTTTACTAAATAATGATTTCTAAGAACTTATGGAAGAATAATAATAAGCCAGTATGGAATTGTTATCCGTAGTAATGAGCTATGAGTGCGAGTTTGAATAACTATTTTCATGGAGCCTACTAGGTACTTA
This sequence comes from Periplaneta americana, assembly GCA_025594305.2. NCBI lineage: Eukaryota > Metazoa > Arthropoda > Insecta > Blattodea > Blattidae > Periplaneta > Periplaneta americana. The sequence continues at coordinate 141,546,244 of JAJSOF020000017.1, read as the reverse complement.
ATTACATCACTTGTTCTTTTCGTGAACTTATAATTTCCAATATTCTCTAATAGGAGGAGTCATCGTCTGCATCATCGTCTTCCTTTCTCTTCCTCCTCCCCCTTCTCCTCCTCTTTCTCCTCTTCCAGCTGCAGCTGCTTTTCATCCGCTTCATCGTCCTTCCCTCTTGTCACACGCACGTCTTCACTTGTACTGTAAGTATGGAGTTCATTGAACATTTGTCGCACTTCAGCGGGAAAGAAATTCTTCTTATTTTCTTAAAACGGATAAATACTTGATATGATAGGATCAGGAGTTACAAGAAGATGATTTAAGATATGCTACATTGTTTGAATTCGTGAAAATTTTCTTGAATAATCTTCACAGTACTTTCTAATGCTCTAATGTCTAGCTTCTTGGGCAAACCTATAGGTAACACTGCACATTGTATTTGTTTGGTGACGTTATCTATTAAAAATTGTAATGCTTTCTCTGGTGTATATGGACTTGGTAAAGTTGGAGGTTTATTTTAGGCTATCGTATACTTTGATGCTCTTTTTGGAGTAATTTGTGGTGATTTGTTGTAGAACATATGTTGCATCTCTTTTCCCTGAACCCCGCAAAGATAATTGAGTAGCTAGAACTAATTCACTTTAAGAATGCTGCTCTTTCAGAGACCGTACCCTACATGTTTAATTCTTGTTTTCATGCCATTTTCTTCAAACAATTTTTGAGGTCTACCTACTCCTGAAACGGATGGAATTAAGTCCTTGGACATTTGGCGAGTTTTTATTTATTGTAGAACTCTTTGGGGAAATTTGATATCCTTTTTTTAAATTGGGGACACATAAATTAAAATGAAATTTTAATGGCAAGCAGAGTAATTATCTCATGCCTCCATGTTAAATTTTGTACCAGTGCACTTTATTTGAACCAGGTACCCAGCTTTGAAGCCGTTAGCCCTGTGAATTTACAGTGTATTTAATTCCTCTTTTAAAAGTTTCAGGTTTTACTAAAATATTGACAATAATTTATTAATGGAGAGAAGAAAGAGTCTGGAGTAATTGGTCAGGCATGTGGGAAAAGTAGAGGGAAGAGAGGAGGATGTCCGCGGTCCATTGATTTCACTAACCTTTCCGAATCTTTACGTAAAAACCTGTCCTTTTTCCTGGAGCACTGTTTCAAGCGTTTTTCTAACTTACTTCTAAATGTGCGCACATCTTTTTCGACACACTATATAATATCCTTGGAACAATGTTGTATTTCTAATTTTGTCACTACGAAATCAGTGAGAGTTTGAGTAGACCCTTTTTTAGTAGTCAACACCTCGTTCAAGTCCATCCGAGTCACAGTGGACTGGATATGGGGATCTACCTCTGAAATAAAAACGCAAATATAAGAAAAAGGCAAGCAAACGCAAGCAAATCTTAACTTCTGTAATAAACAGTAAGGATTGCTTTATAATCTGATGTAGATTTTAAGGTGACACCTGGTGCAACATTTTTTATATCCCTAATTTAAAATGAAGCAAAGACATAATTCCGCAATATTTTAAAGCTATGTTTAACGCATCCCTGGTAATATTTCACGTATACAATTAAAGTATGAATAATGGAAATAGGAAGTATGAACCTTCTGTTAAAACTTCCATCACAGAAAGACACTTTTCTCCACATCAACAACACACAGATCACGCTCACATCACCCCCGCCATAAACCGTGTGGCGCTCGGAGCTCAAGTTCTTACACTTAGCGACTTTTAGCAGCCAGCCCTGTTGGCATTTCACTCGGTATAAATTGATGGCATACAGATTTGTGAAGTTCAGTTTTAGTACTTCAAGACTATATAGCGAGAAAATTTATTTAAAACATTAAGAAATTCAATATTTTCCTGCTGGATTTGAATTCTGGCCCACTGTGGCATGGTGGCGATATAGGAGTCCCCAAACAGTTGCAGAAATGAATTTTTAGGCTATTAACTATTTTTGTCTAATTCAAAAGACACAAGCAAGCAAATCATTGTTGGAGACATTAAAATAAAATTCTAGATCAGTGAGACACTACTAACAATAGATATATAAATTTAATATCTTACACGAATGTGGATTTGTCAATTTTTTTAACTCTGTTACTCGGCCTGATTTTAATTCATGCCTTGGTCACATATTTTTGAAAACAAAAACTAATTGGAAATTTGTACCCGCAGTTTCTTGTAGCACTATTACCGACTACTATGCAGTTATTACATTACTAAAAACCGGGCCATATCTCTTTCTCATTATCCTCTCCATATGACCATATCACAAAAACGTAAATCACAATCAGTTAATTTGTTTAAAAAGAAAAAAAGGAAAAAGAAAATTGAGATTATATCTTTAAATGTGAAAATGCTGATTCATGCTTTCAAGTATTCTGTAATGTAATATACAATTATATAGATGAAAATACAGCCACAACTTACTGTAAGGTATCCTGTAAATGATCATATGAAAACTTTAATCACTATTTTATAGAATCTGTTGATTTTATAAAAAGGAACAGTGTTCATTCTGATGTATCTACTATTACCATAGTAACTAACAAAGAGAGGGTTTGAGCTGGTTCAAGGCTGGGGTCCACGCCTGGCTGAGTGGAAAAAGGAAAATCATGGACCAAGACTGGCCACCTATCTGAACCGATGGAACACAGTTCGCCGCCCGCCAAACATCATACCAGAAACCCCAGTGAAGTGGCGGGATGCATGAAAACATATTTCCTGGCCTAATCAGTAGGCTCTGAGGATGGTATGATGAAGCACCGAAACAGCTATAAGCCGCACAGACTTACATAATTAACACGAGTAAGTCCGCTAGTTAATCAATTCAAGTGTTAAAAGTAGTGTACGCAAGATTCAAAATGAATTAAACATAGCTTCACCACGACACAACTATAGAGCAAAGCTATAAAATATGATAAACAATAATCCAAACTTCGCCAGATTCTCTGATCTCAGTTGCGTCGAATTGATCAAGAATTATATATTATAGTGAAAAGTGTGAATATATTTAGGGTCAATGGTAGGTCTAATACAAGTTATGTGGTCAGAATTACAGTTGTTATCTGTCCAGTTTTCTTTATATGCTTGTTATTTAATATGTAAAATGTAAAATTGCAATAATTTCAGACAAAAAAAAAGAAAAGGAAAGAAAAATGGCACAAAAACCAACATCAGAAAATAAACATACATAATTTGAGATATATAGTAATTTAAGCATTTGCTGGTACCGATACATTCTGTTTTACATAGATTAATTTGCGTCATTACCTCTGGGAACTCTGTCACTTTATCCTCCTCAATTTTCTTTTTATGCACTTTGGTTGTTTCAGTTGCTGTGGTTTTTGATGAATATAAGGGTCTTGGCTTGACATCTCTGTTGTGTTGTTCCACACTGATTTTAGGAATACTTCCCGGGAATGAGTATGAACCAATTTGCCTCATTTTTGTCGCGTTCTCCTCTACTGTCTCTTCTTCAGCAGCCTCTAAGGACAATATTACAAATATGTGATTAAATTTTATGAAAACGGTAGCTGTAATTTTTATTTTATATACATTTCTCGTATACGAGGTGTGAGGTGTGATGAAAGCCCTTTGGGGCTGATTTATAAATGTATCTATTAAGGGGAGAGGATGGTATTTTTTGGTGAAAAATTAGTAAATTTAAAAAAAAAAAAAATTCTTTAAAATACTCTGTGATATGTGCGGAATGCATAGCATAACATTTTGTTGGTATTTGTGCCCTTATCGGATGTTGAGTCGCCATTTTTAAACTTTCTGCATTATGGATTTTTAAATCACTCGCCCACTTTTATTGTTGTTTCCGGTAAATTAAATTAAAAAAAAAATTCTTTAAAATACCCCTTGATATGTGTGGAATGCACTGCATAACATTTTGTGGGTATTTGTGCCCTTATCGGTTGTTGAGACGTCATTTTTAAACTTCTTGCACTATGGATTTTTAAATCACTTACTTACTTACTTACTTACAAATGGCTTTTAAGGAACCCGAAGGTTCATTGCCGCCCTCACATAAGCCCGCCAGCGGTCCCTATCCTGTGCAAGATTAATCCAGTCTCTATCATCATACCCCACCTCCCTCAGATCCATTTTAATATTATCCTCCCATCTACGTCTCGGCCTCCCTAAAGGTCTTTTTCCTCCGGTCTCCCAACTAACACTCTATATGCATTTCTGGATTCGCCCATACGTGCTACATGCCCTGCCCATCTCAAACGTCTGGATTTAATGTTCCTAATTATGTCAGGTGAAGAATACAATGCGTGCAGTTCTGTGTTGTGTAACTTTCTCCATTCTCCTGTAACTTCATCCCGCTTAGCCCCAAATATTTTCCTTAGCACCTTATTCTCAAACACCCTGAACCTATGTTCCTCTCTCAGAGTGAGAGTCCAAGTTTCACAACCATACAGAAGAACCGGTAATATAACTGTTTTATAAATTCTAACTTTCAGATTTTTAGACAGCAGACTGGATGATAAGAGCTTCTCAACCGAATAATAACACGCATTTCCCATATTTATTCTGTGTTTAATTTCCTCCCGAGTGTCATTTATATTTGTTACTGTTGCTCCAAGATATTTGAATTTTTCCACCTCTTCGAAGGATAAATCTCCAATTTTTATATTTCCATTTCGTACAATATTCTGGTCACGAGACATAATCATATACTTTGTCTTTTCGGGATTTACTTCCAAACCGATCGCTCTACTTCAAGTAAAATTTCCGTGTTTTCCCTAATCGTTTGTGTATTTTCTCCTAACATATTCACATCATCCGCATAGACAAGAAGCTGATGTAACCCGTTCAATTCCAAACCCTGCCTGTTATCCTGAACTTTCCTAATGGCATATTCTAGAGCGAAGTTAAAAAGTAAAGGTGATAGTGCATCTCCTTGCTTTAGCCCGCAGTGAATTGGAAAAGCATCAGATAGAAACTGACCTATACGGACTCTGCTGTACGTTTCACTGAGACACATTTTAATTAATCGAACTAGTTTCTTGGGAATACCAAATTCAATAAGAATATCATATAATACTTCCTCTTAACCGAGTCATAAGCCTTTTGAAATCTATGAATAACTGATGTACTGTACCCTTATACTCCCATTTTTCTCCATTATCTGTCGAATACAAAAATCTGATCAATAGTCGATCTATTACGCCGAAAACCGCACTGATGATCCCCAATAATTTCATCTACGTACGGAGTTAATCTTCTCAAAAGAATATTGGACAAAATTTTGTACGACGTCAACAAAAGTGATATTCCTCGAAAGTTACCACAGTTGGTTTTGTCCCCCTTTTTAAAAATAGGTACAATTATGGACTCCTTCCATTGTTCTGGTACAATTTCCTTTTCCCAAATAGCAAGTACAAGTTTATAAATTTCGCTATATAATGCACTCCCACCCTCTTGTATTAATTCTGCTGGAATTTGATCGATACCTGGAGACTTGTACTTTTTCAGATTTACTATCGCAATTTCGACTTCTGTAAGCGTGGGTTCGGGTATAAATGGCTCAGCAGTTTGTATTTCAATTTCGTCCCGATCATTTCTATTTGGCCTATGTACATTTAGTAGTTGCGCAAAATAGTTTTTCCATCTGTTTAGGATTGATGGAGAGTCTGCAAGCAAGTCACCATTCTCATCCTTGATCACGTTTACCCTTGGCTGATATCCGTTCTTAAATTCCTTTATACCCTTATATAAATCTCGAATGTTTTTATTCTTACTATTTGTTTCTACCTCATTCAGTTTTTCCTTCAAGTAACCTCTCTTTTTATTCCTAAGTGTACGACTTGCTTCCCGTCTTTCATTGAAATAATTATCTCTCTTCTCCTCAACTGGATCCTGTAAGAATTTCAATTTTGCCTGTTTCCTTCTTTCTACTACCATGCAACAATCTTCATCAAACCACGGTTTCTTTTTCTTAGTTTCATAATAACCTATGCTCTGCTCAGCTGCAATTTTGATACTATCTCTGATATTTTCCCACACGCTATTAACATCTAATTCTTTCTCAACTTCGTCGGAACTTTCTAAAGTGGCAAACCTATTCGAAATTTCGACCTGATACTTTTGCTTAGCTTCCTCGTCCTTTTTAAATCACACGCCCGCTTTTATCGGTTTCCAGTAACTTCATTTTTTTTGCTACATTGCCAGACAAAAATAGATATAATTTCTGAACTATTAAAGATACATTCATGAAATTTAGAACACACATTCTTTAGACTATTAGGAAACTTTTCTCTATAACAGAATTTTGTTAATTGATTTCATTTTAAAAATACGTTCGTTTGTTTGCAAGAAAGGAAATCAGAAAATTGTTATTAAATTTTAATTGTTTATTTTACAAACGTAGGGACTAATATTAAAATTCTGTTACAGACAGTTTGTAGAACATGCTTTTGTAAATATATTGCAAAAAACTGTTTGAATCTATCTTTAAAAATGGTTTAGATATATCGGTTTTAGTACAATCCTGCATTGGGTATATTTTTTTCAAAATGGGTCCCCAAATAATTTTTTTTTTTTCAAAATATTTTTATTTCGTTGAGTTGCCACAGTTATGAGCTCTCTACATACAAAAAATTAATATTATACACCAAATAGGAAAAAAAATTAAAAAAATACCATCCTCTCCCCTTAAGATATATAAAAATATAATATATAGAAATGTCAGTATTTAAGGGTACGTGCAAGCAGTAGGTTTTCTGAGAGTCTCCACAGGCATTCACACATGCGTCTCATTATGTGGGGAGGCATCGGAAACCAGCACAAAAAAAAAAAAACAATTCAGCACTGCGGCCTTCACTTCATCATCTGAGCTTTCTTTCATGACATGAACAAATTAAAGTCACGTGTGTATAGAACCACTTTGTTGTCAATTACTGTACACAAGGCGAAGTGCAGTGCTGTCGGAGATCAACCCCCTCATTTTGGAAGAAATCTGCAAGTTAGGACATGAAATAGTTAAATATTTTAATGTGATACACTATACTAGTACCAATCTCTGAACATTGTTCCAGAAGATGCCTTATTTCATAAGAATGAACATTTCTTAAATGCTACAAAGATTCGTAACTTTCTGAGGAACAGAGAATTTGATATTTGGTGTCATCCAGGCGTAGTTTTATTTAAACAATATCCTAGTGCCAACAAATGGATTTGTAAACACGAAGGACTCTCCAACAGCGAATGGCACGATGCATGAAAATGGTTGGAAATGTTGCTGCAGTACGTGCTGTGCCGGAAAGATCTCAGGACATCCATTGTAGACATTGCCACAACGAGGTTGAAACTCTTGCACACATCCTGGGATCCTGTCTGCACGGCGAAGGTCTGCGAAACACTAGACACCACCAAGTACGATCAATTATAGCCACTGCCCTTAAAGATGGCGATTACAATACCTTTGAAGAAGTACATGGTCTCTCCGTCACTGGCAGTACATGGCGCATAGATATAATAGCTTTCAAGGAATCTACAAGATCTGGATTCATAATTGATCCCACTGTGCGTTTCGAAACGAATGAGGAACAGCCAGCAGAAGTGGATAAGGAAAAAAAGAATATCTACAATCCTACCATTCCATATTACCTCCAAAAGTACCAGCCAGAAGAGCTTGAAGTAATCGGATTTCTGGTTGGAGCAAGAGGTACCGCTACTCTCTTCATGAAAGATGTGTTTAAGAGGCTTGGAATACCTACATCTATTATTCTGATTGTAACTTTAGCTGCATTGAAAGGATCAATTGCTCTCCTGAAGCATCACCTATATTCGAAATGAAACCAAGTTCATTAGCATTCTTTACTTTTTTGTAACACTTGCCTCTCTAAAACTAGGTGTATTTCCACTAATCTAAAAATGTATTTGCAGCTCTGTACTTGTAGGAGTTTCATTGTCAAAACGAAATTAATGGTTCACTGAACTTGTAAACATTTATATGGTTAAGTACTCTTTGTCCCTTGTGGCAGCTCACGAATAATGAGAAGATTTCTAAATTAATATACACAATTTGATATCGTGATATTGTAATTATTAACAACCAGTATATTCTAAATTCCTTTCTGAAAAAATAATGTTTCTCTCCTTTCAGAAACTCCTTTTTCAAGAATCCTGCACACAGCCCTGTCACGTGATCATACTTCAAGGCGAACAAACCACGTGAGGTGGGTGAAACAGGTTTTATTTGTTCATGCATTGTACATCAGCAAACTTGCTTCAGCGTGACTTCAGTTATGGCCAACTAAGACTTTTCTTAGTTGTCCTAGTCTGGCACTACTTAATTTTACCTCTGTGGTGGGAATTTATTACCACTATGTGAGGATAAATATGAAAGGAAAAGTGTTTTCACATGAATGAGTGGCAATTGGTGAATTTTGTTTTTAGTCCTCTAAATCAGGGACAGAAATCTTTAATTGCCGTAAAGCACTTACTATAGTAAAAATAATAATTATTACAATGGTTACTTATCATAAATCTTGTTTGCAGTAGCAGATTGCATTAAACTACTCTGCATTGTTAAATTGTGAATAACTGTAATCACTAATCAGTGTTGCCGGATCAACCAAGCTTGATCGATTATAATCGATAGTGTGTCATTATTGTACATCTGGCATCACTGAGTGTAATCAAGCAGAAAAAAAAAATGTTTCGTAAAATTTCTATTGGAAAGCAGGCTGCTTATAAGAGGGTGAAAAGATGTTGAAAACACACAAACTATACCGGTCTGGTCCAGATTTAACTTTTCTGCATAACCAAATGTTGACTGAGAAAAAAAGTTATTTATGGAATATTTTTGAGAGTTTGGTAAATTTTTTAGGCGTTTCTTATAATGTACATAGATTCATTAGGGAGTGTGTTGGTACCCTGGGCATTCTGTTTGTCTGGTGATATGTTGTGCATATGGCTGTTGTATTACTTTAATATTTTCATCTAGTTAGAAATGATCTGCCTGTCTGTCCTATTACATTTCGTTTTATATATACCTGCTAAGTTTTAGTTGTTTGTTTGTATTTCTGTATTATTTAGATATTTGTTTAATTAGCGAAATTATATTTGTGAATTTGACATGATTAATATTATTTATGTGATAATGAGTGAATTTTTTTTTTTTTGGTAACTCTATAGCATCTATTAGATGCTTTATGGTTGTGCTAACAAATGGAGTTACTCGTCAACAATGTGACGCTGAAATGTGTGTTCAGGTTACTGCCCAGCGACAGTCCTGATGTATTTTATATTTTAATGATTGGTTAATTAATATTAACCTGGCACACTCAAAATCACACTCACATTCATACAAATTTCCAGACCCTAGACACCCAGGTAACTTTTCTTCTTCAAGAAAAATTCACTGGGAGCCGAGCCCGGGAATCGAACCCGGGACCTCCGGATCTGGAAGCCAGCATGCTGACCAACAGTCGTGAAGTGAATCGAAATGAAATGTGTTTATATTTAAATTTTCTGAATGACGACGCAGATTTACTTGTTTTGTTATTGCGATATATTCATTAATTCATAGTTTTCTGCAAATCCAGAATTCTCGAATCTTCCCTATATCCTAACTTTCCCTTAGTCTCTGCATACGATCCATATATCTTAATATTGTCTATCATCTGATATCTTCTTCTGCCCGAACTTTTCTTTTGTTCGCCTCCAGTGCATCCTTCAGTAGCAGTTTCTTCTTAGCCAGTTACGCAGTCAATTTCCTTTTCTCTTCCTGATCAGTTTTTCTTCACCCACTTTTTTTAGACAGCTTCATTTCTTACTTTGTCCATTTCAAATGCTCCATTCTTCTCCATATCCTCATTTCAAATGCTTCTGGTCGTTCTCTTCGTCGAAATGTCCATATCTCTGCTTCATACAATGCTACAATCCATACATACACTTCAGTAGTCTCTTCCTTAGTTCTTTTTCCAGAGGTCCGCAGAAGATGCTCCTTTTTCTATTAAAAGGTTCCTTTGCCATTGCTACCTTCCTTTAAACTTCCTAATGTTGCTACTTTAGTATACCCCAAGTATTTTAACCTGTCCGCTTGTTCTACTGCCTCATTCCTAATTCACACATCTGTCCTTTAGTGCCAGTAGCATATCCCTTGAATTTTTTCCACCTCTTTGAAGGATAAATCTCCAATTTTTATATTTCCATTTCGTACAATATTCTGGTCACGAGATATAATCATATACTTTGTCTTTTCGGGATTTACTTCCAAACCCATCGCTTTACTTGCTTCAAGTAAAATTTCCGTGTTTTCCCTAATTGTTTGTGTATTTTCTCCTTACATATTCACGTCATCCGCATAGGCAAGAAGCTGATGTAACCCGTTCAATTCCAAACCCTGCCTGTTATTCTGAACTTTCCTAATGGCATATTCTAGAGCAAAGTTAAAAAGTAAAGCTTGGAGCAACAGTAACAAATATAAATGACACGCAGAATAAATATGGGAAATGCGTGTTATTATTCGGTTGAGAAGCTTTTATCATCTAGTCTGCTGTCAAAAAATCTGAAAGTTAGAATTTATAAAACAGTTCTATTACCGGTTCTTCTGTATGGTTGTGAAACTTGGACTCTCACTCTGAGAGAGGAACATAGGTTAAGAGTGTTTGAGAATAAGGTGCTTAGGAAAATATTTGGGGCTAAGCGGGATGAAGTTACAGGAGAATGGATAAAGTTACACAACACAGAACTGCACACATTGTATTCTTCACCTAACATAATTAGGAACTTAAAATCCAGACGTTTGAGATGGGCAGGGCATGTAGCACGTATGGGCGAATCCAGAAATGCATATAGAGTGTTAGTTGGGAGACCGGAGGGAAAAAGACCTTTAGGGAGGCCGAGACGTAGATGGGAGGATAATATTAAAATGGATTTGAGGGAGGTGGGGTGTGATGATAGAGACTGGATTAATCTTGCACAGGATAGGGACCGATGGCGGGCTTATGTGAGGGCGGCAATGAACCTTCGGGTCCCTTAAAAGCCATTTGTAAGTAAGTAAGTAGCATATCCCTTAGTCCCTGTTTACACAGTCTTGTTTTGTCACCTGACTCTCTGAGCATGTGCATTTTTATTTTGCTCCAAGACAATCGAGTTATGCTCTCAATTCCTGAACTTTTGATTGGCTGTTCCTCAAACAACAGGCTCGCACATCTGCATCTGTTGTTAGCATGTCGCTCCACAGTCTGCTTGTGTCTTACCATGGCTGAAGAGCAAGAGGCTTTCCTTACTGCTTCAGCAGCAGCAGCTGGCTCAAAAAGGAAGCAAACTTGTTGGATAAAATCGTGAAGAAGAAGGAGGGAAGAAGCAAGCAGTTTTCAATTTTTAAATAACGAATTGCGTTTGGAGGATGTCTTAGTGCAGTGATCGCCAAAAACTGTGTCGCGACACATGCCCCTGCCTCCACTCAAGCATAACCATGGCATCATACCCCCACCCTCTGTTTACAGCCATCACTTCGATATAAGACAAGACATTTATCAGCAGCGGACATACACATGTAATGTTATTCATACAAGTGTGTAGGATAATATGTTTTGATGTCTTTTCCAAAAAGAAAACAGATAATATGCAAAACCTTAATTTTAAGGAGCATGGGAGCAAAAGTATTTCTTTTGTGCAGATGGCAAAAATATGAGATACATGATTTGTTGTAAAATTTTAAATGAAGTATAAAAGAACAATGTACGTTGTCGTTATTCTTCTTGATATAAAGACTACCGCGCCCTTACCTGTAAATTGAATATTTCATTAATAAATTAACAATAAAAAGTATCGGCTTCTATGTCTTAATCGGAGTAAAATGCTTCCACGTTTTTTTAAGTATGTAGTGTAATTTAAAATTTCGTGACCAGTCTGGTACGTTTTTCTAATTTCAAATATCTGCAGATATAAAGTACACGTTCTTTTTATGGTAAATAAGAAAATATATTTTATTTTATTAATAATACAAAAATAATCAATAGGAGGATAAAAGCTAACACGAAAAAAGTGTGTGTAATTAATAAGTAGAAGAATATTATATTGTTTTTGTTTTTTGGTCACAGTCCGTCTCTGCACTGTTATTCACTGCATTACCTGAAGAGATGCCCACTCCACCCCTCTCCCTGCGATAGTGGTGTGCGGGTTGCATTTCTATTACGTCACAATTTCATGATGTTTGGCAACCACTGTCTTAGTGTATAGGAACTATTTGAGAATGAGTGTAAGTAATTTTAACAGACTTCTCAGTTACGTGGAAAAGTAACTTAAAAAGCTACACGTACATAAGAGGAAAGCAGTTTCGAATAATGAAAAGTTATCTGCTATATTAAGATTTCTAGCTACTGGTGAATCTTACCAGAGCCTGGAATATCAAACACGTCTGTCTGAGTCCTTCCTGAGTAAAGAAATGCTACGTACATGTGAAGGTATGTAGCTACAGCTCTTTGGAAGGAAAATACTTTACAGTAGCCTAGGAAATTTCTTTTTATGTGTGAAGGAATCATAAAGGGATTGATATTAGGAACTGTTGAATGATTAATGATAATACAAGTATTATTATTATTATTCAATTACAATATATAGTTAGGTTTAGTCTACTTGTCCTGGGTGTAAAGGTGGTCAAACACCGTCTTACTCCCTCTCGCTCACGTAAGGGAGTGGTGCCAGGAGAGTCTCGTGTACCGGTAACAAGAGCTCGGCAATAAGAAGTCCCAGCATTCCCACAGCGAGCACGGTGGACGAAGTTATGCAGTGTTTGTGCCACATAGGAAAGGTTGAAGCGTGCAGTGGCAAGAAAGGCAAGAAAGATAAGCTGACCCCTCTACTCGGGCTGAGACCATCTTTTTTGACAACGCTGTTATAAAGCAATTCAGTTATCGGACGTGGCCAACTGCATAACATAAACATCGAGAGCATGTTGATGGTGCCTTCTTTCCTCTGAGCTGCAGTTGTCTAAGTTTGGCAAGTACAATATATTCAAAGCATAAGGCAATATGACATTCACACAGTTGTATGGATACACAGGCTGTGATGAATATTAATAATGTTATTATTACAGGTATCCATAAATAGAAAGTCACAGCAATTGAAACTAACTTCACACATATACTAATATTAATTCTTTATACAAAAACGTTTATTCAATGGAATGGAAATTAGTAAATAAAATGTATATATTCAATATATATTATTAGATAGTATATATAATATAAATAATAATCCGTAGCGCTACAGCCCGTGAAGGGCCTACACCGACCAGCTGGCTGCTGGCCTCACGCCTATATGCCGAAGCAGAGGTGGACAATCATCCAACCAGAATGGAGGTATCGTGTGGTTAGCACGATGATCCCCCCAGCCGTTATAGCTGGCATTCACAACCAGATTTCGCTACCTATCATAGCTCCCCAAGTGCATCACGATGCTGGGTGGGCACTGGTCCCATACACTGGCCGAAATTTCATGAGAAAATGTCTTCCCCCATGAGGACTTGAACCAGCGTGCATTCCATAACACGAGTCCTAGGCAGGATGCCTTAGACCACGACGCCACGGCGCGGGACTATTAGATAGTGTACTGTATTGATATTATTGTACAAATGGGTATAAAAATTAAAAATAAACAAATGTATCCTTTCCTCACTTTTGTACTTATTCCTGTATTATAATCTTGTTAATGACAACTTAAAAGCTACCTGTCAATTAGACTTTGAAATCGTTGTTCAAATCCATTCAGTTGGCTCTTTTATTATGTATAATTAATATATAATTTACATGATCAGGATCAACAGAGCTTCGTTTCTTCGTTACAACCAGTCTTGCCCTGCTAAAATTCCTTTCACTTGCAGCACTGCTTGCAAGAATGCAGAAAACTTCTTTTCCTAATCAAACAAGTTTTGGGAAAGCCTGCATGTAACTTCCACCAAGACAGAAGATTTTTGCAATCATCATCTGTAATATCCATGCTCATGTACTTTTCCAGCTCGCTTCTGTGATTTGATGCGGTAGAGCACCATTTTCGGAATTTCTTTGAGGGAGAGGGCAAGGTATTGTCATTCACTTCCACTACTTCTACTTTATTTAAGATCTTTCCGACATTTTGGTGAATTTCCTCTCCTTTATCTTCACTCAGAACTAAAACTTCCTCGAAAGAGGGATGAAGGAAAGTGCCCACGTAATGTATATCATGCAGTTCATTCACAAGTTTTCCATTAATGAACTTTTCTGCCCGTTTCTTTAATTCCCTCATGATCTCATCATCAGCAGCTATTTCGCAGGAATCTAACAATTTGAAAGCCCATGGTACAACAAATATCTTGGAGCAACAGTAACAAATATAAATGACACTCGGGAGGAAATTAAACGCAGAATAAATATGGGAAATGCGTGTTATTATTCGGTTGAGAAGCTCTTATCATCCAGTCTGCTGTCCAAAAATCTGAAAGTTAGAATTTATAAAACAGTTATATTACCGGTTGTTCTGTATGGTTGTGAAACTTGGACTCTCACTCTGAGAGAGGAACATAGGTTAAGGGTGTTTGAGAATAAGGTGCTTAGGAAAATATATGGGGCTAAGCGGGATGAAGTTACAGGAGAATGGATAAAGTTACACAACACAGAACTGCACGCATTGTATTCTTCACCTGACATAATTAGGAACTTAAAATCCAGACGTTTGAGATGGGCAGGGCATGTAGCACGTATGGGCGAATCCAGAAATGCATATAGAGTGTTAGTTGGGAGACCGGAGGGAAAAAGACCTTTAGGGAGGCCGAGACGTAGATGGGAGGATAATATTAAAATGGATTTGAGGGAGGTGGGGTATGATGATAGAGACTGGATTAATCTTGCACAGGATAGGGACCGATGGTGGGCTTATGTGAGGGTGGCAATGAACCTTCGGGTTCCTTAAAAGCCATTTGTAAGTAAGTTAAGTAAGTAAGTATGGTACAACAAATGGCAAGGTCGGTTCTTTTGTGAGACAACGGAACTCCTGTGCAGTCTTTGGCATTCCCCTCCCGGGGGACGTACGTGGTGTCATTATATGGCATGCAGTTCCTCCCCTTCACATTCCCTGTTTCCTGACGCAGCTTCTTGGGTCGGGGAGATGATGGGTGGCTCCATTCATTTGATTGGCACTTAAGTTCTGGCTCATAAGAGCGCGCCCATGTTTCGTCAAATGCGATGATCCTGACCAGGAACGTGCGACCTTCCCGTCTGTAACGTGCCAAATGATCACCAGTGAGGGCATATCTGTGTCATTTTTGAACGTCTGTAAAGTGGTGGTACCCACTGGGATGCAATTTTTCGGTAACCAAGGACATTGTGCAACACATTCAACACGGCAGTGTGGGCTGTTCCTACCTCGTTAGCCAATTCCCTGGAAGTCCACCTCCTGTCGACATGCAGCAAAGATTGAATCAATTCAATGACTCGGTTTTCGAACCCATGTCGACCTCCACTTGGTCCCTGATGCACACTATCACGTCCTGTACGGAAAGCTGCCACCCAACATGCCACAGTCCGATACGGCACTGCCTCATTTCCGCACACTTCACGTAGTCCAGTGTGGCATTCCCTGGCATTTCTTCCATGGGCCACTTTGATCTTCATCCAGGTACATTGTTCTTACTTGGAAAACATCCCGTTTCGGGCGGTGTGATTTGACAACCTGCATTCAACACACGCCACTCCTATCACTGCAGCACCTACACTAGCGCCGCCACCCGAGTTGTATAGCTCCACCCACTCTCTACATGTGTTGCCAACAGTAGCTCTAATAAAACTCCCTACGTGGGGATAAAACAGTGTTGCCACTTATTTCTTTCCGGCCATCGTAGATTGAATACAATTAATGCTAAGCAACAAAATAGCACTTTTTCTGAATAAAACAGCAACCGTACCACATGACATCTTTCACTTGAATGTGCGTCGGGAGACAGAGTGGGTGCGGGACAATGACAGGCACATGATTTCAAGAAATGAAACGGGACTGTGTAGCTGTGCGTTCGATTTTCCTTTCTTGGCAGATCAGTCAAGTGAGGACACAAGACTGTGTAAACAGGGACTTAGTACCATCTCCTCTTCTGCTAACAACATCATGTTACCAACAAATATTATGCCCTTTATTTTTCTTCCTCTTACTATCGCCCCTCTCATGGCATTGTTGTAGTACTCCTCTCCCTATTTATTTCACTTCCATCTGACATTTTTCTCCTATCCTAACTTCGACTCATTTCATGTAAAGATTACTGACTAGCCTCCTTTCTTTCCAAACTATACCAATTTTCTTCAGGATACCCTTAAGTTTATTCCAGTCTACTCTGTCAAAAGCCTTTTTCAATTCCACAAATACTGCATACACTTCTTTAGTTTTCTATAGGTAGCTTTTGCTGACTGCTTGAATCTATCCAATTTTACATCTCTCATACCATTTCTTTTCCTGAAGCCAAATTGCTCTTCTTCAAACTCTCCTTTCATCTTAGAATATAAACGTCGATTCAGTATTCGCAGGAGAATCTTCGCCAAATGCAGTGTCAGGCTGATAGTCCTGAACTCATTAAATTTCTTGGCATTATTTTTCTTCGGTTTTGGCTGCTACAGTATCCCCTTGAAATTTTCAGACCATTCGCCTTTCTCGTATATTTTGTTGCATAATTATATAATAGAATTTCCTTCTTCTTTTCACCCAAGCATTTCACTAATTCAGTGGCGATTCAATGAACTCCTGTTGCTTTCTCATTCTTCATTTCTCCATTGCTAGCTCAACTTCTTCCCTTTGAACAGAATTCCTTTTTCATCTTCTGATATGGCTGCTTCATCTATAGCTAAGTCATCTGGACGACTCCTTATCTCATATAGCTCTTCTACATATTTCGTCCATCTGTTCGGTATTTCTTGTTTGTCTGTTATTTCATTGCTAATTTCGTCTTCTATCAACAACTTGGATTTCCTGTTCTTATTTTTGAAGTCCAAAGATTTTACTTCGCAGTACATTAGATCATTTATCTTCCTTTTCTCTCTAGATTATCTATTTCTTTTCATTTCTGTTTCATCCAGTCTTCCTTTGCTTAATCAGTTTCTCTTCCTAATTTGTTGTTTTGTTTCCTGTAGTTTCTTCTACCTTCTTTTGTGTTGATGTTTTTTTCCATTTTCTCCTTTCCTCCATCTCCAAAGTTTCTTAATACTCATACTTTCTCTGTTATGTATTACTTTCTTTTTGCCTTTGTGTTTCATTGGCTATGTTGAAATTTGCATTTTTAACTACAGATATTGTGTTCTTTAAGAATTATGTACGTCTCCTTGGGCTATGTATTTCATTGTTTTCAGTTCATAGTTGTAGGCCCTAATCTTTTGGTTCATTGATGTATTTATTAGTTTGTGTACCATTGATCGAAATACTACATATTTGTGCTGTATAGAGTTATTCTATGTATTGTGGATGTGTGGTGATGATGTTTCTTTTTAATCTATCTTGAATTTATGTTTATTATCTACTCCAGTTATTGTAATATCTAAACAAAATAGAAAACATTAAAGTATTGTTTTCTATTTCTAATTTGAATTTATGCTGCATTCTTTTTCTTTTATTACCATTGCTGGTATATAATATTAAAATGTTGTCTACATATCTACTAATACACAATTATGTCTGCTCATTATTAGAAATTATGTGTTTGTTCAATATTTTATATCAATATTTTCGCAAATATACTGGATATTGGTGAATCCATTGGTAGTCCTTCTGTTTGTGTATAGTATCTTTTTTACTATTCTATGTATACTACTCAAGGCCGATAACTTGTTTGAGTAAATAATCCTGGTGTGACAGTGTCTAAACAATTGTCTCTGCCGATAACTTGTTTGAGTAAATAATCCTGGTGTGACAGTGTCTAAACAATTGTCTCTGCCGATAACTTGTTTGAGTAAATAATCCTGGTGTGACAGTGTCTAAACAATTGTCTCTGCCGATAACTTGTTTGAGTAAATAATCCTGGTGTGACAGTGTCTAAACAATTGTCTCTGCCGATAACTTGTTTGAGTAAATAATCCTGGTGTGACAGTGTCTAAACAATTGTCTCTGCCGATAACTTGTTTGAGTAAATAATCCTGGTGTGACAGTGTCTAAACAATTGTCTCTGCCGATAACTTGTTTGAGTAAATAATCCTGGTGTGACAGTGTCTAAACAATTGTCTCTGCCGAAACAATTGTCTTGTTTGAGTAAATAATCCTGGTGTGACAGTGTCTAAACAATTGTCTCTGCCGATAACTTGTTTGAGTAAAATAATCCTTAACTTGTTTGAGTAAATGACAGTGTCTAAACAATTGTCTCTGCCGATAACTTGTTTGAGTAAATAATCCTGGTGTGACAGTGTCTAAACAATTGTCTCAGCCGATAACTTGTTTGAGTAAATAATCCTTGTGAGACAGTGTCTAAACAATTGTCTCTGCCGATAACTTGTTTGAGTAAATAATCCTGGTGTGACAGTGTCTAAACAATTGTCTCAGCCGATAACTTGTTTGAGCAAATAATCCTGGTGTGACAGTGTCTAAACAATTGTCTCTGCCGATAACTTGTTTGAGTAAATAATCCTTGTGTGACAGTGTCTAAACAATTGTCTCTGCCGATAACTTGTTTGAGTAAATAATCCTGGTGTGACAGTGTCTAAACAATTGTCTCAGCCGATAACTTGTTTGAGTAAATAATCCTTGTGAGACAGTGTCTAAACAATTGTCTCTGCCGATAACTTGTTTGAGTAAATAATGGTGTGTGACAGTGTCTAAACAATTGTCTCTGCCGATAACTTGTTTGAAAATAATCCTGGTGTGACAGTGTCTAAACAATTGTCTCTGCCGATAACTTGTTTGAGTAAATAATCCTGAGACAGTGTCTAAACAATTGTCTCTGCCGATAACTTGTTTGAGTAAATAATCCTGGTGTGACAGTGTCTAAACAATTGTCTCTGCCGATAACTTGTTTGAGTAAATAATCCTGGAGTGACAGTGTCTAAACAATTGTCTCTGCCGATAACTTGTTTGAGTAAATAATCCTGGTGTGACAGTGTCTAAACAATTGTCTCTGCCGATAACTTGTTTGAGTAAATAATCCTTGTGAGACAGTGTCTAAACAATTGTCTCTGCCGATAACTTGTTTGAGTAAATAATCCTGGTGTGACAGTGTCTAAACAATTGTCTCTGCCGATAACTTGTTTGAGTAAATAATCCTGGTGTGACAGTGTCTAAACAATTGTCTCTGCCGATAACTTGTTTGAGTAAAATAATCCTTGTGTGACAGTGTCTAAACAATTGTCTCTGCCGATAACTTGTTTGAGTAAATAATCCTTGTGAGACAGTGTCTAAACAATTGTCTCTGCCGATAACTTGTTTGAGTAAATAATCCTGGTGTGACAGTGTCTAAACAATTGTCTCTGCCGATAACTTGTTAAGAGTAAAATAATCCTTGTGAGACAGTGTCTTGTTTGAGTAAATAATCCTGCCGATAACTTGTTAGAGTAAAATAATCCTTGTGTGACAGTGTCTAAACAATTGTCTCTGCCGATAACTTGTTTGAGTAAATAATCCTTGTGAGACAGTGTCTAAAACAATTGTCTCTGCCGATAACTTGTTTGAGTAAATAATCCTGGTGTGACAGTGTCTAAACAATTGTCTCTGCCGATAACTTGTTTGAGTAAATAATCCTGGTGTGACAGTGTCTAAACAATTGTCTCTGCCGATAACTTGTTTGAGTAAAATAATCCTGGTGTGACAGTGTCTAAACAATTGTCTCTGCCGATAACTTGTTTGAGTAAATAATCCTGGTGTGACAGTGTCTAAACAATTGTCTCTGCCGATAACTTGTTTGAGTAAAATAATCCTGGTGTGGCAGTGTCTAAACAATTGTCTCTGCTGATAACTTGTTTGAGTAAATAATCCTGGTGTGACAGTGTCTAAACAATTGTCTCTGGCGATAACTTGTTTGAGTAAAATAATCCTGGTGTGACAGTGTCTAAACAATTGTCTCTGTTTGAGTAAATAATCCTGATAACTTGTTTGAGTAAATAATCCTGGAGTGACAGTGTCTAAACAATTGTCTCTGCCGATAACTTGTTTGAGTAAATAATCCTGGTGTGACAGTGTCTAAACAATTGTCTCTGCCGATAACTTGTTTGAGTAAATAATCCTTGTGAGACAGTGTCTAAACAATTGTCTCTGCCGATAACTTGTTTGAGTAAATAATCCTGGTGTGACAGTGTCTAAACAATTGTCTCTGCCGATAACTTGTTTGAGTAAATAATCCTTGTGAGACAGTGTCTAAACAATTGTCTCTGCCGATAACTTGTTTGAGTAAATAATCCTGGTGTGACAGTGTCTAAACAATTGTCTCTGCCGATAACTTGTTTGAGTAAATAATCCTGGTGTGACAGTGTCTAAACAATTGTCTCTGCCGATAACTTGTTTGAGTAAATAATCCTTGTGAGACAGTGTCTAAACAATTGTCTCTGCCGATAACTTGTTTGAGTAAATAATCCTGGTGTGACAGTGTCTAAACAATTGTCTCTGCCGATAACTTGTTTGAGTAAATAATCCTGGTGTGACAGTGTCTAAACAATTGTCTCTGCCGATAACTTGTTTGAGTAAATAATCCTGGTGTGACAGTGTCTAAACAATTGTCTCTGCCGATAACTTGTTTGAGTAAATAATCCTTGTGAGACAGTGTCTAAACAATTGTCTCTGCCGATAACTTGTTTGAGTAAATAATCCTGGTGTGACAGTGTCTAAACAATTGTCTCTGCCGATAACTTGTTAAGAGTAAAATAATCCTTGTGAGACAGTGTCTAAACAATTGTCTCTGCCAATAACTTGTTTGAGTAAATAATCCTGGTGTGACAGTGTCTAAACAATTGTCTCTGCCGATAACTTGTTAAGAGTAAAATAATCCTTGTGTGACAGTGTCTAAACAATTGTCTCTGCCGATAACTTGTTTGAGCAAATAATCCTGGTGTGACAGTGTCTAAACAATTGTCTCTGCCGATAACTTGTTAGAGTAAAATAATCCTTGTGTGACAGTGTCTAAACAATTGTCTCTGCCGATAACTTGTTTGAGTAAATAATCCTTGTGAGACAGTGTCTAAACAATTGTCTCTGCCGATAACTTGTTTGAGTAAATAATCCTGGTGTGACAGTGTCTAAACAATTGTCTCTGCCGATAACTTGTTAGAGTAAAATAATCCTTGTGTGACAGTGTCTAAACAATTGTCTCTGCCGATAACTTGTTTGAGTAAATAATCCTGGAGACAGTGTCTAAACAATTGTCTCTGCCGATAACTTGTTTGAGTAAATAATCCTGGTGTGACAGTGTCCTGGTGTGACAGTGTCTAAACAATTGTCTCTGCAATTGTCGATAACTTGTTTGAGTAAATAATCCTGGTGTGACAGTGTCTAAACAATTGTCTCTGCCGATAACTTGTTTGAGTAAAATAATCCTGGTGTGACAGTGTCTAAACAATTGTCTCTGCCGATAACTTGTTTGAGTAAATAATCCTGTGACAGTGAAACAGTGTCTAAACAATTGTCTCTGCCGATAACTTGTTTGAGTAAATAATCCTGGTGTGACAGTGTCTAAACAATTGTCTCTGCCGATAACTTGTTTGAGTAAATAATCCTGGTGTGACAGTGTCTAAACAATTGTCTGCTAACTTGTTTGAGTAAATAATCCTTGAGACAGTGTCTAAACAATTGTCGATAAAACAATTGTTTGATAACTTGTTTGAAAATAATCCTGGTGTGACAGTGTCTAAACAATTGTCTCTGCCGATAACTTGTTTGAGTAAATAATCCTGGTGTGACAGTGTCTAAACAATTGTCTCTGCCGATAACTTGTTTGAGTAAATAATCCTGGTGTGACAGTGTCTAAACAATTGTCTCTGCCGATAACTTGTTTGAGTAAATAATCCTGGTGTGACAGTGTCTAAACAATTGTCTCTGCCGATAACTTGTTTGAGTAAATAATCCAATTGTCTCTGTGAGAACAGTTTGAGTAAATAATTGTGAGACAGTGTCCAATTGATAACTTGTTTGAGTAAATAATCCTGGTGTGACAGTGTCTAAACAATTGTCTCTGCCGATAACTTGTTAAAACAATTGTCTCTGAGTAAAATAATCCTTGTGAGACAGTGTCTAAACAATTGTCTCTGCCAATAACTTGTTTGAGTAAATAATCCTGGTGTGACAGTGTCTAAACAATTGTCTCTGCCGATAACTTGTTAAGAGTAAAATAATCCTTGTGTGACAGTGTCTAAACAATTGTCTCTGCCGATAACTTGTTTGAGCAAATAATCCTGGTGTGACAGTGTCTAAACAATTGTCTCTGCCGATAACTTGTTAGAGTAAAATAATCCTTGTGTGACAGTGTCTAAACAATTGTCTCTGCCGATAACTTGTTTGAGTAAATAATCTCTTGATAACTTGAGACAGTGTCAGTGTCTAAACAATTGTCTCTGCCGATAACTTGTTTGAGTAAATAATCCTGGTGTGACAGTGTCTAAACAATTGTCTCTGCCGATAACTTGTTAGAGTAAAATAATCCTTGTGTGACAGTGTCTAAACAATTGTCTCTGCCGATAACTTGTTTGAGTAAATAATCCTTGTGAGACAGTGTCTAAACAATTGTCTCTGCCGATAACTTGTTTGAGTAAATAATCCTGGTGTGACAGTGTCTAAACAATTGTCTCTGCCGATAACTTGTTTGAGTAAAATAATCCTGGTGTGACAGTGTCTAAACAATTGTCTCTGCCGATAACTTGTTTGAGTAAATAATCCTGGTGTGACAGTGTCTAAACAATTGTCTCTGCCGATAACTTGTTTGAGTAAAATAATCCTGGTGTGACAGTGTCTAAACAATTGTCTCTGCTGATAACTTGTTTGAGTAAATAATCCTGGTGTGACAGTGTCTAAACAATTGTCTCTGGCGATAACTTGTTTGAGTAAAATAATCCTGGTGTGACAGTGTCTAAACAATTGTCTCTGCCGATAACTTGTTTGAGTAAATAATCCTGGTGTGACAGTGTCTAAACAATTGTCTCTGCCGATAACTTGTTTGAGTAAATAATCCTTGTGAGACAGTGTCTAAACAATTGTCTCTGCCGATAACTTGTTTGAGTAAATAATCCTGGTGTGACAGTGTCTAAACAATTGTCTCTGCCGATAACTTGTTAGAGTAAAATAATCCTTGTGTGACAGTGTCTAAACAATTGTCTCTGCCGATAACTTGTTTGAGTAAATAATCCTGGTGTGACAGTGTCTAAACAATTGTCTCTGCCGATAACTTGTTAGAGTAAAATAATCCTTGTGAGACAGTGTCTAAACAATTGTCTCTGCCGATAACTTGTTAGAGTAAAATAATCCTTGTGTGACAGTGTCTAAACAATTGTCTCTGCTGATAACTTGTTTGAGTAAATAATCCTGGTGTGACAGTGTCTAAACAATTGTCTCTGCCGATAACTTGTTTGAGTAAATAATCCTTGTGAGACAGTGTCTAAACAATTGTCTCTGCCGATAACTTGTTTGAGTAAATAATCCTGCTGTGACAGTGTCTAAACAATTGTCTCTGCCGATAACTTGTTTGAGTAAATAATCCTGGTGTGACAGTGTCTAAACAATTGTCTCTGCCGATAACTTGTTTGAGTAAATAATCCTGGTGTGACAGTGTCTAAACAATTGTCTCTGCCGATAACTTGTTTGAGTAAATAATCCTGGTGTGACAGTGTCTAAACAATTGTCTCTGCCGATAACTTGTTTGAGTAAATAATCCTGGTGTGACAGTGTCTAAACAATTGTCTCTGCCGATAACTTGTTTGAGTAAATAATCCTGGTGTGACAGTGTCTAAACAATTGTCTCTGCCGATAACTTGTTTGAGTAAATAATCCTGGTGTGACAGTGTCTAAACAATTGTCTCTGCCGATAACTTGTTTGAGTAAATAATCCTGGTGTGACAGTGTCTAAACAATTGTCTCTGCCGATAACTTGTTTGAGTAAATAATCCTGGTGTGACAGTGTCTAAACAATTGTCTCTGCCGATAACTTGTTTGAGTAAATAATCCTGGTGTGACAGTGTCTAAGCAATTGTCTCTGCCGATAACTTGTTTGAGTAAATAATCCTGGTGTGACAGTGTCTGAACTAGTGCTAATAGAATAGGTGACAGTGTAGAAGCGAGTGTATGTGCAAGAAGAATAGGCGACTGTGGCGAAACAAGTGTCTGCTTTAGCAGGAAAGGTTCTAGCGATAGTTCAAAGAGTGTAGGAAAGCATAGTATAAGGAAGGAAACTACTACATGTGTGAACTAAATTATAACTCTTATGGACTAGCTCACCACATGAGTTCTGAACCGAGCTATCCCTTTCTAGGAGGCCTTAGCTCTTCATGGGACGAAATATTCTCATTCATTCATTCATTCATTCATTCATTCATTCATGTGAAATAGCTTTATTTAGCTATTTTTCTGCAGTATTTATAATTTAATATATATCCGATTGACGTATATTGTTTTTCTTTAACATTTATTCAGGTATATTTAGTGTTTCTGCCACAGAACAATGAACACATTAAAGCAATTCATCAATCATACAATAAATCAAATTATGTACAACGTAAATGTAATTATACAATATAACCCGTATTATCCGTGGTAATGAAGGGGGTGGGCTGAACGGTTAATCGAAAAAATCGGATAATCCGTACTATAAAAGAATTTCGTAAATTTAGTGAATAATGCTTACACTTTCGTAATTTCCTTTATTATCTTGTATTGAACATGCTAGGTAGTAGCGTAAGTCTGGTTGTTAACAGGATTTTAGGGGACAAGGAAATTTCTTGTAATGGCTATTTGTGGAAAGAAAGGGGAATAATTGAGGTCCCATACTGTAGATTTACATACTTTATATATGTCATCCTTGTATTCCAATCTCGTATTCTGAGAGAGCCACAGTTTCTCGTTTCTCGTTTCCTGAAATCAATCAGTTATTTATACTTTTTTATACTTTGCACAACACGATTTCTTTTGATGCACGTGGAAGACATTTTATATAGAAGTTATACAATATGACAACTCGAACAGTAGACCATACTGTGTAAGGGTAAAGTCTTGTAATAACCTTCTCTAGAAAAAAATAACTTGCTATTATAATGTACAGTAGCATACTCCATGTGTTTCTGTAGGAAGAAAAGCGAAAGAAAGACAGTCAGATAATCCACCAATCGGTTAATAGAGTGACGGATAACCGGGGTTCTACTGTATTATATTGCACCCAAAAGCCAAAAATTAAATATCGGTACTGAAGCAATATGAAATGTACAAACGCCATGGGTGTGTGTCTACCAGTAACGAAAGTAACCAAAAAGTAACTAATTTAAGCAATTGGTAAAGAAAGTAATGAAAATAAAGGGATTTGAAAGACTCGATTGATATTGGGTAACGAAATTATGCTTACTGGTAACGTATTATTTTTCTTTGTTTATTTCATCTGGGCTAATGTGGAGCTGAAACAGCTGCAGTTGTAAAAACAGATTTTATTCGAAGACAAAACGAAGTACAGAGAACTCAAGAAACAAGTCTGATGGCAGATCATAAGATGACTGAAATGTAATTCGTGTTTACACAGCAAGATGTCCCCATCACCACTCCCCCATGCCGTGCTCCGGAAGATGCAAGCACGACAACAAAGGAAAACATTTCGAAACAGTCATATGTTATATGGCATATTTAAGATAATTTACCTTTTTACTTATGAGATTTGTAACTTCCATGAAGTGTTTCAAGTTCTGATCTTTTATCATATTTTAAACACCACGTGCAATAGCACCATCCAGTCAGACATGTAACATACGTGTAAGTGCTTCGTCTTCTGATTTAACTTACCGTAGATAATTGATAATCTCCTCCTCTGCCTGTAAGAAAAAGAAATGAAATATACATTTAATAAACACATAATTATAAAATGTTCTATTTTGAAAATTATGTACATATTTCTCACACTTTTCTTTTACTCTTTCATTTTGTAACAGTTAAGAAAACATTGTGATGTTGCAAAATATAATTTTGATATACTGACAACAGAGGCCAGAGGGAAAAAGACCTTTGGGGAGGCCAAGATGTAGATGGGAGGATAATATTAAAATCGATTTGAGGGAGGTGGGATATGATGGTACAGACTGGATTAATCTAGTTCAGGATAGGAATTAATGGGGGGGCTTATATGAGGGCGGCAATGAAACTCTGGGTTCCTTAATAGCCATTTGTAAGTAAGTAAGTATACTGACAACAGTATACTCCTGTAATGTTCCTCATGAAAAGTTGTTTTAGGCCTTATACCCGTAATCCTACGTGTTCGTGGTATGTTTTCCTTGACAGATAGAGGAATTTCGTTCTTATTCACAATATATTACTTAATTTATTTAGAAAAAAGTTCAGGAATTTTGAGGATGTAGTATATAATACATACATTTAGTTTTAAAAATGGAGATCTTCTTTTAGAGGGAAAATTTACTGATTATAAAATATACTCAATAAAAAAATTATCCATTGAAAATAACTGAAATAAAAGCAAAGATTTTTTTACAGAGATAATTCTAATCCGGAGAAAAATTGGACACACCCACATAACAGGCAGACAAGTTCGAGATGACGCCGAGATCTAGTAGGCTCTGAGGATGGTGCGTGAAGCACTGAAACAGCTGTAAGCCACACAAATCTTACATAATTAACACGAGTAAGTCCGCTAGTTAATCAATTAATTATATCAAGTAACAAATTGCCTTTATACCATGAAGAGGTTGTATTGAATTTAAACTTAAGATATCACAGTCTAATTTTTTTTTTAACTATTAAATAGAAATGTTTTTGTTGCTAAAAGTGCATAAACTATATAAATTTTCGAGAGAAAAATGGCCATTCAGATCTGTGACTGTCGAAAAATAAGTTTAATGAGCAATGCATACTAAGTGTGATTAATATTGCATTATGCATATATGAGCATCCGTTCTTACTTCAGTTCTATGTCCACTGACGTCAACAGCACTCAAGATATACAGCAAGATGTGTAATTTATACTATCAGCTTGAAAATATTGACAGCTGTGGAATGAAACACATACACAAATGTTCTGTTTTTAACTTCTGGTATTTCCGTGGACCTGTCCTCTCGCCCCTGCTCTTGTTCACTGCAAAACTCAGCCTTCACTTCCAGCGTAATACTGGAAGAGCCACTTGCTAGCAAGTAAGACCCGGAAAGTTCTGAAGTTGGCAGAGGCACATATAATGACGAAGCATCTTCTACATTTACCTGTAATACAAAATCTCTATTGAATCTAGTAATGAGTAATGTTTTATAAATATTTTAATAATAAAATAGTTTGTACCGTCTATGAAGAAGTCCACAGAACCGCCGACAATGGCAGTAACAGACGAATTGACATAATCGCCATTAGCGAATCCCTGTCTAAGGGTATGATAATCGACCCCACCATCAGGTTTGAAACGTACAAAGGACAGCCAGAAGACGTACATGAGGAGAAACGAGCAATCTACATTCCAACCATCCCGTATTATAAAGATAAATACCAACTTCACGATATCATTGTCACGGGATTGATGTTTGGAGCAAGAGGAATGATACCCAACTTCTCTTCTCAATTCTGTAAGACCCTAGGACTGCACAAATCTTTTCTGAATGAACTGGCCCTCCTCATAATTAGAGAGTCAGTCAAACTTTTACGGAACCACCTATATGGACTCTAATTCAGTGTATGGAAAAAATTGACGCACCATTATCATTTTTCTTTTTCCTTCTTAGCTTTCATTGATTCTTTACTTGAAATTTTTTTTCTTCTGTAAACTGCCATTGTTTGTTTGTGTATTTGTTTGCCTTTTTTCTTACTCTTTTAGCTCTCATCTATTTGTTCTTGTATTGTTTTGTATGCTTTGTCTAATGGCAGCCTTTAATTTGAGGAAGCTCCGATAAATAAATAAAAATACATAATGAATAAACGTGAGTTTATGATAACCTAAAATTACAAAAGGAAAGTTGCTGCCTTTCCTTCCTTTGTTAATCAGAACTGGACACAAATGTAATTGTGATGCAAGTTTTCCAGGCTGAGATGCCATGGTGTTGTTTCTACCAAACATTTCGTCTGCTACCATCAGTGGTGGGGTATCCTTGGACGAAGTGTTCTCCTTGGTAAACCTGTGGCAATTGATACCGCTACTGTTCATCTGTCCTTATTAGTAAGGCTGGGGACAGGGTGTGGTGTTCTGTTGACGTGTGATCTGCACCTGCTTTAACATGGTTTTCATTCATGGTATCGTCGGACTGCACCCCTTCCCCAGCCCTACTAAAAAGGACAGGCGAACAGTTGCAGTATCAGTTACCACACTTCGTCCAAGGATACCTCACCACTGATAGTATCTACCGCAGTAGCAGACAAAATCACGTCATTTCAGTCCAGAAAACCTACATCACATAGACACTGGCAGTGGAAACCTACATGCAAAATTAAATGTAATTGATTGTATAAATACTATTTATGGGTGAAACATTGGCAAAATGGAAGATTCAGTTCTTCAATGCTGGCAGATTTTGCTGAACCTTGCAGAGAGAGTTAATGTTCCGTATAAGTGGCAGGTTTAGTTGATTCTGTACCATTAAAGTAGTCCCCGCCCGGAGATCCGATTGGGGGACTATTTTACCTCCTGATAATTTTACCTTAATGGTACTCATTTCATATTGGAGTTAAATGGCAAGTTGTAGCCGATTTAAGTGAACACCATATTTTAACGTTTTGGTGGCTACTTCATTCACACACAACCCCCAGAATGTCTGGAGGACCACACCTGCTGTTGGTCGACGGGTCCTGGTCGACGGGTCCATTGGACCTAGCTGGTAGATCTTGTTGATCACCAGCTTTCCCTCCTTAAGCCACTGGAGGACGATTTTAGTGCCATAGCAGGTCAGCACTAGGAACAGAAAAGTAGAAAGAGGAGGAAGGAAAGGGAAATGAACCCCTAGGCCTCCAGAATGCGGATGCTTTAGCAAAGAAGGGCAGCACTGCTACTTACAGACCTGTTACTAAATCTATGTATTACTCTGTGAAGAGATTTATTAAATCTACATACTTAGACTTCAACAAACAAAATTTGATAACTCAATCCCAAGGGAAAAAATGGAACTCTCTGCATCAAAATCCACAGTTAATTCCCGATTAACCACGAAAATCGTCTGTAGCTGCATTTAGATTGGCAACAGGCCATGATTGTTTGGCCAAACACCTGCATAGAATTGGAATATATCAGTCCCCTAACTGTCCATTGTGCAACTCAAACCAAGAAATGGATTCGGAACACCTCAAAATCTGTGCTTCAGTGGCTGGCCATGATAATATCTTTGAAAAATATTGGAGTGCAAGAGGTCAAATGACTTTATTGTCAAACGCCTGGCATTAGAAAACAACAACATAAGTGGCAGGTGAAGAGGAACACATGTTCTGTACCTTTGCTAGACTATCACCCATTGTTATATATGAAGAATATACAAGTGCGGATAACTTTTAAACTGGAGCTGATCTAGCTTTTTCATTGTCATTTTCGACTTCTGCTCTCCAAAATCCATAGAAACCAAAAAGTAAAAATGTTGTGTTAACTTCAAATGTGGAGAGGGAAAACAGAGCATTGTCAGTCAGGTGCCTTTTACTACTTGCAGAAGTGATAAAAACGAGGGGAAGTGACTACAGTCACTCTGTCATGCCAAGTTAGCTAGACAGCAATCTATCATTCTAATGAGAAAGTAATATGTGCAGACAGTGCAGTGAAATCTCTCCTTACAGGCACCTTTTAAGGTGGACCCTTTTCATAATGGACAAAGTTATAAAGTCCCCAGGCAAAGGGATAGGAAATTCTATAAAATGGATATTCTGCAAGGCGAACTTGGTCAATATTTTTATTTCCTCCGGACGTAATTTACTTCTGTTCCTGACGTTTTATTCATATCGAATATGTGTAATATTAAAAGTTGAACTGTGTAAACATAAAATTTGCAAATGTAGTCTTCATCTTACGATGTTTGGTGACGTATACACGTCCGTTGATGTGACATATTAATGAATTTAAATACTATTATAGTCACAATCATGCCATGGTATGAAAGAAAAATTTCACAACCTCGAGCGTGAATCGAACCTGCGACTTCCTGTACTCCGGTCAGGCGCTCTACCACTGAGCTATCGAGTTCGTCTCACGCCAAAGGCTCGGAATTATCCTTTCATACTGGCGACTCTGTTATAGAGTACTGTCCATAGTGTCTGATCTAGTCAGCACTGCTTATGGGTGGGAAGAAACTTTACAAATGTAGTCTTCATCTTACGATGTCACATCAACGGACGTATATACGTCACCAAACATCGTATGATGAAGGCTACATTTGTAAAGTTTCTTTCAACCCATAAGCAGTGCTGACTAGATCAGACGCTATGGACAGTACTCTATAACAGAATCACCAGTATGAAAAGATAATTCCAAGCCTTTGGCGTGAAACGAACTCGATAGCTCAGTGGTAGAGCGCCTGACCGGAGAACAGGAAGTCGCAGGTTCGATTCCCGCTCGAGGTTGTGAAATTTTTCTTTCATACCATGGCATGATTGTGACTATAATAGTATTTAAATTCATAAAATTTGCGTTATTTTGTTTACATTTTAACGCCTCAAAAATTAAAAAAAAAGAAGAAGAGACCATTCTGACTTTTTCACTCACACATAAGGTTGTTTAGGGATGTTACCTTAAAGATGTTCTTGTATTCTGTTTCAATACTGATAAATTCATAACTACAAATTAAAATGGCAAAAATCTTTGGTTTGGAGATGTTCTCATATTTCTTGTATAGTAGCAGGCTTTCTCTAATTTTGGGACTTTTTTTCAGCATAATTTGAACAGTTTACTGAATTGCACATACTGTAAATTGAATTCAAGGACTTTAATTTTGTTAGAGCTCGTTTTCCTGGAGACCTCAGGTTTTTATTATAAATATTTTCTAATTTCGACACTTCTTATTTTGCAAGCCGTGGATTCTGACTTTTCAGTAGCATTGGCGCGGTTTTGTTGGATACTGCAGTTTGCGAGTTGAACTTTATTATAGTTCAGATTATTTCATGGCTCTGCTGTGAATAGTACAGTATGAAGCTGTCACAATACCATCAAGCGTTAAGTTGTCCGATTCTCAACCTTACCTACACAATGGTTGGTTTGCATATTTTTCTCGTGTTTTGTTAAAGTGTTCGAGTATACTTACATCAGGTGCTTCGTCATTACTCAGACGTCCTTGTAAATTTCTTATAATCGCTTGAAGAAGTGTTTCATCTAATGAGACATCCAACTCTTTCAACACTTTAATTCCTTTTTTCATGTGAGGATCTGGCCTTCTTGTCTGTTCAGTAAAATATAAATCAGTTAGTGAAGTTACAGTAATTGCACTTAAATACAGAGTGATTCAAAAGTCTCTTGACATTTTCCTGATATTGCTAATGCATGAATTTCTTTTAATGATAATTGGAAATAATGCTCGCCATACAAGAAAGAATAGTAGTCGTTTCAGCTCGACTACATGGAATGACCTACGAACAGATCTGGCAAGATTTCGAGAGAAGATTTAGGAAACTGAGGCTTAGCAGGCAAGCTATCAGACATCTGGTAAACAAATTCCAATGAGTTGACAATGTTGCGGATGAGGAGCATTCGGGGAGACCGGCTAGAACACCACAAACAGTGCAAGCCATACAGAATGCCATCACACTGAGTCCCAGTACTTCTACCAGGAGACTGAGCACTGTATGACGTACCTTATGCTATATCTTGAAGAAACGCCCTTATCCATCCAGATAATACACAAGCTTGAACCTGAGGATTTTGCAGCTCTACAAGCAATGTGTTTTGACTTGATTGATGCAGTCGAAAATGACAACCTGATGAACAATGTGCTGTTCAGTGATGAAGCAACATTTGATACATGTGGTCATGTGGACAGGCACAATTGTAGGATTTGGCAGAAGAACGTGATCCAAGAGTGACAACAGGACTCACCGAAGGTAAATGTCTGGATGGCGATGTCGAAGACACAAATTTACGGATCGTTTATGTTCGCAGAGTGAACAATTGCAGGGAATACCTACCTTGACATGCTACAACACTTCTTGGTACCGCAGCTGGAACAGGATGGAATAACAGACACCGTTAGTTTTACAGCAAGATGGCGCATCACCCCATTTTGCCTTAATTGTAAGAGAATACCTCAATGAACACTCTCCCAATACGTAGGTAGGTCGTGGCTCACCAAGAATTTGAGCATCCCGCTCTCCAAACTTCACGCCCTTAGATGTTTTTGTCTGGGGGTTCATTAAGTCTAAGGTGTATCGAACACGGGTCGACACCCTACAGCAATTATGACAGCGAATAACTGCAGCACCAGACGAAATCAAGCCGCTATGCTGGACAAAGTGTTCCAGTGTACGGAAGAAAGATGCAGTCTCTGCATAGACGTAGAGGGCAACCACATTGAAATGCACTAAATGTAGTCTTTGGTATAGTATGTTTCAGAAGCGAAGGAACTTTTGTAATTGCATACCATTTTCCATAAAATGTCAAGAGACTTTTGAATCACCCTGTATAAGAATTTGGTAATTCTTGAGCAGAGGAGCCAAAGGTAATAATTTTTAGAAACAAATTTACTAGTAGAGCAGGGAGTCGGCCGCATGATCCCCTGGGCATTTTGTATACACAAAAACAAACCGGTTAAAATGACAATGACTATCTATGGTCTTATACTCAAGAATAGCCAAAAATATGCTCACAAATAATATACAAAATTTCCGGAAAAAATATGAAATAATAACCTTCATGAGATAAAGTATATTCTGGGATGGTATGGAGACATTTAGCAACTATTGTGCATTCGCGATATGAATTCTCTAGAAAAGCCATTTTTGAAGAAAATGATTTATTTTCTAATTCTTGTAAATTCATGCTGTTTTGGAAACCATCTTAATCATGAGATACCAGACACAAATACGAAAACTTAGCTGACTCTGAAGATGAAGCTGTGGAGCAAGATGGGCAACACTGGTCCAGTTCTGATCAGGATATACCGCAGAATCCTGGAAATCAGTTTTGTGACGGAATTATCTAGTAATGCAATCAGCATGTACATGAATATTGTGAAATGAATTCTGCTGCACCATTGACCACTTGATGAAATGAAAACTTCCATAGGGGGAAACTATGAGAAGCTTGCTGAATCAATACCAGTAGCAATAGTGAGTCATGGAGATAGAGAAAGTGATCAGGTTTTACAAGTAAGAAAAGGAGTAAACTTTAAAAGACATGTTAGAAGCCCAGGAGGAACTAATGCAGTAAGACAAAGAACTGAACGATGTACTAAAGCAAAAGAAATTAGCTATGGTGAAGTACACAGAAATGTTGGACTGGTTGTCAGAGTTGCGCCACCAGAAACAAAGAAGCAGAGACTGCCCTGAAAGGTGCGGGACAAAATGGAGGATTTGAATGAAGTTATACATAAGGTCAGTAGTCTTTGTCACATTTGCAAAATAAAAAAAACTGCTGTAAACTGGATTGGAAGAGTCCATGGTAGAATACTACAAGCAGACTGCTTCCACGCCAGTACTTGAAGAGGGAGCTAGATCGTCTAAGAGAAGCTAGGTGTAGTCCAAATAGAAGACATGATGCAAAACAAGACGTTCACATTTGATATGAAAGCGTAATTTGTAATCAAATGCTGTAACAAAATATGCAGTAAAAATAATAATAATTTTATATATTGTAATGTTTTTACGTAACACAAATTATCAATATAACTGAAATTACATAAGCTCACTCACTACATACACATTGATGAGCAAATTTATTCCATCATACTATGTTTACATTATGTAGACCAACAATTGAAAATTGTATTATAAATAATATTTATAAATACATATGATGTTATAATTTTAACTTACAATTATGAATTCCATTTGTATTAATATTCAAATGTATTATAACAACTGATGTAACTATTGTTTTAGTAGGCCTATGTTTTTATTTTATTGTCAATCACTCCCAGCATTTTATTGTTGATCATTATTGTAACCAAATATTTAACATGTTACAGCATTTAGATATTGTAATTTACAGTCTAATGATGCAAATAGGCGAAAACGTTAGCATAAGATATTAAAATAGAAGCAAATTATTATATGTTATAATATTTGGATAAGTTATTAGACTGAAATATATGTTTAATTAATTAAAATGTTGCATTAGATTTATCAGAAAAATACCATTATAATGAATTGTAAGTGCAGATTTTTAATTATGTTAAACTGTTTTGGAAATCCGTTCCATTCAACTAATCATTTTCTTACAAGGAGCTGATGTCTTCTGCACAGAATAGCTAATAACACATATTCGATCATGTTGGGGCCAATTATGAAATAAAAATTCTTTGCATAAGGTTCTTTTGTTTCTGATTGAGTGAAAGAAGGCTTGATGGCTTTAACTCCACCATAATAAATAAATAAATAATAATATATTTTTAATTAGGTTATTTTATGATGCTTATCAACATCTCAGGTTATTTAGCATCTGAATGAGATGAAGGTGATAATGCTGGTGAAATGAGTCCGGGGTCCAGCACCGAAAGTTATCCAGCATTAGCTCATATTGAGTTGAGGGGAAACCTCGGAAAAAACCTCAACCAGGTAACTTGCCCCGACCGGGAATCAAACGCAGGCCACCTGGTTTCGCAGCCAGATGTGCTAACCACTACTCCACAGGTGTGGACTTTTCATATGTGCGTACGCATCGTGCACAATCACACAAAATTGGACACAGTTCATCTATTGGAGATATTTTCATGTGGTTTTTTCGAGTGCATTGCAGAGAGTCTGTTTTTTTGCTGCCATATGATTGTATTATGTTCAACCATTTCGAAAATAGAAATGAAAGAGTGACGTCATGTAAGTTTCATTCTACTAGAGCATTTAAATACTACTTCAGTGCTTAGCTCTGGAACTTTTAAGTACCACATTGATGTCGAACACTTACTGTCAGGTAAAACAGAGTAGGTACAGGAAAGCATATTGGGTGTATTATGAGGAGAAAGAAGTGCTGAGCATATTGGGTGTATTATGAGAAAGAAATGCTGAGCATATTGGGTATATTATGAGGAGAAAGAAATGCTGAGCATATTGGGTGTATTATGAGGAGAAAGAAATGCTGAGCATATTGGGTGTATTATGAGGAGAAAGAAATGCTGAGCATATTGGGTGTATTATGAGGAGAAAGAAATGCTGAGCATATTGGGTGTATTATGAGGAGAAAGAAATGCTCATCATATTGGGTGTATTATGGGAAGAAAGAAATGCTGAGCATATTGGGTGTATTATGAGGAGAAAGAAATGCTGATCATATTGGGTGTACAGTAGCGTGCAAATCAATCCGAACTCAACATATTTTTACATTTTCTGTCATTTTTGGCCTCACAGCTGCTCATACCGCTTTAATTGACATCTGTAGTACGTGTAATTCCATTGTTGAAGGTCTGTCATTATTTTTTTATAATATGTGACATTTTGCCTGTCATTTTGTACTTATAATCATTTCAGTTGCGTTGAAGACTTAATACTGCAATCCTGTGTACATTCTGTCGTCTTCACAAATGGATAAAACTCCACGAAAACGGTCTAAAATTATAACATTAACAGAGCATTCATTCTTCTATGACACAGAGGCAAATTGCTGCAGAATGTCACATTGGTTTGGCTACTGTTAATTCCATCATAAAATGATACAGGGAGACTGGATCCATCACACCCCAGAAAAAAGGAAACTGTGGCTGGAAAAGGAAGACTTCACCTGCAGATGATCGTTTAATTGTCAGGAAAAGTAAATTAAATCCTAGACTAACTGCTGTCGACTTAACCTGCGAGTTAATGGCTACCACTGGGGCGAATATTCACGTCACAACAGTGCGGTGTAGGCTTTTGGAAGCTGGACGAAGGGCTTGTAAGCCTATTAAGAAGCAACTGCTAACCCCTGTTATGTGCAAAAAACGCATAATGTGGGCAAAATTACATCAACACTGGACAGTGAATGACTGGAAGAATGTACTTTTTTCCGATGAGTCTCATTTCGAGGTCCACAGCCACCATGTTTCTTACTACGGAAAGGATCCGAAAAAGTAACAGCAGCTCATCTCCAACAAGCACCCAAATACCTCCCTAAAGTAATGTTTTGGGGTTGTTTTACACATGAAGGGCCTGGAGCATTAATACCTATCAAGGGAATGATGAATTCTGACAAATATATTCACTTACTGGAAACCAGAATCGTACCCCAGCTGCAAAAATCATTTCCGGATGGCAGAGGTATGTTCCAACAAGACCTGGCACCATGCCATACGTCTCGAAAAACTACAGAATTCTTCAACAAGGAGAATATTCAGGTACTCCCCTGGCCAGGCAACTCACCCGACATCAACCCCATTGAGAACTTGTGGTCAATTTGCAAAAGAAGAGTGCAAAAAATGGATTGTTCTACAAAGTAGAAGATGATTTCTGCCCTCATTGGTGTATGGTTTCGCGATGAAGAAATGAAGAATATTTGTGGGAAATTAGTGGAATCCATGCCAAATCGTCTCAGAGCTGTTATTAGGAACAAGGGAGGCCACATAGATTACTGAGGTATGTGGAGAAAGAAATGCTGATGAAGACTATTGAGTTAGCTGCTCACAGTTTGTCTGCACAACAAATCTACAATATTTATGCTTAATTTGTTTATGTCATGGTATTAACTTATCAATAAACCTATTGAAAATTAAACTTTTGTTTGTTGCATTTGTGTGTTTATAATTACTGCAAATATTTCTAAATGAATTGTCTTGCAAATTTTAATATCATTCGTTGATAAGTACAGGGTGAATGGTATTACATTAGTAAGTTACCAGTACTCATTGTCATGCTTCCCACTAATACATGTGAAAACTTAAAGATTGTCGTGTGCCTGGTGTGGAGGTGGGGAGAAGTGAAGGCCGATCCATTGTTATTAATCAGATACCTATGTATATACTTTTCACTGGTGCACGTGGTACAGTGGAAATGCAATATGTATAAAAGACTCCACTTGAGGACAGGCGATGACTCTCGTGCATTCTGAACACTAGCAGAGGGAGATCCATGGGAAATGTGAAATGTGGGTGCATGTCGGGGATTTGAAATTAGAAAGGTAAGTACTGTCTTCCTCCGACGTGTTTAGCGCTGGGACCTGAGGTATTCTTGCCATCGGTGCGGGGGGTTGCAGGTAGATTCTTTTGTTGCTACAGCCAAGCCGAGCCGAGTGGAGTGGGAAGTATTAATCGTCCAAAAATATGCAGTCTTCAGTTTGTAGTAGTGTGTGAATATTTCATATACATATTGTTTACCTAGGCCTATATGGTTTTGTTATTAATATATTAAATATATTGTTGCAATTTTTGCTCAAACATCTCCCTGATGTTAGCTATGTTAATATTATGTGAATTACTCATATTAAATATTTCACAAGTTTACAAATCATTTTTAAGGCAACATGCTGTGGAAAAGTTTTTGGTTTTATTCTATTGGAATTTTAGAATATGTGTGATTGGTATCGTAAAAAACAGATTCCTATAATGTCATGCGAAAATCATTTGTTGGTGATACCTTAAAATACAAATCAAGTAGTTTTACTTCTCAAGTGAGTCCAGCAGTACAGTATACTTAAATTGATTACTTTACAATTTTAATTCAATTCTACTAATCACTAAATTGTATAGTATAATTCTTCTTTTCATTTATATTATTGTAGTTGTATTATGATTTTTCTTTTTATTTATTTTATTGTATTTGTATTTCTGGTGGTGTGATGGCCTTAACTTCACCAGAATAAATAAATAAATAAATAAATAAAATTTTCTACAATACTTTCCTTCTCTGAACACGTAAGTACGAATGGTTGTATCTCTATCTCGCCAAAAATACGTTAGAAAACTAATAGGCATACTGCTCTCGTAAATTGGGCGAATGTTTTCAGTATGATTGTACTTCCTTCCAGACTGCCTCTGTCACTGTCCCCTCCCACTCCAGTACCGCACTAGACTAGCTGGAACCGCATTCCTCTCAGCACTAAACTCCTCAGAGGATGACAGTAGAGGTGGTTTTGGTGTTTTGAAGCCAGAGTGCTTGTTGAGTCCTCTGTAGCTCTTAGTCTTATACAATACAGAAGGGTATGTAAGGGTGAACATAGGAAGAAAATTATGTTCCCTCTCACTTACTGGGTTGTTTGACACCAAGACTAAAAAATAAATTACTAAGTACTCATTAGTTATATTTATTTGTGAATTTAATATTTACGTTTAAGTTTTAACTAGATTTTTCTCAGTTTAGATATCATGTGGTTTGTTCCTTTGTGCAGAATGTGGTCCAATTGATCATAGAGAAATGTTAATACAAAAAAAAAAAAATAACTTTTGCTGCTTATGATCTGAATACGTTATTCGATTAATGTGCAATGTTGAATCAAAGAAATTATACGAGCATTGAATGTGTTTATGTTGAATTACATTCAATTTCTGAAGTAATATTTAAATATTTTGCAACTTACACTATATTACATTAGGTATAGTTATTCAAATTCCTTACTTTAATCGAGTGTTTTCTCTTTAGATTTCTCATGTTTTTTCTAACGTCTTTCATAGATAATTTCAGTTTGGCATCTTTGAAAAGACGATTCTTCTTTCTTCCTTCTTCTAGCAACGCAGTTACGATGACATCAGGATTTGTTGGAGCTTCCTATTTTAACAGAAAAGGTGATAGATTAACTACCTCGAATATTTGAATTGTAATGAATGGCGTTTTACAAATATTGACGAACTATTTCCAAGTTTACATGTTCAGTTTTTACAAATCTTGGCTGTCATTGGTAAAGTAATGTATTTTCTGCTTGATGTGTTATTAAATTAGCCACCAAATAAAATCTCTAACTAATGTTAGCAATTGTCATTTTATTATGAGATACGACTCACATCTATGGAACTCAGATGTTTCGATTTAGATGGGACTGTACCGACTCCAGTAATAATAATAATAATAATATTTATTTATTTATTTGTCAGAAACCAGTGTACAAGGCCTGGATATGATATCATCAGGTTAGATAATATACACACGCACACATACACTCACACATGCACAAACAAATAAACTTAGCAGAAATAAATATAATGAAAGAGTAATGGAACGGAGAAAAATTCTCTCTGGCACCGGGATTGAACTCTCCGTTCCATTACTCTTTCATCGTATGATGACGCAGAATATCTGCATGAAAAATCATATGTACTTCGCTACATTAAAATTAATAATATATATGATATACGTAAATCACTTCGTGATTTAAGATGGCGCTTATTCCGTCGGATCCCGACCAACTAGTCACTCATAACGAGTGCACCTCAGCACATGTGTGGACTTCAGTCCTATGTTCATAGACATCTATGACGTAGTGCAGAGGGCGGCCACTAGAGGGAACCCAAGAGTTGGAACTTAAACTGAGACGATTCTGTCCGACGCCAGGTGGGTATCCGGTGTGGCTTAGTGGATAAAGCATCAGCACGTAGAGCTGAAAACCTGGGTTCAAATCCTGGTGCCGGAGAGAATTTTTCTCCATTCCATTACGTTTTCATTGTATGATGACGCAGAATATCTGCATGGAAATATCATATGTACTTCGGTACATTAAAATAATATTTAGAAATAAATATAGACAAATAAACAAATAATTATAAGCATAAAGACAGACATAGGCAAATAAATCAGCACTTAGAAATAAACAAAACAAACACAGAGAAATAAATAGAGTTTGATGTAGGTTAACACATTTATACAGGAAATATCTTTTAACTCTCCTGGAGAGTTCCCACTCCCAGGTGACCTTGTGACTAACACGCTGATGACGCAGTTCGCAGTTGGCGATCTCAGTGCTGCACTGGCTGCCTTTCGGGGTGGGTGCATGCTTCAATGCTCTTTAGTTTCTGAGCTGTGCTTAACTATTTGTGTGAAGTTAGTGATTAGTGCGTGAAGTGTTTAGTTCCAATGCTATTTTCATTACATGAGTTTATGTATATTTATAATACTTACATAAAATACAGAAAAGCTTGTGTGGAACGCGACGCAAGTTCTGACACAAATTTCCATACAGACACCATATTTTGTGAAAGAAAAAAATAGAAAACCTAGCTAAAAAAAAATTCAAAGAAACAGATTCAATAAATGATCGTAAAAGACGCAAGAGATGACACGTTAGATGAGATTGGAGGGAGATTAGAACAAACAACACAAAAATCTCTTAGGCGTTTGGCGCAGGAAACGAATATAAGTAAGCCATCTGCTCATAGAGCAGTAAAATTACTTAAATTAGCAAGAACTTGTGGCCTCCTAGAAGCTCCGATTTAACATTGTATGACTATTACTTATGGGAGGCACTTAAAAATAAGGTTTATGCAAGAAACCTACATACAATAAACGAACTTAAAGACTACATGAGAGCTGAAATGGAGTCAATCAATGCTGCTGAACTTGTGGAAGTTAATAATAATTTTATAAGAAAGTATCAGCAATGTGTAGCAGCCAATGGGGACTTTAAGCATAAAATATGAGCTGGGTAAATACGAATAACTGTACATTGCTTGCCTGCCAAGCGAACAGCGGGTGCGTGCTGTAGCATTTTTTAAATTTTTATTCGGGAATATATATATACCGTATATATCTGATTTAATTTATTGAGGGCCCACTCCCAAATCCGTGGATCATACTTCTATGTGAAGTATGTTTGAGTTGTCTTGCTGTTACATAGGAGTGAAATAATTAATTCTTAACAACTAAATAAGACTTTAATATACTAAATTGAACAGCAAAATAACCTAACAATCTTTATAACAATAGTACATATTTCTAAACTGAAATAAGTAAGAAAGTGGCTGATGAGTCTTAAATATATGACAAGCACTACACAACTTAGAAATACATCCTTCTCCATAACTCTACCATAAAACCCAACATGTCCATCTTGTAAATCCGTGCTTATCACCAGTCCACGCATATGTTTCCACATTAACTTCCAATCCAGAAATGAGTCTGAGTACGTACCTCACTATAACAGCACCTGAAACGTACCACACGACACTGAGTAGCAGCCACAACTTGGCGGCATGAATCCGGCGTGTACAACGTCCTGCAGTCTACATACAGCAGCGTAACAGACGTTCCATAAATAAACCACGCAGTGAACACGCAACTAGCGTGCTTCATATTGCGTAACCAAAGTGCAGTACAATGTCCCCCAACACTCCACAACTTACTCACATGTTTAGTCATAATAATAACAACGAGAAAATTACCTATACTCATTACTATGCGCAAGTTCGCAAAATATGTGCTGACATCCTTATGCAGCTAAAACATAAAGGTGAAGAAAGAGAAGCTAAGAAGAAAGACACCAGAAATATGTAAGGAAGGAGAAAGATTGAACAAACATAAAAGGGAACTTCGGTTCTGCAGAGACTCAGCAAACATGAGCCGAACATGACTTGTAACTGGTTTTCAACGGATCTAATTATTTTAGTTTACATGCTTCACTTCTACGTATTGTTGGATGCCTAAGAAGTTTGTAGTATCTTGATATCCCCTCTTATGTTCCAACATTGCACGACAGTACTGGTGTCTAACTGCACTAGTTTTTCGTCTTTTCTGACAAATCAGGTTACTTGATAGAGTGCTGTGTGATTCTAAGCGACTGAAATGCAAAAGACGAAGACCATGATTGTCGGAACAAAAATAAAGAAGGTAAACATGCGAATTCGAAATGAGGCAGTAGAACAAATGACAGCTTCAAAAACTTGGGGTGCACTATAAGCAGTAACATGAGCTGCTGCCAGGAAGTCAAAAGGAGGATAGCAATGGCAAAGGAAGCTTTTAACAGAAAGAGGAGCATCTTCTGCGGACCTCTGGAAAAAGAACTAAGGAAGAGACTAGTGAAGTGTTTTATGTGGAGTGTGGCATTGTATGAGGCAGAAACATGGATATTACAACGAAGTGGAGAGAAATGACTAGAAGCATTTCAAATGTGGTTATGGAGAAGAATTAAGCATGTGAAATGGACAGACAGAATAACAAATGAAGCTGTGCTATACTAAGAGCCAGGTTATGAACCGAATAAACCGGAAGCAATGTTCTGTTGCTCTCTTTCTGAGCTCTATTGCCACATAGTGGCGCGAGATTCAAAGCATGTTCAGCATTTGTCACCAATATGTTTAAAATAACTACTGTATATAGTTCTCGATAACACTTACTTACTTACTTACAAATGGCTTTTAAGGAACCCGAAGGTTCATTGCCGCCCTCACATAAGCCCGCCAGCGGTCCCTATCCTGAGCAAGATTAATCCAGTCTCTATCATACCCCACCTCCCTCAAATCCATTTTAATATTATCCTCCCATCTACGTCTCGGCATCCCTAAAGGTCTTTTTCCCTCTGGTCTCCCAGCTAACACTCTATATGCATTTCTGGATTCGCCCATACGTGCTACATGCCCTGCCCATCTCAAACGTCTGGATTTAATGTTCCTAATTATGTCTGGTGAAGAA
The DNA here is from genome assembly GCA_025594305.2 of Periplaneta americana. Classification (NCBI taxonomy): domain Eukaryota; kingdom Metazoa; phylum Arthropoda; class Insecta; order Blattodea; family Blattidae; genus Periplaneta; species Periplaneta americana. The sequence continues at coordinate 141,503,480 of JAJSOF020000017.1, read as the reverse complement.
TACAATGCGTGCAGTTCTGTGTTGTGTAACTTTCTCCATTCTCCTGTAACTTCATCCCGCTTAGCCCCAAATATTTTCCTAAGCACTTTATTCTCAAACACTCTTAACCTATGTTCCTCTCTCAGAGTGAGAGTCCAAGTTTCACAACCATACAGAAGAACCGGTAATATAACTGTTTTATAAATTCTAACTTTCAGATTTTTGGACAGCAGACTGGATGATAAGAGCTTCTCAACCGAATAATAACACGCATTTCCCATATTTATTCTGCGTTTAATTTCCTCCCGAGTGTCATTTATATTTGTTATTGTTGCTCCAAGATACTTGAATTTTTCCACCTCTTCGAAGGATAAATCTCCAATTTTTATATTTCCATTTCGTACAATATTCTGGTCACGAGACATAATCATATACTTTGTCTTTTCGGGATTTACTTCCAAACCAATCGCTTTACTTGCTTCAACTAAATTTTCCGTTCTCGATAACACTATCAACAATATTAGTAATTAAAATTACTGTTTTTAAGAAAGCACGAGCTAATGACGCCGGTACGAAATGCGACTCGTAATGCACGTGGTACTGCAAAGGAACTGGGAAGGTTGGCTACACTGTCTCCGTGATTCCATTGCCAGATTTTCGTTAGCAGACGACATTTTCACGTGAGGTCCAATGAAAAGCTCCGTTCTCCTTCTCATCTCCAACCCCCATACTCAATGTGTCATCGCTGCAGAGGCTACCCCTCTAACCCGCACCTTTCTCTCGCCCTCCCAACTACTTCCTGTTTAGTCGGTTCATAACCTGGCTTTTAGTATAGTATAATGTTACAACTGATCAGGAAGGAAAAAAGATATTGGCTGGATCACTGGCTAAAAAGAAACTGCCTACAGAATGACACACTGGAAGGAATGGTGAATGGGAGAAAGATATCACATGATAGACAACATAAAGATATATGGAGTGTATGCAGAGACTAAGCGGAAGGGAGAATATAGGGAGCATTGGAGAATACTGGGTTTACAGCTGCCTTCGGGCAGAAAACCACAAATGAATGAAAGTAGGAAAAATGTTGCTTCTAATCCTGGTCTGTTCTGTTCCTCACCATATTGTGAACAACAAACAAGTGAAGTTGCTCATAGAATATCATTGTACCTAATAAATAAGATGAGATCTTACGGTACCAACCTCAACAATTTCATTTTGTCTATCATCCTGGACATTTTGACAATTCACATGAACACCTTCATTTAGACCAACTTCTTGAACATTCAGAACTCTGCCATGGTCTCGATCATCATCAGTATCTCTGGGAAGTTCAGGAACATCCACAGTTGCATCAAAGTGTTTAACACTTTCATATCCATAATAGGTTTTCTGAAGCACATCATCATGGATTTCCTCACATCCAATTGCCAGGTTTTCTCTCTCACTCATTTCTAGCATATCACGCAGGTCACAGAAAAAACTGTAATATTAAAATAAGAAATGGTGAGAATAATCAGTGAAATATTTCAATACAATTCTGTCATTATTATTATTATTATTATTATTATTATTATTATTATTACTATCATCATCATCACCACCACCATCATCATTTAATATCGAATTGGTGTCCGCAATAAATTTAAATAATAATAATAATAATAATAATAATAATAATAATAATAATAATAATAAAGTATTATTTGCCAGAGATGAGTACATAAGAAGCTGAAAATGACATCGTCAGGATAAACATTCAAAAGGTAGAAGCATCCATTTCACACTCAATAAATTCATTAATGCTGTGAAAACATTCTAGAATTGTCAGCCATTCATGTATAACCTACTTAAAAATTCTGTCTGGCAGATCTCTAACTGATACAGGCAATTTATTATAAAATGTGATTCCATGAATAAAACATGTATTCAAACTTGAGTTGAGCCTACAGTATGGTATATGAACATTTGATTTATTTCTTTCACTGATTGTGTGTATTTGTGACCTTGTTTATACGCCTGTGAATTATTATGAATATAAATTAAAGTTGAATGCATTGTAATAATAATAGTAAGCTGCCCCCCATTGAGGGTAGCCCTTACGGACTCAGTATATCCTCAAAAAAATTATTATACATATGTAAACATAGATATTAAATTTTAAAGAAGGGAAACAAAGAAAAGGGCGTGAAAAATTACAATTGCTATTAATGTGGCACCATGTGATTAATTAGGATTTGGCAGGATTTTTTTAACACAATTATCACAATGTCATCCCTCAGAGATGTTGGCAGAGCAAACTGCCGTCGAAATTCTTCGAAAAAAGCTGGTATAGTCCCTCGAACACCTATGAGCAAGCCGAATACCTCAACGTGAATTAAGGCATATTTCAGCTTGAAATAGTTGACTGTAGGTTCATAGATCGACTTCTTCTCAAGGTGGACCTCGGATGACTGATGACTTTCTACTTCAAAACGTATCGTGGGGTCCACAATGATGCCCTGTTTAGTGTCAGCATTGTACACTAAAATATCTACTCGTCTCGTTGACCCTTTTTCAGCTAGACAGGAGATTTCTTCTTCTACTATCCAGCCCTTATTTCTTAATGCGGCAGCAATTTTGGATCTTACAAGATGATGTCTAGAGTTCCTCAAGAGCAATCCCTGCTCACAGAATCCCAAGACGTGTGCTAAAATTTCAATGTCTGGGCAGCCATGTCTGCACCGGTACCGTCGAGAGATCTGCCGGGAACGGAACGAACAGCTGCGAAATTTGCTGTCATTTTCAGGCTAGATATCCATTCACTAGTCGAAAGTCTTTCTTGTTTGCAATCCAACTGTTGGCGGCTGTTACTTCGCTATACATCTCAACACCTTTTCCCTGTCCTGAAAGGGTCTTCCATGATTCATATTCACGACCTCGCAATTCTTCTCGAAAATTTCGAATTGTAGCTTTAATAAAGTCTTCGGGAAAAGAAAGGCAGAGGGAATCACACGACGATTTGAGTTCGCCATCTAACTGTCTCATCATGTTCCTCTGCCAGACAAGATTGAGGTCTTTTAGACCTGTTCCAAAACTGGTTTGTCCATCTTGCGTGGTCGGCACCTTGGTGTATAATGTAGTGCTTTTCATGAATATCTTGAAGGTAGCATCTTCAGTACATGTTCATTCCATTACTTCTGATATTGTTGTATCTCGCCTACAGATATATTATGCTCGCCCTCCTATTCTCTATATATATGATTTCCAGTGGCGTAGCATAAATAAACGTCTATATGTCCGGCATTGCCTGTTTTTTAATTAATTTAATAAAATATAAAAAATACATGCTGCATCCCTACGACAGAGGAGAGAGAGAATAATATGACTCCCTGCTCTCAGTTTGGCAGTCTCCAAATGCTTTATTACTGCTTATATGCCAGACAAGTTTGGCATATGCCTTGAATGTTGCTACCAGCTGCTATACAGTGAGGAATCATGCTAAGTGCATGCCCATAAGCTGGTATTCACATGTTTCCTTCCCATAGCTTTGATTCATTTGCATCTGCGTTAACCATTGCAGGCCTAGTGGTGCATTTTATTGCATTTGATGTTCTGCTGTGAAGTTTTAAGTTCACTGTTGAGTGTGTGTGTGTGTTTTTTTTTCTTTTTTGTGTAGTGCGAAATATTTAATAAGTATGACTGATAAAAGTTTACCAAATTCAAATAACATACTAAATTTTCTGAAGAGTCCTCCTCTGTGTATTTAACCCATGAGAAGCAATGCAATTTAAAACCAAAATACCAATGCCGAATTTGTTAATTAAAGCAGCAGGTAAAAATCGGAAAAGGACTTTTCAGTTCTCGTGATATAACAGGTTTCCTTGGCTGACTGGATATGCTGAAAAGAACAAAATGTTTTGCTAATTATGCATTACGTTTGGAGCAAATGACTCGTAATGATGTAAAGAGGGCATATCTGACTTGAGCAATTTTATTAATCAAGCAATGTACACTAGTTACATTTGTTACATAGCAAATCATTTTGTCTCAGATAAGACAGGAATAGATAATGTGTTATCAGAAGCTGCTCAACTAGAAGCAATAAAACATAATGAACTTTTCTTTTCCAACAGACAAATCTTAAAGCAAATCATTAAATTAGTAATATTTTTAAGTAAGCAGGAATTGGTCTTTCATTAATATCGAGATCATTCAATGCGAAAAACTTACTCAATTACCATAAAATAATTGACATTCATTTACATCTATGCATAGATTAAAAACTCAAAGTTTTATTACATTGGTTCAGGAAATAGAACAAAAAAATTAATATTCCACATTTAAAAGAAAATTTACCAATGAAACCAAATCCCCTAACTATATTAAACATATAATATAATACAGTGTGATCGAAAAGTCCCTCCACAGTTCTGTTAGTTCTAGCGACCCTAGCATACAACCCTGTAGAAAGTTGGCACTTCCCCATTCATTCCAGTTTGACAACCTCACATCTCCAGTCCATCATATGCTTAGCGGTCAGTGCTGCCGCTTGAATTCTCTTCCAAATACACTGCCTAGTGGGTTCTCGGCTACACAAGCACTGCAGAGAGACTTCTCAACAGGGGCGGCTTTTGGGGTAGTGCCAGTGTGCCATGGCACCACCAATGAAAGAAACAAAAGATAATATCCTAAAAAGGAGTTGTAATCGTTTATTTCTACACATTTTATTCGTATTTCATCTGAACGAGTGCGCACACAGATCGGGATGCACTCTTGCAGCGTTTCTCCGAACGTTGGAGCCAGTTCGGTGTGGCACTATCTGCCTCCATATAACACTGTACAAAAGGCTACTGATTCTAGTTTATATGCGTTTCTTATGGCAGACTTTGAGCCGAATTCAATTTGACTCAGTAGTTAACATTCCGCCCGCTAGAGCACAGTAATGCAGAAATTTCGCTAGATGGCAGGGTTGTTGGAGACGTTTTCAGGGAACCATCAAGCGCAGACTTCCACGAAAACACAAGTTAAAGTTCCGCGCCAAATCTTAATGTAATGTTGCCAATTCAAAACTAATGCACACAACTTGGATTTGACTGTGTAAATTATTATCCATTTAATTATATTGAAAGCAGAGATAGTCAGTCATGGTTCTTTTTAGAAAGATTTTTTTTTTTTTCATATTGTGTAACACTATTTGTTAATTTTGTGTAATATTTGTTTTATTTCGCGGCAACTAAATATCGCTACACTGTTGCTAGTATTGATGCTTTTGTTAACAATACACGAGATCTGTGCAGGACATGAACATGTGTTATTCAGGCTGATGCCTTGGATTCATCGGCCTGTTAAATAAAGTGCAAACGTGTTCATTTATTATCTATATTATTGTTCATCTCGTGTGTTTTTGCCAATAATTTTACTAGTTATAAAAATTACTTGTATTTGACTAAAAATACTGAGAAAGTTTTGCATTATCTGTATTTGTAAATTTCGTTATTAGTTTCGGAAATGTTATTGTAACTGTTACTAGGTGTGTTATTAACTGCACACCTGGTAAAATAGCTGGTTTAATTAATGTGTTTTCTATAACATAATGTAAACGTGACCTGTGATTATCATCTTTTACTTGGGTGATTTGCGTGCAATCATTTTTTTTTTGGTACCACTACCAGAATGCCTCACCGGCCGCCATTGCTTCTCAATCACACTGTATAATGGATGCAGAGGAAATGTGTGAAACAGAAACAAATGAAAATGAAGTTACTCTCTTTAGAGACAATTAACATCAGATATCCTTTAAACGAATTGCTCCATAAATCAATCAATCAACAATGGCACGACAGCCCTGTGTGAGCCCTGGCCTTCTGTAGAAGCTTTCTCCATTCCTCTCTCAACAGAGCTGTTCTTCTCCAATTCCTTATTCCCAGTATTTGTATGTCCTTTCTCACATCATCTTCCCATCTCAACCTTAGTCTTCCAATTTTCCTTATTCCTTCCGGATTAGTGCTAAACACTTTCTTAGTAGTTCTATCATCTGCCCGCAACACATGCCCGACCCATCGTAGTCTCTTGATTTTTATGTTTGCTACAATATCTGGTTCTTTAAAGAGTTTATACAGCTCATGGTTATAGCTCCAGTTGGTAGAGCAGCTGGCTACGGACTGGAAGGTCCGGGTTTCGATCCCAGGTGGTGACAGGATTTTTTCTCCTTGCCAAACTTTCAGAACGGCCCCGAGGTTCACTCAGCCTCCTATAAAATTGAGTATCGGGTCTTTCCCGGGGGTAAAAGGTGGTCAGAGTGTGGTGCCGACCACACCACTTCAGTCTAGTGCCGAGGTCATGGAAAGCATGGGGCCCTACCTCCATGCCCCCCAAGTGCCTTCATGGCATGTTACGGGGCTACCTTTACCTTTTACCTTTACCATGGTTATAGCTCCTCCTCCATACATTCCGTTCCTCCACTGGTCCAAATATAAGCTGTAAAACTCTTCTCTCAAATATACCCAGAGTTCTTTCATCCATTTTTGTCATCGGCCATGTCTCTGCTGTGTAAATCAACACTATTCTCAATAGCACCTTGAGGTTGTGAGTGACGTTCTTAATGAAAAAACAAGAATAAAATCTCCTTTTATTTCGATTCAAGTTGACAAGACATTGGATATGAGTTTTAAGAGAGGAATGAGCACAATAAGATATTGTGTGAATTACAGAATTGAATAGAGAATTACTAATTTCCATGACGTTTTAACAACAAAATGGGACCCCCAGATTTATTTGTTCCAAAATGAACCATACTAAGAAGTTTGTGTTCTTTCGGCCGCATTTTGAACTGAACTTAGGATATAATTTTGAGCACTTATCCATAGAAGATGATTTATTTCCATTGTGATTCGGATGTGGTGCTTATACAGTCAAATATTTCAATATTCAATTTATTATTTTGACTTGAAATAATGCCGTATCCTTAAAAAAAAAAACTTTTAACAGCACAGAAAATCAGACACAATCCAAGGTGTGCTAATACAGAATTAAAGTGCCAAGTAACCCTTTCATGATGTTTCTTTGCTTAGGTAAAATAATGTAACAGCTGTAAGAATGCATGTACAGTAAATTTGTGTCACGTGAACAGTAGGTATAAGAGATACAAGTCTAAGAACCACCGACATAATTTCTGCATGAGCAATAGAATGGATTTCTGTACCAGTAATATCAGAATATCTTAAGATTTTTTTTTTTTTTTTTTTTTTTTTGAGAAGTTAATTTCGACAACTAACTTTAAATTTTGAATGTCACATAATCTATATGTTTAAATGTTTCTATCAAGAACAAAATTTCACGAAATGGATTTTGAAATGAAATACAAAAGTTTGGAGGTGGTCGGTAGTGCTAAATCCTGATCTAAATTCTGTTTGTTTCACTGGCTGGTTATAACCTTCATAAACAGTTTGTATAAATTGGATGAGAGGATGATTGGTTTGTAATTGTTGATGTCCCGTGTTCCTTTCTTGTGCAGTAAAATGATTGTGCTTGTTCAAAGGGTACACTAATTTTTAATACTAATGAAATTTGATGTAACTTTTATTTCTACTTTAACTACCACACACCCGACAACAATGTGACTTTTATTCTGCTTTACTTTACCCTACAACAATGGGTATTCCCCTCAACACAGCAACACAATAGTCGTTATTGCACTCCACACGACGACAATGGCAATACAGGACATGTATTATTGAGAACAACAATGTACTTCTAATTTCAATTAATGTTCACAATGCACTATGTGCAGAACAAAACTGTCAGTTCTTAGTTCACAGTTCGCTTGCCTTGGCTAGTTCTTCTAGCACACTGTTCAAGTTCACTGCACGTCGAACTACGGTCTTCCAGACTGTGTCACACTTGCCTGGTGGACACTGCCACAATTATGGACTCACTCATTAACTCAAGTTCACTGCACGTCGAACCCAAGTCTTTCAGATGCGGTTCCACTGCACGTCGAACCCCGGTCTTCCAGATGCTGTCGAAGGCTGGCTTCCTCACTTGTAGACTTGAAGACTCAAGACTGATTGCCACTAACGCTTTTATTTATTACGCCATAACTTCCAGAATCTTCGAGAGAGAGATCTGCTTCTCGATGCTTCCTTACTTCTGCCCAATCATAGTAGCTTTTCTCCTCCCCTCGCTCCATACCGCGGCTAGCATCAGGGGTTCGTGTCCCCGCACCTTCTTCTTGCTAGATGTGTGCACAACTCCCTGACGCGATGAGAACATTCCAAATGGTGCCACAATATTATAGGACTGAAAGAGTTATACTGTATAAACCAGAAAAGTAATTTATAATAGCCAGCTATAATATATGACCAGCATTGTCACTATGTATTCTACTCTGTAATGAATGAAGGATGGGAATATCGACAAAATATTTAAAACGTTCGAGTTAAATAAATTCGTCATAACTTCAATAATCTTCAGAGGCTAGCTAAAATTTGTCTTTTTATGTGAAATTCCTAGGCTATTTCGAATTTTAATAACAAATGTATTATGAAAAGCATGTCGTTCAGAAGTACATTGATGCAGGGTCAGACAAATGGCAGATTTTTTTTATAATGTATCATGTGTGTTTTTGTTTCGGATAGGATAATAAATTGTCATAATATTAAGAGACAATATGGGCAAAATATTATGACAGCGAAAGTGGAATAAAATTAATATGTGAAAATACAAACTTAAGAAAAGAATCAAGCAATCAACGGAAATTGCACAGACTAACTTCTGTTTTTGATTTAGTCAAACCTACCGTTGAACTACGACAACAAACCTTTGCCAATGTTTTTTCCACATGTATGTGCTGTGAACAAATAGGATGCACCTGGAATTTTATTTGTTGTAAATTCGTTTCGTGGGTTATATGATTATCTAATTAGAAACGGATAATGGTTAGGTTTGTTCTAAAGGCATGGGAGGGAATCATCAAGATAGTATGATGCAAAATTTCGGTATAGCTGTACTGCATGGCCATCATGAATACATTCTAAGCCGGAGGTTTTTCTTTCCATAAGTGTACCTTACCAGGTTTAATGTATGTATACCACTGTTATAATGAAAACCGTCAGAGGGTTGAGAAATTTAATTTATTTTTAAAATACGGAACCATTGTTTATCTTATGCTTTTCGAGTCCTTGCAAAGATATCACCCTGGAACTTTTAATATCAATCTATTTTGGATATGTTCATTCAAGTAAATCTGGCTTTGAGGTATTGTTCCGGGGCCGAGTATCGATCCTGGGACTTTTGGCATAGTGTACCAATGCTCTACCGACTGAGCTACCCAGGAACTACATCCAGCACTGTCTGAATTTTTTCCCTTTATATCCACACACCTCAAGTGAGCTGACAAGATTCCAGAAACTCAACTTTGAGTGCACACAAACTCTGTGTGACTTGAATTGTGGTTTTCTGTTAACGTACCTACAGTGATGTATATATTATGCAAATCTGGCTTTCAGGTATAGCTCCCTGTGAAGCTGATTTGAATAATTTCAAGGGAAAAATTGTTCCGGAGCTGGGTTCATTTAGTATTATCACATGGCATTATTACTTGGGGATCTTCACTAAAATTGAAACAAGTCCTCAAATTACAGAAAAGAATACTTAAAATCATTAAACAAGTTCCTATTCGGATGGAAAGTATAAACGTTTTCAGATAACTAAAAATCTTACATGTAGAAATAGTGTGCTTTATTCATCAAAACATAGATTCCTTTGAAACAAATTCAGCCTATCATGAGTATAACACCAGAACATACCAAAACGTACATTTGAATTACCACAGGCTTACCAGAAGTCTTAACATATGAGCTGTTCAGAGCAGAAGTGGTGTAAGCCAAATATGGGTAATGAGGGTTAAAGTAAACATTCTGTAAAATACAGCACAAAGTAGCAATTAATGTTCAAATTATTTAAACTATTAGTAGTCAGTGAATAGCAAGAAGGCCATATTAATTGCTACTTTGTGCTGTATTTTACAGAATTTTTACTTTAAACCTCATTATCCAATTTTGACTTACACCACTTTTGCTCTGAACGGCTCATGACAACATACCACATAGAGGCAGCAATTTATATAATAAACTTCCACAAAATATCAAAGAACTTAACATAAGAAAATTAAAAAAGAGGTAAAGAACATTTTATTAATACATGCCATTTTGCATAAATTAAATCTAAATTTAAAATTTTAGTAATTAACATTCTCTCCTTGATTCTGCCCTTGATCTTCTTATGTCCCAGGTAACCCAGAGTTGAAGACAAGACAAGGAAAATGAAACAGAGAAGATACTGGATGAAACGGTGGAGACTATAGATCGAGCTTAGCCTATATATGTATTTGAGAATGTCCCCCCCCGCATATAATTTAGTATTAAGCTGTGCTGTAATATATATTACCTTGTATAGGCCTAATCAATACTGTTTTTCACCTTCAATATATATTTAAAATAATTGTAGTTTTGCATGCAAAGCTTATTTATAATTAAGTTTATTTGTATTATATGATATGTTATGTCAATTTTCTTGTGTACTGATGATACCATGAATCTTGTAATTTTATTGGGTTAATAAAGCTCTAATGTAATCTAAGTATCACACTGACTGATTATGTTGTAATAATTAATTTATTTTTATTTGAATTATAAGAACAATATTTTTACCATAATAACATTACTCAACAAGGTTTTTATAATATGAACAAGAATAAATATTTTTATGTAATTTGTATGTCCTGATTACGAATATGGCATTGAAAAAGTGCCTAGACGTCACATTTTTTAGAAACTTATATTTTTAGTTAGCGAATTGTATAAAAAATGCGTTAAAACCTACCCACTTTGAAAGAGGTTATTTTCTTCAACGTAAATCTTTTACACAATTATATAATCATTTACGTTCTTTTAAGGTACCATTTGAAACATATTTTCACTTTTGTGGGTTGAATGAGTGTCACCTTTCGCGGTGGTTTATTGTTTTATTACCCTTATTATGCGGCTCCACTGAAGGTACGTCACATCCAGCTATAACTGACTAAGGGAAAGTAAATATGGTTGCTGTTGTATTATGAGATAAGAAATGAACAATTTAGCGATTAGTTCTGATTGTGGAAGTGTTATGAGTGGTACTAGTTATTCTGTAATAGTGTTAAATGGATCACAATCGTCGTTCATGTAAAAATTCTCAAAATAGTTTCTGCTATGTTTGTGGGTAATTAACTTTGAAAGCACAACGTCGATCAATTACAGATAATGTAAAAAAGGCATATTACTTGTATTTTAATAATAATAATAATAATAATTTATTTTAGCTGGCAGAGTTAAGGCCATAAGGCCTTCTCTTCCATTCAACCAGCAAAAAGTATACATACATATGTATCAACTTACAAAGAATTCAACAATTTGATTTAGATAAGAGCTACATGTATACAAGAGTTATTTATGAATTAAACAACAAAATACTATGAACTATTAATTAAACACTGAAATACAAACTATGTAGCAGAATTAAGCTAAAATACATAGAATTTTAATATATTTCAAATAATGTTAGATAATAGAAAGAGATTATTATGAGACAATTTTGAAAATACAGCACTATCAGGATGATGTCTAAAGAAAGGAGTAACAATGTAGACAGTGATAGTTTAAATCAGTATGATTGGAGTGAAATGCTAAGAAGGTTATCTTTTAAGCTGTTTTTAAAAGTGTTTATTGTCTTGCAGCCCCTAATACTTTGTGACAGGGAATTCCATTGTCGCGAGGTGGATACTGTAAAAGATGATGAATAACGAGATGTTCTATGAAGAGGTATACGTAATGCGCCACAGATAAGTGATCTGGTATTTACGTCGTGGTTAGAGTATAGATAAGAGAAACGAGACGAAAGGTAACTTGGTGTTGAAGTGTGCAGAATTCGAAAGAGTAAAGACAAGGAGTGTAAAGTTCTACATTCTTTAAGTCGGAGCCAAGAAAGACTTGTGAAGGACGGTGATATTTTGGCTGTAAAGTGGGTGAACAAGACAAAAATTGGGCACCACATAATATGTGTTGTGTAACGTGTTACTTGAAGTTAACAGAGTGGTTGCAGGAGAAAAATAACAAAATGTCTTTTGCTGTTCCAATTATTTGACTTTAGCCTACCAGTCATCTGGAAGATTGTTACTTCTGCATTACCAAAACAGAGGGATTTTCAAGGAAAACTAAAGATAAAATTGTATATCCTAATCTCCCGTCAGCCATAAGACCCGTGCCACATTCTCCTGAACTTCCTGTCCCTATCCCTCCACCCAGTGGGTTAGATTATGTCATTCCAGAACTATCAGAATTCTCAGACTACCCTTCAACTTCCGCTGATCCCACCTACATTCCCAAATATCATAAAACACCACGACAGGCAGAACTTAATGATCTAGTTAGGAATTTAGGTCCTTCCAAGCAACAAGCTGAATTATTGGGTTCTAGATTTTATGAATGGAACTTATTAGCAAAAGATACGAAGATTACAGTGTTCAGAAACGAAGCGATGAGTTGACTAGTTATTTTGCAATGGAAAATTCTGTTTGTGCTTGCAAAAATGTGAACGGACTGATGGACGAATTAGATATTGAATATAATCCAGAAGAATGGAGACTGTTCATTGATTCATCAAAACTTAGCTTAAAAGCAGTTTTATTGCACAATGGAAATACAAAACCTTCCATCAGTGGCTCATTCAGTCACTATGAAAGAAACTTATGAAAACATGTCACAAATATTGAATGCAATAAATTATCATGAACATCGCTGGGTAATTTGCGGGGATTTCAAAGTAATAGCTTTGCTGCTCGGATTACAAGGAGGGTTTGCTAAGTTATGTTGATTTTTATGTTTGTGAGACAGTCTAGCAACAGCACAACAGTATGTGGTGAAGAACTGGCCTATCAGACAAGGTTATATTCCTGGTGAGCATAATATCATCCACTAGTGCAACGTGAAAAAGTACTTCTTCCTCCACTACATATAAAACTAGGACTAATGAAAAATTTTGTGAAAGCTCTAGATAAGAGTAGAGAAGCCTTTCAATACTTAAAGACTCTGTTTCCTAAAATTAGTGATGCTAAATTAAAAGAATGCATATTAGTTGGTCCACAAATTAGAAAAATTTTGAAGAACAGCATTTTTGAGAAAAGACTTAACCCTAAGGAATTACTAGCATGGAAATCTTTTGTATCTGTCGCCAAAGGAGTTTTAGGGAATCACAAGGCAGAAAATTATCACCAATTAATAGAGACGTTACTAAAAAACTACAGAAATATAGGCTGCCGTATATCACTGAAGATCCACTTCTTACATTCACATTTGGACTTCTTTCCTGAGAACTTCGGGACTGTAAGTGATGAGCAGGAAGAGCGATTTCACCAAGACATTGCTACAATGGAGCAACGGTATCAAGGAAGATTGGATCCAGCGACGATGGGCGATTATTGCTGGTTTTTAAAAAGGGCATATTCAAGTTCTCATAAGAGAAAAAATTAAGGTATTTGTTATCTTTCTCTATTTTATTGCACGAAGAGTGGTTTTTATAAGTCTTAATAGCTGATCAGTTATTATTGTATCACTTTTATCACAAGCTGCCCTTGGAAATGTTGATACAAGAAATGAGAACAAAGTAATTTTTGATAGGTAAAAAATCCTGATTCTTCAATGTTTAATATCTATAACTCAAAAACGTGACGTGTTACGAACTTTTCACTGTCATTTTCGTGTTCAGTGTATGCAAATTAATTAAGATCAACCTATTTTATTAATGTTATGGGAAAAAAACTCAAATTTGTTGAGTAGTGTAATAAGCAATTCGAAGTTGTACCTACTTCAGTATAAAGACAATGTATTGGTAGCCATACATAAATTAAATATTTTCACAAGAGTGCTATACAGTAATTTACTAGTTCATATTATTCTCAGGAATGACTGTACATCAAATACTGTGCAAACAATGAATTAACTTTTGAAAATAAATTCATAGCAAGAATTCTGAATGCTATTTACTAATGATTGTGTTAAATTAATACCTGTTTCTCTGAACATTAAAGGACAAATTTCCTGAATAAATGCTGTCATATTCCTCAAGTGAAATTCTTCCAAATCCCTGTAAAAAGAAAAAGAAAATAAATAAAGTAGTATGAACAAGTTATATTTCAACTTCGAAATAGAAGTATAAATGATGTGATAATGGTCAAGTGGAATAGTATTTAAACTTTCCTACTTACTTACTTACTTAGGGCTTTTAAAGAACCTGGAGGTTCATTGTCGCCCTCACATAAACCTGCCATTGGTCCCTATCCTGAGCAAGATTAATCCAGTCTCTACCATCATATCCCATCACCCTCAAATCCATTTTAATGTTATCCTCCCATCTACGTCTCAGCTTTTACAAAGTTATTTTTCCCTTCATCCTCTCAACTAACACTCTATATGCATTTCTGGATTCGACCACACATGCTACAAGTCCTGCCCATCTCAAACGTCTGAAGTTTCTAATTAGGTTAGTTGAAGAATACAATGCGTGCAGTTCTGTGTTGTGTAACTTTCTCCATTCTCCTGTAACTTAATCCCTCTTAACCCCAAATATTTTCCTAAGCACCTTATTCTCAAACACCCTTAACCTCTGTTCCTCTCTTGAAGTGAGAGTCCAAGTTTCACAACCATACAGAACAACCGATAGTGTAACTGTTTTATAAATTCTAACTTTCAGCTTTTTTGAGAGATTTTTTCTTACTGACGAACGAAATCTGACAGAAAATTGCAGTTATAGTTCTTTGTATCGACATTAGCATTAGCATGCACAAAATTGAAAAAGTGGTTTATGGCATTTTATCTGTGTGCATCTTTTGTGCTGTATAATGGAAAAATTTTGTTTACATAAATAATTACAAGTATGTACATTAAATATTAAACTAAACTTTGATTTGAAAAATGAATACAGATTGTCTAAGAGTTTTTTTCTTGATTTGTGTATTGTACAGCTAGCATTGTAACTTTTGCCATATACAGTAAGTTTAATTGTATATGCCATATGATATTTATAATACTATACATTCGATTTCAGTAATACAGTGTGTCTCTTTTATTTCCTTACTGCTATATGCCACATACTCCTGCGGCTGTGTCTTCAGTTTTCCTTACATGCATCCAATGTTTGTGCTAAGATCAAGATCTGAGATGAGTAAGTAACACAAGACAAACATAATGTAATTAGATTTATCTAGTTCCTTTGTAAAGGAATTAAGTTTCCTGCTAAGTTTCATGATCAGTACGATTGATTGAGAATACAAAGGAAGTGTGTGATAGAATTTATTATGTGAGGAGCTCGTGATCGTATCCAAGCATTAGATCATCTAGAAGTAGCGAAATTATTAGATTTTTCCAAGTTTTAAAAATCTAGTAATTTTTAAAACGACTGTACAGCATATATTTAAGTTACGTTACCTTTTTTAAAGCATTTTAACATTTTGAAGTTTAAAAAGATTCAAGGTTTTGTCTGTTTTGGATTCTTAGACATTTCAAGTCGAGGTTTCTCACTTGGAAAATAAAGAACAAGCTTTATGAAAGCTTTGTAAATTCAGTACCAGTATTATTATATGGCAGTGAAAAATAAGCTGATATGTCAAGACTGAAGACATTTGAGCCACTGGCATAGCTCAGATGGTAGTGCGTTTGTCTGCTTATCCAGGACTGTGATCAGGCATGGATTCAATTCCTGCTTGGACTGATTACCTCGTTGGTTTTTTCCGAGAATTTCTCCAACCGTAAAGTGAGTGCCAGATAATCTATGGCTATTCCTCAGCCTCATCTTCCCAAATACTATCTCGCTATCACCAATTTCATTGACGCCAAATAACCTAGTAGTTGATATAGCGTTGTTAAATAACCAAGTAAAAAGTGAAGACATTTGGGACTAAATTCATCGGAAAATACTTCGAGGGCATCATACCAGAAGGCATATCGACAAATTTTTGGTTATAGAAATATTTTAATGGAACCTGTTTACGTCTCAAAACAATCGTCTGAGAATTACAATGGACATGAGAATCAAAGGAAGTACTTTGTTATATATTTATTTATTTATTTATTTAACCTGGTAGAGATAAGGCCATCAGGCCTTCTCTTCCCCTCTACCAGGGGATTACAACTACAATATTAAGAATACAGTTACAATTATAATTACAATTAATATTAAATTTACAAATACAATAAAAATCAAAGCACTAAAAGATTAACTGATTAATAAAAGCTAGACAGTTTATTGTAAAATTTAAGAAGAGAGAAGCATTTCTTTTATTGATTAAGTACAAATTAAACCTACTCTATGCAGTAAGAAAATACTTAATAAGCTTGCTTTTGAACGCTACTAAATTCCGACAGTCTCTGATGTCACTGGGTAGGGTATTCCACAAGTGCGAGAGCGAGATTGTGTATGATGATGAATACGATGATGTCTTATGTGTTGGTATGGCTAGTATGCGGCTATTTTGCGTGCATGTGAAGAGATTATGATATGATGACAGGTAACTGAAACGGGAGGCAAGGTAGGTAGATGTAGAAGTGTGAAGGACTTGAAACAGGAGAATAAGAGAATGAAAATTTCTACATTCGTTAAGCCGTAGACAGTTTAGAGCTTGGAAGGATAGGGTAATGTGGTCAGCGTGACGGACATCGCAGACGAAGCGAACACAAGAATTATGAACACGTAATTTTTGCGACTGGTTGACATTGAGGTCCGTCAGTAGAAAATCACAATAATCGAAGTGGGGCATTACAAGTGTTTCCACTAGTATTATCTTGAGTGATAGCGGAAGGAATTTTCGAATGCTGTTTAAGGAATGTAGTATGGAAAGCACTTTTTTGGTAATATGGGTTACTTGGTTATTCCAGTTTAGATGCGTATCAAAGTAAACTCCAAGGTTTTTAACACAGGAAGCAAAAGGGATTATTGTGTTGTTTAACTTGACTAGAAGAGCAGGAGTAATATTGCATAATAGACGTTGATGTCCCACTAGGATTGCTTGTGATTTTCTTGCATTGAGAGTCAAACCAAACTTTCTGGCCCATGCAGATATAGATTCAAGGTCCTCGTTAAGATTGTGTATTGCGTCGTTGAGTGAGTCAGGGGTTGTATGGATATAGATTTGTAAATCGTCTGCGTAGAGGTGATGCTTACAGTGCTGTAGAGTCGAGGGGATGTCATTTACGTAAATAGTGAATAGTAGTGGTGATAGAACAGATCCCTGTGGGATTCCAGAATCAACGATACGCCATGAGGAAGTTCGACTTCCAATGCAAACACACTGCTGACATTCGCTGAGATAAGAGGAGAACCAAGAAACTGTGCTTTCTGATAGTTGGAGTGATCGTAATAGATAAGGATAAGAAAATCATTCCATATGTATAGGGCTCTAATGTAAACTTGCATTTTTATTGATACGTCCTCGATATGGTCCAATATTTGACAAGGGAGAATGGTGCATAAGATATAACCACGAGTTGTATCAGTTACATAATGAATTTATGAATTTAAATACTATTATAGTCACAATCATGCCATGGTATGAAAGAAAAATTTCACAACCTCGAGCGGGAATCGAACCTGCGACTTCCTGTTCTCTGGTCAGGCGCTCTACCACTGAGCTATCGAGTTCGTCTCACGCCAAAGGCTTGGAATTATCCTTTCATACTGGCGACTCTGTTATAGAGTACTGTCCATAGCGTCTGATCTAGTCAGCACTGCTTATGGGTTGAAAGAAACTTTACAAATGTAATCTTCATCTTACGATGTTTGGTGACGTATGCACGTCCGTTGATGTGACATATTAATGAATTTAAGTACTATTATAGTCACAATCATGCCATGATATGAAAGAAAAATTTCACAACCTCGAGCGGGAATCAAACCTGCGACTTCCTGTTCTCTGGTCAGGCGCTCTACCACTGAGCTATCGAGTTCGTCTCACGCCAAAGGCTTGGAATGATCCTTTCATACTGGCGACTCTGTTATAGAGTACTGTCCATAGCGTCTTCTGATGTTATTGGATCAGATTGTAATGGGCAGAGCATGTATAGACCCAGAAACAAAATTTGGGCCACCTGAATTTTCCAAGTTCTAATTATAACATACTGTGCATGCGAATGTCAGGTAATCTGTGATGAGTCCTCGACCTCATCTTGCCAAATACTGTCTCGTTTTCACCAATCCCATCGACGCTAAATAACTTAGCAGTTGAAAGCGTTGTCAAATAACCAAGTAAGAAAAAGAAAGAAAACTAAAACAATGTGGAAGGGGAATGTAAGAGTAAAAGAAAGATAGGATGTAAGTAGTTACTGTGAATTACATTACTACATTAGATTCCCACATAATAACTGTGTTCTGTATCATTTCACTTACCCCATCGTCACGAGTTGGTAGCAGAAGGTTTTCTCTCAGCATAATATCCTCTGCTGCAAAAACGCAATGTTTAGTCAAGTGTGCTTCAAACTCTTCGTAAGTGACAGACTTGTTGAGAGGATCTGGAACTATCTCTTCCAATGTCTCTATGCCAGCATATTCTATGAAGAAGTTGCGCATTCCTTCCGTTACAGATACAGAACTCTCACTCAGCGAACTAGTGCAAGGATCTGCAAGTATAAAATTAAATTTAAATATGAATCTGTATTCTTAACATTAAGCACTATTAAAAATTTGGAGAGAGAAGTATTCATCAATGTTTCTATTTAACAATAACAGTAATAGTAGTAGTAGTGATAGTAATAATAATAATGCCCTTGGGGAGGACATAGATGGGAGGATAATATTAAAATGGATTTAAGGGAGGTAGGATATGTTGATAGAGACAGTATTAATCTTGCACAGAATACTGTAGGGACCGATGGCGGGCTTATGTCAGGGTGGCCTGAGGTTCCTTAAAAGCCATTGTAAGTAAGTAAATTGGAACTCGCTATCGAGTGATGTAAGGGGTTGTTGGACAGTAACTTCATTTAGATCAAAATTACATAAATTCTTACTTAAATTAATTGCTGATTAATATTTATTACTTATAATGAAACTAACATCTGTCCATTCTTATTATTATCATTAAAATTTCTCTAAATAGATTTACAAAACCTCTAATGGCAATTACATTAATATTCTCATTATAGAAATATATTTTAGATTTATATATATATATTTTTTTTTCTCCCTGTAACATAGTTCTAGTAAGCTTATATTAAATTAATTTTCATCATTTTACTAGCTATCTCAAATTAATTATAATTGATTGAATTAAATTAGCTCATAAATTAAGTTACTACTGTATCTTATAGGTTTATCTAAATTTAAATAAATATGTAGCCTACTGGTCGTCAAAAAAATATGGGGAAGGAGTACATATATTGAAAATGCGAATATGAAGGAAAGATTTGGACTAGCTTGGTTTAGACTGGGGATTTGGAAATTAAGAAATAATAGAGGCAATATACCTCAAGGCACATGCCCATTGTGTGGAAGGAGAGAAGACGACATTCAATTGTTCTTGAGTGTCAAAATACTGAAGATATACGTAAGAAATTTATAAAAGAAAAATTCCTTCAAATTAATAAAGAAATAGCTATAAAAAGCTCATGAACATTAATAACATAAAATTGCAAAAGCAATTAGGTTTATATCTTTTTTGGTTAAAAAAATTAGAATGGATAGAATAAAGGAAATAGATGTGAACGAAAGTAATTAAGAAATATATAAATAAATAGTGAAACAATTGTAGTGTATGTGTATGTGTATATATGGTTCTTTCTTTTTCTTGTTATAGATGTAAAATTATGCATGGAAGAAAGTAACAAGTGTAGATGTATGTAGAAATACGAGGAAAATCAACATCCCTTAATAATAAACAAATACACGGAAAATAAAATACCGGAGAAGATTGCAAAATTAAAAAACAGAAGGAAGGAAGCATTAAGGGAAAGAACAGTTACTGAGCTGACTAATAAATTCAATTTTGGAAGGTACGCTTTGTCTAGACTCACAGATAATAACATATTTGACTTAGTTATAAATTATTTGGCTATCTTTTTTATTTCTAAATTTAATAGTTTTGAAGGTACGTCAAAAGAATATTATGAAATAAAATTAAGGAATGAAGGCTTACCTACGAGAGAGAGCTTGTATGAACTGTATAAATATTTTTGTAAGAAAAGAGGTATGGAAGAAACTAGAATTAGAGATGATTTAGATACGCTAGCTGCACATTGCAGAGTGAAGAGGGAAGTACATCTTAGGAAGGTAAACCAATACTGATGGTACCAATATTCTAGAATGAGTTGAGTCTTGCACAATAACTGAAAGCTAGTGCAAGATAAAACAAAGTATGTTAGTAGGTAAAATGTAGAAATTGTATTTAAATAATAATATATCTTTGTGTAAAATTGTTGTATGTAATGTGTCTGTGTTCTGTTATATATAATAAACCAATATATTTAGAGATTGGTCGTCAAAACTTAACTGAAGAATATTGCTGGAGAACCTTTTAAGTGTAGTGTAAATATTCGTAATTTAAATATGTATTGTACTTTATTGATTTAGTGATTTAGGCTGGTTGAGTGGAAGAGAAGGCCTTATGGCCTTAACTTTGCCAGCGAAAATAAAACATTATTATTATTATTATTATTATTATTATTATTATTATTATTATTATTATTATTATTATTATTATTAAGTAATAATGCCCATTTCAAGATTCAAGCACATTTGCCCATAACAGGTTCACAGATTCCTCAGTGCTACCTGGAGTATCCTTTTTCTCTTTTTCTGTTCGGTCTTCATTTTAAATGTATCATATGATTTACAGACTGACACATTCAGTGAATCTGGTCATTACAACATTCTCAATGCCCAGGTGCAATTCCATT
The DNA here is from genome assembly GCA_025594305.2 of Periplaneta americana. Lineage (NCBI taxonomy): Eukaryota > Metazoa > Arthropoda > Insecta > Blattodea > Blattidae > Periplaneta > Periplaneta americana. Next base: position 141,482,550 of record JAJSOF020000017.1, on the reverse strand, counting down.
GTTTTCGAATAAATGAAGATAATTGTCAAGCAATCAACAAATATTACTATGACCCATATATCTAGGCATCTGTCATCCATATAACATGCATAAAAGTGGAATATAATATAACTGAGTGGTGATGGATTTAGTTTTTCGTAAATGTATCAATAAAATATAAACACACAGAAAATTCTCTAAATGTAATCTGACTTGTTTTGGGATTCGTACCTTCAAATTGAAGAGTCATGGGTATCTTTTAGAAAACATGACTGAGACGTTCTTATTATGCTTAACTTTTAATTCCGATATAAAATTGCAAAATTTAATTTTTGTTTATGAAATCATAAGTACAGTAGTTATAAAACTTTTGCCATTGTCGCCATGCTTATACGAGGGGGATCCAGGAAATAACAACCGTTTGCACATACCCGCCACGCAGCTGACACCCCTTCCTTGTTTGAAGGTCAACTGGCTTCCTTAACATGTGTTCTCATAATGTTGTGAGTATTGGTTGCAACAAGTCGCCATTGTGCATTTTGTGTTACTTCAAAATGAACGACGTGATTGATAATCCCGCCGACTGTGAGGTGAGGAGTGCGATTCGATTTTTGAATGCCCGACATTTGAAACCTGCAGAAATTTACCGGCAATTGAAAGAAGTGTATGGTGATACTGTAATGAATGAAAGAAATGTGAGAAAATGGTGCGAAATGTTCAACAATGGGCGAACAAATGTCCACGATGAAACTCGACCCGGACGCCCATCACTCATCACAGAAGACCTGAAGACTAAAGTGAACGACAGAATCTTGCAAGACAGATGCACATCACTCGACGAATTGTATATTGCCTTTCCTGACATTTCTCGTTCTTTGCTTGGTGAAATTGTGTCGCAACATCTTGGCTACCACAAAATCTGTGCACGATGGGTTCCACGGCAACTGAGTGACCAACACAAAACTCAGAGAATGGCCTCAGCATTGACATTCTTGATGCGATATCACACAACTTGATCAAATTGTGACTGGTGATGAGACCTGGGTGTCTCACAACACCCCAGAGACCAAGCGCCAATCACATCAGTGGCATCATCCCTCATCACCCAAGAAGCCGAGAAAATTCAAACAGACTCTCTCAACACAAAAAGTCATGGCTACTGTCTTTTGGGATCGCAAAGGTGTTCTTTTGCTGGATTTCATGCCAAAAGGCACTACGATCAATGCAAATTGTTATTGTGAGACTTTACGAAAACTACGGCGAGCCATCCAAAACAAGAGGCGAGGAATGCTTTCGAGAGGAGTTGTGCTTCTTTACGACAACGCCCGCCCGCACACTGCTGCTTCAACTCGAGAATTGCTGGATCAATTCGGTTGGGAAATCTTTGATCATCCGCCCTATAGTCCAGACCTTGCTCCTAGCAATTTTCACCTTTTCACTAAGCTAGAAAGACTTTCTGGGTGGTACGCGTTTTGGAAGTGATGAAGAGTTGAAGAAGACAGTGAACACCTGGCTTAATGAACTGGCGGCAGAGGAGTATAACACGGGAATTCTAAAGCTAGTGAACAGATACGACAAATGTTTAAATGTAGGTGGTGATTATGTAGAGAAGTAAAGGAAGCTTCAGTTATGTAACAGACTTTGTTTTTTTTTTTTCAAATAAATATTTTTTTTTTAATTATCACAACAAAACAGTCGTTATTTCCTGGATCCCCCTCGTATTAGTATTATTCTCTTTACACAGAAATGTGAAGACTTCAGTGTAATAACTTCATTAGTTCTTTGTTGTAAAATTATTTCAAAACGTGATTGCAAAAATGATTATCTACATCTATGCGGTGAACATCATAATAGTTCAGAATTTTTCTTTCGCACAAGTTGGATAGGCCTTCTCTGTTAAACGTGTCCAGTCATCAGTGTTGCCAACTGTGCTGGAATTACACTTTGCAGACTGGCTCTTAATTATATTTCTTCTTTATAGTTACAGAAACGCTATACTAGCATTTCTAATTATTAGAATCTATGTTAACTAACGTTAATTCGGTTCCGCCATTCAAAGGGTGCTCCCTTGGCATATTCTCACATTGTTTACAGTGAGAGGTCTATTCCAGACCTGGCAGTGCCAGGATACTATTTTTTCGAGGCCGGGCAGCACCAGGATACTTGTATGATTTTGATATACAACCAGTATAATTGCTGGAAATTTATGATTAACTACAGGACCATATTTAAATTATATAATCATTCATTCTTTCATTCACAGTGTTCTGCCCAAGGACAGGCCTTTCACTGCAAACCCAGCACTCTCCAATCTTTCATATTTTCTGCCTTCCTTTTTGTCTCCACATATGAGCCATACATCTTAATGTCGTCTATCATCTGATATCTTCTTCTGCCCCAAACTCTTCTCCCATTCACCATTCCTTCCAGTGCATCCTTCAGTAGGCAGTTTCTTCTCAACCAGTGACCCAGCCAATTTCTTTTCCTCTTTCTGATCAGTTTCAGCATCATTCTTTCTTTATGCACTCTTTCCAACACAACTTCATTTCTTATTCTGTCTGTCCATTTCACACGCTTCATCCTTCTCCATATCCACATTTCAAATGCTCCTATTCACTTCTCTTCACCTCGTCGTAATGTCCATACAATGCTAAACTCCACACAAAACACTTTACTAGTCTCTTCCTTGTATATGGGTACTGTGGTGAAATATGGCCATTTTTGTTAAAAAAAAATTTTTTTTTCTTACATTAAAATATTCTCCATGTCCTTTTTAACAAGTGTGGTAAGTTTGGTGACCTTTGCGCAACTCGAACACCTGTTATTACAGCCATTTTTAAATGCCTGCATTGCTCAAGAGCCACACCCCCGTCCTTTTAAATCTCCTGCTCCCTCCTGGAGTAGGAACACAGTTTAGGGATGGAATTTTCTACGTTTTTCTTTGAACTTTGTGTTTCATTATCTACTGAGACACTGCAGTTGTTCAAATAGTTCCAAACTATTCCCTAGATGTCTCTGAATCCGACTTTCAATTTTTTTTAGAACCTTTCATAAACTCATTCTTGAAAACATGTTTTCATGGTGACCACAACAAATGCAGTAGGAAATATGGGTACAGAAAGCGACTCATTCCGTTTGTAAACATTGCCATGTGCTATTTTCTGTCTGGAGGTTATATGTTTTGCAAAGTAATTTAGTTTAGTTCTCAATTCTAGAACTTTTATTTCCTAGTTTTTACATTTATACAGTTTAGTTATTTCGTATTGCGCATTATATTTTAGGTAGAATAGATATACTTTAGTTAGGGTATTTTTTTAGTGTAGACCATCATTAATAATGCCCAGGAAGAAGCTGCATACAATTAAAAGTGCAGGTGTTTCAAAACTGCAAAAAAGAAGTTGGCTAAGGCAAGGATTCAGGCAAGATGGAAAAAAGTGATGTGGTAAGTACAGCTGAATCTGTTCAAGAGGAACATCCAGTGTTAGATACTATGCCTACATCACAACCAGGTCCATTTGGTGACTGTGACGATACAAATGTAAGATTACGTTCCCTGGAAGACAATGTAGATAGTGTATGTTGTGAACCAGACAATTCTCCAAGTTACGTTATAGTAAATCTGAAGTGTTTAGATGAACTTTTGCATAATATATCTTGTGACATGTGTGGGAACAAGACACTAGCTTTCCATACAAGAGATTTCCAAGGTTTTGCTTGCAGAATTTCCATGAAATGTACAACTTGTGATGGTGAGAAAAGTTCAGTATTGACATCGAATAGAGTGGTAAATAGTGAATCATCGACTAGGGCACCATTTGACATAAACAGGAGAGTAGTCCAGGCATTTACAAATATTGGGAGAGGGCATTCAGCAATTGAACAGTTTTCAGCAGTGCTAAATGTGAACAGTATATCACTGTCTTCTTACAATGATCACTTAAAAATTATTACTGCAACAAACACTACAGTAGCCCAAAATTCAATGCATGCAATTAGGGAAGAGGTAAAAACTGTATATAGGAGAAAAACATAACAGATGACAATAGAAATGAGCCAGTGGATATTGCTGTAAGCTTCGATGGCTCTTGGCACAAGAGGGGACACACATCCTTGTATGGTGTCGGTTTTGTAATAGATATTCTCACTGGTTATGTTGTTGACTATGCTGTAATATCTAAATACTGCCATGCATGTCAACTAGCTACAAAAGATCTTGGTGTTGATTCCCCTGAGTTCAGTATATGGAAACTAGGTCATAAATCAGAGTGTCAACAAAATTATAGTGGATCGTCTGGTGGAATGGAGCCATTTGCTGCAGAGTTACTGTGGAAGAGATCTACAGATTATGGACTGAGATACACCACCCTGTTGTCAGATGGCGACAGCAAAACTTTCAACCATCTTCAAAATGTAAAGATTTATGGCCCTATTAAATTGGTGAAGGAGGAGTGTGTGAATCATGTGTCAAAACGACTAGGTACAGGGCTGAGACAAGTTGCCAAAGAATTTAAATTGGGAGGTAAAAAGCCAGGGAGTCTTACAAATGTTACAATTCAGAAACTCACCCGCTATTATGGAAATGCCATACGAGAAAACACTAATGATGTTACAGCAATGAGAACAGCAGTACTGGCCACTTTACACCACTGTTCCTCAACTGATGCGAATCCCTTCCACTCAAAAAGTTGGTGCTTTTACAACAAAGCTGTGGCTATGGGAACACAACCCGGCACGCACCGACAACATATTCACACACCAATCTCTCCATTTGTCTTGGAGAAAATTATTCCTCTTTATCAGAAGCTGGCATCAACTGACCTCCTGGAAAGGTGTATGAGAGGAAAAACACAGAATGCCAATGAATGTCTCCACAGCATGGTGTGGAACAAGTGCCCAAAGGAAAATTTTGTATCGAAAAGGAAAATTGACATAGCTGTAGCCATTGCAGTCAGTGAATTTAATCATGGATACAGCAAAACTATGACAAGAACTCTTCAGCAAGCTGGTGTTTCTCCTGGTCATCAAGGGATGAAGACTAGTATTGCTCGGGACAGGAGACGCGTCAGGAACAGAATCCTACGTTCGACTCAGAAGTTCCAGCACTACCGAAAACAGGTGAAGATGGCCAAAATAAGAGCAGAAGGAGCCCTTAAGCAGCAGGAAGGATGTAGTTATGCTTCAGGAGGATTCTAGCAAGGTCAGACTTCAAAACATAACCTTCTAGCTATTTCTGATGAGATAATCACTAACTAAACTTTCAACTTGGATTATCTGTAAATTTAATTTTTCTCATTTTTCAATATTGGGATTCATTTTATTCTTTATTGCCTTGGACTAGATGCATGAAATTTGGCACACACGATCAATATTATGTTATGCAATAACTCAAGTATTCATTTTGTTCTGTCTAACACCAGATCGGAGTTATGATTATTTTAGTATTGTATGTAATTTTTAATTCGAATATTTGTACTGTAATGAAAGATAAAAATTTTTTCTGGCTAAAAAAAGTGATGTTAACGAACAATAATCAAGGAGTGCATAGACCCATGTTGTCTCTATATTTTGAGCACAAAAACATGTCATCACAATTTCAGATACACATGCAAAATGATTCCCAAGATTATGTATAATTTATATGAAAATATTTTTTTAACGGCACAATTCTTAACCAATCATTCTGAAAATTTAAACACATAAGTAAGTCTATGAGAGTTGTTTGTGGTAAAAAAATGGAACGAAAATATCCATAGGTTTCTGAGATATAAATTTCACCGCAGTATCCCCTTAAGACTTAATTCGTACTCAAACTGCATTACTATCGTCAAATTTTGCATTTATAAAAAGCCATATATTGATACTGAATCACTTTCATAGTAAGGTCTACTCCGCAGACCTAACAACCTCTGTATCTAGATTAGAACCCATGTATTTTCATCTGACATTCCATAAATATTCCTGCGGAAATTGTGATGTTTTTTTCTCGTTTTTTCTGTTTTTTTTTTTGTGTTATTTTAGTGAATTTACAATTTTTCTAGGTTATCATAAAATGTCAAAAAGAAAGTGCAAAGTCCAGGACGAGTGGTTTGAGGAGCTGTGATTTCTAAAAAGAAAAAAATTTGTACTTGTGAAAGCCACGTGTTTCTTATAAGTACAACTTGCAAATGAAGGGTACACGGGAATAACGATCAAGGTCCATTTTAGAAAGTTTCGAGAAAAACGAATTTTAAAGTTTAAGCACTTAATACTTTGTTATGTATGTATTTAATAGAAATTGACGTAGTGAAATGTCAAGAACGATGATTTCTTATTACTAGCTAGACCACATGATAGCACTTCTTTTCCACTATAAGATAGCATTATTAACTCAATTTCGATTTTTGATGGACCTTGATCGTTTTTCCCGTGTACCCTTCAAATGTGATGCTGATTTTCAAACAAAGGTGAAGTTACATAGCCCATCATTTACAGAAACATAAACTGAACAGACATTCCATAGCTCCTAGCTCATGCATTGATTCGTTTTTGAACCAACTACTTCAGCTCTTGATTATGAAACAGTAACATCAGAATTCACATTTGTGTATCACTTAAGCATTGCGGTACCATTCTTTCCGAAGTTAGGATTGCACAGTTAAGCTAAATAAAAAGTTTTTCACGATTATAAGATAGTTACAGAAATTACACTAGGAAGAACCAAGGCTGTATCAGTTTGTCAGCATGCCAGCTTCCGTTTTGAACCTAACAATTTATTATTGTTAATAAGGTATATTTCTCAGTGGCATCTGATGGAAGCAACAAAGATAACATCAAATGTTTCCCTATTTTACTTAAGTATTTCAACTTAGAAAATGGGATGAAAACATTCTTTCTCTATTTTTATGAAAAGAGTGACGAACGAGCCTTCTGAAGCTCATGATATTGTAACTTTTATACAACAATGTGACTTTTGTTTCTACCTTTAACCACACACCTGTTAACAATGCATATTCCACTCAACACAGCAACACAGTTGTCGTCATTGCACTCTACACAGCGACAATGACAATACACGACGTGTATTATTGAGAAGAACAACAATGTAGTCCTAATTTCAACTAATGTTCACAAGCACTATGTGCAGAACAAAACTGTCAGTTCTTCCAGCTCACTCACTCAAGTTCACTGTACGTCGAACCCAAACCTTCCAAATACAGTTCACTGCACTTCGAACCCAAGACTTTCGGATACGCCGCACTCGCCTGGACGCTGCCACGGTTACGGACTCACTCAAGTTCAATTAATATTTGAGGAGAAAAATTCGCTCCGGCGCTGGGGATCGAACCCGGGTCCTTGGTTCTACGTACCATTGACCATTGAGCTACGCCGAATTCAATCCACAACACCGGATCGAACCCCTCTCCTAATATAATGGCAGTTGACATTGGACATAAACTTGGAGTCAGGCCACAAAGGGAAACATTGAAGGAGAGGGGTTCGGTCCGGTGCTGTGGATTGAATTCGGCGTAGCTCAGTGGTCAGAGCTCTTGGTACGTAGAACCAAGGACCCGGGTTCGATCCCCGGAGCCAGAGCGAATTTTTCTCCTCAAATATTAATTGTGAATATTACAGATATTATTCTGTAGGACAAATTAACAAATTTATAGTATTCACTCAAGTTCACTGCACCTCGAACTCAGATCCTCGGGATACGTCTCCGCTGTCTAAGACAAGACATGAAGGCTGACTGAAGACTAACTAACTCTCTCGCAGATGACTAACTAACTGGTCCGAAGACTGCTCGCGCTTTTATTACTAAACCATAACATCTCGAAACTTTGATCTGCGTGGCTTACAGAATTTTCGGGAGAGAACTGCTTCCAGAATGTTTTCCCCTGTTTTCTCCGCTCCACGTCGAAACCGCAGTTTTCCTTCCCCTCGCCCCTAATGCTCCACAACGCCTACCGAAGCCCGAGTTCTGTTTTCCTGCACCTTCCTTCGCTCCATGCCGCGCTGGATGCGAGCGCACTCCCGAGGCAACCAAGATTTTCCACAACACTCCAAACGGGTGCCACAATATATATTGAAGACAACAATATTGTGTTTCTTTCATTTGTGCTCCTTGCGGATCTACCTCGAATTTTGTAAACTTTATTTGGTTGAAGTATGGAGCGGCCAGCCATATTCTACCTCCCCCCCTCGCCCCTTGACTTGAGAGAGTGGTTAGGCATTCCTTGTTATCTGGTCTTAGACTGGCTGGCTACACTTTTCCCACTGAATTGCAGCATTCGGCAGTGCCACCCTCAAGACATGGTTGTTTCCACTTCAACACGTGAGTGGGCGCTTGTGGAAGCCTCTTCCCTCTCTGCCCGACGCATCGCCGCGACTGACCATATAAAAGGATGTAGGAGAGGCCGCTTAAGCCAGATCCCTTTCATCTCCCAACAACACACATCTCACCTTTCTTTGCCTCGACTCTTCACTTCTGTAGCATTCCTAACTTCAACTCCACACACTCATACTCGCTTGCTCCAACGTAGTCCTTTCTTCAACCCCCCCCCCCCCTTTCAGTGGTCGAAGTCGTTTACGAACTCGATAACTGAAGGTAGGGCCATTTGTCTGAAGAAGCGCCAGTAGTCAGGAACCTCCTCAACCTGCTTCCCACCTCACAATTCTCCTTACTTACTTACTTACTTACAAATGGCTTTTAAGGAACCCGAAGGTTCATTGCCGCCCTCAGCCCGCCAGCGGTCCCTATCCTGTGCAAGATTACTCCAGTCTCTATCATCATACCCCACCTCCCTCAAATCCATTTTAATATTATCCTCCCATCTATGTCTCGGCCTCCCTAAAGGTCTTTTTCCCTCCGGTCTCCCAACTAACACTCTATATGCATTTCTGGATTCGCCCATACATGCTACATGCCCTGCCCATCTCAAACGTCTGGATTTAATGTTCCTAATTATGTCAGGTGAAGAATACAATGCATGCAGTTCTGTGTTGTGTAACTTTCTCCATTCTCCTGTAACTTCATCCCGCTTAGCCCCAAATATTTTTCTAAGCACCTGATTCTCAAACACCCTTAATCTATGTTCCTCTCTCAGAGTGAGAGTCCAAGTTTCACAACCATACAGAACAACCGGTAATATAACTGTTTTATAAATTCTAACTTTCAGATTTTTCGACAGCAGACTGGATGATAAGAGCTTCTCAACCAAATAATAACACGCGTTTCCCATATTTATTCTGCGTTTAATTTCCTCCCGAGTGTCATTTATATTTGTTACTGTTGCTCCAAGATATTTGAATTTTTCCACCTCTTCGAAGGATAAATCTCCAATTTTTATATTTCCATTTCATACAATATTCTAGTCACGAGATATAATCACAATTCTCCTACCCGCTATAATCGCCTCTTGTCGAATAAGCTTCGTTTCACTTCTTTCCAGACACTCCCTCACTTATTATCTCCTGTACTGGCATCGTCACATCTTCGACTAGCTTCAATCAGATTCATAGGACCAAAAATTTCAATATTCGAGGTTTTCTCAACAGCACGTCCATTTCCCCTGCCCATGACACAGTGGAGGAAAGTAATTGTTGACATAAATATCTGTATCTGTAACCAGAGCTTTTCCTTTCTACATCATTGCATCTTCCCCCCCCCACAAGATTCTTGTCCATTACTCCCATTTCCCGTCTCTCATTCTGTGACCACAGCAAGCAGAGGGACGTCAACAGAGACTGACGTATGACAACAATAAATAGAATACCTATTAACTCAAAACTTTCTCGAGCTTCCAGCCAGGTAATAAGTTGGCGATCCACTGACGTTTCGAGGATGTTCATCTTCCTCGTCTTCAGGGTTAACTGGTAATTAGGGGGATATATCGCTCCTTATTTATAGTGCCGGGGAGTAGTGCAGACCACGGCGTGAACACGGCCGACATGTTGTCTTGTGCTGTGCTATGCAGCTGATTGACTGCGGGTCTTACGATAGGCTCAGCAGACGTGTTCTCACGTGTCCGTTGACGACGGCTTATCGTCTGAGTGTTGAGAAATTTAATAGCCAGTGTTCAAGCAGAGCTGAATTGGAGACCCGAGTCCCGCTGCTATGGCCAGGGTTTCCATCACTCTCCTATCCCAGTAGCCCGAACATTTCACCAGAATCTCGGTATTATTGAAATTAGCCCTATGGTCTATTGAAAAAGGAACATGAGTGACTGAAATTTTATTGAAGAGTGAATATATACGAAGGGTACCCAGGAAAAACGATCAAGGTCCATCAAAAATCGAAATTGAGTTAATAATGCTATCTTACAGTGGAAAGGAAGTACTATCATGTGGTCTAGCTAGTAATAAGAAATCATCGTTCTTGACATTCCACTACGTCAATTTCTATTAAATACACACATAACAAAGTATTAAGTGCTTAAACTTTAAAATTCGTTTTTCTCGAAACTTTCTAAAATGGACCTTGATCGTTATTCCCGTGTACCCTTCATATAGGATGGAAGTGAAATAACCTTGCAACTTGAAAGGGACGAGAGGATACACGTAAATGAATAGAAAACCTATATTACGTTTTGTGATTAAATGCACTGTTAATTAGAAAATTAAGTTTGAAGTTTCAGCAGTCCGGCAACATCGTCGCTAATACACTTTACTCGTGATACAGATGTAAGAGGTCAACGAACTCAGTGAGTCTTCATACGTAAGCTTCATTCTGCTAAGATGCTGCCACTCACTCGCTTTGTGCAATGGCTTGAATTTAGGGATTTTTAAAATTAAATTTACATGACAACCGTTCACGCTATTGAAATACGCCAGAGGGATAAATTATTCTTTATTAGATTTCCTATCAGTATGGACAAAAATCACGATCCTACTCGCAATAGTTACCCAATAAGAGATTGTTAAACATTTGGGAAAACTCTTTTACCCGAAAAACTATGAACTATCGACCAATATGATATTATAATTTTTTGTTATATGTAACATGGGCTATTCACTCTGGAAATCTGCAAGGCTCTTTCACTTCCACTATATATATATATTCAGATTATAATAAATTTAATATATAAAAACATGCAACATATTAAAAATTATTTGAATTTATTTTAATTGTTTGACATTGAACGACTATGCCTTATGACTTATTGTGTGAATTTTGTATCTGTAAGATATTTATTTAGGAATTGAAAGGGACTGACTGGTATGGTGTTCTCATCTTCACGTTTAAAGATATGTTAACACCCCATCCCAGTGTTCAGTTTTCTAGATTCTCCCTTTCACTGCTAGATGGTAACACTCATCGTAATACAATCATCACACATTTTTATCTGATTTACAGTAATCCACCTTATTTCCACTGATGTTATAAACTGGCGATTTATTCCACTACTGGTATACCATCTTTTTGCATGCCGTACCTATTCTGTTTTCTTTCTGTCTTGGAATCACAATGCAGCACTCTCCTGGCTATTTTTGGTGAGCTCTTTGTAGTGGGTAGGAAACCTTTCTCACCTCAATTTTTTATTGACCCAAAGATGAAGAGGGAGCTAGTAGAACAATTGGGATATTTTAAGAGTGCGTGAGCAATCTAGGCTATTTACTTTCCTTATAATTTAAAATTAAACAAGAATAGAGTCGGTCTTCATTACCAGCAATGAAATGAGACCAATCTACATTGCTAGAAATTTGAGAACATTTCCAAAATATGATTCTATTACAATCTTTGAACATACTACATCCCTACCATTAAAAGCCATTATTTCTGTATCTTGTTTCAAAATTATAGGACTAATTGATTTTAATTAAGGGGTATTGTATTGTATTGTATTTATTAACATTCCATGGTATTCATACATGCTTACAGCTAGAATATGGAACAAGTCAAAAACTTAATACTATTATAAAATCTTAATTTATAGTCACAGTCTAGATGAAATATATATAGACGAGATTTACAATATAGTCTACTAGTACAACACAAAGTTTTAGTATCAGTTTCATGAAGTGTTATTGAATGTCATGAATTCACCTAGAGAATAGAAGGTGTGAGAAATTAGGTACTTCTTTAATTTGGCCCTAAATACTATTATGTTTTGAGTTTCATTTTTTATATCGATAGGGAGGCTATTAAAAATTTTTACTGCCATATAACGCACTCCTTTTTGATAGCACAATAGACTTGCCAATGGAGTATGAAAGTCATTTTTTTGGCGAGTATTTATGCTATGAACTGTTGAATTAGTTACAAAGTTTTCACGATTACATACGAAGAAGACTATTAATGAAAAGATATACTGACAAGCCATGGGCATTATTTGTAGTTTTTGAAAATAGCCCTACACGATTCCCTAGATTTGGCACCTACTATTATTCTAATTACTCTTTTTTGTAATAGAAATATATTGTTACTATCTGTGGAATTTCCCCAGAATATTATTCCAAAACTCATTACCGAGTGGAAGTATGCAAAGTATATTGTTTTTAAGGTATTGATATTTACTATCTTTTGCATAGATCTAATAGTAAAACAAGCTGAATTTAGTTTGGGGGTAATTTCTTTAATATGATTTTTCCAATTTAAGCCACGAAATTTGGTTGTTGTTGTTTCTAATAGGGATCTATTATTAATTATTGTGCTAGAAATTTGCGACGTTGAATTTGCACAGGATTTAAATTAAATTATCTTAGTTTTGTCACAATTTAATACTAATTTATTGACTGAGAACCAGTCACATATTTTGAAGAGAATTTCCTCAGTGTGCGCGTGCGTGTGTGTGTGTGTGTGTGTGTGTGCGTGTGCGTGTGTGTGGCAATAATTTCACCAACCAATTGGCTCAAACTTATAAATTTATATGATAAAATTTAAATGTTTCATTACCAGTTTGTGATCGTCTTGTTCTTTCAGGATTCTGTCCTCTCTCTCTGTAAAATAAACAATACTGAATTTTAATTTCAGCATTTTGTAATATTATGGCTGAGTAAAGGACGTTGCATGGACCCATAAATATGGATATGATAAATTTAATTATTGTCCAGTAGTGTGGACTACTTCATCCTTAATACACTTAACATAAGAGGAATGCTCATGGTATGAAGCTGCCAGTACTTTTACAGTAGAGTCATTTGAAATCATAACACAGAGAAAATTTCTTGACGCCATCTAGTATCATAATTGCTCTCTCCCAGTCTCTGTTCTCATTCTATGTAGTGTTGATAATCGACACCTTCAGAATATTAGATTTGTAATAAAACCAGAGAATACCAAATCCGAATACAGTAACTACTTTTATCACTAGAAAATATAGTAGTGCAGTGGATACCAGAACAATGAAATGAATTATCTCAAGCAATGTTACTGTTTCATATAAGCTATCACACTATTTCCCTAAATTACAAACATAGATATTGCTTGAAAAACATTTCAATCCGAACTGGAGATCTGAATACCAAAGGAATGTGGGGACAAGAAATACAGTATTCTAGACTGGCCGAGGGAAACCACTGTTTCAACATCTCATTAATAGGGACCGGATTTTTATGTCATTACATTATTATATTCCTTTCAACCTAACCGTATATAAATAACGAATCTTTGCGAATCTTGTAATTACCATTAATATATTAAAATTTGATACTACATATTTACCCCACATTATACCTTGACCAAAACTACTTCCGACTTGACAGCTTACAGAGAAGGGGGAGCAGTGTTGTCATGTTGCCCATCTTTCGTGTAAGCAAGCGCGCTGCCGATAGAGTGCAGTAATGAACGGGTGACATGAACACATACACTTTTAACCAATTTGTTGAACACTAGGCATTAAAATTTGTGTACATTATAATAATAGTAGTAGTAGTAGTAGTAGTAGTAGTACCGGTATTCTTCAATGTAATACCGTTAGAAAGCGTGGAAAGAAACTGTAAACAGGTTTAAATTTAATACGAAGCCTCTACTTTTATGAGTGTCGGTATTCTTCAAAGTAATATTGTTAGAAAGGCGTTGAAAAAATTGTAAACTATAAAAATATTTATGGTTAACAATTTGCACGGCCTTTTTCTTTTCCAATATCGATAACAGTGCTTTTATTAATTTTAACACAAGCAGCAGTTCTCATTACGACTTGCGCCAAAGGTAAAAGAGGCCCGCATTACCTTTTTCCCTCTCGAAATACTCCCTTACATAACACACCATCTCTCGCGTTTGACTCTTTAACAGAGCACTTTGTACAATATTCTTTGTTCTCCGCCTGCCTTTCTTTTCTTCCGACATTGCACAAGTCACGTGTTTAGAAACTCTTGCAAAAACTAGAAAACACACACTAGCCATACACTCCACCAATGACAGCGAAGATAATACGTGTAATATAATTTAAACACAATAATTATCGATACACTAAAACAATAATACAACTAAATACTATTTTTAATTCACACAAAGCACGCACTAACCAGCCAACCAAAGTCATTCCGGGCACTGTATTCACCACTAGGCCGTGGTATTCACGTGCAACTTCTAAACATAGACACCGCAACACTGTCCCGTTACCATGGTTACGCGTCTCTCGTGATTGGTTGATTTGAATGGTTGCCATGGTAACATGCTAAGGGCGCCATTTGTCAGGTCGGAAGTTGTTTTGGACTTATGGCTTGGTATTACATAAACCTACACATTTAGGGGGTTTATTCATTTTTACTTCTCTAAAAGAAAAAAAGAAACTTCTGCTGGGGAAGTTTACAATTTGAAATACACAGATTTAAAAAGCCTTTTTACCTACGCAAGAAAGGATATATTTCGGGACGAAACATAACGTCCTTAGTTCGAGGAAGTAATAGAGGCACTCACCCCATACCGCCCACTGTAAATATGAGTGAACAAAAGGCAACCTTTCTCATACAACTACCTTGTATTGTAAAAATCACTCAGAAAGTAGCGTTGCCTTCATGCGGTGGAGTGGGACAAGGACGACATGATTTGTCTCGAACTATAATTGTTCTGCACACGTCTTAAGTCGTTCCCATGCAATTTGCAACCTTACCCACCCTCTTCCTGAAAATCCGTGTCAAGTCTGGCATGAGCCGCAATAAAGTAGCTGAATTTTGAAAAGAAGCTGGAGTAAAGGAACAAACTGGAAAGATGTTGAAAGATTAAAATAAATAGCTTTTCAGGTTATTGCTTGACCTCTTTACTTTAAATTTAGTAAACCTATACGGAAATGGGATTTTCCGAGCAATTAGAAAGTATGGTTCTCGGCTGGAATAATCCTACTCTTCTGAATGAGACAAGAATGTCACTTTTCAAACAACAGTTTTTAAATACTATAGTTTGAGGTTTTAGTAGGTACTTTGTTTCTTACAGGGGGCAGCTAAAATGCATGTGTCCCACATCTCCTCTTATTTTATCCTAATTCAGTAAAGCGAAACAGTGCTTGCAGTACTGTTGTGTCATTCATTTCACTCAGTTCTCTAGTTTTAGTACTTACAGTATGAAGTGCAAGTGAGTTTATTTAGTGCTTTTAACTAACTAAAATGGCCCCTGCATCTTCAACCCTTACGACAAAAATAAAATCATGGATTGCATTGGACGAAGCTTTCACTACAGATGGAAAAATAGTAATGTGGCAAGTGTGCGGTAAAAAAGTCGGGTGCTCTATGAAATCACAACTGGAGGATCTTACCTGTCCTATACCAGCCAGATATTGATTTTAAATAGTTTCATGATTTTTACATATTTTGGTACATATTCAGCTTATTTTTCGTACATAAATATGTACATATTTCACACCTTGATATTACATAAAAATCCGCTTCCTACTCATTAATGTTGAGATGACAAACTGGGTGCACACCTGTACCATACTCACCAAACATACCAACAGTGAGCCAATACAAGTGGTGGACAGAAGCCATTAGCTTAAATGATATCAGTTATAGATGAAGTTTAATTCAGTACACCTAAATTGGAAATAAGACAACATGTTATTACTGCTGATGTACCTACAGGAAAATTGCACTAATAGCAGTTTCCTGTGAAATGTGTTCCATAGGATGGTCCTTAGACATATAGGTGGAGTTTTATTTTTCGTAAAAATTTAAAGACACCCCGTAGAATTATTACACTTAATGAGAAAATAATTCCCTAAAAAAGTGGGAGGGATTGGATAATAAGTAGACGTGCATTTGAATTAAAATTTTAAATATTTTCTTAAGTTTCTATTCAACCAGAAGTGAAATATTTATGTAACTTTTTTATGTTATCCTTCACCGTTAATGCTTCTATTGTACATCTTGATTACACAACTTTTAACACTGTATCATGTATGATAAGAACTTTCTTGTGTTAAATATTAACGTACCTTGTTAACATGTTTCGACCTATTTTCGGTCATCTTCGGAACTGGTCGTTGTTGTGTTTTGAAGTTGAGTTGTGTGTTGAGAATATCGTTGGGATGTGTTTTCTTGTGTCTGTATATTTCATATTGTTCTTATACAAACTCAAATGTAACACTTGCAACAACTTCTACATAGGACAGACAGGCAGATCATTTCAAACACATTACAAAGAACACATCACGGCCATAACAAAATTACAAAACACCTCCACATATGCAGAACACATCACAAATGCCAACCAGACCTACAGAGACATCAACACAGACATATAAATACTGCACATCCAACCAAAAAGCCAGAAACTCAACACACTAGAACAATATGAAATATACAGACACACGAAAACACACCCCAACTATATTCTCAACACACAACTCAACTTCAAAACACATACACTCTTTGACTCTACACTACGAACGCACCCACACAGGAAACAAAAGGCGCCAAGACCAACAACGACCAGTTTCGAAGATGACCGAAAATAGGTCGAAACATGTTAACAAGGAACATTAAAATTTAACACAAGAAAATTCTTATCATACATATTCCGAAGCTTCTATTGTTCTTAAAAGTCTTTAAATGAAGTTCATTTCTTCACATCTGAATATTGATGCCGATATTCGAACACAGTTTGCAGAATAAAATGTTTTTCTTCTTCTTTTGTTGTCAGCATATTGTAGTAGTGTGTCATCAGTTTCACTCCCTGTTCTGCTGCATCATTTATAGTTCTTTAATGTTAGCTCCACACTCTCGCCAAGTCGACCCGATTGCCACTCGGCGAGCACAAATCGTCGTTGTTGCGAGCAATGTTCCTCTCCACACTCTCGCCAAACTCACGAGACGAGGCGAGGCGTTCGGTTGTGATGTGTACACGATGGAAGCTACTGAAATTGACGCTACATCAGCTCTGTGTGATCTTATTACAACTATATGGTAATATACCACTCTGAAAAAAGTCGGAAGCCATGGAAAAAAGATGGTGAGTTTGCCGATATTACATTATTTCTGTAACTTAATTAAAATGTACAGTAACTTGTCTATGAAATTCTTCAACGAGGTAACGATTTTATTATTACGCAATAAATTGATTCAAATGTTATCACAATATCTTAAAAGGAGTTATAAATGATTAATAAAAATATGACTATTCATTTGTTTTGCAATGATAATTAAAGCCATTCAAACTAAATATTAATTTCTGTTGCAGGGAAATGATAGAAAATATGTTTAATGAGCAATTTTTGTGAACCATCAGGAGAATTTGGTAACTTCTGTCGTATGTCACTAACTGATTTCGAACATTCACTATCGCCAATTATTTCGAAGAAAGGCACCACTGAGAGAAGCAATACCAGCCAAAGTGTGGCTCGCCATATTGGCGTCTAGAATAGCTGAAATATATTGAACAGACAGTCGTGGACAGCACTAAAGGGGTGGTCCTCCAGCTTAGGGGTTGGACGAAGGGCTGACAACCCATCACCGTAAAAAAGAGCTTGTTGCGAAACCTCAATATAAAATTTATCTTTTGAAAAGGTGGAAAAATTCAAGTACATTGGAGCAACAGTGACAAATATAAATGACACTCGAGAGGAAATTAAACGCAGAATAAAATATATGGGAATGCCTGTTAATATTCGGTTGAGAAGTTTTTGTCATCCAGTCTGCTCTCGAATATGCTGAAAGTAAGAATTAAAAAAAAAAAACAGTTTCTATATTATCGGTTGTTCTGTATGGTTGTGAAACTTGGACTCTCACTTTGAGAGAAGAATAGAGGTTAAGGGTGTTCAGGAATAAGATGCTTAGCAAAATATTTGGGGCTAAGTGGGATGAAGTTACAGGAGACTGGAGAAAGTTACACAATGTAGAACTGCACGCATTGTATCCTTCTCCTAACATAATTAGGAATATTAAATCCAGACATCTGAGACGAGCAGGACATGTAGCATGTATGAATGAATCCAGAAATGCGTATATAGTGTTAGTTAGAAGACCTGAAGGGAAAAGATCTTTGGGGAGACCAAGGTGTAGGTGGGAGGATAATATTAAAATGGATTTCAGGGAGGTGGGATATTATGCTAGGGACTGGATTAATCTTGTTCAGAGGATAGGTCCAATGGCGGGCTTGTGTGAGGATTCCCTAAAAGCCATTTGTAAGTAGTAAGTGAGTACAAGAGTCTACACCAATGGTACTCACTAGAAATTAAAGGAGAGCCAAAAGTGGAAAATAATAACTTGCTGAGAGCCACAATGCATTGAAGCTTAACAAAATGCGCGAATTTTTAATTATTATATAATTTGGCCTATTATTATTATTATCATCGAAAGTTACACAACGCAGAGCTGCACGCATTGTATTCTTCACCTGACATAATTAGGAACATAAAATTCAGACGTTTGAGATGGGCAGGACATGTAGCACGTATGGGCGAATCCAGAAATGCATATAGAGTGTTAGTTGGGAGGCCGGAGGGAAAAAGACCTTTGGGGAGGCCGAGACGTAGGTGGGAAGATAATATTAAAATGGATTTGAGGGAGGTGGGATATGATGGTAGAGACTGGATTAATCTTGCACAGGATAGGGACCGATGGTGGGCTTATGTGAGGGCGGCAATGAACCTTCGGGTTCCTTAAAAGCCAGTAAGTAAGTAAGTATTATTATCATCGACATCGTCATCATTACCAAATATTTATATATTACTGGTATTTTTAAGTTAAAGGGCGGACTCTGCTATCCTTATGCAATTCATATCGATACGAGCAGGTTGATTTGTTGTTTTATTTCACCTGTAATCTGTCTTGAATGAGTTTGGAAATTTAGAAAATGAAGTGTCACATACAGCTAGAAGACTCCTTAACAATATCCGAATATATAAATGGCTTAATTTTTGCTATGTGGCACAATGCCTTTGTTATCAATTCATTTTTATGTACAGGGAATACATTACCTTCTGTACAGATATTACGGAGTTTTTAACATTTTCAGTTTCTCTATCTTTGATTGAGAATCTTTTGAATATCTGTTACAAAAATTTGAATGCACGCTATGTCTATTAAGATAAAAACATTTATAACCCAGTATTATATCAAGACATAATAAGACATGACACATGACATACTGTACCTTTTTTTAAAAATGAAAACAAATATGCGTCGTTGTTGAACACCTTCACTGGCAATAATGATGCAGGGTAACCAAAATTTTCTCCATTTACACATTATTATAGAAATTAAAAAAACTGAAGTAAAAAATAGTAATAGTAGGCCTAATGTTAGTTCAAGAGCCGCAATAAATGACTTTGAGAGCCACATGCGGCTGTGAGCCACGTAATCACGACCACTGGTCTACACTTTTTCTTATTGTGTCTGAGACATGGTGATGCTCGGGTTCACCATTCGCTTTCTTTGACTTGGATACCAAAAACCGACAAGGAGCAGAGTGCAGGCAAGTGCGAGTCTAGGTGAGATATGGCGAGGCGAGCTCACCCGCCACACTCTCGTGCTCGCCCTGGCTGGGGTTGACTCGGCGAGAATGTGGAGCTAGCATAAAATATTGTAACTTTTATTACAACAATAATGTGACTTTTATTTCTAACTTTAACCACAACCGTCAACAATGGGTATTCCATTCAACACAGCAACACAGTACCGTCGACCGGGTGTACTTTACATAAGGGGGGTAACTTTACACATTTCTATAAAAATGCTGTATAACAGTTTTAATAATGGCACACACTTCAGTCTACCACACATATGTGTTGTTGTCACATAGAATCAGTTCCACGGAGTTGCTACACATTGTCTGTAATGTGCTGCCTTCTAAACATTTTCTAGAAATGTGTAAAGTTACCCCCCTTGTGTAAAGTATACCTGGTTGACGGTAGTCGTTATTGCACTCCACAGAACGACAATGACAATTCACGTGTATTATTGAGAAGAACAACAATATATTCCTAATTTCAACTAATGTTCACAAAGCACTATGTACAAAACAAAACTGTCAGTTCTCAGTTTGTTCGCCTTGGCTAGTTCTTTTAGCTCACTGACTCAAGTTCACTGTACGTCGAACCCAACCCTTCCAGATACAGTTCACTGCACTTCGAACCCAAGTGTTCCAGATACAATTCACTGCACTTCGAACCCAAGAATTCCGCATATGTGTCGCCTTCACCTGGATGCTGCCACAGTTATGGACTCACTGAAGGTCACTGCACCTCGAACTCAGATCCTCTGGATACGTCTCCGCTGACTGAAGACTAACTAGCTCTCTCGCAGCTGACTGACTTACTAACTTCTCGTCGCAACTCACGGTGTTATTTATTTACCACCATCATCTAGAATGTTCTGTGTCATGAAGCCTCTGGAACCCACAACAATCGGCCTGCAGATGCTTCCTTATGTCTGTCCCCTCCGCTCCGCGCCAGGACCTCAGTTCTTTTCCCCTCCATGCCACGCCCAGCGCCTACGGAAGCCCTAGTTTTGCTTCCCCTGCTCTCTCCACGCTGCACTGGATGTGCGCGCACACTCCCGAGGTCACCAGGATTTTCCAGAACGCTCCAGACGGATGCCACAATATTTTGCGATATGTAGTCCTTCCTGGAAAAGCTCGTTACTTTCCCATTCTGATGGATGTGTTTCCAAGAAAACCATTAAAAAATTCTTCTTGAATCTTGAGAAATAAAGTTTTCAATGCCTTTTTCTAAATATTGATCTTAGAACTTCGGTTCAGCTTATAACTTTTTGATATTTTCCATAGCATCAGTATTTTAGTTTCAATTAAAATATATTCATTTTATATATATATATATATATATATATATAACCTATTTGGTCCTGCTGACCCTTCACATTTCTGTATTCAGGCCAGCATTCCCTTACTTATACTATTTACAACTTTAAACACAGACGTATTTTGACACTTGAAGCCTGTTCTTATTATGTCTTTCATGTCCCTTCACTTTCACTTGACCATCCTTTTACTTTATCCACTACTATTCTACTTCCCTTCACTTATTCTCAGTTCACTTAAAAACCATTTCTACCTTCAACTTCATTCCCCACTCATAACTAACTTAATACTTTCTTCTTGTAAATAACAATACATCTAACATATATAAGACCTAACCCTTGTTGACTATTTCACTAAAACCTAACCTATTATTATATTCGCTGTCTAAACACTTCTTATACAACATATTAGCGTTCGTACCCTAGCAACATTGGTTTCACTTTATTTATAACACTATTTAACCAGACTATTATTCTATAACAGTGAAAAAAGTACAACAGTTCGCTTCTGTTTATCCATTACATAACTAAGCCTGGTATTATTTCAACCACTGATACACCATTTTCTCAGATTACAAACAGTTTTTTCTTCACTATTGCCCCCTCTTTTCGCACTCCTGGCAAGCTTTACACTCTCAATACTGCCCCTTCTATTCCCCACACTTTTTCGCTCACCATTCTCTTCTTTCATTGATTCAGCATTCTTCTCTCTCCCCTTCTGCCTTTTAACTCGAAGGTCTTCAACGCCGTTGTCATCTAATACTTTGCTTGGCCTTGGGGTGACGTCATTACTGGTCGTCTACTTGGTGGTGCAGCCGCTGCCTTAGAGTTCACTGCCTGAGTGGAATTAGCTGACGATGATTTCTTTCGACATTCTTCCCACACAATCTCCTGAGTCACTGCCATCATGTCTTTCGCAACTTTACCCCTTTTATTCATTCCACTATTATTAACAATTTTCCTTACGCTCTCCTTTATCTCTATTCTTTTACTTTCATCAATATTCTCACCATTTTTCGACGCATTCAAGTTTTCCGAACAAAATTCAACATCAAATAACTCCCCATTAATTTTCAATTTGTCTTTTAATTTTGCACAGTGTCCATTTTTCCTCGCTGCCTTCATAAACGGCACTAACACCTTCCTTCTACACCTCACCTCGTATTCAAAATCTTCATCTATACTAATGCCCGAGTCTTTCAATGCTTTCTTACAATCCATGATCTTCTCTTTAATCATCTGGTTTGCTAGTCTGACCAAGATGGGTCTATTTTCCCCATGACCCATTCTATGCACCTTTCACTTGTCCATTTTCAATGTCAATGCCTAACCACTCACAGCACGCATTCACTATCACTTCATACGTGTCCATAGACTGTTCTTTCACCTGTTCTTCAATACCAAATAAAATTAAGCTGTTCCTCCTTTTCTCTTCTAAATATTTCACCTTCTTTTTTAATAGATTGTTTTCCTTTTGTACATCTTCCAATTTTTTTGTTAATAATATCAGTGGTCTCCCTTAGAATTGTGGTATTCATTCTCAACAGATTCTTCACCTCACTTATTCACTATAAAACGGCTTGTGTATACTACTGCACTTTGCTAAGTTAGCAGGCTCGTGGTCAGTCACATCTTACTCGGCTGCTTGCTCATTGAGAACTGAAAAATATTTATTTTAGACCAAATTTTCTGGAATTTCTTAAAAATTGGAATAACTGGCCCTTCAAAATACACTACTGTTTGTGAAAAGTGCAACACACAGAAAGAATGGCCCGAACGATTCCAAACTCGGGAAATGTGTAGAACAGTGTACTACCAATAATTGATTATGTTTCCAGAGAGATGGCATATACATAGGCCCAGCAGTGACGTCTCTTGTGTCACCAGCAAGGTCAGTGTTATGACTTGCTCAGTCAGTGCAAAGCTTCCAAACTAAGTGGAAAAGTGAAAGCTAGTGCAGGTATGACACATCGACGTGGAAGGGTGCAATATCAGCACGTGAGTGCGAACGGGGCAGAATGGTTGGTCTCCAGGAAGCAGATTTGTCATACTGTTACATTTCGGCTCGTACAGGACATGCTGCTACGACAGTGATGCGTGTGTGGAACCAGTGGATAGAAGAGGGTCGTGCACAGAGATGAGCGGGTACTGGACCATGTAATGTGAACACAGTACAAGATGACCGCCATCTTGTCTGCATGGCCGTGATGGACCGTACAGCTTCAACCACAATGTTGAGTCGATGTTGGAGTACTGCAACAGGTGTGAACCTGTCTGCATCAATGGTTCATTGCTGTCTTTTGAGGGCTGGACTAGTGGCTCGCATGCCGTTGCATCGGCTTCCATTGTCCAGAAACCAGCAATCCCTCAGACTGCAATGGGCACGTGAACGCCATCACTGGCGTGCTGAGTGGCAAAATGTAGTGTTTTCGGACGAGTCCCGCTTCAACTTGCCCTACAATGATGCCCACATACGTGTTAGACGCTACCATGATATACGCAATCTGAGAGCCTGCATTGTTGTGTGCCATAGCAGACAAATGCCTAGTGTAAAAGTTTGGGGTGCCATTGGATACAATATGCGATCTCGCCTCCTACATGTTCAGGGCAATCTGAACATCAACTGCTACATTAGGGAGGTTTCAGACCCCGAGGTACTGCCCCTCCTTCAGGTAACTCCACATGCCATATTTCAGCAGGACAATTCCCGGCTACATGTGGCGAGGATTGTGCAAGCCTTCTTCGAAAAACGACGGTTATCACTGCTACCCTGGCCTGCAAGTTCGCCAGACATGTTGTCCATCGAACACATCTGGGATGTGGTTGGTTGGCAACTTGTTCGTCATGGTCCTCCAGCACCCACTCTTGACGCTTTGTGGACTTGCATACAAACTGCGTGGAAGGAGATTCTCCAGGAACATATCCAAGCCCTCTTTGATTCCATGCCACGATGCTTAGAGGCTCTGATTGCAGTGCATGGAGGCTTCACACCATACTGAAATCTCACGATCACAGATCAGGTACAGTTCTGTAATTCTAATCATTTGTGTATTGTCATGTACCTAATCTGTGGTATCAATTTCATTTCAGTCACATGTATCCCTCTTAGTGTCGCAATTTTCACAAATATTAGTGTAATTTCAGAGATACAATACCTACTTAGTAAAGAGAGAATATATCTCCTAATTTCTGTTCAAGTACCTAACACACAAACACCTTGAAATTACCTGTGTTGGCTGCTGTTGTATCAAGATAGAGCACCTGCACTTTTTCAGTGATTTTGCACTCTTCTGGTAATTGATAAACTGCACCAGTTTGGTGTTGTCCACTAACCGAAGGAATTAAAGTTATCATTATTGCTTCATTGTACCGGAAGTTATGATCATTTAAAGCCTATCTATTTGGTTCTTACGGGTAACAATCAGAAACGTTTTTCCATCCCAATGAACTGTGATCGAATCTAAGCCAAGTTCATTGAATTTTTTAAGAGCCTTGTATTTATTTCACTTAGCAAACATTTACGACATCGCGATATAGAACTGCAGTTTATAATAACGTCACTCAAGTCATGACCTAAGGCTACTTTTTTGAAAACAGTATTCTCAAAGCATCACAATCACTCACTTTGCACTTATCAAGTGTTTTGGCGTGATTAATTGTATTTATTTAGTTCCTTATGAAGCAATGGATTCACCTGTTAGACTTAAATCACTAGGTTGAGGGACTTTACTGTTGTTTGGACCAGGTTCTCCAACTTGAATCATTTTCTGTGAATGAAGGGATTCATTATATTCTCTTCCCTCTGTAAATAAAAACTGATGTATGTCAGAAATATTTACTATTTATTCAGTTATTTTAAAGAGTTTGTGAAAAAATTAGGTGGAAGTTCACGTTAATGTGATATAAACTTAATTCTGGTAATATTCATTATATTCAACAGTGGGCATAGTGCACTGTAACAGCTTAATTGTGTTAGTTGCGCTGTGAACTTAATTATTACCACTATTAATAATAAATATTGTGCATTATAGTCGAAACTGAATTAATGAATTAACAATATTTAAATTTTTAAAAATTTGCAGTAAAAATTATCTTGTGCTCATATTTTACTGAGCCACAGTGATTGCCTGGATTATTTCTGTTGCTGACGTAGGCCATGTTTTATCTCTTTTTCCATCCATACGTAATCTGTTCCTATCATTTGGCCTGGTCAACCTTTCTTCCTTTGGTTTAGAAGAAATTTACAATCTTCTTCAATGGTGATCATTTGAAGGGCATCAGCATGTGTAATATAGAAGAAATCATCTAGTTTTTCCAGAAATATCTGCTCTCATTTTTCTTGAAGTAGAGATCTGTGTTTAGAACTTTTTTGTAACACTTTCCACTCTTCATAGTATACATTCATTTATTATATTCCATAGATCTTACATTAGCAATGAAGCTTTAAGATATGGAACAAGTCAAAATTTTACAATATTACAATTTTTACAATATTTTACAATTTTTACAGTTTTACAATTTAGTAATTTTCTACAATGATGAGGTGAGGCCCGAGGATTCGCCAAAAGATTACCCAGCATTTGCCTTTTGGTTGGGGAAAACCTCGGAAAAACCCAACCAGGTAATCAAATCAAAGGGGTGAAATGAAGTGATGCCGAGGACTCGCCATAGACCATCCGGCTTCAGTCCCACGGCTGGGGAAAACCTCGGAAGAAATCATTCAATGAGACCAAAGAGGGATCCAACCCAAGCCCGAACGCAGCTCTGGATCAGCAGCCCACCGAGTCTGCCGACTGAGCTACATCGATGGCTCTACTAAAAATATACAATACATAGCCAATCAGATTATTAAATTTACAAATGCAAACGATCATTCATCAGTTGAGCTCTATGTATAGTACAAAACAAGTAAGTTAATTAAATTTAAGGCATAAACAATTCAATCAGTTGTGATATACGGAAATTGATAATACATATCATGAAAACTACTTCAAATTACAAACACAAACAATTTATCAATAGAGCTATACAGATTACTATTCAATTTAAAGCATATACAATTCATCGGCCAAAACTATACAAACATATACAATACAAAGTAAGCAGATTAATTCAATTTACAAGCATACTTTCATTAAGCTATACAAATTTGTGCAATTAATATCAAGTTTATACAATGCCTTCCAGTTTTTCGACATTGTCTCTGAGCACAGGAATAGTACTCATCTACAAAATAGCACTTGGATTTAATAATAATAATAATAATAATAATAATAATAATAATAATAACAATAATGATAAATTATTTATTTAGAAGCAGCTGATATAATTCGCAGGAATTCGTGCTTTCTCCCAAAACACTTCCACTTCTTTTATAACCAGATGTGCACTAGAACGTAAGTTCAGTTTTACTTTACATATATTGTAGAACAACTCTTTTAAAACCTGGTCATTAAAAGGCAATTTTGCACCCACTATTTGTCTCTCATCCTCTCCTAAGAGAAACAATGAATCAGACTTTATTGTTTTCATTTTCTATTACTTTTCAACCATAAACGCTAAATTGTATCAATCTCCATCACCATCTTAGCAATATAACAGTGTAACTACACAATATCGAATATATATTTGCTACAATCAGCACTTGGTGGGTAGGAGTTTCCCACTCGAAGCTATGTGACACGTGTTCTCTCCATATAATCTCACTCATCTAAATACGCTTTTTTCCAGTCGAGTAAACAGGAAATCTCTATCTAATGTTTTTCAGAATCCAGATAATTTAATTGTCATCCTCCAGTCACACACCACAAACAACCGTAAGTCATAAATTCCATCTGTAATAAAACTCTTTATTCGGGAAATGTGTTCCGCTGCCAATCTTCAGAAAAGATGTGCCACCACTTACCTTCGTCGGATCGACTTCAAACTTCACACTATTTTCATATGTAATAACTTTATGAGGTGTCCCAAAGAAAATTCGAAAGTTTAAAATTAAGGACCACCCTAGTGCTCCATCAAGGGGGTGTGGGGAATATCGGCCATTATAATGTTGTTGATAGTTCAACGTAACTTACCATTAAGACAATAGCAACTTTCCTAGCAGAGAAATTATATGGGACTGTAATGATAGCTTTATTTTCATGAACGTTAAAGGCACCAGTAACTGACATGTACCCAGTAGCTCACATTTTCTAAAAAAAAATCTGTTATTCTTAAGATCTCCAATGATAAGTTGACAACAGAAATAGATTTATTGAAGTTGGGGGACTCTTTCTACGATTATATTGCCACCAATGAAATTTCAGATTGTCATATGTTTATGAGGGAAAATATTTTGTTAGAAGCTACTTCTTGTATGTTGCTATTCAGCAGGAATGTTTAGATCATCTTGAAGGGTAAGGAAGTTTTTATGCTGTGATAAATTAATAACTGTTGTTCCTAAATCCATACCATTATGTACTGTGTTGAAATATGGTTTATATTTTTTCTAATTTTGTAGATTAGAAATTTCGAAATATATATTTTGAGGTTATAAGTGGGGTGTCAGGCACTGGAGTTTGGTATTAAACTTTCTCCAGTAGCTGACACATTCTTGTCAGGCACTGGAGCTTACTTAGAAACACAATTATTTTCAGGTAAATGATCCTATGTCTTTCTAACAAGGTATTTATATGCAAATTTTCTTTCCAATGAAGAAAAAATAAACTCTACTAAAAGCTAACAGGTATTTCAGGTACTGGAGATTTGGTAAGTCAGGTACTGGTTCTGTCAGATTTGTTCTAGATTTTGTGGCTTACATTTTGAAAAAACAGACAACATGGACAAAGATAAGAATGACATGAAAATATTGAAGAATGAAGGGCATCAAATATTGGATGCACTGTTAAGAATGGCAAGTCTTTGATATTTAATATTCCAAGAATAATGCTTACTTATAAATTAAGTGGTAATTATACTATTGAAATAAAATTACGGCCAACAACGTATCTTTTCAAAGAAAATGGAAATATTTTCGGAAAACGTATTATTTGTCTTTCTTGTGTTAAATTTTACATTACCTTGTTAACATGTTTTAGCCTGCTATCGGCCAGCTTCAGAAAATATTTTAATCAAATGGATTACAGAAAGCCAGAAAATTGGATTTTCCATCAGTCATTCTCAGCTTACTGAAGATGTAAGAAAATTAGTAACCTAGGTGAATTTAAAAACGAGCTTTCAAGAACCATAAACCTTGAAAGAAATGATTAGTGGCATTCTGAAATAAGTCAAAGAATTCCACAAACTTTAACATCCTCTAGAAGTTCTGTAACTAAGCAGAAGTTATACTTATGGTTTGAAGAAATTGAGCAGTGTATTGAAGAAGAAAAACTTGAAGACGCTATATCAGACCCTAAAAAAATATATAATGCTGACGAGAGGCTATTCTCTTACTCAATCAATGGACATTGCAGTTTTCATACCACTGAAGAATGCCTGGGTAAATTCATTGGATCATTTTAAAACTGAAAATAATCATCCTTCCATCAAGAAGAAACATGTTGGAATAATTCTTAAGGAAGGTTTTGGAAAGGGTGGATTTAAAACTACAATTTCAAATGGATTCAAAACCTCTTTGTTGGCCAGAAGTTGATAAAAAAAATCTTTCATTCCGTTTGTTGTCTGTTCAAATGCATTTAAGGGATATTATGAAAACAAGTTGATGAAAAAGAGGAGATAAGAGGAAGCAACAGAAAAGATGAAAGAAGAACGTGAAAAGAAAAGAGATAAAGAGAAAATGGAAATAAAAAAGGAAAGGTGCTGATTTCTTGTAATTCATCAGGAAATTCCGAGAATGAAATTTCTGTTTACAGCAATAATGGAAGTGAAGATTTTAAAGATTATTGAAGGGAGTAAGAAGATATGGAAAGAAAACAGAACGACCAGGGAAGAGGAAAAGATGATAAAAGCAAGGATGATATGTCACTATATTACAAAACAGCAAAAACGAAATAAGTGTGACTTATTTTGTGATTGTGATATAAGAAGATATTTTTCTGGACAAGTTTTGAAGATTGAGCATGGTCAGTATTACATGAAGGCAATGGGTATGAGTGGATACAATTGAAAAGGGCTGGCATCCGACAAGATATGGTTAGTATGTGAGAAATGATGTGATTCAAAAAACTAATCTGCCACAAAAAGTAAATGAAGTGCCTGAAATTGAAAAATTGAAAGGTGATATGTGACTGGTCTTTATGAAAATATTAAATTACTTAGTACCAGGACTGATCTGTTACTGAATGTTTAAGTAACCTAAATATTATGTAACATTTTTTTTTATTTTTGCAAAAATAGTAATATTGAACTTAAAAATTAAAAACAAATCCATTTATATACGGTAATGTGTGAATATTTAGGGTACAATGTAAAACAATATATGACCATTGGTCACAAATTAATTATATTTTGTCCTCTCATATAGCATGAATATGGTGCAGTGTCACGTACTGGTGCAAGTGATATCAACCATTGGAGATACCTGTGTCAGCTATTGGTTCCAATTCCATTTTCCAGTAAATGTTTCACTCTTCCCTCCAAAATATTCCTGTACAAGATTTTAACCAAGACCCTTTAAATTAAAACTATACTGCACCCAGGACATAAATCCATTTCCTGTTTGTGATTAAAATAAAAAGGAAGCAATAAGATATATGCAAAATTTATACTTAAAGTGTCAGCCACTGGTGCCTTTACCTTACTGGTACATGTTTTTTCAACTTATTGTTGCCATTTAACACCAAAAGAAGATTTTTATGGTGAACTGGTTGTAAAATAGAACAGATGTGTACAAAGTGATCATAATGCTTTTATCCGTGTACGCGATATGAACAAATGGAGCTATATTCCATCAATAAATTTGCCGTGTATGATAAATTTTTATTTACCGTATATGTTATAGGGTTTTTCATTTCTAAACGTAGAAGGAAAATTTGTCATTTACAGTCACTGTTCCCACTTGGTGCCATAGAGAAAGACATAGAGAGAACTTTGTCTCCCTCTTTCAAACAAAGTAAAGTAAAATTAATGGCACACTAGACTTACTACCTATTGCTGCTATGATAGCTGTTCTTAATACTACCCAGTGGCGGTTCCTCAGGGGAGGGAAGGGAGGAACGTCCTCCTCACATTTTCTTCTTTTGAAAGTAAATACCAAATAAAATATGTGCCTTGAAATTCGAGGAAGATTCGATAATTTTTAAGTTCACTCGGTTCATCGAGTTTTAAACGACGCGAGCTCATGTGCTGTAGAGAACTGTGAGAAAGATGCGAGATTGTCTGTGTGGAGGAAAGGCACTCCATTCCTCCTCTACTGCAGTTAACACACATAGACAACAGCGCACTAGCGGCCAGAGAAAGAAGCAGAGTTTTAAAGCAAGTAAATGAACGGAGAGGGAGGAGATCCTCCTCTGAATCAGTCATGGGCGGGAAATAGAAATCGACTGGTGGTGCAGCAAGCTCGCTACCGCTGCCATCTAACAATGCTGCATTCAACCAGACTATAACACATCTAGGAGGAGAGACAACAAAAACAGTTTTAACGCAACGCTATGAAAGACACCATGTACACGTTTTTAATTATAAATCAAAAATATTATTAATTGCACTTTATATAGGCTACTCTTCATGGTTTGAAACTTTCATGGATATTTGAAAGTTAAAGTCGGGTTTATGTAAAACAAAGAGGAAGTAGTTCTACGTAGTTGGACCCTGAAATTCACTTCTATTCATTGTTTACTAGACAGGGCAACAGCCAAGCTGTCAGTTTTGTACAAATATATTTGAAACTGAAAGTAGGTACTCCAAACTACATCATTTTTAACATAAAAAATTAATCGGCCACCGGCAGCTTTGAACAATAATGGTAGTATGACTTTACAAGAACTGAGATTCTTCAAAAGCATGTGATACTGAACTTGTAAAATGTACATGTGGCAACACAGACCACGTGGGTAGGTGCAGTGTTCTCGCTTTCCTCAGAATATTTCCCATTCCCATTTCCGTAAAACGGTTCCGGTTACGAGTTAGTAGCTAGTCTCTTCCAACACGTGTGATGCTGTAGTGTGCTGGAAAAATGCTACGAGGTTGTGAATTTCCTTGTAATTGTTTAATTTGTGCAATTATTCAACAATGAATGGAAGTGAAAAGATAATATATTTTGGACAATTTAGGAAACACAGTTTACAAGAACAGATTATTGCTATACAGAAGGGAAGGCCAACCCCAACACTACCTGGTCTTACATGTACGCATGTAGGCTAATTTGTAGCATGTTTCATTCAAGAAGGTGTCATTTCGTGCTGTTAACTTCCTTCCTCCTCTTAAGAAATATGCAGGAGCCGCCACTGATACTACCATACCATTTCTGCTGCTATTAGCACCATTACTAATTAAACATTGTACAGGTAAGATTACTTGATCTTGCTTCTGTTTCATTCATGTTTCTATCACTGCTCACATATTACACATTCTTGTAATGTTGACGTCCTGTACACAAAAGGGAGCAATTATATTGATTGCTGTTTCAGTATACCCAGGGCTCGAAATGGAGAGACCAGAAGAGCCTTCTGGTTCGTGAATTTCAGAAACTTTTCCGTTTCGTCTCGTAAGAAGTGGCTAAGATCCATTCCAGTTCATTTCAATTTGGTATTAATTATGTATTTATTCCCGCTAATCATTATGCAAAATAATTATATGACAATATTTTTCACCTGCATAGATTAACCCTCCTGCTACCAAGGTTTATTACAACTTACTAATACCAAGGGGGTAATACAATTTCCCCCATCAAAATTATATACCAATCTTTGTTAAGAATTTCGAATATTTAACAATTTATGTATTATTGACTGTAGAACTCCAGAAAATGTAAAAATGTAAAATAATCATCCTATTTTTTAAAATACAGGGTGGTTCAAATGTCTGTTTCATATTGCTGAAAATGTATATCAAAATTACTGTGAAACTATAAGATAACATACCGGTATACAGTAAATTTAAACTTGCTTTACTTTCATTTCAGGACAGATGCCTCAAAGCTTTATAGTTTTGACATATTAAACAACACACTACTATAACACAGTACTATAACATAAATTTGAAATCATTTCTGTTATTTGTTGAAATTTAAATATTGGAATACAATCTATACAACCATGAGTATCTTCGAAATATTTGTTTATAATAAAATAGAATTATAAAAAATAATATATAAATTTCTAAAAATAAATAAATAAAAATATCAATCCAATAAAATAAAATGTAGTTCTTTGTTGAAATTCAAATGGTCGAACACCACTTGTACTACAATGGTCATCTCGAAAAAAGGATCCACTAGTGATTATTTCTAACAAAATCGCTTTTACAATAACCATAACACGCAGGAATAAAGAAAATGGAAACCAAAGGTCATGATAATATAAATAACAATATGAATAATGACATAAATAACACGAAAGAAAATAATTTGGAACTAGACAAACTCATAAATGAAGAAAATTAAGCTACAGATTCAATTTAATATCCTGGAATTTTCATGACACAGACTACCAAGTGGGGTAACAAGATCACCCCACATGAATAAAGCGAATTACTTCTAAAGTAGATGAATTATTTATGTTATTCTTATTTTAAAATGTTAGTAAAATGTAACAGACAAATACAAGGAATTTAAAAAATAAATATGGGAAGAAATGAAAACAATAGTCAAAAATCGTCAGTGGGGTAATCCCATTACCCCTCTTGGTAGCAGGAGGGTTAAGATTATTTTTAAAAAGCATCGAAGCAAACTATTAAGGATGCATACCAAAAGGAAGCGTAAGAAGGTATACAATTAAGAATGTATATATTTTATTCAATAGGTTTTTCGATTATAATTCGTGGTTTTTGACTGTGTGAATTTAATAAAGGGATTAAAATTTCTGGAGACTGTACGAAATTATTATATTACTTGATGTGTGTTTAATATTTCAATGTTCATTATATATATATATATATATATATATATGTATATAGGATGGAAGAAAAATAATACTGCAGATGGAAAGGGACGATAGAGTATACTTAAATGAATAGAAAACATATATTATGTCTTGTGATTAAATGCACAGTTAATTATAAAATTAAGTTGGAAGTTTCAGCAATCTGGCAACATTGCCGCTAACACAGTCCTCATTTTTCTCGTAATACAGATGTAAGAGATCAACGAACTTCAGTCTGTTTCACTATACGAACCTCCTTCTCTGACTACAAAGTTGCAATCTCTTTGCATTGTTCAGTGACTTAAAATAGTGATTTCTAAATTAAATTTACATGAAAGCCGTCCATGCTATTGAAATACACCAGAGGGGTAAAGAATTCTTTATTAGATTTTGTATCGATATGGACAAAAATTCGGTTCCGGACAATTGGCCACAGAAAATTGGTAACTGGGACAATTGGCCACAGAAAATTGGTAATAGGGACAATTCGACACAGATAGACAATTTGCCACACCGTCCATTATCCAAAAATGGGACCGTAATAATTTATTTAAATGTGAATTAGTGGCAAACATGATAAGTTTGACGTTGTCCTCCGGTTCAAAATACAACAACCACCTTTCTCCTTGTACGGTCTTAGTGTATCTGTCGACTATAACGTTCAGTTCGTCAATATTCCTTGGTTCAGGTGGTAGGTGCAGCTTCCTGGAACGGCGCACAGTTTTTTTAATAGATGGTTTCTTCGGTAGATTCACATTGGCTTCGCTTGCAATACACTGTAACTCATTTTGAATAATGACAGACATTGGTTCTCGGGAAGTCCCCGCCCTTGCCTTCATGTTCTCTACACATTCCTTTGCCTTAATCCTTCCCCTGTCTGCAGAATGATTCTTGTGTTCAGACGGTTCTTTGACGACACTGCTTCCATCTTCTGATGTGACTGTTGCATTACACTTGCCACGCATATCACAGCGCCAAACAACTCCATTCTTATTTTCTCTAAGTCCCGTGTACATGTAGCCAAGATATATTAATTTGTGAGAGCCTCTTTCTGATTTTGTGAAGCGAATTTCTTCCCCCATAGTTCCTATTTAGTTTACAGCTTCTAGATTTGTCTTGTGTTACCACAGAAATATATTATAAATTTGCGAATTTGAGTATTGCCTTGAATTTCAATGTGCGGCTAATTGTCTTTGATACGAATTTCAATCCTACTCACAATTGTTATACCATATAAGAGGGTGTTAGACATTTGGGAAAACACATTTTTTTTTTTTTTTTTGAGAAAGCTGTGAACTTTCCACCAATATGGTATTACATTTTCTGTTACAACATGAGCTATTTGCTCTGAAAATCTGTAGGGTTATTTCACTTCCACGCTATATATATATGAAGGAGTGAGAATGATATAACCCTAAGCCTCACAGACAAAATTTCACAGGAGAGTAGGTATATTAAAAGTTTAGAGATCAATGCTACAAGGTGCGGTACCATAAATTCGTCATACTTACATCATTTGTTGAGTAAATATTATAGTAGCTTCTCCATATACTACGTAAGGAATAAACTCGCACAAAAAAAAACAACATTTTTTTTAACGTGACTTTGGACTTTCTTATTCTCACCCTTTCATATCTGTGTATGTGCGTGCGTGCGTGCGTGTGTGTCTCATGGTAATACTCGGCGTCATCTCACTCGTCATTAATTCCGTCATTGTTGTCAGCGACACCACAGAATATTCCGGTTCATAAAAATGTCCATTTCAAGCCTTGACTGCACCACCAATAGAACAGTCATATACATCAGACATATCCAATTAAAAGACTTACTACTATTTCTGTTATTACCACTAATACTGCTCCTGCCACTACCACAACCATCACAAGCAGAGAAATTCTTTAATTACTCACAGTGGTTCTGGATCTGGACACCGGTAGAGTGTGAGAATAGCTTGACCTGTAAGTATGTTCAAAATCATGCATTACAAAGTCATGTCTTTCCCACATTATTTCAGCAGTAACTTTAATGCAAAGCAGACTCCAGTAAGGAAGAATTACATACAGTACTCTGAAAAGTAAGTAGTTTAAGTAGTGCCGGTACCAGTACTGCATGAAACTCCTACAGTTCTAGAAGTTCGCTGTGGGTAAGATGTAATTCTCAATTTCTCAAATATTAGACACACTTATCAACATAATACCCCAGCCAGAAACATCAACAACCAAATTTCTTGATTTGCATATTAATAACATATTAAACAGAAAAAAAATTATATGAAAGAAATAACCCCAGCTCAGCATGCTTTGCAATTAGGTCGTTACAGCAATTTGTAAACAGTAGTACCTTAGAGACAATATAAAGTATATTGCTTATTTTCATTCCATAATGTCTTGGTGGGGGGTGCAAAGGCTTTTGGGATTTCCTGGGCTCTGGCCAGGTCAGAAACCGTGATAAACTGAAGAGGAAGTCGCTACATTAGAATCCAGACCTGAAAATAGTAATGAGTACTGGAGTCATCTAAAAAGCTGTGTACAGATAAGAGCAAAAGAAACAATAGGATAAAGAGAAGGTGTGAGGATTAAGAAATCTTCGGTCGCAGGAAAAATGTTGGAAAAGGTGGAGAAAAGGAGAAAATGGAAAAGACAGAACATAGAAGGAATTACAGGAAACTAAACTACGAACTAAGAAGAGAAACTGTTAAGGCGAAGAAGACTGGGTGAAACAGAAATATGAAAAAATAGAGTTTCTAGAGAGAAAAGGAAGGTATGATTTAATGTACAGCTGTCAAAAAAAAAAAAAAAAAAGTGAACAGCGAATATTTTCTAAGTCCATTTCGGATAATGTTAATATTACATGATGGATGTGCTTATAGAAGCAGTTTCGGAACTAAGATTTTAGTGTGTTCACTTAATGATTCGAAGGTTGTGAGTTCGAGCCTTGTTTAAGGTATTTTATTTTGTAATCACTCTTTAGCAATATAAATAATGTTCAAGTTATCATTTTTATTCTGTTATCGTTCTTTAGTGATATAAATAATATTCAAATTATTTATATTATGTTATTGTTCTTTAGCATTATAAATAATATTCAAGTTATCATTTCATTTTGTTATCTTTCTTTAGCGATATAAATAATATTCAAGTTATTTATATTCTGTTATCGTTCATTAGTAATATAAATAATATTGAAGTTATCATTTATACTCTGTTATCGTTCTTTAGCAATATAAATAATATTCAAGTTATCATTTATATTGTTATTGTTCTGTAGTGATATAAATAATATTCAAGTTGTCATTTATATTCTGTTATCGTTCTTTAGTGATACAAATAATATACAAGTTATCATTTATACTGTGTTATTGTTCTTTAGCGTTATAAATAATATTCAATTTAGTATTTTATTTTGTTATTGTTCTTTAGCAATGTAAATAATATTCAAGTTATTTGTATTCTGTTACCTTTCTTTAGCGATATAAATACTATTCAAGTTATCATTTTATTCTGTTATCGTCCTTTAGTGATATAAGTAATATTCAAGTTATCATTTATATTCTGTTATTGTTCTTTAGCGATATAAGTAATATAAATTTAATATTATATTTCAAACAATACAGTTGCATAATACTAGTGTTAGTTTTATCTTCTTGTATTATTACATTATACTATCCTGTAACACAATCAAATGAAAAGGAGTGACGAGGATTTGAACCTGAGATGTTGACATCTAAATTCCAGTATTCTTCCGACTGAGCTACGGG
Source organism: Periplaneta americana (assembly GCA_025594305.2). Classification (NCBI taxonomy): domain Eukaryota; kingdom Metazoa; phylum Arthropoda; class Insecta; order Blattodea; family Blattidae; genus Periplaneta; species Periplaneta americana. Next base: position 141,445,629 of record JAJSOF020000017.1, on the reverse strand, counting down.
AGCACAAGTAAAGAAGCATATGCGGAAAAATTGGCCCAATCCCCTTCCAAGATGTCTTGATGATTTGTGGAAGCTCGTCGAGGATGCCTGGGATGCCATTGCTGAGAAATGAAAAGACTAGTCGATTCCACGCCCACTCAAATGCAAGATGTGATTGAGATGTGAGGAAGATGGACTAAATATTGAATCGTGGCTTTTTGTTTTGTTTTTTTGAACTTTTAATTGTTTGAATTTTCTAAGGCAGACGCCAGTATGTTTGTTTTGTTTATGCCACGAAAGATATTTTTGTTGAGAATATAATCTTTCTTTCTTTCCATTTGCAGCCATAATGTCATAATAAATAATGATAAAATCATAGCATAATAGGCCTGTATTCATGAACCTGATGTTAATTACTAAAACAGTCATAAAAGAGACAGGAGCAATTATATTTTCTCTCTCTCTTAAAAACGAAAGAAAACATAAAAAGCACTAGATTGTGTTTTAACACAAGACCTCACGAATACCACTCCAAAATGCTACTATTACGCTACAACAGTAACACACAGAACACTTTAATAACTGTAGATATCAGGTAACCTGTTCCAACAACATGTAACATCGCCTGTCTCCGAATTGTAGCGGAGATACCCGAAAGGAACTAGTTTCCAGAGAGGAGCCACTTTTTCTTTTGACAGCTGTACAGTGAACTTCACAAATAAGAACAGGAAATCTATGTGGTTGATAGAAGTCGAAATCGAATATAAAATAACAGACAAACAAGGACTACTGGACAGTTTGACGAAATATGCAGAAGAGATACAGTATATGAGACAGAGAATCATCCAACTAACTTAGCTGTAGTAGAAGATGAAACAGCCATATCAAAAGACGAAAAATGCTCTATTCTAAGATAACAAGTTGACCTAGTGCTTAGGGAAACGAAGACTGGGAAAGGAACAGGAGTTGATGAAATGGACTCTGAATTCGTGAAATACTTGGTTGAAAACCAGAAGAAAATTCTATAATTATGCAACGAAATATATGAGAAAGGCGAAATGCCTGAAGATTTCACGAAGAACACCATAGAAAAATATTGCCAGGAAATGTAATGAGTTCAGGACTATCAATCTGATATCGCACTTGGTGAAGATTCTCCTGTAAATATTGAATTGACATTCACATTCTAAGATGGAAGGGAGTTGGACAAAGAGCAGTTTGGTTTCAGGAAAGGAATAGGTATGAGAGAGCTAACAATTGGTGAAAGATATGAAAGATACCTAGAGAAAAATAAAAAGTGTACCATATGTAAACCCCATTTCAGTTTGGTTGATGGCTTTCCTCTCTACTCACACTCCCTACCATCAGTGAAGAGGATGATGCTACTGTCCATCTCACAAACATTCGACTAACTGACTTTCTACATAGTGACAAATTTTATTTCTGAAAATGTGTACTGGTACTCTATATTTCGAAAGTTCATACTAAGCGTTTATATTAAATTTTGCTATTTATATTAACAGGCACTCTAAAAGGCTACTGACAACAGAAGATAAATGTTTTTGCCACCGCTAGTTGCTATTCTACAGTATATTAGTGATGGGTCACTCATGAGCGAGTCGTTTCGAATGAATGACTCCCGCTCTGGAGCGGCTCTCCACTCACTCCTTACAAAAGAGCGAGTCATTCATTACATTTCGCTCCCTACTCTTGGGAGAGCAAGGCAACTTCACCTCGCTCTCTTGCTTATGGCTCACTCCCAACGCTCTGCTCCCTCCGCAACATCGCAGTGCTCCACAGCTCCTTTACAGCTGTATACAATCCCTGCAGCACGTCTGTCATGCGCAATGACAAAGAGTGAGACGTGCGATGTTTAAATTACACTTCAATACAGATAAGTTTAAACATTGCCTATTGTCATGTTTCTGTTCTCCTTATTACTAAATAGATCATGTTTGCACATTAGCCATTTTTATGTAGCATTGTACACTTTCATAATTCCTATTTACTTATTTATACTACTTTACCAACACTTACAGAACTGTTTTTAATTGATCTGTTTATACTACATACCGATACTTCACAATCGTTAATTGTTCGTAAAATAGCGTAAGTAATGTAAATGGGCTCTCTCCCCTCTGGGATGACATGGAAACTGCACGTGTACATGAAGCTTTTCTCCACATTCACAGACCGATACAAACCGATTCGAATGTGTATTGCAATGGCATCTATTGAGAAGCATGTGTACTATATCATACAGTTAACACCCGCTCTGCAGTTATCGTTGAAGAGTCGGAGCGGTGCGGTGGTGAAGAGTGGGGTGAGTGATCACTAGGAGCGAGCTGGTTGAGAAAGAGGGAGGGCACTGTACTGCTCTGCTCTTTTGAACGATTCCTCAAAAGGAGCGAGATTCAAAGAGCTAGCTCGCATCAATGAACAACTCCGACCCATCTCTACAGCATACACAATGGGCCAATCTGCACTGTGTCGCTCCCCCTGACTTCATAATACAAACTGACATTCCTAAATGTAATTATTAGTTGAAAATATTGTAAGAATTACACTAAAATATACTCGAACATATAATTATTAAACATCTTTGACACTGTATTTTATATTCACTTATGTACTTTATTTAATATTTTATTTGCTAGGGTGCACAGCTTGGGGGTGCAGGTATAAGAGGTAACAGCTACCAGTCTGTCACTGACGGACTCAGGGCAAGAAGAAGGGGAAAGAAATGCCTTCGCATCCTCTCAACTTGTATGAAATGTTGTTTAGTATTGTGGATCTGTAAAAGTCTTTTGACAGTGAATTGGAATGAACTCATGAGGATCCTGAAGAACTTTGGTGTGGACTGTAAATAGAGGAGAATAGGAGAAGAAATGTTAGAAGGAAGTCAAATAGGGAGAGGAGTGTGACAGGATGCCCTTTATCACCTAACTGGCTCAACATCTTCTTGAAAGATTTAGTGAAGAACTGTTTTCAGAACATTGGAGGGATGATAATAGGAGGAAGAAAAATAAAATGCATAAGGTTTGCTGAAGATATGGTGGTGTTAGCAGAAGAGGAAATGATACCAAGTGATATGCTTCTGGAGATAAAAGACAGCTCTGAGCTGTAGGCAAACAAGACGAAAATAAGAAGAAAACTAAAGAAGGTAAACTTGGGGATTCGAAATAGACAGCTTCATATGCTATAAGTAATAACATGAGCTGCTGCAAGAAGGATAGCACTGGCAAAGGAAGCTTTTAATAAAAGAAAATCTTATCATCTGTGGAGCTCTGGAAAAAGGACTAAGAGATTAGACAAATGCTCTGTGTGGGACAGAAACACGGACATTACGACGAAGTGAAGCAGAATGATTGGATACATTTGAAATGTGGATATGGAGAAGAATGGAGTGTGTGAAATGGACAGAGAGAATAAGAAATGAAGCTGTGCATTATGCAGAAAGAATAATGCTGAAATTGATCAGGAAGGGAAAAAGGATCACTGGTTAAGAAGAAACTGCTTAGTAAAGGATGTATTAGAAGGATTAGTGAATGGAAGAAAAATTCAGGGCATAAGAGTATATCAGGTTATAGAGAACATTAAGATACAAGGATTGTATGTGGACACTAAGAGGAAGGCGAAAAATAGGCTAGATTGGAGAATACTGGGTTTGCAGTGAAAGAGGACACTATGAATGAATGAATGAATGTCTCACTGAATAATAATTTGGGGAAATTCTACAGATAGTAAATAAATAATTTTACTACAAAATTAGCAATTAGAATGATAGTTGAAGCAAAGCTCAGAGAATTGTATAGACCAATTTTTTAAAAATGAGAAATTCTGATCTTATCAAATGAGTACATATAATGTTACTCTTTAGTAAACTTCTTATGTTTAAAGAAAATTGTCCAACTAATTCAGCCATACGAAGTATAAAAAATTGTAGAGAGAAATATTTTCATACACCATCATCAAATGTATGATGCTATCAGGAGGGAGTACGTTACATGTAATGAATATATTTAATAGTCTTCCCGAGAACATTAAAATCATAACCTAAACCCTGCATTATTTGAGGTGAAACTAAAAAAATTACTTAATATCTCACACTTTGTATTCTGTACATTATTTATTCTGACAGTACACGTTACTGTGTAAATATTAATGTTATACCGGTAATCCTCTATATTTCATAATATGTTATGTTATTAAGGTAATAATTCTGTATGTATTTCATATTTCCATTTTTATATGTTACACTAGCCGTACCCGTGTGCTCCGCTGCACCTGTTAGAAATGAATATAAAGTAATTACATAATTAAAATAGGACATTTGATCCAGGGAACATTCGTGTTTGATAGAAGGATAAATCGTTTAATATGTTACTTAATTTAAACTGCATCCAAATAATTAAAATGCGATCATTTTGGTCCAGAGACACTCATGCAATGACAATTCCTTTAACGTGTTTCTTAATTTTTATTACATGCAACCATAGTTTAATGAAGATTGACATCGTTTAGATATAAGAATTGGACATGTTTTTATTCTAGCTGTAAAGCAACTGTAAGAATATTATAGAATGAATAAATCTGTCTGTCAATATCTGTTTGTATATTTGTCTGTCCGTCCACCTATCATTTAAGATAAATGCGACTGCACTACTTTGCATGTTATTGAAGAAAAGAAGACCTTTAAATTAGCTCAGTTCGATTTGTTTAATTTTGTCTCGATGTGCCTTTAATACCGGTAACTAAATTACTTGTATTTTAATGTACTGTAGCTTGAACCTGTAGTCTGCCATAATAATACACTGTAATTCGTTAGTGTTTGGGTAAAGAGTGATAAGTAATAAAAATTAGTTTCGAGTTAAATGAAAATTAAACATGGGATCCTCATTGCAAATAATTTTCTGCACAAATAAAACACATCAAATACTAGTATTCCTTTGTTTTTTGCACACCCACATGTATAATTTAACTTGTGTATTCCCCTAGAGATTAAAATTCCACTTGCACAAAAAATGACAACCACATTTTCCCGAACACCATCGAATTATTGTTTAGTTTCTCAGTTTCTTAGAATAATTTTAACTTACGCAATGTAATGTTGGTAAGTTTACGTTGCACCATAACCAGTCCAAGAAGTAGGGTGGATGCCAACTGTAAGCTGAATCGTATCCCCAGTCTTTCAGGCATATGTTGAGGATAATCAAATAAAATTACATGTATGATCTCCCATCTGGAAATAAAGAATGAAAGAGTAGATCTACAAAAATTACGAAATAATAGTTAAAGAGAATCAAGTTTCATATAAAGTAATATGGCCCAGTATTTATTAGTGTACCAGGAATAGTATAGTGTTTATTAGCTGTCATTATAGCAAAACTATTGACAATGTCAAAATGCAAGTGTAAAATTATAGTACTAAAATATAAAATAATATATAATATTCATAGTTGGCGTTTCACTGAGAGACAAGGTCTCCAACACGGCACTGCAGAAAATCACAGCTTCTGAGAACATCACAGAAAAAGCCCTTATAACGAAGTGGAAGTGGGGTGGTCATGTAGCAAGGCAGCAACAAGGCAGATGGGCGCGAGAAACCACCATATGGGACCCGTATATAGGAAGGAGAACAGAAGGCAGACCAAGAAGAAGATGGGCAGATACATTCAAGCTGCAGCTGGGAGGGAACTGGTCAACCATCGCCCGCAACAGGAACGAGTGGAGACAGATAGTGAACAAACTCATATAGAACTAAAATTTGACAAACTTTAGTATATCCCACATAGTGAATGTGAATGTGAATATTGTTCACTTGAAATAGCTCATCATGTGAACCACACCAACCGAGCTTCCCCTCCTGTAGGAGGCCCTAGCCCTTCATGGGACACAGTGGCTTCATTCATTCATTCACAACTAAAGCTAAAACAAACTGATCCTAAATAATCCTTATAGTTTACAATCGAGAGTCAAGATAATCAAAAGTAGGCCTATATTATCTAGATGAAAATTAGAACACATTTATTCAAAATAATATTTAATACCGGTACTGTCTGTTTACATACAGTAAGACAGAATTAACTTAGTAACAATTTATGAGAAACTCCTCATATATTTAAAAAATAATAATAAAAATGAGAGAAAGAAACCTAAAAAATCTGTCAAGTTTGATTTTCTAATTCAAAATATTCTTGCTGAGAATGGAATGGTTTCTCAACAGCCACGTTTTCACTTTACTTTGAATTTGTCTAGTGACACTTCCTGTGCCTCTTATGGTAACATGTTAAACATCTTACAATCCAAGATATAGTGACTACTTTTAACTTCAGATAGCCTGCAATATCGTATGTCTAGTTTTTGTTTATTACAGTTATTATTATTATTATTATTATTATTATTATTATTATTATTATTATTATTATTATTATGGCGAAGTCTTAAAGATTTTTCTTTATGTACAGAAGGAGATGAAGAATATATTCATTAACAGTTGTTAAGATGGACTCCCGTATAAACAGTGGTTTATCATGTGATGTCCCTGGGACTTCTGTGATAATTCTTACTGTAGGACTTCATTCAGTTTATTACTATTTCTCCACACCAGGATTCCATTCTTTAATATGCTATGAAAGAAAGCAACATAAACACTTCTCAGGTACTGCCTTGGTATTTTGTCTCTAATTACCCTTAAGAGGTACCGTACAGGACTCTGGACAGCAGTGGCGGTTATTCAAGTGAAGTAGGTGAAGACCACCTTCACCTCTTTTTTCGTATTTTAATAAATTATATTTTATCAATCAATTTAAGAGGGCATTCCTCACTGAACTATATTTTGCTCTACATTTTAACCTATCTTGTGCGGCTTAGCCCGCTCATCTGCACTTCGGATGAACCCTTCACCAGTCAAGCCAGTGGTTAGCTGGTAAGGGGTGTGAATGCTGAATGTCCGGTGGAGTAAATAAACCTGGTTGCCATGACGATGACTTGCTTAGTACGAATTGCCGACTCTTTTTATGAAGCTGTTATGAAGGTCTCCTGAAGTGACATTCATGTGCTTTCTCCTTCTTGGGAAACAGATTCTTTGGTCGTACAAACACTGGACCAGGTTGACGAACTAATATTTTGTAACTAAATAAGATACCGATCTGGAGCTGTGCTTGGGTGCGGGTTCTATTCCCGTTTGGGCTGATTATCTGATTGTGTTTTTTTTTTCGAGGTTTTCTCCAACCGTAAGGCAAATGTCAGGTAATTTATGGCAAATCCTCAGCCTTATCTCGCCAAAAATAATCATCTCACTAGATATATTTTAAATGCAAAGAATTAGTTAGTTAGTTTATTTATTATTATTATTATTATTATTATTTTACACAGTCATTACTTTATTTTTCCATTAACACTACTATCTAGGTAATTGTCATTGTCTCAATGTAACACATGCTGTCCTGATCATACTAATTCTACTATTCCTTTAGTTGTGAGATTATATTCATATGTATTAATTATTTTTCTTTTTTAAGTTAATACTGTATACTAGATGTATTTTCCTGTTTGTGATTATGTATTCAGTCTCTTTTTTATTATATATTTTTTTATTATTGTTATTTTAAAGTTAAAACTGATTGTGTATATGTATTCAATGTCTCTTTTTTACTTAATTATGTTTATTATTATTTTTAAGTTAATATTTGTATACCGGTATGTATTTTTTGTATGTGATTTGATCCTGGTTGAGTGGAAAAGAAGGCCTGATGGCCTTAACTCTGCCAGGGAAAATAAAACTATTATTACTATTATTACATTATTACCAATCTCATTGACGGTAAATAACCTCGTAGTTGATACAGCGTCGTTAAGTAACCTAGTAAAAAAAACTAAATAAGAAAGTATAAAATGTATAAAGAATTTAAATATTGTTTAAATTTAAGGTGTTGCACATATAATTCGGTATTTCTTAACATTAGCATTTCATGAATATTATGTTTTGTGTCAATATTAAAATATCTTGAGTAGCCTAATTTTTAATAAAAAAGTTGGCATGAAATTTGAAACTACGTTTTACATCGTGTATCTGAGCTGACCAACGACGTCATTTTTAGTTTATACCAGGCCTGCACAAACGGCGCTCATTGAGTGCAGCTGCTCCTTCAGAGCTGGAGAGTCATCTAACAGCTCATCAAAAGGGTACGTCGGAATAAGGTAGGCTTGCTATAGGTAGAGGATGGTCATTCATTCATTCATTTATTTTATTCCATAGATCTTACATGAGCAATGAAGCTTTAAGATGTGGAACATGTCAACATTTTACAATATTACAATTACAATTCTTACAAATTTTTATAGTTTCACAATTTAGTAATTTTCTACAATTTTTACAATTTTCTACATTTTTTTTTTTTGCGAGATGTAGTGAGATGAGATGAGGTCCGAGGATTCGCCAAAATATTACCCGGCATTTGTCTTTTGGTGGGGGAAACCTCGGAAAAACCCAACCAGGTAATCAAATCAAAGGGGGTAATCAAATCAAAGGAGTTGATGCCAAGGACTCGCCATAGACCATCCGGCTTCAGTCCCACGACTGGGGAAAACCTCCGAAGAAACCAAAGTCCAAAGGGGGATCCAACCCAAGCCCGAACGCAGCTCCGGATCAGCAGCCCAGCGAGTCTGCCGACTGAGCTACATCGATGGCTCTACTAAAAGTATACAATACATAGCCAATCAGATTATTAAATTTACAAACGCAAACGATCATTCATCAGTTGAGCTATATGTATAATACAAAACAAGTTAATTAAATTTAAGGCATAAACAATTCAACCAGTTGTGATATACAGAAATTGATAATACATATCATGCAAACTACTTGAAATTACAAACACAAACAATTTATCAGTAGAGCTATATAGATTACTATTCAATTTAAAGCATATACAATTCATCGGCCAAAACTATACAAATATATACAATACAAAGTAGCATACTTTCATTAAGCTATACAAATTTGTGCAATTAATATCTGCTATCTGGTGTAGTGTGTATTATCAGTAGCTATTTCATTTTGCCTATCTACGGTTACATAATGGCGGAATCTAAAAGACGAAAAAGTGAACATCAGGCAAATTCTTTCAATATTTCGTGGGAAAATGCTTATTTCTTCACAGCAGCTGGCGTCAATACTCAGTGCCTTATCTGCCACGAAAGTTTGAAAGAAAGAGGCGAACATAATATAATGCGTCATTGCTAGTCCATATATACAGATACGATGGTTTTGTTGGTGAAGATTATAGTAAAAAGGTTCAGGAGTTGAAAGTTGCATTATTACATGAGGGAGGGTATGTTAGAATTTATTAACCTTAAACAATTTAAATATCTCTCTTCAGGGAAAAGGCCAGCTCATTGATGATGTGTTGAATAAATTACTGGATTTCAGTCGTAAACTTACCCTTTTCGTAAGTCAGTTTCGGGAAGGTAATATGGCTCACTTTTCAACGATAGAAACTGCTCGTGATGAAGCATGTTAAACAATTATATGCAAATGTTAATTGAAATTCATAATGAATTTAATTCTAGGTTCCAAGATCTTGTCTTAGTTGGAAAGAAGTTTAAAATTATCATAATAAATTCCTTCAACACCAGTTGAAACAATGTCATACGATTTACAGGTTGGCCTGGTTGGCGCAGTTGGTGTAGCACTGGCCTTTTATGCCCAAAGATGCGAGTTCGATTCCGGGTCAGGTCGATGGCATTTAAGTGTGCTTAAATCCGACAGGCTCATGTCAGTAGATTTAGTGGCATGTAAAATAACTCCTGCAGGACAAAATTCCGGCACACCAGTGACGCTGATATAACCTCGGCAGTTGCGAGCGTCATTAAATAAAACATAACATTTAACAATTTACAGCTTGAACTTATTGATCTTCAATGTGACCTAAGGGCTAAAGACCATTTGAATAATACTACTTGCCTGGTTGAGTTTTACAAGACTAAACATTAGCAATAATATCCACGACTACTAAGGCTGGCTGTGAAAATGACTGCTATGTTTGGCTCAACATTTATATTTGTGAGCAACTGTTTTCTATAATCAACTTTAATAAAGGCAGGCATCGAACATATGTAACTGATGTTTCATTACGATCAGTAGGCTACTGTTCCTTTCAGCTGCCTTCAGCATAAAACCCCATTTTCATGTACTGATAAATAAAAATATAACGAAATGATATTGTATATTTAAGTAGCTATAGAATTTCTATTATTTCTGTAAAATATATCTTTATTATTTAATAATACTTCAAGATACTAGTTTTGTAAACACTGAATGGGAATTCATTTCATGAACACTCGTACTAGTACTTTTGTGTACATTTTGTACGAGATCACCCCTTCTTCCAGTCCATCCTTATACAGAGCACAGTCAATATTTGCATTCCGCTCGCAAGATGTGTGCCGACTTGGAGAGCGCAAACCTTGTGCAGGCCTGATCTATATGTACTTTGTGACAGCAAGTGTGTTAGTACAATGAAGACATGAATCCATTAGGTAAACAATTTAGTGTGTAATGTTTTGGAGACGACGTTCTCTCATTGTTCTGCAGAAGATAAATAAGATATTCTAAAATACATTTCAATATTCTAATACAGCTTACAAATATGTCATCAATGACGTCACTCTACCCACTCAGTCTATGAAATTACCTAGAATTATTTTTGCTTTCATCTTATTTATCAGGGCATGAGCCGCCACTGCTGGATAGTCTTCGAGAGATATGTTCTACGTATTAGCTTTGCATCAAGATGGACACCAAGTAATTTTACTGCTTTTTCTTCAGACCCTTCTTTTCTCAGTGTCAAAAATAATTTTTGAGTCTTCTCCATGTTTAAAATTAACCTATTTGCTTTGAACCACTCTGCTGCTTCCACAACTGTCTTTGAGGTAAGCTGATGCAGTTCTAATGCGCTAGTCGAACTTGTTATGAAAGAAGTGTCATCTGCATATGCTGTTGATTTAGCCATAATGTTATAACTTAAATAATCTTCTAATATATAAAAGTGAGTGTGGGTATGTATGTATGTATGTATGTATGTTCCCTATACAAATCTACACGCTTTGACCAATATGTACCAAAGTTAGCACATTTAACCTTCATAACCAGGAGAAGAACATAGGCTACATTAAAATTGTGCAAATGGACGTTAAATTAATTAAAATAGTAAAAAATAAAAATAAATACGATCAAACATTCATGTATAATACTAAAATGCAATCTTCTATAGTCAGTTGTTCTTTATTATTGTCTGTTGTATTCAACATCGACTTTCATGAGGCCATGGAAAAAGCAAAACGATATAAAATAACATTGTAGATGCATCATGAAGGCCAAAATCTAGACAATTCATGCAATAAGTATCCTTATGCAGTCCAGAACCGTATTATGTGTTTCTCGAGACAGTTGTAGATAGTGAGCAGACTGTGTTTTATCAAACTGAATTCTTAAATTCTTTGAAATCACAAGGATTGCCAACACATAATTTAATACTTAATATTGAATCACCAATAGTACTATTGCGAAATATTGATCCACAAGAACTGTGCAATGGAACAGGAATTGTTGTGAAAAAAACTGATGACAAACGTAATAGAAGTGACAGTATTAACTGGCAAAACGAAAGGAAAAGATGTTTTTATCCCACATATTCTTATGATAGCCAGTAACATGCCATTCGATTTTAAGCAACTGCCATTTCAGTGCAACTAGCATTCGTAATGACCGTAGTAAAATAAAGCTCAAGGATAGTCGCTCAAAGTTGCAGACATTCACCTAAATCTCCGTGTTTTTCATATTGTCAATAATTGCGTAACTTACTTTCAAGTGAACACACGTAAACATATATAGATATTTATACAAAAGACGGGAAAACGAATTGTATGCATATCAATGAGACTTTTGTCATGCTCCTAATGTAGTATGTGAATATACGTAAGCTCACTAAAAATAAGACATTAATTTACATTTTCTTTGTTTTTGTTAATTTGAATTGATTGGGATGCCGATATTTTAAATCCAAGATTTGGACGGCTATCATTTCGATATACTACTTAATTCTAAAATATATATCTATCAAAATATTACTGCCAATGTCCAATAATGTGTTATTGCGAAATTTTATCTGTGTAATCATGTTGCCAGTGTAGTATGTCAAGCGTTGTGGAAAGAACGGTGACTTCATTTTCTATAACATAGGATGTCTTTCAGAATATTATTATTTATGCTGAACAATGACTTCTTACAAAATTATACTCTATCTGCATTCTGTATATAAAATAAAAAGTAATATATTTAATATGTTCTAAATTTGTTAGATATTATATCTTTAGTCATATTTTAAAAAGCCCTGGTATGATATAAGCGGGCGTACAGCTGTCAAAGGGTAAAAAATATTCCAATATTAATTGAATTACATACGTATATATTGATTCTTTGGTACGACCGATAGTTACATTTAGGCTCACGATGACACCCCCAACGATTCAGACTGGGAACAAGGGAATTCTCTAATTACCATCAGCTGTCTCTGAAGTTCAAGTGAAAGCACACATAGACATGAAATTACGTGAAATGTATGTCAGCACAGCTTCAGTTAAATGTACAGATCTTATAATTATTTTTTCTCTGCCTCTGTACAACGTCACATTTGTGGTGGGGAGGAAAGGAGACGGCAGAAAAATTAATGGTGTTTAATACGCTGACAGCCACGACTAAGATAAAGCACTTGAAATTTAGCGGTAACTGACCGGCAGAGATAAATAAACAAAACAAATAAATATATACGAGTAAATTTAAAACAAAGTTGAACGTCAGGCACATAATGAAATATTTTCTTTTCGGTGCCTGATCTACAATTGTTTTAAATTTAGTTAAACCTGGCAGGCATTTGGCTAAGGAGTATTAATTCATGTAAGTGAAGTTAAGTAAAGATTCATCTTTATGTGCGAGGAAAGCTTAGTAAAATAATTCGTTTTGGTTGTCTTCGTTGGGTTTCCGAAATTTCCGAAAATTTAACAACCAGTTCATTTGAAAACAGAAGCAGAAAGGAAAACCCGGGCAACGCCGGGTACTTTCAGCTAGTAATATATAAAATTCAATGTGGGTATGTATCTATGTATGTGTGTATGTTCTCTATACAAATCTACACGCTTTGACCGATATGTGCCAGAGTTTGCACATTTAACCTTCATAACCAGGAGAAGAACATAGGCTACATTAAAATTGTACAAATGGAAGTTAAATTAATTAAAATTGTAAAAAATAAAAATAAATAGATCAAATATTCATGTGTAATATTAAAATGCAAAATCTTCTAAGGTCAACTATTTTTTATTATTGTCTGTTGTATTTAACATAGACTTTCACGAGGCCATGGAAATTTTAACACGAAATTAAATTACATTGTTGTTACAGATCATGAAGGCTAAAACTAGATAATTCATGCAATAAGTATCTTTACGCAGTCCAGGACCGTATTATGAATTCCTCGATGCAGTTTTGTAGATAGTGAGCAAACTGTTGTATAAAACTGAATTCTAAAATTTTTTGAACTACAAGGATTGCTGCCACATAATTTAATAATATTGAATAACCAATAGTACTATTGCGAAATATTGACCCACTAAAATTATGCATGAATAACAATTAGTGTGAAAAACTCATACGAAACGTAATAGAATTGGCAATGTTAACTGCAAAAATAAAAGGAGATGTTTTTATTCCACGTATTGCTAGGATACTCATTCAATTTTAAGCAACTGAAATTTCAATGCCACTAGCATTTGTAATGGCCATATTAAAATGAAGCTCAAGGACATTCGCTCAAAGATGCAGACATTAATTAAAAAACTGCGTGTTTTTCACATCCACAACTATATTTTATACAAAGAAGTGTAAAAAAAAAAAAAAGATTTTACACATATCAATAAGCAATTCAATGATACTTTTGATATGTTGCTAATGTAGTATGTGAATGTACATAAGCCCACTGAAAATAACATTGTATTAATTCTCAAAGTATTGTTGTTCACGTCCCAAAAATGTGTTGCTGCGAAATTATATCTGTATAAACACGTTGCAAATTTAGTATGTTAAGCGCTGTGGAAATAAAAATCTCTTAATTTCTAAAATACCGGTAGGCCTATACGTTTCTCAGAATATTAGTCTTTATGTTAAAAATGACTTATTGCGAGTTTATATTGTAATCTGTATTCTGTGTATAAAATTAGAATTAATACAGTATGTTTTGAATTTATGAGATAACCTATAGTTTCAAGTTATATTAAAAAAAACTGGGTATGATATAAGTGGGTGTACAGCGGTCCGGTCAAGAGGTAAAAGAAATCTTCCAACATAAATTAAATTATATATGTATATACTGATTCGATGCTGAAACTGATCAGAAAGAGGAGAAGGAATTATATTTGCGTTGGGTTTTACTTTGTTTATAGTTTGATTTTTCTATTACTTTATTTGTATTTCTGGCGGTGTGGAAGAGAAGGCCTAAAGACCTTAACTACACCAGAATAAATAAATAAATAAATACATACATAAATACAAATGAATAAATAAAAACAAATAAGTAAATAAATAAAAACAAACAAATAAATAAATTTAAAACAACAGTTTAATGTCAGGCACATGATGAAATGTTTTCTTTTCGGTGGCTGATTTACAACTGTTTTAAATTGAGTTAACCCTGGCAGGCATTTGGCTAAGGAGTTCATTAATTCATGTAAGTGATGTTAAGTAAAGATTCATCTTTATGGGCGAGGAAAGCTTAGCAAAGACAATTCGTTTTGGTTGTGTATAGTTAGGTTTCTGAGATTTCCGAAAATTTAATAACCAGTTTAATTAAAAATAGAAGCAGAAAGGAAAACCCGGGCAACGCCAGGTTCTTTCAGCTAGTTTATAATAATTAGAAATAAGAAAGGTTCTAAGATGGAACCTTTTGGGACACCATGTTGCACGTCTCTTTCAAAAGACCTGACCCCTTGAATTTCTACTATTTGTTTTCTACTAGACATGTATGTTGAGAGGAGGTCCAACTCCCTTCCATTTATACCATAGTAGTGTAGCTTATGTCTTAAAATCTCACGTGAAACACAATCAGAAACTTTCGTAAGGTCGCTTAATGTGATATCAGAGCATATTCTATTTTCAAAGCAACTGTACGCTGATTCCAATGTAGGGTAATAGAGGAATATATTTTTATTAGACACTGGAACATTAGGATGTATAATAAACAGACAAAAAACAAAGAAAAGATATTTTAAAAATGGCAAATGATAAAAAATATGAAGACATTTAGTTTGGACTTTTTCACTGCTAGTAAAGTACATCTCGACTGAAATTCTTCGTGCTTCGTCATGGATGTAGTCTGGTAATCTACTTTTGTGTCACTTGATGAATCCTCTTCTTGGTTGATTCTCCCTTCAGTTTCGTCTTACTCCGTCACAGTTGTAGCCTGGAGGTCTTTTGCTACGTTGTTTGCTGATTCCTCTTCCTGGTTGATTCTTGGCTGAAATCCTTCTTGCCTCGTCACGGATGTATTCTGGTAGTCTACTAATGTGTCAATTGAATACAATACAATACTATGATCTATGTCAGCATCACTGTTTCCAAAGAAAGTCTTCTTTGCAGATGATGTAATGAGATATATCTTTTTTTTTACAAATTTTCTAAACGTAATTCAAGGAAGTAACTCTCCACAGTGGAAATTGATGTAATAAAATACCGGTATCATAAGCCATATTTTGAAGAAAGTCCGGATTCATATTCACTGAAAGTTAAGAATGACACTGTGTAGTTCATTGGAAGTGGTGTCGGTTATGAAGGTTTTTTTAGCCTGGTTCACAACACTCTAAAATGTAATAATAGGGAACTTAGTCACAATGAATGGACAAGTCACAAAGAATAGACAACACATCTTGTAAACCATGCACTGATTTATAAGTGGTGGTTATGAGGTTTCAAGATAGTTTATAGTACCAAAGGGAAATACTGAACGATCAAGAATGGCACCTAAAAGGAGTGGGGACATGGCTTTTATGTTTGTAAACTATGATCCTACCGACCAACAGTATTAACTTACTTTTAGTAAGCTTATCTATAAATCCAGGCTCTAGTTATCAACATTACATAAGAATTAAATTGACATGCACATCTAATTTCATTCTGTCTAATGAAAGCTGAATAGTTTGGAAAGAAGATGGCACAACTTGATTAAAAATCAGTAAAATACAATTATATTAAACGTTTTGCATGATAGACCTATATCATTTTTATTGTTATTTAATTTAATTTAATTTCTTCCTGTAACCACTACAGGTTGCCATTGACAAAGAGTACCATGATACAATAGAGTAAAAGCCTTGAGGCTTAGTGATAACTTGTTGTTAGAGTGAAAAATAAACAATTTGAATTATACTGAAACACATGATGTTAAACGAAGTAACGTCAAGGAGATGCGAATTAGTCATGGTCCATATGTATGATGCCTGAAAATAGCTATTGAGCCTTTGAGTGCTGCAATTGTTAGATCTCTTAAAATACTTCTATGCAGGCCAAAAGATTTACAGAAGTCGACTAGGAACCCGGGTATGGTCCCGCGGGCTCCTATCATTAGTCCCGTAATGACGATGGATTCCAGATGGTATTTGTCCTTATAAAAACTGATGGAAGGTTCATATATATTCCTTTTTTCCTCGTGTACTTCTTCTGGCTGGTGTTTGTGCGATTCGAATCTCACAGTAGGGTCTATGATGTAACCTTCAAGAGAGGGAGGTTTAAATGCAATGATGTCAATTCTTCGATTACTGCCCTCACTGGATATGCCATGTACTTCTTCATATACTGAATAACCTTCGTTCCTTAAGGCAGTTGCTATTATAGATCTTACTGTATGATGCCGGGTATTTCGTAGAAGTTCACCATGTGGACAGGCCCCCAGGATGTGGGCAAGGGTTTCAACCTCCCTGTCGCAACGTCCACAGAGGTTACTGCCCGAAGACCTGCCAGGTTCGTGAACATAAGGCTGCTGCAAAATAGACATTATGAACAATTGCTACAATCTACCGGAAGAAGCCACAGCAATAGCATCCAATAGAATTACCAAAATGTCTGAACAATAATAATAGCGGTTTTCTAATAATAGTGATCCATGTTACATAGCTTTGGGTTAGAATGGATTAGGTTTTCTCTGGTAGTCTACTTTTGGTTTGGCTGGGTTAGGTTAGATTATGCTTTTTTTTTTAGATTTCTTTTGTCTTTTGTTGGGTAGGTTCAGCTAGGTAGCAGAAAATATAGTTTTGAATTGGGTAATTTATACAGCTTTGAATAGGTAAGTTAACTTAGGCAAATAGAGTACATTACATTAGTTAGGTAGGCCTAGGATAGATTAGCCAGTGACGTAGAATAGATAGCTAGCAAGATATGCAGGCTACCTAGGATAGCTTAGGTTGGTAGCATAGGTAGTGTAGCTTAGTTATGTATGATTACTTTTGTTTCCGTTATATTGATGACAAAGCTAGTATGTTAAATTAATACTGTTATTTAAGAAAGTGCATTTTCAGGCGAGTGTGGATGTATTCAGAACTAATCACTAGGCAATATTTCCCCAATACCTACTTACATCATAGTGTAGTATATACAGTCACGAAGCTCAATACGTAGTAAATATGCAAACTTTAGATAGTTGCTCACCACTAGGATCGCTAATATCGCCTCATTACAGGCAATGCAAAATAGTACCGTCACAGTCTATTGTTTCTAGCACCCTCAAAACTCAAGCTTCGTGACTGTATAGTATAGTATAGTATAGTATAGTAGTATAGTATTTATTAGCTGTTTTTATAGCAAAAGCTAATGACATTGTCAAATTACACGTGTGAAATTATAGTGCAAAAATGAAAATTATTCTATTACAACACTAAACATAAAACGAAATGATCACAAATACTCCTTAGTTTACAATTGAGAGTCAATATTATCAAAAATAGGCTAATATCTAGATGAAAATTGTAACACACTGATCACAAATATTATTTGATTTGATTAACAATTTATGAGAATTTCCTAATATATTACAAAATAATAATACAAGTCAGAGAAAGAAACCTAAAAAATATCTACAGCTTGATTTTCTTATTCAAAATATTCTTGTACAGAATAGAATGGGTTTCTAAGAAGCCACGTTTTCACTTTGACTTAGAATATGTCAAGTGACACTTCCTGTGGTAACATGTTGAACATCCTACAGCTCAACATGTTAGGACTACTTTTAACTTTGGATAGTCTGCAAAAAGGTATGTCCAGTTTTTCTTTATTCCGAGTATTATACTCATGTTTATCCATCCTACTGGTGAAGCCATACTTAAAGATTTTTCTTGATGTAAAGAAGGAGTTCCAGAATATATTCATTAACAACTGTTAAGATGGACTCCTGTATGAACAGTGGTTTACAATGTGCTTTGCTTGGTACTTCTGTGACAATTCTTATTGCTTTCTTCTGAATCAGTAGGACTTCAATAAGTTTATTGCTGTTCCCCCACACCAGGATTCCATACTTCAATATGCTATGAAAAAAAGCAAAATAAACACTTCTTAGGTACTGCCCGGGTATTTTATCTCTAATTACTCTTAAGAGGTACAGGACTCTGGACAGTCTCCGAGAGATGTATTCAATGTGGCAATCCCACATGGATACCAAGTAACTTTACTGCCTTTTCTTCAGACCCTTCTTCTTTTTTCAATGACAAAATTAATTTTTGAGTCTTCTCCTCATTTAAAATTAACTTATTTGCTCTGAACCATTCTGCTGCTTCCAAAACTATATTTGAGGTTAGCTGACGCAGTTCTGCTGCACTAGTCGAACATGTTATGAAAGACTGTAGACTGTGCTTACATTTTCAATGACGCCATATCTGTGCCCATACATGTGGATAATTACCACCAATACAGTTATTTAACAGTTAATATTACCATTAAATTGAAGTGAATTTCTGAAGGGAGCACTACGACCCAGCACTGCTACCTTTCAAGATCTATTGCGCTAACTCTACCCACCATGTGCGTTTCTCTCAACCTATACACCTCTCCATCCCACGCTCCTTTGTATTACGTTACACTTAGTGAAATGTAACATCTCTAATAATTACACCATCTTAAGAAATTGAGTACTGAGAACAGTGCAGTTGCGTGATATGATTTAACATACAATTAACTACAGTAGGCCTACATACTATCTCACACTTACGCCTTTGCTGCCACTTTAGTCTGTAACACCTGATTCTCGGTAACTGATTTCTTAGTTGCTAATCTCCATAATACTCTGAATGGACCTTTACGGGCAGTACACAGCTTACGAATGTCGTACGGCATTTCTGCTTTCCTCTAAATGTGAAATTGACACCTGAAAATAAGATATTTCACAATTGCCTGAAATGATACGATAAAAAAATATATTTAACATTGAACTCAATCTGTTTATATACGGTACCCAGTAAAACAAATGGAACAACTTCCTCTGTGCGTGTATCAGAGATAGGGAAATGTAAAGTCAAAGTTACGCAAATTTAAACAATACTAACAAATTTAATCACTTTCTCAGTATATTTAATGAGTATTGGGTTTTAAGTACGTACGTAAAATATATTTCCTGTGAAATCGTATTCCTAGACAATTCTTTTCGGACAAAATAATTCTGTTGCAAGTTCACGTACCGGTCGAAACATGGTTCATATTTTCTGACACACGTACTCTTATTGAAGGTAAAGTCAATAGTCCAGTTTACATACCAGTACAAGCAATTTATATATCTCGTAAGTTAATTCAAAACTTTTTACCTTTAATCTATTTTCAAACTGATTCAGTTACAGCACACTGCATGAAACAAAATATATTTTAACGTATTTATTCCTTTCAGATCAATTCATACCCCACTTTATTGGAAAGCGTTTGATTCGTGCGTTCAAACTGATTGATGGTTACAAATGACCAATTATATTCAATTAACATTTCGGTTGTCGCATTCACTTAACTTTGATCTCATTGTAATTTTAAACGCCAATATAAAAATATGTGTTTGCATTATTAGAAAATATTTCCATTTTTCCTCGTATTTTTAGTGAGTAGTAATATTAAATGTGTTAGAACACGGTTCTGCGGCATATTCGTGTTATGACTTTAAATATTTAATTATTAAGGTATCATAAATATGATATCGCATAATCAAATGTTATTGGTTACAATTCAACCAATAACATTAGTCAAGAACGTTATCTACAATAAATGACCTCTTCCCATATTTTCTTTCCTCTTATAGCACTTTCCTGTAAATAAATCTTTAATATCTCGCTCTCGCTTGTTCCTTTTTTATGTTTATGGAGTCTAAAATATCAACTCCATTGTTTTGCATACTTTATATAAGTCTTATGGACTGGAATTAGTCTAACGAACTTGTGATATCTGGGTGTGGTTGTTGAAGTGCATTAAATTTGCGTTTAAAAAATCTTCATTTAATTGCGCAATTAGGTTACAAATTTATCTCAGTTTTAATCTTAGCATGCAGGCTTTCAATTATCTCAGTTTGTTTCATTGCATGTTCGCTTTTCAAATGGGATTTTTTTTTCTTTTACAAATTGAGTCAGAAGACTTTAAGGACCATACAAAAAACACATGCTTTTTTATATAATAGCTGTCCATTTACAAGTTTTATTCTAGCCATGGAATCGTTCTATTGGAGACAATACTGTGAATTTTATTAGTAAAAACAATGTAATTTATTCGTCACAACAATAATTCCTTTCTACAATTCACCTTAACGCTCTCGTCAACAATTGGATCTTCACTCAACACAGTATTCGTTATAGCACTCCACCGACGACAATGACAATTTACTTGGACTATTACGCACAACAATGAACTGTTAATCTTAACTAATATTTACAAAGCACTATTTACAAATCAGAACTACCAGTTCTCAGTTCACAGTTCTTCTATCTCAGTCACTCGAGTTCACAGTATCTCGAACCACAGACTTTCAGAGACAGTTCACTGTACTCGAACTCGGGTCCCTCCAACTGCGGTCCACTGCACTCGAACTCAGGCCTTCGGATGCTGACGCAGATGCGGACGCACACTCGAGTCGAACTCCGGCCCACCAGTCTGGCTTGCTTGCTCTGGCTTACTCACTGACTGAATAACTGAAAACTCTAAACTGCTGTCGTTCCTTCGCGTCCGTAATTTATAACCACAGCGACGTAGCCTCGAAGGTTCCACGCGTCTCTAGAGATGGCACTCCAGAGAAATCCAGAGCCCTCTCCTCTCTACCAGCACCAGATGCGCGCGCAAACTCGTCGCGTTGACGTAATACACCCTCTCTCTTCTCTCCACCGCGCGACGTCACTCAATGTTCCGTGGAGCCTGTGCGATCTGCTTTCTTGCGGGACGCTGGTCGTGAGTTCGAATCTCACGTCGCTGTCACATTGCTCCCTCCTTAGGACTGCTCGTCTCGGGCAGTCCCTTGGTAGGCTGCTAGTCGGTCCAACGTTTGGGGTCCTCCGGCTGCTCCCTCCTTATGGTGGTGCCACCCCATCCTTGACTTGGCTGGGCAGCAATACTCGTACTGCGTGGGCGCCATCTTGCTTTTCCACTTGGCCCTCCAAGGAGAGCTCGCTGGCCACGGGTTGGTCCTCGGCGTCCATCAGGAACACTTCATCCCGACCAAGACGGAGTATACGGCGCCGGACGTCCACCGTCGCATCGAGTAACCGCATGGCGTCGAGTCCCAGGACGACGTCCTCGGTGATGTTGGCGACGAACACCCACATCTCCAGTTTCCTCTTCCCCAAGGTCAGGTCCAGGAAGACCTCTCTCTGGATGGGCAAGCTCTCGCCTGAAGCAGTCCGTAGCTCGATTGGCGCAGCGGCGTCCTCCCAGGTAGGCCCCGCACGACGTCTGGTCTGGCGATAGTGAGCATCGCCCCGGTGTCCACCAGTACTCTGCATGGACGGCCTTTTATCCGTCCTTCAGCAATCAGCCCATCGTCGCATCTTCTGTCGACCGGTTTCAGACTGAGTATCATTGTTCATCAAATTCGCGGCTGTTAATTCTGTGGTGTTCAGACTGAGTATCATTGTTCATCAAATTCGCGGCTGTTAATTCTGTGGTGTTCAGACTGAGTATCATTGTTCATCAAATTCGCGCCTGTTAATTCTGTGGTGTTCAGACTGAGTATCATTGTTCATCAAATTCGCGGCTGTTAATTCTGTGGTGTTCAGACTGAGTATCATTGTTCATCAAATTCGCGGCTGTTAATTCTGTGGTGTTCAGACTGAGTATCATTGTTCATCAAATTCGCGGCTGTTAATTCTGTGGTGTTCAGACTGAGTATCATTGTTCATCAAATTCGCGCCTGTTAATTCTGTGGTGTTCAGACTGAGTAGCATTGTTCATCAAATTCGCGGCTGTTAATTCTGTGGTGTTCAGACTGAGTATCATTGTTCATCAAATTCGCGGCTGTTAATTCTGTGGTGTTCAGACTGAGTATCATTGTTCATCAAATTCGCGGCTGTTAATTCTGTGGTGTTCAGACTGAGTATCATTGTTCATCAAATTCGCGCCTGTTAATTCTGTGGTGTTCAGACTGAGTATCATTGTTCATCAAATTCGCGGCTGTTAATTCTGTGGTGTTCAGACTGAGTATCATTGTTCATCAAATTCGCGCCTGTTAATTCTGTGGTGTTCAGACTGAGTATCATTGCTCATAAAAATAACATTCGTGTGATAGATGTGAACGCAGACTACAAGTTTGTGTATTATAATGTTATGAAATGTTAAGTAACATGTGTCGTGCTTATGTTGCTTAGACTGAATTATTCTTGCATACATAGTAGGATAAGTGTCTTTTAGGGAATAATAATGCTGGTTTTAATTAATTTTGCAATGGTCATGAATGATAAAGGGTTAGCTGTTTCATATTATCGTGCGTTTTGATGTATTAATAACAGAATAAACATGCCTAAACAGTTCAATTGTTCGGAATGTAATAAAGGCTTTGACTATAATAGAAATCTTAGAAGACATGTATCAAAAGCACATCCTCATGTTTTAAAGATAAACCAGAAGTCGTATGCTTATGAGTGTTCTGCATGTCAAAGAAAATTTAATCACAATAAAAATTTTTAATTCCACGAAAGATTAGTTCTTGGTACCGGCACACCTGAAAATGTTAAGGAAAGAAAATTGGCTACCTCTCCTACGGCTGTCGCTGTCATTCAGCATAGCAGGTATCCGTGCGTTTTTTTTAAAGCGCTTCAGTAAAGCGCTTGATGCTTTTGCTGCAGCAAAATGAGGGTCGAAAAAAAACGTAAGTAGGTCAACTGACTGCAAAATGGTGGACAATTAATATTGGCTTCTATTTCTGCCATAATAAATTTAACCCTAAAAGAACTGAACATGTTAAATATAGTTTCGACTTCCATGATAATGATATGAAATTATTATTACTAGACGATTTTGACAATAATAAACGTTGCAAAAAACCAAAACACGCATTCCGCCATGATGGATCGTGCAGCAAACTCGTAAAGCGAAGTTCTGATTTGCTGCACGCTTGCTACAGCGCTACTGCAGCGACGGTGAAGCAAATGTAATGAAAGAACGGTCTGCTGCAGCGCTTTACGTCTTGCTTAAAAAAAAAACGCACGGTATAGCATTCGTCTCTTTCCGCCCTCATTCGGCATTGCGAGGAGCAGAATTGCTTACGCTCCCTAGCCCCTATTTACACTTGCTATTTGTCGCGCAACATCAAGCGCTTTCTGTCGGCTATATGTAGCATCACTGTTTACACTTGGCAGATTTCTCGTCCACAACTCGACGCAAGTTGTTGCGCTTTCTGTCGGCTAAATGTAGTATCACCGATCACTCTTGGCAGATTTCTCGTCCGCTACTCGAGGCTATATTTATAGTTGTTGAGCTCGAGCAACGTATGAATGATGTGGTGGGCCTTTTAAATGAACAGAATGGATTTTAACAATAAAAAGTAGCTGTTTTAGCTTCTGCAGCTTCAAGTGTTTTGTTAACTTGCACTAATGAGAAGCCAAAAAAAAAAAAAAAAAAAAGAGAGAGAGAGAGAGACTGGGAAAGGAGATGGAGGTCCAGAAGGCAGGAGAAAGGGTTATTCCATGTTCTCAGTAAAGATTTCAAACTGGAACAAAATTGTCCAATAGATATTATATTAAAATGAATTGAAAGTTTAATTTTTTTTCTTGCATATTGACTCCTGATGTTCTTTATTTTTGATTTGATGTCGGAGGGAATAGTATTGGGACGAACAGACTTCAAATTTTTACAAATAAACTCCAGTGCATTTTCCTCCGAATCCTATTGTGATAGTCCTTATTTCTGATGTCATAAAAGTATGGAAATTCCTCGTAAAGTTTGATTAATTTCATGACTTGGTTTTTGTTCCACTCCGACATGACGCTACAAAGCGCGCGGAAACAGAGAAACAGCTGATTAAAAGTTGTCTGCTGCTGCTTTTCCGAACCATGTTCGGGTCCTGTCGCGTCAATTCGGCTAGCCACCTAGGAAATGTCGCACAGAAATAGAAACAGCTTCTACTCAGCAGATGTCGAAAGGAAAGGAACGAAATCCGTACTGCGCATGCGCCCGCGCTGTAAGTCGAACGACAAATAGCAAGTGTAAATAGGGACCTAGAAATATTCTACTCCTCTTGACCAAACGGGACCAAGCGTGCCCGTGTGCACCATTCTCGATTAAAATTTGACCATGGTTAAGTCGGCACTTGACCATCTTCAACGCCAATTTGCGGAGTATCAATCTCGATCAAAGTTAAACAAGCGAGTTGATGATCAAATTTGATCACGAGTGTGGGACCGATTATCTTGAGTTGAACATGGTCAAGTCGATAAAACCAAAATGGCGGCACGATTTGACGTACTTGATGGAATTGAAGATGAAGTTATGTATCTTGAACACGCAAATCACTGCGGAAATAACATAATTGGTGTTATTGTAGAAAGAGTAAGTTTGTAGATGAATAATAAAAATGTTTTTTTTTCTCAAAATAGACTAATGTTTTATATATGTTTCTGCTTTGGAAGATCGGGACTTTACTTGAGGACAAAATATTATTTAGGCCTAACTGTTTAATTTTGTTAACATAATAATAAAGTAGTTATTCTATGCCGGTAATAATATAGTAAAACTTAATGACAATTTTGTAGAATGAGAGATTATCACTTACTGGCTATAGATTTGCCGTTTGAAACTATTAGGACCTACATGACGTTTTGAACAATTAGGCTATTTACGCTTGAATTAAGAGAAATTACACGGATACCTTCCTTTCCCTCTTATTCCAAAATTCCAACCTTGTGAACACAAAATAAATGGATAAAATTCAGAACAAGGATACTTTCCTTTCCCTCTTACTCCAAAATTCCAACCTTGTGCACACAAAATAAATTGGCATTAAAAACTTCTTTTTCGTATGCATGATGATGCGTATTCGACATACACAGACGAATTGCTTTTTTATTATTTTAAAATAATTGTTAGCGAGGTATCCGTATACTGAAATTTTCCCAAATAAATTATTGGCACTGAAATGTGCCTTTTCGTAAGCAAGATGATGAGCATTCGACAAACACATAGAAATCTGCTCTTTTTAGTAGCCTGTTTCAAGATAATTGTCAGTGCGGTATCCGTATACTGAAAATTTCCCAATTTTTATCAATAATATGAAATAACCACTGTATAAATTACGTTACAAATTATGTGGAATTATGTAAACACGTATAACACATGTTGAATTGTGAGGTTGAATCCAACCAGGTAGCCTGATTTTCTCTTAGAGAACTTCAGTCAGTATTTTTATTCTCTAATATGGATGCAGAATTGCTGACGAGTTCTAAAAGAATTCCCACTTCGAACTGTGAGAAGTTCGGTGCTCTTTTCTTTTTTTTCTTCCATGATTATTGAAACTTGTTATTTGAAAACTGCAAGGATGTTTGAAACAGTCCGACAAACAAAAACGAAGCGATAATTGACAGAGTGCGTTCGTTCGCTGTTTTATACGCAGTAACTTAGTGCTTAGATGATTCTTCTCAAGCGAGCGTACCGTCAGCTGACGGAACTGAGTTGATCGAGGGAAAATGTCGGTGCACTGCATCTGTAACTTGATCATTGTCAAGAATTAACCATGTTTCCGTGATTGCTGATAAACGGGCTAGATGATCGAGAATGGTGCACACGGTGTGTCACCAAATTTTCGGTAATCGCGATTAGTACTGTAGTCTGTCACCAGTGGAGGCAGATGAGTTAAGGTTGGTAGCGCAAAAACGCAAGAAGTATGTTGGCACTCCTTCAGATGTTAAAGCATAGGAGGACGAATACTGCAGTTGATCCGTTTCTTTCTTCTTGCTTCATTGATTTCAGCAATTTATATGCAATAGTTGACGGATCTTCTGTAGGCTTTGGTTCAAAATAATGTTAATCTTTGAATTGAAAGTCGCTATATAATCCAAGACTAATTTAGGCAATGGATCATCTTTGAAATATCCTACGAAGCCTACTGCGCATGCGTAGATTTGTCGCTGTTTTTGCTTCATTTTGTTATAGTGTAGTTATAGGTTTAATAAGAAACAATCTGTGTACTGTGCCAATAAAAACAAGAAATGGAAGCGGATGCTGGTAAAAGAAAACGTGGTGGTAATTGGACTGCAGAAGAAAAAAATATATTATTTTCCTTAATTAAACCAAAAATATCCATAATTGAAAATAAATGCTTGACTACAAACGCAAATGCAATGAAAGAACAAGCGTGGAAAGACGTTTATAACGAATTCTGTGTCATTTTTGGTAATGGAGATCGCAGCGTTCCTCGTCTGAAAGAGCAGTGGAAGAGATTAAAATCAAGTGCTAAATGCAATTTGCTAAAAGTAAGTACAAGTGTTCCATATTAAGATTTCAATGAACGAATTTGTTCTAATGCAATATTTCGTAGCCTAATTCTATAGAAGAAATAGACCAAAGGCGGCACTTTTTAAACGATGGCGCTTTCAAAACCAGTAGGCCTGTACCTGAAATCAACCACTAGGTCTATTAATAACCCCTAGAGTTATGCTGGCAAATGCTGATTAGTTATGTCATTTTAGTCTTTCATTTTGCTCGAGAGGTCCTGGACTACACCAGCAAGAAAACATTACAGATTAACTTATTGTGGAAGAAGGTTTTATTTTTACATGATTCATTGTATTTTACATTTAAATTGTGGTCCGTTCCCTCGTGACGTATGAGTGGATAATATGGCAGCGATAGATCCATTCATTGCTACGTATAACAGGTGGTTTGTTTTAATTTATTCTGTGCAAAGTAATGGGTGCTAGAAAGTAGAACCACGTGCTTAGTAGTCTATAGGCTAAGGCCCACTAATCGTAGTGCGCAATTGTGACTTCTTTGGTCTAGTTCTGTAGAATTGGCTAGTATTCACTTATCTATTTATTTATTCATATATTTTTAGTTTGAACACCGAAATCCAACTGGTGGAAAATATCCTCCTCACTTGGAGTTTGACATAAACTTACTTGCATCTTTACCGCAAGAATTAACCAAAGGTGACGCAGAATTCGACTCGGATGCACAGGTGTCATATGAGGTTGGTGATTTTGGTTATTATTGCGTGTTTAAATGTGGAGCTATTACTTCATGGTAAATGTTTTTGTCTAAAAGTGGCTATGTCATAATTATGTCACTTAAGGCTACATTGGGTATGGAGTAAATAATATATATCGTGTAGAAATATGAGTTATGTCAGTAGGGCTACACAAAGAAGATAGGGCTGAACTAGCGCTGAGGTAGTTCCCTTCGTATTCTGCTTATACATCTTGCATATACGAATCTGTGACAGGTTAGGTTTGATTAGTTTAGTCTTCTATTATGTCTTGCGTGTACGATAAACTGTATCTCCAAAAAAAAAAAAAAAAAAAATCCCCTATAGATTCAAGGTTTTTCATTTCCGAAATCACGGAACTACTTCAGCGCGAGTTTCACGGAAGATATAATTCACAATTATCGTGAAAGCACAAGCTACGATATACTCGTACCATACACTTCGGATCAAGGTGAAGTTACATCAAACATCTGATGTCAACCCATGCAATTATCAGTCGTAACCTAATATCTCGTGTACTGTTATTATGAATACTGAGACATTTACATGTAATAATTATTTATTTATACTTTCAGGTTTCTGAGATACCGGTAACCCTGCTCTCTCCTTCATCAGGAGAAATAACATCAGTTGAGGTTAGCTTTCTCTCCATATAAGTATAAGAAATTTGTAAAATTCAAATTGTTGGTTAGTTATATCAAATAGCAGAGCAGCAATATCAGTCTTACAGTTATTTAATTCTTAAATTCTAGGTTGCTGATGTTAGTGTTATTGAGATATCAGTGTTGTTATTTCTTGTAACCTTATTCTTTGCATGGGTCGGTATAGAATGATGTAATAATAATTATGTACTTATACAGGGTGTAACAACTTTAATGTTTAGAATTTCTGGAACATGTTCCCTGACACATTCTACGTTGATTAAACCTAACATACCTATATCCGAAATTGAGGGGTTACAGAGATAACAGAGCTGGAAAAAATAGAACTTCTTGCAGCTCCAAGCATTATACCGTTTATACAAGGCCTATTTTATGGCATTACTAAGTAGAGATACATAAGAAACATTTGAAAAGCAGTGAGTGAAGGAAATTTTACTTTTAAGAGAAATTAAATTAAAATTGTTTAGGTTGCTAAGGAAACGAAACAGACAACAGTTTAAAATAACAGTTGTGAGAAAAATAAACTGTATTGTGACTAGTCTTTTTATTGAATTTTGACCATTAAAACATGCCTTTTGTGTACACACATTAGGAATACGCCGACATAGTTTATGTGTATGGACTGTGTGATGGCAATGCAACAGCAGCTGTTTTGGTATATCAAGCACGGTTCCCAAATCGTAGGATTCCTAGTGCACAGGTATTTTCACGTGCCTATTGGCAAATTTCAAGAAGTACAGTGTTTGGAAACGTAAGGACATTTTTTTTCAACTTTGCACTGCTTCTTTCATACTGACAAGTAGTTGTTATTAAAATGTAATATGGTACTAATAAAAATAATGACATAGACATAGACTTTCGGAAATTGGCGTTACTTCTTTCAGTATTCAGCGATAAAATTAAACT